>JASSKH010000011.1:4396223-4996223 GCA_031763025.1 Macrocystis pyrifera | reverse complement strand
CGTATGTGTCGCGACCTTACGTTCCCACCGGCGAAACCAGTTTTCCGATTGTCCCACTACCTACTTACAACGATTCCACAAGGCCTAACTGCGCTGGATGAAACTCTAAATAGTTATGCTCTGGAGACCTGTGCGTTTCACTAACTTTGCCGTCTGCGTACGTGCTTATCAAACGTTAAAAACTCTTGTCAGCAGTGAGTTGATCTGCTCATTCCTCTCGCCCGTCTCGTGACACCCGAACACGTCATTTAACAAACTTTCAACCACAAAGACAGGGAAATGTGCTGTTTGTTTGCCGCAGCGCGAAAAAATTACAGCTGACCTAACTGCCTACAAATAGTATTGCTACCAGGACGCACTGCTGATCACGGCGTGCTTACCAATTTATGTGCACCACACTATAACAATAAAACAATAGAAGTCCCTGCTGATATTTAGGAACTACGAACCACCACCATCACCACCGTATGCACCAGATAAATGTGTGTGCACATACGACTCAAGAGAGGCACAGGCTAGGATAGGTTGACAGACATTATTGGCATGATCTACGATTCCGGGCACTAACCACGAACTTAAACATATAAAAGTTGTACCGTAACTACACAGGATACATGTTTTCGTTTTACGGAGCAATCTTCCTACTGCACTCCTGTAGGTCTCTCCCCCCCCGCCCCCAACATTTTACGGCCACCTGGCTAACCCGCACCGCCTGCTGTGCCCCCTCCCCCGCCCTGCCCTGCGCCAAACCACTACGCTTGCAAAACATTTCCCCAGCTCCAGTTCTAGGGGCTCCATTCCTCTAGCCCTGCGACTGGTTTGGCCTCGCCGACCGCACAGTGCGAGTTGACTGCGTTATTTCCCTGGTCAATAATTTCTAAAAGTTGTAAGAACATACTGCTTAGGATAACCACGGAGGGTGTGCCAGGAGCAGTTCCAGGCACTGTTCCAGGAACTGCACCAGGAACTGTTCCAGGAGTTCATTTCTCTAGGCCTGCGCCTAGACCACCCTCGCCGATCGCTCATGGCGCGCTTTGCTTCCCTTGTCTACACCCTCGAACTTGTAAGGCCGTGCTAGGATAGGCGCGGAGGGTGTTCCAGGAACTGTTCCTGGCATTGTTCCAGGGAAGGTACCAGCAGCTGTTCCAGCTTTCCATTCCTCTAGGTCTTCCACTGCATTACATTTCCGGACAGAGTGGTACTGATAAGAGTACCTACTAGGTAAAACATTAGAAACGGGGAACGGCAAGCGAGCACATCGTGTACACAGCAGCATGCGATATCCCACACGTCGCCCTGACGAAACCACTCTACAGATCGCATCGATTGTTTTCAAGGACCTGAATCATCTGTACAACTTTCCGCACAGGACTGATCTAGAGGATCCGAATGATCTGTATGCCTGGCGCATGACCATGGTGCCATGCGCGTGCCCGGGTTGAGGGCACATTCTACTGACCTGGACGTAGATACATGTGATGGTTCGGTGTGATCTCTTTGTACCTGTTTCCACGCGATGTTCCGTAGGATGTTCATGATCTGTACTGCACACATGTCCCAACCCACTGATCTGTACGATCAATACGTAATACCCCTCTGTCGGTAAAAACAGGGATAGTTTGTATATCTCATTTCCAATCTAAACGATCCTTCTATTTTGAGGACAGAGCGGAGGCGTTCTACGATAGAGGTTCGCCCCAAACAAAAATAGGCTCCGATGTTTCCCCAAGGAATAGTGCTGAATTCAACGGGGATATAGACATGAATACGGCTGATGCTACACGCATCTCGCACGTCTACGTACGCACTATGCCCAACAATGCAGAGCACAAGCTACGTACTCATCATCCTTCAACTGGGGACCGGTAAGGATGACGTGGTGGCTAAGAAGATTTTTTCCCGTCATGTGATACCCCTACCTTAGAACGCCTCCGTGGTAGTAAATACCGCTCTGGGCGGAAGTACAAAAGACCGATTGGTCTTCCTGTTAATGTCTAAAGGGTTCTTCTATTTCCGCCTAGGCCAGGAAGATCATGATGTGTCCGACGTGGGCCGCCGTATCACACTAGGTTGATAAGATAACACACACCCTCGGACGATTTTCAAGGCTAGGTCTCTCGACAACGGGGAGGGCGTACTGAGTACGACAAGCGATGCGTCTATTAATAGGCAACCTTCTCGACGAAACATTTTCTCAAAGCTACCATTTTCGTTGTGTGTGCCCCCCATGTATTGGAGGAAACCGGGTCTGAAAATCGTCCCAGGGGGTGTGTTATCTTATCACACAGTGTGATGGTGTTATACGGTAGCCTGCCAGAGCAGTTCGACAACATCAAGTATCGACTGCTGCTGTCAATAGAAGAGACACGCCCGGGAAGAGGTAAATCTCGCGCCACTCTGTCCGGAAAAGTAAGGGCCGTTTGAGCATTCATATTGATACTCAAAAGATTATTACATTTACGAACAGAGGGATCTTCATGTCACCCCCGCCACTTGGTACCGCTCTGTCTGGAAATAGAAGCACCGTTTGGTGTTCGTGTTGATGTTTCAACGGTCCTTTCGAATACGTACAGAGTGGTGTATCCCTACCACAATGTAACTCGTAGTTGTACGCCACGGGCACGTCCTTACACGAGAAAGCTCTGCAGTGAACGAGAGAGACAGTATCGTATCCCGTACAATGGCATGGCATTGCACGGTCAACTCTGGTTATCGCGTTTCCATGTAGCATATCTGTGTCGTAGTTTTGTTACCACAGAGCTTATACCAGGTGTCTCTCTAAGATCCAGGAGTCGGCACGGGCCCTGGTGTGCCGTAACCGTCATGCCTGCCTTTTAGTGTTGTTGGTAATCAACCCCAAAAAAAAAAATGAATATTGAATATTTCGGGCCTGTTTTGGTTGATTAATCATGATTATTTGTTGTCTTTAGCTCGTATGGCGTTTAGTATGGCATGCTAAAACTATGCTTATGTTTCATTTCATTTTATTATAGTCATACTGAAACCCATACGATATATTTCTACACTAAAATGCATCCTTTTGTATTTTAGATTTATATAAGGGGCATTCTAAAACCCATATCGGGTACACTTTGTTTCTATGGCGTTTGGTATACCGTACGAAACGCCACACAGCTAAGATAACAATATAACCGTGAAACCAAGGCCCTGTTGATGTGAGTATGGATACAGCAGTAGAAACAATCATGACTAATAGTAGTGATTAATATTGATTTTTTGTTTGTTGATTCCCAACACTACTCCCTTTTGCCTTGCTTCGTGTTGGCTTTTCTCGTCACACTGCCCGACGCACAACACGCACGCGGCCCTTCCTTACGATTGTCCTACCACACCACAGCGCCTTGTCAATATCCTCACTCAGAACCGCAGTGTGCAGAGCAAAAAACCCGGGCACGTGGACACTGTTTTTTTTTTTTCTGACTGGTGGAACCAGCACTATCTACTGCTGCCCTCTGCTACTATTACGGGGGTACATAGTGAACAGGACCTATGGTGTACATAAAAACCTATATATTTGCCTATTTTTACTAACAAAATTTGGTCCCGTTAACTATGGACCCCCGTAATACAGCAAGCAGTACTCATGCAGGCGTCACTGACCCTGCGAGTTTTGCTGCTGCTCGTGCGATAACCTGACCTGCAACCTATTAGGTCCCTCTCTCGGCAACCCCTCTTCATTACTCGGGGATGGGCTCTGCCTCGTAAATCTGCCGTGGGAACTTTACGTACGCTGCTACGCCAGATGGAACAAACAATACTTTTCTGGCCGCGCTTGCCCCCGCAATACTTCGCGGAGAGCACTGCTGTGGAAGAGCACGATGTCGTTCACTTTTTCCTTGTAGTCTACCTAGGGTACCTATTTACTGCTAAATTCTGGTGCATCTCGTAGTAGATGGATTCGATTACCACTGCGAGATCCATCGATTTTTCTTTTTTTTGTGGAATAACGAAGAAAAAGAGAGTGGACAAATAGACTGAAGGTCCTCGCGAAATGAGGCTCATAACCTGTCGCCATAATGTAGATCTCTATGTCGCCTCTGTGGAGCAGCCAGCAAGGACAGATCCAAGTGCCACAACAGAACAGGCGTCTGCGTATACGCGGATGATACCACAGCTGCAGTTCAACAGAGGAGAACCAAATACTCCTTAATGCACAATGTCTGGCTGCCTGTCACATTTCACTTAACTTGACGTCACACCAAATTTACGTGGTGATACCCGCTAGGTAAAGCTAGACGTTCCAACCAAGGAAAGGTAGACGAAGCATGGCGCCATCTCAACGTAGACGGAAGAAGAACTGAAGTCGATAGCCATACAAGACTTGTACGAATCTGAAAAGATGAAGTACAAACAAACTGCGGTACAACCTGATATAAACGCGGTACAACCTGAAACATTGTGCTTCAGCACATGTAGATAATATGCCAAAGCGTAATATCTGACACGATCACGCGCCGCAGAAGAATCGTGGCAAAACAACAACATGAACAGAATAACATGAACAGGGAAAACACTAAAAACTCGCTCAGACACCATTAAAATTCACTCAAACATCACTAAAAAATCACACCAACATCACAAAACAATCACTCACTTGTGCTTGCACCAAAACATGGAGGGCTACATATGCTCCATGCGTCGACTCCGCAACAACATTTGTCATGCTGGCTCTGTATGCATAGGCGTTTTCTCGCTTCGCATCACTGGGACCTACTGGAACTATCAAACCCCCGAGGCATTTCGCTGCAAGCAAAGTTGTTACACTGGCAACAAACAAAAATATGCGCGCTCCAGACCCCCCCACCGCCCCCCCGATATATTCCGGCGGAGAGGAACGACACCACCACTCTTATTAAAAACTCGGGGCTTCGGCAAACATAAATACGGTGTTTCCCGCCCGCTGCTATAACAATTACGTGGGTGGTATGGAGTACGGCCCTCTCGAACCGCCTGCGTGATAGACGCAGGATACAGAGGGCTGCGATGTCGCAAACGTCGGTAGCAAACGTTCCAAAACTCTGTGCGTGTACAGCAAACCCTACACACCTACTCGCTCCGACAGACCATCGTACCTTATCGACGTACTGGTAGTAAATACGCTAGAATATCCCGGTTTAAACTCCACTGTCGGATCGCCCCTGACCCCCCTCCTACGTTTCAGAATGGTATCAGGTATACTAAGACGGTTTGACCCCTTGACTGACACCAGCTGACCGCCCCCCTACAGTATAAACTACTGGCACCAAATATATGGAGGTGGCTTGACCCCTTGACTGACCGCACCTGACCGCCCCCTACAATAAACATAGTATATCAATGCTGCTTGACCCCTTGACTGCTAATACCTGACCACGCCCTACACTAAAAAAAGTATATTAAGACGGTTTAACCCCTTGACTGACAGCACCAGACCTCCCCCCCTAAAAAACGAAAACTACCAGGTATATTGACGTGGCTTGACGCCTTGACTGACCGCACCCGACCGCTCCCTACACTACAACTACTATATCAAGACGATTTGACCCCTTGACCGACCGCACCTGTCCGCCTCCCTACACCGAAACTCGCTTGTTCGGGCCAGTAAGAGGCCTTGATTAGCGCCCCCACAAGATCGACCTCCTAGGATCTCTGACAGAAAACTAGGTATAGTACGAAGTAGAAAGCGCCCAAAAATGTGAACCTACGACAGTTCCACGACCTTCTACGTACACCACCGAAAATGTCCGTTTCCGACTGTACCACTACCTATAACACGTACAATTACAACGATTTTACATGTGGTAACTGCCCAGGGAGAAGCCCAAAAAAGAACGGCAAGCCCGTTGTCTCGCTCCACCTCGCACGAGCTTTAAGTTTCTCTTTTTTTTTTGCCGCTGGGGTATGTGACAATCGTCCATGAAAGCCTCTAACAACCGTAAGAAGAGTTGAGTTCTTACACCCACAAATTTCGCTATCGCGAAGTGCGTCAGCCTCGCCAACACCCCAGTCTCGAAAGCTTTTGCCCTTGTCAAAGTTGTAACCATGTGCTACGATAATCATGGGGGGTGGGCCAGAAATCGTTTCTGGTACTGTTCTGTGGAGCGTACGAGTAAATGCTCTAGGAATCGTTCCTGGCACGATTCTGAGGAGGGGGGAGGCGTCCCAGAAGTGGTGGTGGTGGTGATAGTGGTGTTCACCGTGGGCGTCGGCATAGGGGCCGGAAGCGTAGCACGCGACAGTGGGTTGGGCGCACCAACAGCACTGCGGCGGCGGCTGCTGCTGCTGCTGCTGCTGCTGCTGCTGCTGGTCTGACCCGCAGTGGGTGTAAGCGGCGTCGGCGGCAGCATAGGTGCCGGGATAGTAGTACCCGGTAGCGGGTCGGACGTATGGCCTTGGCTGCAGTGATTGCTGCTGCTGCTGCTGCTGCTGCTGATGTGGCCAGCCTGGTACTGATGTGCCAACGAAGAGGGTGGGACGCCACGGGTCATAGTGAACGGTGGCGTAGGGGGTGGAATCGCAATAGCCAACGCCGGGTTGGGCGTCCGTGAAGAGCTGCTGTTGTTGCTCCTGTTGTTGTTGTAGTAGTCGGATTTGTTGTAGTTGTAGTTGGGCTTGTTGTTGCTGTTGTTGCTGCCGCTGTTCTTCCTGCTGCTGATGTTGTTGCTGTTGCTGTTGCTGTTGCTGTTGCTGTTGCTGGGGCCCGCGACCGCTGCACGAGTAATTGTCCGTGGGGGCTGATGGCTCCGGGAGAGCATCGAATACAAGAACTGCGCCGTCCTCGGCGCTGCCGTCAGTTCTAGCGCTGTTCAACCGCCTTGTTGGTGAGGTTTGATCGGCGCGACGCCCGTTCGGGCGGTCCTTACCGGCCATTGCCGTGGCGAGAATTCCGCTAGAACCTGCGCCGTCGCACTCGTAGGACCACTTGCCGGCGCTTATATTGCACCTGCTTGTGTGTAGAAGGTTGAGGAGAGGAAAGATCAATTTCGTATTAACCCTGCTGTACGTACGTACTGTAGTGCAATTTGTTTTCCCAGGAGCGCGAACATTTCTGGGGTGGCTGCAACAAGAGGTTTATTTGTCATATACATATCGTTTTAATCGTGCCAGTATTAAATGTTTGTCGTCGGACAGCAGCGTGCGGCATGACCTCAAAACGTCGACCCCTCGTAGAAAGATTTATAACTCCTTAGTACATACACGACACCACTGTAGCGGTGAGAATGTTATAAGAAGGAAGGGTGGAGATTGGGCAGCGAGAGGGGAATATCGGTGTTAGGCCGGGAGTTGGTAGAGAAGGGGGCAATAATAGACGGCGTGCATGCAGTAGCTTTCCTTTTTCGGTTTTCCTTGGCAGCCTTCGTATTTAGCGGAGGGAACTTTTGTGAGTGATCGACGTCGGAAGTTATGCCGCACATTGCGGGACAGCAAACATGATAACAACAATAGTATGATTTACTAGAAATCAAAAAATTATGCGTACACTGTTGCACGAAGAAAAAAAGAAGCTACATCTTACTTTTTCCTTCAAACTACTACGATATTTAAGACCTACCAGGTATATGTATAGATCATGTAGACTACCATGTAATAGTTTGGCATTGTAACTCGAGTGCCAAATGTTTTGAAAGTTCCCCCACGTTGAGATTGACAAACCTCGCGTCTTGCAACAACTATAGCCGGGATGAAATTGCACTATCGACGACGGTCGAACGAAGGCAAGTCTGGCCGCGTTAAGCTTCTCCACCAACAATCTCCACACCGCCGTGAGCCTCTATGCGAGTCATGTTACTCTAGTGCGCGCGTCTCTGGTAATCTAGCAATAATAGTAGTAAATCTCGAAACCACTACTGTAAGAAAGGCCGATTCGGTTTCGCGAGCTCGATCCCCCTCAAGGATTTTTCTTGCGCCAAAATCGACTCGCAGAAAGCGCCTATTCATACATAGCGTGTGCATGCATAATCCGCTGCGAGTCGACGAGAGAAGAAAAACGCTTAACCTTTTTCGTGATAAAAAAGGCTAGCACCGTGGTAGAGAGGAGGGGGGAGGAGTGCCTGCCGTGTCACCCCAGATCTGGGCTGCGTCGAAAGGGAGGGAGATGGAGAAAGTGGCGCAAAGATAATATGCTTGTTATGCACTACATGGGATGGGATGGAAAAAAATACGGTTGAGAAAAACGGTCACTCGGACGAACTTTTATGCTTAATCTTTTTGGAAACGGAGATAATGCAAACTTACGCCGAGCGATGCGTCTTTATGAAAACATATTGTTCTCTCACTGCGTGTGCGTCCCCCGTGGTTAGGCAAAAATCGGCTGGACAATTCATCCCTGGGGGTGTACTATATTATCACCCCGTGTGATATCCCTCCCGTGGAGATTGTTATCGAAGGGTGTATTATTCCTCCTGAGGGGCGTGGTATACATCACAGGGTGCATGTTGTCCATCCCGGGGGGGCGTCCGTGCTCGGGGTGGGGGGGGGGGGTCCCTCCGGGGGGGAGGGGGGGGGGGTACTCATTATCATGGATGGCCGTAGTTGTATGACCATAGACCCTCGCATCCCTACGATGCCGGGATGGAGCACGTCGGGCTTTCACCGACCAGGCAGACATTGCTTGCACCAAGCGCGAAGCGCCGTGAGGTGTTGGGCCAGTCGCAGGAAGGGTGAGCTGCATCCTACTAAGAACCGCTTTAGGGGCGGATTTTCTTGAATATTGATGACAACTTCAATGAATTGACCCGGGAGCGGGGGGGGGGGGGGGGCGCGTACTCATTTGTTGCTTGCCTTAGTCATTTGACCATTGACCACGCATCCCTTTCGAGACGGAGCACCGTTCCTACTCCTAGTAGAGACACCTCCAACAATTGGGCGCGCATTGCGTTGTTTCCATAAATTACATGGAAACTTTTTGCTAATCTTATCCCCTTCCTGTTTGGCCTCCTATGGCCACCATCTATCTCCTAGGATAGCGATCGTTTTCTCGCTGCTATTCATTGTATCAAACTCCTCCATGTCACATTCGTCTATTTTCCTCATCTCCTCTTCTAACACATCCCGTTCCTCCTTGTATGGGGGGGGGGGGGGGGGATTATTTATCCTGGGGAGAGCGTTATGCATCCCGGGGTGTGTGTCATCTTGCGAGCTATGAGGTACTCTGACGTTCAGTGATATTCCCGCAAATTCGCCTTTACCCACTCTTTTCACGCTTCCCCTGCTTGAAAAAGCGCCGTTATCTCCCTTTTCCCCCGCTACCCTGCCACCTCCGACCGAAAGGACCAATTCACACCCCCCCCCCCCTAGCTCCGTCTCGAAAGGGGTGCGTGGTCCATGGTCAAATGACTAAGGCAAGCAAAAAATGAGTGAGCCCCCCCCCCCCCCCCCCCCCCCCCCCCCCCCCCCCCCCCCCCCCCCCCCCCCCCCCCCCCCCCCCCCCCCCCCCCCCCCCCCCCCCGACTAGCCATTTATTGGGCGCAAGTGTTAACAGTACTGCGTGTAGACATAAGTCTGATGAAGAAACCCACAGGTCAAACACTACGATACTAGTTTCAGCGCTGTGTCCGCTTTTGCTGTGGGGCTGTTCTGATGGAAACCCCGGTTGGGTGAATGACGTCGCGTAGGATCACGGTGCTTGGGAGGCCCTGCCGACGGCTAATCACATAATCAGGGTCAGCTCAGAAGGCTCAGGGGTAGTCGGCGTGGGATCGGGGTGGGCCAGCATCAGGAATTCAGACTTGGCCAGCGTTTCGTTTTTTTGTTATTCCTGTGCTGCTGCTGTGTACAGCATTTAATGTAAAACACTATTAATATTGTGATACTTACCAACGCTTGGAACCACGGACTAAAGGGGCTCTGCTAACAGACCACAGGGCTGAACGCCGCAAACCCCGGACCTGCTCAAGAGGATGCTGCTTTTGTTACTCTTGAACAATAATAGATCATAAACCACCTTTATGTTTACTCCAGATGAGTCACTTTTGGACTATGACCTGGTGTACACCTTTACTTTAGGGTGTACTAGTCTTCCCGTGGGGTGCCTTTACCCCTAACGAGCACAACTCTGCCTCTCGCTAGTTGCTTGGTCTAATACCCAGTCTTTGTCTGCACAGGTTCGACGTTACTAGCTTCAATGGCAATGGTAATTAGCTCTTCTTTCGTGATAGTCTTTTTGATGGGCTTGTATTTTCTCTGATTAGATTTCTCTTGTCGTCACCCAACCAGAAACCAAACCAACTCAATCTTTCACACACAAACTGCTCTTGCCTTTATCCTGCTCTAAATCTCAAGTCCACACTCGTCTGCAGACAGTCCTAGCGTGGTCGATCTTTGCTGGTACAATCTCGGTTGCTGCCCAACGCTGCTCTATCTTGACCCCGACTCGACGCTGCTGTAAAATGGCCCTGGTCTCGACACGTTCTGCCCATGGGGGGGAACAACCCGAACTCAAAACTAGAACTTCTCAAGCTGTTTTTATATCTTCCTTCGGTATACTCATTATAACTAGCCAATCATACTCCTCACAGGACCTCTCCTAGACTGTCAGATCGGTTATCAACCGTAACTTTGTACGCTGATCCTACCACCTGTCGAACCTCTCAATTATCGTCCAATGATCACACGTTTCCAAATTATTTGGGAAACATTTTCCTTCCCCTCACGTACGTAGCATGACCTCGGCATCGTTTTCCCATGCGTATTCATACAACTCCGAACTGAAATCTCCTTATATGGATTAACCCGCTTCATTCTGTCACCATAAACCTTTTCTTTCCGATATTTATTTGCCGCACATACGTCCAAGATCCATATCCATCAAACCAAGATTCGTATCATATCCGCTAAACGGTTCATATCCATCTACTTTCCGAATCTATTTCCTTCTTACCCAGCGACCATGTACGTGAGACGGATCTCGACCGAATCTTTGTCTAGAACCTACGTACGTATCGACACTGACGACCGGTTTCAGCATGTTCTTCATTTCGTTCTTCAACCCCGACCCACTGGCTCTAATGATTTCCAACCTGTTTGTGCACCACTCTCAATTCGAAACCGACTAACTAACTTCTTACCACAATATGTAACAAAATCCTCAGTTTTTGCAATTGCATTTCGTGTCAGGAGTCTTGATGTTTTTCTTGGTTTTTCAAGCTGCGAAACGCCTTGCACGAACGCAGCGGACATCGCCTCGACAAAGGGTCCGAAGATGTAACGCTAGCACTAACTGGATACGAACCGCCGGCAACAGCCAACGACAAACAAGACACCGTCTACGTACGCACTACGAGCGGTAGTCTACTGTTTCTCTCTGTAGAACCACTGAGGTGGTCAGCGAGAAGCGAGAGTAGACACCATACCATTGTATACTACCAACGGTACAGCAGTAGAAAGCCTCGTTTAAGGGACCCTGGGTGCGCTCGGGATGGGGGGTCCCTTGTGTACCAACGCTTTCTAATCAGAAACCACTCCGCGCCCAAAAATGAGGATTGCTTGGATTCAATATTTATATTAAAAAACAGTGCTTACATTTTGGGACAGGGTGGTATGACCCAACTCAAGAGACCACCAGTGGTAGATCCCACAAAGTAGACCCGATCATTTCAACGGGTCAGACGTCCTTTACGAACGGTGGGCCCGCCGGCATGCTGAACAGAGGGTGCTGAGACGGCACACGAGATTTTTGGGTTTCGGGAGCACGTAGTGGTTTGTTTTCCTGCCAATCTACGCGCTGTTTTCTCTCAAGTGTGAGCCAAGGTGCGGCGGCTCCTTGTTGAGCGTTACGCCCACTTCAAGGGATCAGCTCCCCTTAGAATGGGCGAAACTGGCGGGAAGGAATTTGAGGTCCCTTGTATACCGTCTTCCCTTCATGGCAGCGGAGACGCGTTCTGCGATAGGGCTATTACGGGGGTCCATAGTTAGTAGGACCTAAGGTGTACATAAAAACCTATATATTTACCTATTTTCACTAACAATATTTGGTCCTATTTACCATGGTTCCCCGTAATAGCACTTTTTTTTTTTTCCCTCTGAGGCAGTTTTTCTGACTGATGGGACTTCTCAGCGGGGGAACTACCAGACATCGTATGATTTCACTGTCGTTTTCGCTACAGACCTTGGGCTGCTCATCGGTTAATTATGCGTTTTGGTTCTCAAAGCCAGTTTTCTGGGTGAGATGTAGTAGACCTCCTCAAGCTAGGAGCCTCAGATTTTTTTTCGAAGACTGCAGGTGCACCTCTACCGCACCATGCGTCAGGATCTCTTAAAAGGGGCGAACAACAAAGTACCTACCTACCTACCTACTGCACGAAAATACAACCGACAAATCTCTGGAAGCGGAACAAGCGCTTCCGTCACGTCACACACGATTTATCTTCATCGGCTGTACTCGTTCAACTAGGCGGTCGCCCCGGACGAATTTACACGAGACGACTTAGCGGTGAACGGAAGAGACACTACACTCACCAGAATGGAAGACCATGACGGTCGTAGAACTTGGTCCATGACGGGCGCGAAACTGAAGCGGGAGTCCCCGCACTCTCTGTGCCATAACGAAATATAAATAAGATGAAAGAATGTCATCGACGGGGACGAGTCAAGGATCAAGGGTGATGATGCCACGAAAGAAACCGTACGGCAGCAGCAGCAGTTCGTGTGGTACACGGTAGGGTATACTGTATGATGTCATCCGTCTATGTTTGTATCATGCATGTCACCCGGGGAGTGTACTCGCACGCGGAGCGAGCACGAGAGGCGGGAAGAGAGAGAGAGAGAGAGAGAGAGAGAGAGAGAGAGAGAGAGAGAGAGAGAGAGAGAGAGGGACAGCGGAGAGACATCGGACGTAGTCCCTGCGCCACGACCTTACTCAGGGGACACGGCGCATAGGGTCTTAGCATCTTTGACAGATGTGCAACTTGCGGCAGGTAAATAGTTTGCAGCACCCGTTGGCTGTACTTACTCACGTTCAATTCGCAAGGAAAATCTAAAAAAATGATCTCGCACGAGAATCATCACCGTTGGTTGATATCTTCGAGTCTTGTTTCTAGAAAAAGTCGCGGTTCTGACTGCCCGTGTACTTGCACTTACTTGCTCTCTCGCTGTGATGACCCCGGGCGAACCCGCTACTGATATCACCCCGTACGCTTCCTGTAGTTTCCCTCCCATGGAGGTGCCTGAGAGCAAGCAGGCGTGGTTGTTTGGCGACCTCCCGCAGTGATATCGTGATGATAAAGGAGTACTCATGCTCTGATATGAACGCCATGCACGGAAAGCCGAGTTCGGCAGGGCAGTACGTCCATACTGCTGTAGTCCGGCAGTCCTATCTTCCCAAGCATAACTCTGTCCGTAAATATCAACAACTCTTTGATACTAATGTTAAGGCACACTCTTTTTTATTTTTACGGACGGAGTAGTTTATACGCACCATTAGCACCACTATATGGAAGGAACTTTGTAAAGGACCGTTTTGGTCTCAGAATGATAAACCCAACGTCTCTCACTAAACGTGTAAAAAATGGTGTACCTGGTACCTGGTATATGCAAGTATGTTTTCCTGCTAGATATTTCCACCTTCCTTCTCTTCTTCTTCTTCTTCTTCAACCAGAGCTTTCATGGTGGTGCTCGTCTCTGCTGCTGCTCCGGCTGGTGCGGCTGGTGCTGCTGTGGTAGTAGCGGTTGGCCAGTCGCTTCGGTCGGCAGACAAGCGACAGCCCATCATATTAACCAACGCTGATGTGGTGCTTGATTTCGGGGTGATGGGGCGTAGTGAGGTTACGTGTGGTGAGGGTAGGCAGTGGCTTCGCTGATTTTTTACTCTGGCTAGTTGTTTCCTTCCGCTCTAGAAGGCTGGAGTCTCCAAAAAAAGAAGAACGTTCTCGTCGTCGCGCTGGGTTTCTGCAAAAAAAGCCTTCACCCTTTTAGGACTACCGTTTTTCGGCACAAACTACTTGGGATTTTGAGTGGTTTGCCCCCACAGCGGCGGAACTGCAGTGGTAAAGAGTTAACGAACGTACGATGGTTTGTCAAGGATTTTGACTTTTTCCTGTTCGAGGTGTACAACGTGTTTCAGTTGTGATGTCTATCTGACAGCTCTTTTTGGTGATTTGATTTGGCTTTTTTTTTTCGCCCCTGAGATATTCCTCCGCTCCAGTTTTTCATCCTGTCCTGTGGCCACGGACTCAATATTCTGGACACGAGTTAATGTGAGAACAAGAACAACGCTGTGCACATCGCGTAACTATTGCGGGGGATAGTAGTAAGTAGGACCAAATATTGTTAGTAAAAATAGGTAAATATATAGGTTTTTGTGTATACCGTAGGTCCTATTTACTACGGCTCCCCGTAAATATTAGCGATGGGCATGGAACGGGAATCGAGCTCGGTGTACCTTTCTGGGCGCAAATATAGGGAATGCTGGTGCATGAACGTGAAGACCAAACGCTCCTTGTGTTTCCGTCCAGAGTCATACATATTATCGACAAATCGACGATTTCGAAATTCAGTTACAGTAAGTCGAAATCTCTCGTTTAGTATCAGAATAAATAAACGAAAATGACAGCGGGGGGGGGGGGGGGGGGGTGCCAGCGGGTAGAGGGGAGAATGCTGCGTTCGACACGATATAACACCGTGTATCAAACTTCAATATCTCAAAACCGAAGACTGTGCTCAAGGTTATTGTCGGGGGTTCGAGTCTCCGTACAGAGATTTTTATTCTTAAACGAAACCAACTGCTGTCGAGAGCGCCTATAACAGCGTGGGCAGGCACCATTCGACGGGAGTTGACGAGGAAGAAAGTGTTGAGACCTTCTCGCGATAAAATGTAAGGCACGTATCGTGGTGGGGTGAGGGCGGAAGAGCCTACTATGTGACCCCCGGACCTGACTTACGGGTAACGGGAGAGAGGAAAGAAGGGCAAACATAATAACTGGGATGGGGGAAACACACACACATCCAAACTTTCGATACGATATTAATAGAGAGGGTGTCGTACATAGAAGACTAATGATGTGACCAATACACGCGGTTGCAGGACAAAACTCATACAGTATACTAATAACAATAGGGACGCAATGATCACTGACGTTCGAACGAGCCTTCGAAGTACGTACTCGTTGTTTTTTTTCGTGACGCCGCGGGCAGGTTCAACCTTTTTTGTAGCCTCCTTTCTCCGCCGATCTCCGTTCGTTTATCTCACAACGCCCCGTCGACCCCCTGCGAGTGAAGTTCCCGGACGGCGCGGTAGGCGCGTTGTTGGCGAGCGGTGGCAAGGTCGACGTACGCGAGCTGGTCCCGGTTGAGACTTTGATGTCCGCCAATGCTAGGAGAGTCGAACACGATGAGGGGAAGGCGTGGTCATGTGTACTTCATTGGGACCCAGCCCGGTGGCGGCGATAACGGAATTGTTGTAAGCGCTTGCGACGTGAGGAAGATGTATGTCTCAATCGTTTTGTAGTTCGCTTCCGACCATGGCGAGCATTAGAACCATGGTGTGGTTGACGCGTTCGACGCCGCCGTTGGTGCAGGGGTGGTAGGGGCTGGTGGCCATTTTGTTGATTCCGAGGCGCTCATAGAGGGAGCGAGAGAGTCTGGAGCAGAATTGAGGACCGCTATCGGAAAGGAGAGTAGCGGGACATCCCCGGTGGGGGATGTAGCGATCGACGAGGATATCGGCCAAGCCGGATGCGGTGAACTGAGCCTCCGTAGTGGCGTACATGTCGGAGCGGCGGCTGAAACGGTCGGTGAGAAGGAGGATGTAGGTGTTGCCCCGAGGTGTGCTGGGTAAGGGCCCGAAATAGTCGACGCTGGCGAAATAACGGGTCCATTTGGTAGGGGCAGGGAGAGGGTGGGCCAGCGAATTGTTTGGCGCGAACTCTGGCACTTGAGGCAGCGGCGGAGCCACCAGCGGGTGGAAATGTCCATGCATATCCACCAATAGAAGCGCATGAGCATGCTGAGTGTCCGAGCAACACCCAAGTGGCAAGAGGTCATGGAATAGCATGTGTGCAGGACCCATGGTCGCATCAATTGATGTGAGGGGTTGCGGTATAGTGATACGGTCTTGGCCCAAGGAAGCCATGTTCGGCCGGTGAACGAGAAGAACGGTGTCGTCGTCGGTTGTATGGAGCTGGCGTTTCGCGGCGAGGCTAAGGACCTCCGAGAGAAGCGGGTGACTAGTCGAAGGGATGTAATCCAAGAGGTCGTTTGGTGGTGGTGAAGGTGAGCCCAAGGAAAGAAACCGGATGGTAGCGGAGCAGAGAGGTTCGGTATGCTGTTCGCGCGCCCAGTCGGTGTAGGTGTAACGCTCAACGCAGGAACGAAGGTGTGGGTCGTCACCAGGCGGGACAACGGGTTCAGGAAGTCGGGGAGGTTGAGTAGAGGGGGACGGGGGAGAAGGCCCTGGAGCAGTGGACGGCGGTGGAGGCAGGAACACGGTTGAGATAGTGCTGGCTGGGGTCGCCGGCGGGGGCAAGTCTTGAGCGGCGTCGCGGCGGGCTGTACTCGGGCGCTGGGGCAGTGGCCTGGGTGTGACGGCAGGCGGACGACAGTGGAAAGATGATGGTCTTGAGGCTGCCGTAGCTGAAGTTCGACGGCCAAATCCGTAGTCCGTAGGAGTACAGGGAATTCCAGCGGCAGCGACGGAGCGTTGGCGGGTCCGAGAAGAAATTAGGCCCGACGAAGAACGAGGAGTGGCCGGAAGTGAGACGCCTGAGGTGGGCGATGGAGAGACGAAGGGTGGTCTGGAAGCCACACCAGCAGCAGCGCCAACGGCAACGGCGGCTTTCACGGAGATGGAAGGCGATTCGGCCATGGTGTCCAGGATAGAGAGTTGGCCGACGAAGGAGCGGGTATTTTGAGCAAAGCGGGGGCCGGCGGGAAGTTGCAGGACGATCCAGCGGCGGTTTCTTGGGCTAAGCGGGGGCCGGCGGGAAGGCTGTGAGACGATCCAGCGGCGATGTCTTGAGCAAGGCGGTGGCCGGCGGGAAGGCTGTGAGACGATTCAGCGGCGGTATCTTGGGCAAAGCGGGGGCCGGCGGGAAGGCTGTGAGGCCTCCAGCGGCGGTATCTTGGGCAAGGCGAGGGGCGTCGAGAAGGCTGCGAAACGATCGAGCGGCGATATCTTGAGCAAGGCGGGGGGCGGCGGGAAGGTGGTGAGGCGATCCAGCGGCGGTGTCTTGAACGGCGGTAGGGACCAATAGGGAAGGGGTTGTGAATTAAGTCCGAGTTGTCCATACGTAGTCCGTGGCGGCGGAAGTTGCCAAAGTCGTTGTCGGTGCAGGGTAGTAGTGGAATCGTGTCGAGGGGAATGAACGAGTCAGGGACGAGCCCACCCAAGCCAACGACCGGGGTGAAAGGGCCAATCGGAGTGAAACCGCAGACTTGGATCAGGTAGATGCCGACGGTGCCGGGACTTGTGAGGCGATTGGGTCCGGTGCAGTTGAGGTCGGTGGCTGGTTGTGGGAGTCGAGAAAGGAAGTCGGCATTGCCATTAGTCGAGCCTTTGCGGTACTCCAAGGTGTAGGAGTAGGCGGAGAGGAACTCCAGCCAACGTTGAACGCGAGCGTTGTGCTCGCCGACTTTAGTGATGCTCTCGAGCGCCTTGTGATCAGAGTAGATGTGGAACTTGGTCAACCAGAGGTGACCGCGAAGGCGTTTGATGGCCCAAACGATGCTACCGGCTTCGAGGTACAGGGGGGTCCAGGATCGTTCGTTGTCGAGGGTGGCGCGGCTGATAGAGACGATGGGACGAACGGAGCCTTCGGGTCGTTCTTGTTCGAAAGTCGCGCCAAACCCGTCGATGCTGGCGTTGCAGTAGAGGCGAAAAGGGCGAAAGTTATCGGCGACGGCGTCCCAGTCCGGGTAGACCAGGATCGGGGGGGGGGTAGCGAGTTCGTGGAGGATCTTGCGAACGATGGTTTCCATGTCTGGGGTGAAAACGAACTTGACGCCATGTTTGAGCAAGGCGTTAAAGGGGCGTAGCCGAGTGGAGAGGTTCTTCAGGAATTTACGGTAGTACCCAATGCCTCCGAGAAGTGAGCGGAGTTGCTGAGTGTTTGTAGGCATGGGCATCTGGGTTAGGGTGGCAACCTTGTCGGCATTAGGACTAACGCCGGAGGAGGAAATGGTGTGTCCCAGAAAGTCGCCGCAGGTAGTACCAAGCTTGGCTTTTGAAGGGGAAAGCTTGAGGTTGTGTTTTCGAAGGCGTTCGAAAAGCGATCGGATGTTGGCGACGTGGGCCGCGGGGTCGGGGTCGAAAGCCATGACGTCGTCGAGGTAGGCTGCTACGCGGTCAAGGTCCTTGATGACCTCATTGATGACCTTGACGAACCAGCCAGGCGCGGTGCTGCTGCCTTGGGACATCACGAGCCACTCGAAGAGCCGGGTGGGACTGCAGAAAGCGGTCCGGGGTATGGTTTCCTTGTCGATAGTGATTTGGTGGGACGAAGACACGAGATCGAACAGGGAGAAGATGCGCCCTTTGCCTAGGGAGTCGAGGACCTCGTCTACGCGGGGGATGGGCAGTTGGCCCAGGGAGCTGATAGCATTAAGCTTTTTGTACTTTACGGTTATCCGAACGTTGCATTATTTTTGGGGAATGGTGACCATGGGGCTGGCGTATGGAGAGGTGGAGTGCTGGATGAGGCCGGCAGCCAGGTATTGGTCGAGAACGGCATCGGCCAGCATGGCGAGAATAGGGTTGATGCGGTAAGGGGGGGGAAAGACGGGGGCGCTACCCGGGGGGACGAAATCTTGAACGGAAGAAGGGAACTCGAGCCGAACTCGGTTTTTGACGTGGAGAAGACATTGGGGAACTCGCAAAGAACGCTTCACAGGGCTGTTATGACCGAAGGAGACCAACTGGAACCGCGGAGGTCGAACGTGATGCCGCGAAGGTGTAGTGGGAGCTTGTGCCAGAGTTGGAGGAAGCTTGTCCGTTGGTCGGCAGTCAGGCGTTCCAGTAGTGTGGGGCACGGGGTCTTGGGGGGATCAGCAGGGGGGTGTTCGTTGTCATGTAGGGGCATGGTGTCGTGCAGGGCGTGGACGTCGGCAACAGCTGGGGCTGAAGGTAACGTCGAGGGAGATCTTGCAGTGCTGATACTGGGATTTGGATGAGAGGAGAAGAAGAAGTCCTCAAACGGTCGCCTGGTTCAAGATCAGTGAATCCCGAGAGTGGGATATGTTGGTAGCCGCTGCCAACGAAGATTTCGGTTTAGGAGGAGCGGCCGTCGCGGGGAAGCATGCCAACGAGGTAATGGCCGGTGAGCGCCGGGATACCTGAGGAACGCACCAAAGTGCTCGGGACGAGGGACGACGTGGACCAACATGAGATTCCGTGGACGCCGGCGAACTCGAGGTCTAACGTGTCGGGGAAGGACGGTTGTCGTAGATAAATGTGGAGAGATCATCTGTATAAGGTGTGGTGAGGGAAAGCTCACCGAAGGACGGCCCGGAGGGAGAGCGGGGCAGTGTGGTGTACGTGCGTTGTTCGAATCTCATCGAGCTGTCGCGTCCCAGTAGAACGGGGTGCTTCGTAGTTCCATGTGGCACGATGTACACCCCTACGGTATCTTCGGCGGAGGGAGTATTGTTGTGCCAGAACTGGATGCTGAGTCGTACCGCATTCGAAGTGAGGAGGGGAGCTGATTTACCGAAACCTCCCCAAGAACGAGGAGAATCGTGTTGTTCGCAGGTGTCCGACGCAGAGTTGTTGTGCTTCGTGCCAGCCCAAGCTTCGGCGGAGGTGAAGCTTTGGGGGGAGCCGGTGTTCAGAAGGGCTACTAGGCCGTAGCGGTTGGATGGGGAGGGTTTGGCCGTAGCGGTTGTATGCGGAGGGTCCGCCGTGTACTTTGATCCTGGTGGTAAAGGAGGCGTCGTCGACAGTAGCTATACCGCTTGTGAGGCCTGGTCCATGTTCCGCAATGAGGGAGGCGGGGGTAGAGGGAAGGATAGCTCCGGACGAAATGGCAGAGACCAAAGTGTGGAGGAGCTTCAGGGAGGAAAGAGGGCAGTACATGGTCCAACAATGCCGAGGTTGCGGCAAGAGATGGGACGGCTGCGCTGATCTCGTGAATCCCGTCATCAGACGGCGAGACGCGAGAGACGCGGAGGGGGGGGGGGGGGGGGGCGGGGGGGGGGGGCAAAAACCGGTGGCGAATCTTCATGAGGATGTCGCCTAGAAGGTTGAGTCCCGGTCAGTGTCGAGGTCGTAAGGCTCGCGCATCGTCGGACCGGAAGCCAAGACGAGGTCGTGAGGGCTGGCTTCGGCGGGAAACTTGTCGCTGGTATCCACCAGTTGTTCAAGTAGAGGGGGGGAAGTAGAACTTGGCGAGGTTGCCCTTGAAAACAATGTCGTAACGGTTTTGTACCCATAGCTCTTGGTTAAAATTGGAGACGGAGCGACCGAGGTGTTGTTGTTGAGCGGGAGTCGAAGAGGACATCGCCGAAAAGCTTGACCTTCTCCGACATCATGCACTGTTCCGCGCAGTTGTAGCGCCCGTTGTCGATTGTGAACGTCGAAGGGTACCGCTGGGAGAAGACCGAGGATTGGTCGCAAAAAATATATATTTGGGAGGAGCTCAGGGTCGAGGGAAATAGTGGGGAGTAGGTAGAGTGGGACGTTGTCGGGGAAGGCGTGGGTGAGACGGTTTCGGTCCCCGAGAACATGCGGGGAAAGGTCGATCGTGTCGAGGCCCCGGGAGGATGTACGTGGCGGTGTGACGCTCGTGACAGAGCACCCTGGGAGTCCCTGCTAACGGTATTTAACGTATGCGTAGGAGGGAAAAACTCGGAAAAAATTGCGGTACCTGTAGTAGTCCGTGACCGGGGCATGGGCGTCGGTACAGGTGGCTCCCGGCATAATCTTGGTGACGTGGTCGAGTCTTCCGCGGAAGAATCCGCGGGGATACCGTCCCTTGGGCCCAGGGACGGTGGTGTGGTCAGCGCGCGGCAGCCAGCGACGGGTCCAGTAGAACCAAAGGAGATCGTAGTATGTGCTGGCCGTGGTCGGTGGACGCCGATTGACGTGTACCGATGACATCGTTCGTTGAAGGGCGCAGACGTGTCGGGGGTCGATGGCCCTCGGATGGGGGCAGTACGACCAGAGAGGGAGTGGATACCCGCTGTTGGCCGCTGTTGTCGTGTCGCCTACGAGATTAGCAAGATCGGCAGAAATTTCGGCAATGTTGGGGAGGGCGCGGGGTCGCGCATCGACTGGGGACGCCGAGGGGAGCGGTGTTGAAAGGCTCGGCGTTCCCACCCCCTCCTGCCCATACCTCAAACTAACCGCTTGACCTAGGGAGTCAGCCCTAGTTCGAGTAGTTATTGTTGAAGGTAGGTTAGGGGGGGGGGGGGGGGCGTACTCATTTGTTGCTTGCTTTAGTCATTTGGCCATTGACCACGCATCCCTTTCGAGACGAAGCACCGTTCCTACTCCTAATAGAGACACCTCCAACAATTGGGCGCTCATTACGTTGTTTCCATATAATACATAGAAACTTTTTGCTAATCGTATCCCCTTCCTGTCCGGCCGCCTGTGGCCACCCTCTATCTCCTAGGACAGCGATCGTTTTCTCGCTGCTATTCAGTGTATCAAACTCCTCCATGTCACATTCGTCTATTTTCCTCATCTCCTCTTCTAACACATCCCGTTCCTCCTTGTATAATTCACATTCTCCTACTATGTCTATGTGAGTTATATTCTCTATTGCTTTGCAAGATAGGTTAGGGACGGTAGGTGGAACCGGCGTCGTTGGGCAAATACGCCTCCCGAGTCTCTAGAGAGGTACCCGGTGCGGTCGAGTGCGGTGCCTCTGGTGAAGTCAGCGAGCGGGTCTTTACCATCGGCTTGTCAGTTAGTACGGAAAGTTCCCGGTTGACGGGAGCTTTTATTTCCGCCGTATCGTGAGGGGTCGAGGCGCATGTCTGCTGAGGCAGTAGAGGTCTGATTTTTGGGACCGGTAACGGCGAGTGCAGATGAAGGGGGTCCTTGGGGGGAGGGGGGGGGTGAGCTGCGGTTGCGAATTGTCCCGAGAGTGTTGGTTGTTGTGAGGGTGGTTGTTCCACTAGGAGCCCCCAGTTCTGTTCGAATTGCCGTTTGAGTGTTCGTGCCTAGAGTTGGAGTGGAGCTAGTGGTTGTTATTCGAATTGTTGTTGTAGGAGTTGTGTCCCCTCGAATTGAAGCGCTTTGAGTGAGGGTTGGAATTTCTCTGTAAGTTGCGCTCGTACTGTCTCCGACGGTATGAGGGCATACGTCGCTACCACTGTTGGAAAGCGTAACGTCCGTCGTTGAGCTGGCCGAGACGGGGATTGTGAACACCAAACTTGTTTGTAAAGGGGGGTTTGGCACGTTTTGACGGTGTGGTCCAGTCCGCCGCAGTTCAGGCATAGACCACGCCATGTGTGGAGGGCGGTGACTCTGTTAGTGGCGCTGAGGAGAGGGCTCCAGAGAGGGGGGGTCGGAGGTCGAAAACGTAGTAGACCCAATGTACACTTCGTCGAAGGGTTCAAGTGGCTAATGGTTGTAACCCAAGGTGAAAGGGTCAATGTCTGGTGACGTAGAGATGTTCATGACATAGGGGTTACATTGAGTGCCCTGTTGGTTATGGTTGGAATGATTGCGCGAACGAATCTGCGAAGCAGGGGGCGATGACGGCGGGGACGACGAGAAAGTCCTGTGGCCTCCAGGGGAGGTCAAACAAAAATACGTTTCGCCATTTATGGCAGGTGTAGTATTCGTGGCGTATACATAATGAGCCTGCCACATGGCCGAGACCGAAGGGAAATGCTCTACCGCACTCATCAATTCTCCCGGGTACAACACCGGAGTTAAAGCAGGAAACTGTCTACTAACACTGGTACTCACTACCTCCAACACCATGGCGTCACTAGGTATAAAAACCTTTTCAGAGCCTTGCACTACCGACGTCAACTCCCTCAAGCCCTCAAATGAAAGGAACACACCGTTCCCGTTGGGACTCCGAACGCTTGTAGCGTCTCGAATGCACGGCCTTGGTCGCCGTGGTCGAAGTGCCTGTTCAGCTGACGCAGGAGTAAGCCAAAGGCAGAGGGTCCAGCGCTATCCTTTTCCTGAAGGTGGTCATGCACCTGTTTAAATAACCCGTTAATAAGAAGGGACATCGGGGAGTTTGTGCCAGTCTTGATCGCCTTTCCGAAAACACCGGTGCAACGGGGTAATCCATCCTGGGGACCAACGCAAGGAATCTAAAGTACCATTGGTAGAGTCGTCACAGCGTGCGAGAATATCCGCCAATACAAGTTTGGTGTTTGCGATGAGTTACTGAGCACCTACACAGTCGTCCGTTCCCGCGGGAAACGGGAGTGGATCAATGAGCTCCAATTTTCGTGTTTCCACGTGGATGTACTTGCGGTTGGCCTCAAAGTCGTGTGTACTGGTTGCAGTGGTCTTGGGCGCAATGGACGTTGCGGCGGGGGGGACCGGGATGGGGATGAGAGCGACTGGGTACTGAGGGGGTAACGGTGCAATGGAGATTGCGTTGTTTGGGGGAGGGAGTGGGGGCCTGCAGCGGCGCAATAGATATTGCGTGGCCGGGCGCCGTTGGAAATTGAGCGATCGGAGCTGCAACGGAGGCTGCATTGGTGGGCAGGGAGGTGGGAGACACTGGATACCGTGGGGGTAGCGGAGAAATGGGGGATGCGTTGTTTGAGGAGAGGTTGGGGCGCTGCTGCGGGGCAACAGAGATTGCACGGGCGGGCGGCACTAGATACTGAGAGTGTAGCGGTGTAACGGGGATTGTGTTGTTTTGAGGGGGGGTGGGGGGCTGCAGCGGCGAAATAGAGATTGCGCGGCTGGACGGTTGGGTAGGAATTGGCTGGCATTGAACAGGCTGTGAGGCAATAGAGGTTGCGGCGCCGGTTTTGGGGGGCAGGCTGGTGCTGAGGGGACGACGGCGTAGCAGAAAAGGTTGCCACCGCAAAAGAAACAGAGAGCGGAGAAATATCATATTCATCATCTTGCCTGTTATCCTCGGAAGTGTAGTCGTCGTCGTTTGACAAGGAGTAGAAGTCGCAGTCGCGGAGCTTTCTTGGGCGTTGTTCGAGCCGGGGAGGGGTTCCGTTGGTGCCGGACCCGAGGCAGGTGGTGGCGCTGGACGAGGATGAACGGCGGGTCGGGTTGGTGGAGTTGTTGTTGTTGTCGCGGTCGTTGTCGTCGCCAGGGCGCCGGCGGTTGACCGGCAGACGGCCGTCCGAGCAACCCACCGTCCGCTGTTGGCGTTGGTGTCGAGAGGCGTTGTGCTCAGCAACGGGGGGGACAGGTATGGCGGTTTGAGGAATGAAAGGTCCTGAAAGTTGTCACCAACCCGAGTAGGTTGATCCTCACGTCCGGGTTGGTCACGTTGGGGAGGGTTCCGAGGGCTTCCCGAAGAGTGGTGGTATTCGAGAGGTAGACGCCTTTGACGGCCGATGCAGCCGTCGAGATGGCTGCCCGGCTGTCCTCGGGGACGCCGCGCGCTGGTACCAGTTGGCGGATCGATGCGTGGATGAAGTGTATGTGCGCAAATTCCAGCATAAGGGCTAGAGGGGCAGGGGTGGTAGTGAGTGGCGCGGGTGTGTTGAGGGTCGCCGGAATGGAAGTGGTGCCTTGAGAGGCAGGAGCAATAGTGCGGCAGGCAGAGGCCATTGTAGTGTGGGAAGGTGAGGGGGGTTTGCCTTGAGAGGCAACAGAGAACGCTTGGCGGGTCTTTAGTGAAGCCAAGATGCGTTCTGTTTCCGCAATTTCTGCCCTTTGCCGTTCGTATGCTCTTCCAGAAGCCGCGAGAGTCTTTCCGCGGCCCTGGCATGAGATTGGTCAGCCTCCGTGATGCAGGCCATGAGTTCAGGTACGGATCTTTGGTCCTCATCGGCAATTGAGGGTGTTGCGGAGAGGGCCATGGCCGACATTGTGTCTCCAACTGTTTCAGTAGGGGGGGTTGAAGAGACGCCCAGGCGGTCGGAGGTGTTATCGGATGGCAATACATGAACTCCGTCGTCCGATGAATGGTGAACGTGCCCCTCTTCCTCGGCGGAGGCGGCCTCGAAGTCCACTCCTTCCTCCTCATCCTTATTGTTGACCATGGTTTCTGTTGGCAAGAACTGACGACAAGAGAGCGAAGGGGGGGGGGGGGGTGGAGGGAGAAAGAGGATGCGAGTGAGACCGAAGAGATCGTGCCATGTGGCGTAACGAGCGAGGGGTAGGAGTGGGTGGGAGCTTGGGGTAGCTGTCCTCTACGTGCCAACAGAATCTAGAGCGACCGGGCGTGACGTCTGATTGTGACACCATGTACACTCCGGTCGTGCGGGCGCGCAGCTGTGCTGGTAGTCTCTTCGGGCGATTCCTGAACTTGGATGGACCAAGGTGACCCCGCTTGTGCTCCGTGATGGAAGGAAGTAAAGAGATACGACCGCGACGATCTGTAAAGAGGGGAAGTGTAATGACACTCCTCTGGGTCTGACTGAAGCCACGAAGTGCAGAGACACTCCATTAACTCGCAGCAGTATCTGGAAGACTAGGGTACCGGGGTGTAGAGACACACCGTTGGCTCGCGGCAATATCTTGAAGAACAGGTTGTCGAACGGCGTGGGCTGCCTCGGGAGCATCGTATTGGGGAGGTTGGAAAAAGGACCCGTGCCCGACTTGGTTTGGGAGGATGAGAGTCACAGACCCGGGAGAGGAGGGGAGGGAAAAGGCCGAGGAAAAATAAAAAAAGGGAATGGTTCGGAGTAGGGGGGGCACGGGAAAGTGGTGTCCGTCGAACGGGTGGAAGAGAGTACCTGAGTAACCACTGGTCTCTCAACTCCCTAGTTGAGTCATAAACTAAGGACTCCGTAAAATCATCCTCCAATTGCTCGCACTGTATCGAAGGACCGCTGTCGGTTGCTGTCAGATTCAGAGACCGATTAGTACGGCTGGGTGTTGTTTATATTACGTTGCTGAATACGTTACTAATTATCAAACGTTGGGCTGAATTTGTATCCAGAAAGAAAATTACCATCAGCACGGCTCAAATTTAAAGTCGTAACGTTCAAATACTCTACAAAAATATTCGAACAAGCGAGTGTGAGCAAATCTGTGCAAAAAAATGCGAATATGACGCCACGAAATGACTGTTGTATCGTCGAAAACTCCGTCACATTTATTCGAGGCTGCGAAAGTGTGGAAAGCTGGAGAAAAAATGCAACTTTGACGGCCGAAAATTACTCTCATATCATCGAAAACTGCATCACATTTATTCGAGGCTGCGAAAGTGCGCTATTCTGGGAAAAAAATGCGATTACGACGGCTAGAATTTTACGAATGCATCACCGAAAAATTGGTCACTCAGGGGGCATGCGTATGTTGGCAAATCGGAAAAAAAATGCGATTAGGACGACTAGAATTTACTACGTACCTGGTATGTATCACCGAAAAAATCGTCGCGCAGGGGGCATGCGTATGTTGGCAAATCGGAAAAAAAAATGCGATTAGGACGTCTAGAATTTACGTATGTATCACCGAAAAATCCGTCCCCCAGGGGGCATGCGTTTGTTGGCAAATCGCAAAAAAAAGCGATTAGGACTACTGGAATTTACGTATGTATCACTGAAAATTGGGCACTCAGGGGGCATGCGTACGTTGGCAAATCAGAAAAAAAAAATTGCGAGACTAGAATATACGTAAGTTTCGTCGAAAAAATCATCACTAACGAGACCTAGGTTCAAAAATATACTCTCATTGCGGAGCGAAAAGCAGAGCGAATAATGTTCTTTGAAGACGTCAGGTGGGTCATCCGTGCTCTCTAATACCTCACGCTCGTAGGGCCCCACTAAATTGGTGAGTAAGGCTGGTGCGCTGCGTTCCGTGCTCTTTGTGACGCATCACTCACGAGGTTCAGGTACGTTTTAAGCTCATCAGGGGTCAACGAGGACCCATGAACTGCGTAATCGGTTTGAGGGAAATCTGACTAGAAATCGGCATCGTCAAACTGCGCGTCATTCATTTTATTATTCGTGAACTTAACGACTACGTATGGGAGCAGGCGCGGTAGTAGCTGCAACGTTTCCATTGCACGCTCAGAATGACTGCGATGGGGAAGGTCTGATGCCGGGCGTTCGCTAAAGTCCTCATACCAGGTCCCTCCGCGGGCATATGTTGTATCGACATCGTATGAGCTACAAGCATTGATCAGTTAGTTCTGCGGGGATGTCGGCCGGATTATTTCTCTCAAACGTGATAGTCGGAGCGAGTAAGCGTTCAACAGAGCGATAGTCGTCAGTGTGACAGAGAAGTTCGTTTCAGCGGCTTCAACAGGTCCGTCATCGAAGTCCGAACTGCAAGGGCCGCTCCTAACGAACCGAAAAAAAAAAATCACGATTCTTGACTTTTTGGCATGCCAAAAGATCACGATCCGTGACATTTCAGTTCTAACGAAAAAAGCCGAAAAACGTCGCGTTTCGTGATATTTTCAACTGGTAAAAAATCCGATATTTCAAACCCAACGTTTTTTGGAGGTGGAGCCAACTCTCGGGAGTGGGGCACGGCCACGCCGGGCTGGGCCGTCCGCACCTGACCCAGCCCGTGATATCTTCGAATCACGGGCCGAAGCCTGACCCAGCCTCCGAGATTCCGATTTCACCGACCGTCGGCCAAGCTCGTTTCGCGAGATTCCATCTCGCAGGCCGTCTGCCCGGCCTGGCCTGTGACATCCTCACGTCATTTTCGCGTTTGTCTTCCAGCAGTCGCTCCTCCTCCTGGAAATTTCGAGGCCACAACCTACTCGTTAGCCCGCGCCCAGCGGTGTCTTTGGGTAGCCGCCCGTTGTCCACAAGCGACGTACCAAGCAGAGTCTGCCATGCCCCTATACCAACCTTCGGATACCGTTGATGCGCGTGGGTTGCGTAGTGCCTTGATCAGGCATATTTTGAGACACGACAAATGTCACGAATCGTGATTTTGTTTTTTTTAGGGAAAAGCTAAAAAAATTGGCGTCATGAATCGTGATTTTTCACGACAAAAAAATCACGATTCACGAAAAAAATCTCACGAATCGTGATTTTTCTTGTTCGTTAGGAGTGGCCCTTAGGGAAAAGCTAAAAAAAATGGCGTCATGAATCGTGATTTTTCTTGTCGTGATTCACCACAAAAAAATCACGATTCACGACAAAAATCTCACGAATCGTGATTTTTTTTGTTCGTTAGGAGTGGCCCTAAATAGCTCCATGAAAAAGGATCATCTGTGGTGAAATCTCAATGGAAGGCTCGCCATACGGATATGCCATTGAAGACGCACAGGTGTGAGCTACGGCGGTCGTCTCTGCGGGCGGGCGCAGTGCGCGCGCGTCGTGTTGCGTTGCGGTATTACTCAAGAGGAACGCGAACGCTGAGAAACAGAAAGACTGCCGCAAAGAGGACAAAAAAAAGAGAGAGAAAAAATCTGAAGTACAGTGCCTCGAATCAGGCCAAAACAAAAAAAGGAGAAAGACTGTCACACCTAGAGGGGGAGAAGGCTTGAAGACAGGTCGAGGGGGTAGCCACGAGCAGATAGATGTTGATGTTCTTTCGACGCCGCCAATTGTGAAGAAGCTCGACTCGATCGACAAGAAAAAAATTAAATCACGAAAAAAAAAAACGTACGACGGGATCGACAAAATAAACTCTTTATTTTCTTCGAACCACTCGCCCACGTCGAACGCCTCCAGAAGTCGGTGCCCGTGGGTTGCTGCTGCTATGCATCGTGGCTATTTTTCTGTCAAGAGGCGCGTGATATCGTGGCATCGCAAGGCCCTTGTGTGTCCGGGAGCGCTATAAATGGTCAACAGAGTAAAGAAAAAAAAGCATATGCGAACCTTCTTGTGCGAACAGCAGCATCTTTTTTTCTTCTTTTTAATCATGATGGTATATGTGATGAGGTTTTACCCTCAGCGATCTTCTGGACAAGCCGTGGTCACAGGTGGTAGGTGTCCTCATTTCTCTCCCCCCGGTACGTGCCTTCATTTTTTTCTGCGCATAATAATTGGGTTCAGCATTCCCATGCCATAACTCTTCGGTTTTCATCGAGAATGTTGCCAACCCACGCTCTCCTCGCGCTTTCCGCTGATCATTTTTTATGGAAAAGCTAAAAAGTTATTGTGCATAAACTCCAGCGTACTGCTACTACTACAGTAGTAGCTGTACTGCATAATGCACTCCGTGATTTTTTCTTTTCTTTTCAATCACATCACTGTTACTTTCCAGCCTAAAACTCGTGGGAGGTTTTACCCTCAGCGATCTTCTGAACAAGCCGTGGTCACAGGTGTCGTTCCTTCTCCCCGCCGGTATGTGCCTTTATTTTTTGTCGCGCATCATATTATATAATATGAGACAACTTACTCGAGAACGCCAATCGTGAAGCAGACAACACAAAGAGCGCGTCGAGGGCTACAAACGGACAGTATACTATTACAGGGGTCCATAGTTAACGGGACCAAATTTTGTTAGTAAAAATAGGAAAATATATAGGTTTTTATGTATACCATAGGTCCTGTTAACTATGGACCCCCGTAATAGCTGTAGCCAAGACGCATGCTACGACAGGGGTTTAATCAATACCAGGTCGCAATTTCACGTAGAGTACATAGATACAAACTTGCCCTGAGGGACCGCCAGGCCGCTAGGGGAAAAGCGAGGAAGAAGCCGGAGGAGTGCGGCCAATGACATGGGGATGGAACGTCGATGGGGAATAGAATATATTATATTGGTACCTAAAACGAAATGTTGTGGGGAATGGGAATTTGGAAACGACAGGAGGAAGAGAGGCGTATATGAGGGATACTACTACTACTGATTTAAGGAAGGATATTTGGTTTATATAGGAACGGCATCTACGCTATTTTGTCAGAAGAAGGCAAGCATAATAATAATAATCAGGGTTTCAGCATATGTGTACGTATATTTGTCAAATTTTCGTACTTTTGCCAACTTTTCTCTTCGCACGAGCACT
This sequence comes from Macrocystis pyrifera, assembly GCA_031763025.1. Lineage (NCBI taxonomy): Eukaryota > Phaeophyceae > Laminariales > Laminariaceae > Macrocystis > Macrocystis pyrifera. The sequence continues at coordinate 4,966,263 of JASSKH010000011.1, read as the reverse complement.
TTTAGGCAAAACAGTAAGTACACGGACACGGGAAGCCCTGCCGGACACATTGGTCTAGGTCTCGGCGCGATCCGTGCACTCTGAAGCGCGTGGCAGGCGCTTAAATTTTTTTTTTTTCCGGCGGGAGTGGATAAGACGATTTCCCTGGTTTCGGTAAAGAGGCCTGATTTTGTACGTACGTATATCGGTACATTGTCATGCTCTCTGTTTTCTCCCCCCGGCTCTCATGAGAGCTGTGAGCACACAGCTCAGGCATATAATACCAGGAACACAACAGACAACATGCACAAATCCCATCGTTCCAACGCTGCCGCCCGCACGCCGTGCGTGTTCGACACGCCCATATGCGCAGTGTTGCTGTGGTTGGTTGTGTCTGTCGGAGCCTGTCGTCCGCATTCCATCGTCTGCCATATATTTTTTTATCCGTATGTACGCAGGATGACGTATAAAGATATCCCATACATATATATTTTTTGGGTTGTTGCACGGAGCACGGACCACCGCCTAGAGAACAATACCCACAGCAGTGCACAGAGCGTGCTTACCTCCAGCTTCCTACAGCACCATAACCAACCCTGTTTCCCAGCAGCAGCAGTGAGCACACCTTGCGCGTATGGATGATCGTACTGCGGCCCATTCGTACAGCAGCGTTCGTAATGTACTTACAGCAGTACATACAGTAGTTCTGGATTGCAGTGTGTTCTACATTGCTGATAGATCCTAGAGCCAGCTGAAAGGGGACACGTACGTTCCTCGCGTTGCATTTTACAGCAGTACTGCTGAATATGCAGCTGAAAGGGGATCAGTACACGTACGTTCCTTGCGTTGCATTTTACAGCAGTACTGCTGAATATATATGCAGTCGTACCTGTACAAGCTACTCTACTGCTGTAGGAGATCGTGCAAAGTGTTTCAGATTGCGTAAAAAACACGACATACCAGTTGTACGAGCGCTGTTCTAGCGTATAGGTTTAACTGCACTTGCTGGATAACATGTTCCTTTCCGACGTTCGACTCGAACCATCCACGTTTTTTTTTTCTTAATTTCACTTTTGACTATAAAATAAATATATTTTTGTACCAGAAAACTACAACAGAGTACTATACTGTGCAGTAATAATAATACATTCGTCCACACCTTTTGCTTTTCTGAACGTATAATATGATATAGAGTACATGTTACTTGTGTTTTAGCCCAAATTAAAGAGTTTGGGCGGCGCGCTTGCGTGTGGCGTGCGTTCATACCTCAACATTTCACAGCTACTACTTGGGAGTAAAGCAAAGTATGTTCGAGAAAATACTGCTGCAATTTTACCGTATAGATACTTCGTACACTCGCAGTATTTCGGGTTTTTTGTGTACTCGAGATACTGCGAGTACTCACAGTATTTTGAGGATCTTAGATACTATACTGCGTATACTTTCTTCGGGCTCGCACTAATGCGGGGTTCGCTACTGCTGGTGGCATGGATACCGCCTGTTGTGCTTCAAGTATCTCGGGGTTCTGTACCGCGGGTATACTACAAGTATACCAGTAAGTACTAGTCTATGGCAGTAATTCGTCCATTGATAGTGTTCGTACTGCTGCTTCTTCTGCGAGACTCAGTACTCGCAGTAATGAAATACCCTCAATATGCCCAGTATACTTCGAGTACGAAGTATACTTCAACCGTTTGTGCGCCGTGTCGACAAGTGTCAGGCCCAGCGTTCGGCACAAAACACACCCAGATAGTCCCACACGAGTGGGAGTTGGAGCAAACTACTTTCGCCCGAGACAACTTGAGCACTCAAAGCAGTCTGCCAGTATTTCGATATAATATTATGCATGACTGCGAATGCTCTCAGTGTCTCGAGGTTCTGTACTCTGTGCGCGCAGCCCGACAAACCCTCGCCGCTAGAAGTCGATCATAACCCATCGGCGCCAAAGGGAGTCGCACTCTCGGATGCTAACATAGGCCAGCTCAGCGAAAGACAAAAAAGACAGCTGTTACACACCCTCGGTCCGAAGAATGTGGCTGGCCTGTTCCCGGAGGACCCGAAGCGCGTGAGGCCTTGCACAATAAGAGAATTGCGAATACCTTTGATCGATGAACACACCCCGCCGGTCGCAGTTAAACAGCAACGCTTTTCCCCGGAGCAGGCAGACGCTATACAGAGAGAGGTAGAACTGTTAGCGAAGAGAGACATCATCCGAAAGTCGACTTCCGCTTGGGCAGCCAGGTGCGTCACCGTGCCTAAGAAAGACGGCACGCTGCGTCTGTGCCAGGACTATCGCGCACTAAACAACCTCATGAAGACAGATAGCGGGGGGCTCGGGGACATGCAAGGTATCTTCCAACGATGTCAGGGTTGCTCATGGTTCACCTCCATCGACCTAGCCTCCGGATTTTTCCAGCTACCCATAGCAGAAGAAGATCGGCACAAAACCGCTTTTCGCGACGCATACGGTCAACTTTGGGAATACATGAGATGTGGGTTTGGGCTCAAAATCCTGCCGCCAGCGTTTGCAAGTATGGTAGCGGAGCTGCTTAGCGGGCTAAGGGGCAAAGGAGTGGAAAATTACTTGGACGATATCCTTATTTACAGCCAGGACTTTGACCAACACCTCATTCTGATCGACGCAGTCCTCAACCGCCTGCAGTCCGCTGGACTGTCAGTGAATTTTGCTAAATCAAGATGGTGTTGCCCGAGTCTGGAATTTGTAGGGATGGTAGTGGACAGACAGGGGGTTAGACCGTCGGAGTCGAAAGTGGCGGCAGTAGCTGAGCTACCTCCGCCGTCAACGGTGGAGGAACTCAGAGCATTTCTAGGTATGACGGGCTACTTGCGGCAGTTCGTAGAGCGGTACAGTATCCTAGCTGCGCCGCTCACAGATATCCTTCGAGACAAAGCCTTTACGACCAAACGCGCGCGACGCCTCCGTATCCCATGGGCGGAACCACAACAGAATGCGTTCTTGGCGCTGAAGGCGGCCCTCACATCATTTCCTATTCTAATTTTCCCTGCCTGGGACAGCCCATTCACGCTACATACAGACGCCAGTGAGACAGGGGCAGGTGCAGCGCTAACGCAAGTGCATGACGGGAAGGAATGTGTGGTCGCATACGCCAGCCATCGGTGGTCTCGTACGGACGCGCGACGTGGAGCTACCGCAAGGGAATGCATGGCGGTTTTATGGGCAGTTGTCCACTTTCGACCTTTTTTGGCGGGTAGAAGGTTCACTTTGGTCACAGACTGCTCCGCGTTGCTGTGGCTATTCCGTAGCCGGGACCTGGACCCCAAGCTCTACAGATGGGCGCTCCGGCTAACGGAATTCGACATAGTCATGAAGTGGAGGGCAGGAACGTCACACCAGCTTCCTGACGCTCTATCCCGCTTGCTACGCCCGGGGGCAACAAGCGCCTCGATCGACGACTCATTCCCGGACGACGCATCATCGAGCAAACCTACCGATTACGTAGGGCCCAGGGGACCGGTGCTAGACGGACATCTGCTGAATGACCTAGAATCACTCGAAGAGGGACTGGTAGACCCGGGTGGTAGCAGGGAACGGCATGTTGTCCGTAGCGCAAGGTCAACTAGTAAACGGCTGCCATCCGCGCTTAGTGCAATCGTTGCTAGCATTCCGCGGACCGCAGCCGTGCTCGAAGAACCACCCGACGAACCCGTCGACCTAGCCTCGGACGCACAGTTTGCTACCTTGCCGTTCCATGACCGGGTTGCCGCGATACATACAGACAGCTCCGGGCTGATAGTAAGGCGATCCAGCCGCGCTCGTACTCCATCCGTGCGTCTAACTTCGTTTCCGGAAGCCCCCGCCCGCCCCCCTCGCCCTGCGAGCACCGCGCGTACTTCGTCAAACGCCCGATCACTGACAGGAGGCGAACCGGCCGTTCAGGCGGCAGAGCCCGGCTCCTTACAGGTCCCGAAAGACCCGCTACCACAGACGAAGGGCAACCTTCTGGCGCCTGACACCGTCGAGTGCAGTCTCCCAGCGGGGGGGGAGGGGGGGGCACGCCAAAAGGAACCAGTGGCGACAACGGCGATAGAACGTGCCCTCCAAGCGCTGCAAGACGTGCCCCACCTGGTCAGGAGCCAGGCAGCGGACCCCTTCTTGAGCAAGGTCAGGCGAGCACTATGTAGTCAAGGAGAAGTCGCCGGGCAGAACGAGTTGACAGATACGGATATCAACAGGTACCTTCTAGACGACCAGAGTCTCCTGTGGCTTGAGTTCGAACAGAGGGGAGCGTTGGTAAAGCGAAGAGCTGTATTAGCCTTGCCGAGTTGCCTTGTAGCGGACATGCTCGCCTTAGTGCACTGCCAACACGGTCACCCCGGAATCGCGAGAACCCTCTCGTTGCTAAGGGACCGGTTTCACTGGCCAGGCATGTGTAGGGATGCGCGAGAGTATGTTCTATCATGTGGGTGTAGACGCAGGAAGAGGTCGCGTAGTCAACAGGTGGCGATGCTTCCCGCCAGATTCCTGGAGCCATGGGAAGTGCTAGAGGTAGACCTACAGAAGTTCCCCAACACGTCGGACGCAGGGAACGAGTACCTACTGCTCGTCGTAGACAGAGCGTCTAGGTTCCCCTTCGCTTACCCACTACCGTCAAAAGAAGCACACGGAGTAACCCGTTTGCTCTTAGACCTTTGCTTGACATTTGGAGTGCCCTCATTTATTCGCGCAGACGGTGGGGGGGAATTCACAGCGGCAGTAGTGGGACACCTATGTCGATGGTTAAAAGTCCCAATAGAGTTCGGACCAGCAGACCATCCCAGGGGGCAGGGAGGAGTGGAAAGAGCGGGAGCATGGATGCAAGACGTGCTATCCGAACTGTGTAAGGCCTGGCCAACGAGATGGGACGAGTACGTTGCCGCCGCTTGTTGGATCAAACGCACTACGCCAGACCCGTCACTACCCTCCGCCATGACTCCCTTCCAGCTTCTGTTCGGTCGCAGCCCTCGCACAACCCTCGATATGCTGATCCCACAGATGGATGACACAGAAGCCACAGGCGGCTTCAGCAACTTCATCGAGAACCGCAGGCATAACATGCGGGAGGTAGCGGAGGCACTGCGAAAGATCCACGCAGATAAGGAAGCATCCCGTCAGCGCCACAATGCCAGAATAGCACGGTCCTCCCCAAGTACAAATGTAGCGGAGGGAGACCTGGTCCTGGCACGGGAGAGCGACAGCTCGCTTTTCAGACAAGGTATGGGACCGAAGTTGGTACACGAAAAATGGACAGGTCCGTGGACCGTGACCAAGGTCGTGTTTAAGGGCCTTAGCGCTGTTATAGAGATGGAGGGGAGAAAGAAACGATCCCGTACGGTCTCGGTAGCATCGCTCAAACCCTTCTACAGGCGCTCATCAGACTTGAGACACCCGATAGGGGACGAATTCGCACAAATAGCTTGGGGCGCTGACCTGGGGCTCAGAGGAGACTCGGTCGCCGCGGCCCCGATGTATACCCTAATAGACCGCAGGGAGGTGGTGAGTAAAACAGGGACAGCCCGTTGGGAATATCGGGGAAGATACCTAGACGGGGTCTCCTCGGACTGGGTCACGGAGACAGAATCCCTAGACAGTTTTACCCCTTTGCAGCTAGACACCTTTCACGCCCTGTGGAACTTGAACCCCCCCGACGCGGAGAAAAACGCAGACGACCGCTCGCCCGAAGAAGCGTACGCCCCTCAGTAGAAGCGAAGCGTTAACCCTATACCCGATAGGAACGACAGTAACCAGATCCCACGCGGCAGATGATAAGCAGACGGACCGAGTAGGACAGGTTTACGACTTTTGCTCGCCCTACTGGCGCGTCAGGTTCCCGGACAATGACTGGGAGGAACTGACGGTCTCGGAAATGAGGAAGGGGGTAAAGCGAAGAGTTGAGGCAGACAAGTTGAACTAGCCCAAAGGGTAAGGCCCCGCTGTCGCGACAGGAGCCGCGGTGCATTCTATACAGCAGGAATAGATAGTCAGTTTCGGTTAGAAAGTGGAGTATAAAAAAAAAACCCTGGTTGGTAACTTAACTCAGTATTTACGGACCAAGGTTTTCCCTATACGAAGCTCTAGCGTACGCACCGCCCGTCTTGCCGCGTTGTTGGCTTGCGCCACCAAGCTGGGGGGGATGTTACAGCGGTTCGGTGCAACAGGGCATTGCTAAGGTAGCCGTCGAGAGGCCCGATAGACAATGGATTGATGCCGAACGAGGAGGGTTGCCTTCAAGAGGATTGCCAGGGAGGCTGACATGCGGAGCAAAGACAGGTTCCATGCCGAGCTGTCAGTCGACCTAACAAAAAGGGGACGATGATGAGAAATGCCCAGGGAAACACGCCTCCAGGAAGTCAAACCTCAGACAGAAAGGAGCGCGGATGTACACACAAGTTTTTCCCTGGCCAAGAGCAATCCAAATACTCTGAGACCCACCTAACGTCCTCAACACCGGGCCTGTCCATCAACGAGAGCGAGAGAAGGAGCTAGCATGGATCAGCAGCACTACAACCAGCACGTCGGAGCCAACATGCCCGCAGGTCAGAACAGTTCCGTAGAGGTGCGATTTGTGGTGAACGCAAGCGAAGAGTGGACCCCAGGAGGTCGCTAGTGGCTATAAGACAGGTTACCACCACGAGGGGTATCGAGCTGCCTCCTAGCCGGCAAGAGAGGACCCCTGCGCAGAGAACACATTTGAAACATATATTGCCTTTACCCCAAGTATTTATGTCGTGTTTCGATACTACTGCGGGTACATACTTTAAGCAACCTGTATTCTCGGGGTTCGGTACTGCTTACACTCTCATTACTCTCAGTATTTGGGCCTTCTCAGTGCTCGCAGTAGTTTTGCCCTGTATTCCAATACTCTCAGTACTCGGACTACGATTTGTTCTCGAGCATTTACCTGTGAAACCTTGATATAATACCCTGAGCACCAAGAAACATTTATTTTGGGGGAACATATATATTGTAGTACCAGTATGTATGTATGTATGTATGTGCTGCACCTTATTACTCAGCCGGTCACAAAGTATTATGGCGCAACCTCGACCTCGCGCAACTTTTATGTACTTACGAATTAATCGCCGCGAGTCAGCTGGATCAATATATCTCAACTTACCGAAACCCTATTATATATTATTGTAGTAATTAATGATCCCACACTAATTCCGCGAACAGCAGTATCATATATAGTCTGTCCTCAAAAATATGCTGTGTGTGTTCTGCACGTTAAAATGATGGGTGGGTGCAGGTGCTACTTCTAAAAAAGTGTGCAGGGTTTCATACGAGTATTATTATTTCGTTCTTGCGCCACTCCCCTATTAATATACGGCACCTCCCGGAGGGGAACCTTGTATATATATATATATATACAAGGCTTTCCTTCGGAGTGGGTATTCCGTCGTTTCGTGTACATATAACTGCAATTAATTGGCGACATAGCCCAAAGCCAACCAAACTAAATGTATTTGTGTAAAAAACGGTGAAGGATGTAATGATAGCGTTTATTTACGAATGTAATGTGAAACGTAAGATCGGGTGACGCAAGAGTAAGAATGACATATGTCTAATAATAATAAGAATAACATATTTCATCAGTGTGGGGAGAGAGTGGAGCAGTGCTTGGCATGTGGATGATATACAACATACAGGCTGTTGTTTAAAAGAAGGTTTGGGACAGGAGAGAAAGCAGCAGTGCCGGCAACGACAACGGTTATGGAAATGTTGTATAGTTGCTGGGCGGCCGCGATTTCGATGTAGCCAGCATAGGAGTTTGGATGAGACATGATATATACATGTAAATAGTCTTCCAGGATGCTGTAGTAACGAGGCGGGAGGCCCAGAACGTGGATCTGTTCGCTGTTGAACCCGTTGGATATGTGTAGGAAGAAATAATCGTGATTTTGGGAAATGTGGGAAACAATTTGTTTCCTTTCGTTCGTCCTAGATGGCGACAATCTGCTTGGTGTACTGCTTCGGAATTCCGCGAAGCCCTGGAGCAGGCGAAATGGAAGGGAGTCTTTTTGCGCTTGATGATGATGTCTCCGTCTTTGATGGTGGAGTCCGTCAGGCGGCAGTTGTAGCACTTGCCACGGACCTGGTCGAAGTAAACATATAGGGTGCGCGGGGCGGGAGTGGCGTGCAGGGAATGGCGGGGGAGGGGGAAGCGGGGGGGGGGGGGGGGCAGTGTTCATTATTTGTACTACTCTACAGCGGCACAACAGCAGCACGTGATCGCTTGCTATACGACGGCAGCAGCAGCAGCAGAAGCAGCAAGTACGTAATTTCATTGACGATACAGAAATATGTAGACACACAAGTGTAGTACAGTAGTACACACACAAATCACGTCCAGCATGATGTACGGCAACAACGCAGCAGCACCACAAAAAAATCATTGACGACACAGAAATATGTACACACGCACAAGTTTAAGTGTAATAGACACACAAATCATGTCCAGCATGATGTACGGCAACAACGCAGCAGCGCCACAAAACGACCAGGAAACACAATTATCCGAGTACATACAAACATTCAGTGATTATTGCGGCAGCACTAAAAGCAGAGCAGCAGCAGCAGCAGCAGCAGCAGCAGCAGAAGCAGCAACGGATCGCCACAGCGTTGGCAGCAGCAGCATAGCAACGATATGAAAAGAAGGGAGAAAAAAAGTATGTACCCCGAGGCCGTCCGAAAAGTATTTTTGGTACCTCACTATAGACCCACCTCCGCATGCTGTACGGCAACAACGCAGCAGCAGCATAGCAACAATACGAAATACGAGAAAAAGTAGTATGTACGCAAAATGCAGGAGCAAAACGACCCAAATATTTTTTTTTTTGTATCAAAAAAAACCAATTGGGTAGAAAAATGGCCAATAAAAACAATAATCCGCGTTCTCAGCAGCAGCATAGCAACGATATGAAAATAAGGAAGAAAAAATGTATGTACCTGCTCAGGTCGTTACTCTACAGTCAGTGGTTCATCCGTTATCGTGGATATTAACTCTTGTACTAAAAGTGGCCGCAGATCTCCGTAGATCTGATGATAGTTGAGGCGGGGAATTACCAGCCTCCATCACCAAGTAATTGCTGATGACTGTCATGTGAGATGACTTGCGTCATGCTTCATGATCACTTCTGCTCGGCTGACCGTGCCGAGCCTCACCTATACCTGGCGTGTCCTCCACGCTACACCTTACCGAAAGAGAAGCTTGCTGCAGACCCAGGTCGAACCTGAGATACACCCATCTAGCATATGCCGCAATCGCAAAACCTACGGAATTTCATTGACAATACCGAAATATGTACACACACAAGTGCAGCATGATGTACGGCAACAACGCAGCAGCACCACAGCAGCAGCATAGCAACGATATATATGAAAATAACCAAGCCAAAAACGAGAAATTGCAGTACGTACGCAAAATGCAGGAGCCAAACGACAAAAAAAAAAATTCACGTATCAAAAGGAACCATCTGTCAAGATCAATTTCGTGAGTTCGAGTCTCACCGAGTGCATGCTCATAGGGACTTTTTCTTGCATAAAAAATTGATAAGCGGAAAGCGCGAAAGCGTGAGTTGGCTACATTCGATGAAAATCGACGAGCAGTGGGAATGCTGAACCCTATGCGCGATAAAAACTAAAGGCACGTACCGGGGGGGAGGAGGGACGACACCTGTGACCATGGCTTGTCCAGAAGATCGTCGAGGGTAAAAACCTCCTACGAGTGGGCTGGAAAGTAAAAGTGATGATTAAAAAAAAAAAAAAAAAAAAAAAATGAGTACAAAAACGACCAAGAAAGACGGTAATCCGAGTACATACGTACGAACATTCAGTGGATATTGCGGCAGCATTAGCAGCAGCAGCAGCAGCAGAAGCAGCCACAGCATTAGCAGCAGCAGAAGCTGCAACGAATCGCCGCAGCGTTGGCAGCAGCAGCAGCAGCAGCAGCATAGCAACGATATGAAAGTAAGGAAGGAAAAAAGCATGTACCCTGGTATGCCGCCATCGCAAAACCTACGGAATTGATGATCCGAAAATATGTACGCTTCCAGCATGATGCACGGCAACAACGCAGCAGCACTACATACAGCAGCAGCAATTGCACAGGAGCAGCAGGTGCACAGCACGGCAACAACGCAGCAGCACTACAGCAGCAGCGAGTGCACAGGAGAAGCAGGTGCACAGCAGCAGCAGCACTCATGGCGTGGCGCTGACAGCAGCAGCAGCAGCAGCGGCAGCCGAAAACGAGCAAAAAATGAGTACGTGGGGTCACCCAAACATGTACACACAGAAATCGTGTGCATGCACCGAAAATGCACCACAGTAGCAGCAGCACTCACGTCGTTCCGTGCAGCGGTGACGGCGACAGCTGAATCCTCCGTTCCTTCGTGCACGTCCCGCAAACAGTTGTGCATGTGCGCGTTCGCGTGCACTGTGTGTAAGAGGAGCCGACGCAACGCACGAAGGGGAAAGAACGAGCATGGATGAGTAAAAATTAAATATAAACGCTTTGACGTAGGATTGTATGCAAAAAGGCAATTGAAAACCCCAAAAAAACGTACCAGGTACTGGCAACATACAGCATGCACAATAGACGTAAGACACTCACCACTGTCAGCAGTCTCGAGGGAGTACGAGACAGTCCCCTCCTTGATCGGGCGAGCACAGAACTCGCAGTCGGTTGCCCTGTCAGGATGATTCCGCCACCACGCACGTGAGATCCTTGCAGGTGGCGAAGGCCACGTTTTTGCCACCAGGCGTTTGAGTTCTTGACCAAGTGCTGGTCCGTGCACTGGTCGCAAACAACAGCCGGCACCAGGTCGGTCTTTGTCGTTGCCGCTCTCTTGCCAGAGGGCAAGGACCACGCGCCTCTCGACGAGGGGGAGGTGAGCTTAGGGGGCGTGGAGAAGGTAGAGGCGGGGGTTGCAGCACCAGCAGGTTCGCCACCGACAGCAGCAGCTTGGCCGCCGACAGCTGCACCTATCTATGCCGTTCGTCGAAGGCGAGACGCCTCTTTTAGGCGCCGTGCGAAGAGCTGTCTATTATTGGTAGGCAGTTTGCGGAAGAAGAAAGAAGAAAAGGTTGTTTGGCTGTTTGGCGAAGAAGAAAGAAGAAAGGTTGTTTGGCTGTTCGGCTGTTTCAAAGAAGGAAGAAAGGTTGTTTGGCTGTTCGGCTGTTTCAAAGAAGGAAGAAAGTGTTGTTTTTTGGCTGTTCGGCTGTTTCAAAGAAGAAGGGCTGTTTGCGAAGAGCTGACGGTCTGTCTGCCAAGAGCTAGCAAGTGACAACGACCTCAAAAATCGTAATTATAGTTGTATCTATATATATATATATATTTATAAATTTTGAAATACGTCAGCTGTGAGTTCGACTGATTAAATAGTTGATACTCAACTTTGCAAGCTGCGTAATATGCCTCGTCTATATTCCATTTTATAAATTTTGAAATACGTTATATTCCCACTGCTCGGTGATATGCGGCGCAATAAAAACACCAAAATACACTACACAGCAGTCGAGTTCGACGGCGCTGTAAGGAAGGATATTTGGTTTATATAGGAACGGCATCTACGCTATTTTGTCAGAAGGCAAGCATAACATAATAATCAGGGTTTCAGCATTCCCACTGCTCGGTGATATGCGGCGCAATAAAAACACCAAAATACACTACACAGCAGTCGAGTTCGACGGCGCTGATTGGCTCGTTTGAAATTGCAGGTCTTTAAAGAAAATTATTCAAGGCGGAAACACAGGAACTACTCGTATATACTGCAGCATGCATGTATGCTGCTGGGGTTTACAGCAGCCGGCGTACGTACGGGGAGGGGGTATTTGGGTTACTGAAAAAATGAATAATTCGAGTTTTCAAGTAAAAAATGGGCAATGGGCACTCGATGGGCACCGATGGGCATGTTGCCCATTTTGCCCATTCGGTTTAATATGATACTTACAATTTCTCCAGCGATTGTTTTCTATAATCGCTGAAATGTTAGAAAAATTACGACATGCTTATCACACTGGATATCGTCGTATGATATAGGGCCCAAAAAAACTCTCAACTACCACACTTCGTGGGTTCTTGCCAGGCCTGACCTCGTGCCCTTCGCTGGGCCAAAGTGGCCCAGTTGTGTGCAGACCTGTGTTCAGACTTGTGTCTGCGTGTACTATGTTGTGTGTTGCTGTGCAATACGCTTTTGCACAAAGCAAAACACGACTAACTCTCGAAACACGGCCGTAGCATGGATTTGCTGTATAAATATGCGCTTCGGGGCTGGTTACAACGTCGTACAGCAGTAGCAGTACTCCTGCAACACTCCACTCTTCTGCGGTAGGTTTGTCTGCGTGTTGTACCAGGGGAAATATTGTCAAAGAGGGTCCATCATCGCCCTCTTTTGGTCAGTAGGCGTAGGTACAGCTGTGCTAGAAATGGAATAAGTGGTAGTAGCGGTGGTACACTATTAATACGAAATGCTGTGGTAATGCCTATTGGTACAACCGCCGTAGTGAAAAATACGACGGTAGGTACGCCTATAGTAGTAGTAACAAGAGTAGTGGTAGCATTTCTAACAGATGGTACTTTCCTCCGCGAGTATGACACAGGAGCACCTTTCATATGTACAGTATGCGTTGAGTATGATAGCAGTAGGTCGTAGTTTTCTCATAGCACTAAAAGACACAGGAGGAGGAGTACAATCAATATGATAATGATGCCCCCCCCCTCTCGCAGAAAAGCTGCTGCGCTGCTATGCATTGTAGCCACATGACATAATCAATTAAAGTGTGATATAAACTGAACACGACGGTGTCCAACCGCCGGAGAGTTTGAAAGGAGACCAGGCCCACGGGCTACCGTGTGCATGCCTGCTTCTGTGCAACCGGCGCTCGTTGGAACCGGTGCTCTGCAGGTGTCGCACTGATAAAAATAAGGCATGGACGCAGTCTATCTTCCGGCACGGACAAACGAGCACACTGACAGACACATAACAGCAGTCAAACACTAAATGGAGGAAGCCTCACGCACGCCGCTATGAAGAGGCGTTCAAGCCAAAGGCATAAACCGGCCTTGATCGCTGCTCTCCCTCGGCGTTAACTCGTCACAGCAGTTTATTAGTGTGATCAGGTGGTTCGTTCGCCGTACGACAAAACGCAGAACTGACTTCAATGGAACAAACAGTGCCTCTATTCTCAAACAGCATTGTACTCCCTGCAACAGATACGCGCGTACACACACATGAACACATTCTGCACAACAGTAGTACATATAGTCGTAGCAGGGTAAGAGCTACGTATACAATACCGTACATTAATCACAACGAAGCAGCACGGCATAAGAGTGAACGCCAAACACCCCGAACAACGAATATATAAAACACGCCTCATCGACAACACGCCTCATCGACAAAAGCACATACCAGATATCATCCAACCAGTAACAATACCCGCAAGAACTACTCGCTAGAACGAATCAAAACAGGAACAACATGCCGCGTCCCTTCCTATACATCACATACCCACAAATAAGCGATATAAAACGCATCACAACAAGCTCATTGGGCATATACATAGTACTGGCATACCTTTAATTTTCTATGTACAGCATTTAAGCAGCCAATACCCAACCGACATCGCCTGCAAAGTTCAGATGGATGCAAACCCTCTACTACACTACCCGGAGCTTCCCCCCATGCTACGTCCAAGACTATCCGTTGCGTGGGCTTGGGTAGGCTGGATTGCAAAACCTCAGCTCCCGCCACCACCCCCACCCCTGCCCCCGCCGCGCTTCTCCCCACACCACCCTCTGCAGAGGTCTCGACTGACTGGAAACGCCACTCTCATCGCCACGCCTGCTCCCGCCCCCGTACCCGATCCTGCCCCCGCGCCCACCCCCGTCCTAATCTCAGTCCCAACATCCGTGCATGCCGCCGCTTGTCCCTAGCCGTTGCAGCAATGCGGAGCGTTCCGTCCATGACAAGAACAAAAATCCGGCATGCGGCATGAATCCCAGGAGCATGAAGTCCTTGTCCTCTTTAACGATCGCAAACGAAAATGTAATGAGAAGGAAGGAGCAAGGACAGTTAAAGAATTAGATAGAGGAAAAGCAGAATTAGCACAGAAGGGAGTAAGACCACGTGCATAGATTCCCATTTTGTTGCGGTTTCCCTTGGTTTTCTTTTTCGGGGAATGTTTTGTTTCTCAGTGTTCAACGTTGAAGCTCATGCCGCACATTGTCGGATGGCGAACGCAATCACAAGAACTACAAACAAGTCCGCATGACGCGTTTATTCAAATTGCCGGCGTCAACGATCTACTGCGGAGACCAGCTGAAAGTTCAGAAACATTACCCCAACAGTCGCAACAAGAGTAGAACATAGCAAAACACCCGTCATGCAATGAAAACGATGTAAGAATGCTTTCGCAGCGTTGCTGTTCAACAGGCACCCTGCGTACTTCTCACCTTTTGGTCCCCGGTCTTGAAGTGGGTATTTACCACGGCGCCATGGAAGGTGCAGAGATCAGAGCCCCACGGCTGAACTTCCACGCTGGCTACGTAGTACTTGCCGCCAACTCGGCTGTTGCGTTCAACAGTCCGCTGACCCTCTACGAACAGAATTTACCTTGTCAAGTCCCTGGGCTCTTGACCTGCTTAACGCGACGTTGCAATAACAGGGTGTGTTTCTTTGGTAAGAAAGCGCAGTTGTCGGAAGGGGGGGTGGAAGGGGTGCGAAAGGGGACGACAGGAGAAGGAGAAAAATAGTAGCTCCTCTTTTGTTCACCTACACAAAGACAAACCGGAGTTGGAATATGAAATAAAAGACTCTAACCCAAATTCGACCAAGGGAACACTACGCAAGCACCACATTAAAAATGGGGCGAACACGTTGTGTAGAATTCCACCTGAGTGTCACCTTCCGTTTCCCTCTCTCGGTCCATGAGCCCCTCCGATGCATCGTTCTGCTTGAAGACGCGGAAGGGAAGCTTGGCCACAGACCACCTCGCGACTTTACGCACCCGCGTGTGACTTTACATACCTGCGTAAATAGATACAACAAAATCGTATGGCGTGTTGCGTAGTGGTTTCTCCCATGCAGCCAGCAACAACGCTTACGGGACGCACGGACACGACGATTGCACGCGATCGGAGAACCGCCTCCGGTGGCGCGTTGGGAAACTTCCACCACCTCACAGAACAACATCGTCGTCACATATGTCAGACCTCTGGCGTCGAGGCTCAATGCCTTACAGTATACGACGCACACACCATCGACACCTGGCATGTCTTAAAATGTAAGGTTTCTTTCTTACCAGGTTCTGTGCAACCGGTGCATTTCTTACACGGCAGTTTCTTATATTCTGGGCTCTCATCAACCGCTGCATGTTCTATAGGACAGTTTCTCGTCTCGCTGCGCTCTCAAAATCTGTTCCCTCGGCTATTGTTTCCATGCCCTCCTTATCCCGGGTGGATATCGATCGCTGGTGCTTCATATATGTCTACTTCCCTAACTTGTTGGTCAGGTTGAGCTTAATTTCTAACACCGAGTTTCTTATTTTTTCGTGAAGCACTGAGCTTCGATTTCTTGAGCATATTTCCCAAGTGCGGACCAAAAGTACAAAGTTAAAGTTGTTTCGTAGTATGTCGCAGTAAGAAATTTAGCAGAGAGAGCTCGAGGAACATCACATTCAAGCGCTCCGCATTACAAGTCGAGCACAGCAGGGGCAGCAGTAGTCCACGACTAGCCCCAGGCGCGTTTGCTGCCCTTGGTCTAGTACATCCTACTGTAGCAAGTAGAAGTACTGCAGCCTCTAGTCTGCCTGTGTGTGCAACAGCCTTCTGTAACTCATGAAGAGGATACCAGGTACCTGGTACCTGGTATGCAACAAAGGATAAGTGAACATGCGTGAGGCCCAAAACAAAAATGGAGCCCAAGATTGGTAAGGTCTAAACCTCAACACAAACTTGTACTCGTAGTCCCAACCTGGCCAGGTGGACTTGTTTCACTTGCCTGGAAGCGCTCCAGACAGACCACAGCTCCTCAAAGAACACCACCTCCTGGTGTGTAAAGCGAAGACGGCCATTCCCGGCTCACTCAGCTGTCCCACGTATCACTTCCATTTCTCTCCCATTTCGTCCTTGAGAAAGCAGTTGTCTCGGGTTGCATCACTGCAATCGAGCTGGGATACATCTGAGCTTCCACAACGACCTGTCGACCACGGTCTAACGGACAAGGTCCAAGGATTGCGTGCTGTGGGTGTGCGCGCCCTCTCCTCAGGTACTTACACTGCGCATTACCCCTTTCGACTTCGGCTTCGTTCATTGCAAACCCTTGGTGCCCATTGCCCGATGGGCACCATTTTTTTTTTATTGCTTCCACTCAAACGGTCAGTCATTCGTATCCCACGATTGTCAGTTCAGTTTTGGGGACAATGGTTGGTCTGCAGCAACGCCATCCAGCCCTCCCCGGCTGTTGTAGTACTGTCCCGTCCCGTCGTGAAAATCTACGCCTTTGAAAGTTACTGTTGGTTTCGCCCCGCCGTTGAGAAATGGTGCACCCACTCTATCGTCCCGTTCCGTCCCGTTCCACCAACTATTAATAACTATAGTTTTTAGTCGTCTTTTTACCATCACATCCCGTCTTCATTTTTTTTTTTCCCGCCAAACAAAAGTTAAAACAGTCCCGTCTCGTCTCGAATGTCCGTCAATGTTCAATGTTAATAATAAGCCTTGGTAAAAATTTTTTGCGATTTTCTGGTCGATCAAGTCGAGAGCGAACCCACATCTTGGTTTTTCGCCGAAAGGAGCAACCGTCGTAGATACGTACTACTGTTAGTGTATGAATATTACGGGGGACCATAGTAAAATAGGACCATTATTTTTTAGTAAAAATAGATAAATGTATGGGTTTTTGGATGTACCGTAGGTTCTATTTACTATGGTCCCCCGTTATAGTATAGTTCTCTTGCGTTTCCACGTACCAGTTTTCACTCGCCGAACCCGAGGGGCAAACACGTCGGATAGACCGAGAGCCTATCTATACTGCTGTGTGCTGTAGACATTCCACTATTATTACGGGGGACCATAGTAAATAGGACCAAATTTTGTTAGTAAAAATAGGTAAATATGTAGGTTTTTATGTATACCATAGGTCCTATTAACTATGGACCCCCGTAATAATAATAAATCCTAACCTGCCGTTATCGTAAGTTGTGCAGAGGATCTGTATATTACATATTCAACTCCAGGATAATCACCTATTGATACTACTTCTAGAATCTTTCATTAATAGTACTTACAGTACTGTAGTCCCTCTTTGGGGGACGAACAGCTCAAATTGTGAGTAGTTTTGTCCCCGAAACGGGATTCCACAGTGTTATGATACTGCTTTGAATGAGGCTGAAAGACAGGTAATTACCTGGGTTCAAGTATTGGGATCGTATATGTAGTACTTAGGAGGCGTATATTAGATGGAAAACTGGGGGGTTTCCCAGCGGGCACGAGCTTGGCTCTCAGTCTCCGCTTGCACGAAATGAATAAAGCTGCTCCTCTGTTATCTCTAAGCAACCAAGACACGTGAGTACCAACGATTACCGACTTTTAATAGGCAAACCCGTTCAGGGATACAAAGTGTCCCGACCTCTGATCTTAACATCAGTCAGTCTTGAAAGGTCAAGGGTCGTTATTAATAATAACTGTTTTTTTTTTTTTTTCTCTCGTTTCGCGGAAAACTCACGGAAACGCGAAAAAAATACGGCGGGTCTTATTATCGCCTGGTGTCATGTTTCGTGAGGTTGTGTTGTGGATCGTGTGAGCCTATATGCAAGCCCGGAGATTTTTAGGGTCAGGATGAGGTGATGAGGCAAAGGCATGAGCCTATTCGTGACGTGCCCGAAGGATCACACCCTTCAGTCTCCATCGGATAGAAGAGGATTATAACACATACATGCTTGTTAATCGAGAACAACAAGATCGCAACCTCAAGTCTGGACTCGGCCCGACCGAGTCGAGACGTGCTCTCGCCCGTGTCCCAGAGGGGTAGAGAGTGCTCCTGACGCCAGGGAGAAGGTCTCCCAGGTATTATGTAGATGGTAAAAAATGATTTTGCTCTGAGCCCCAGGTCGAGAGCGAC
Source organism: Macrocystis pyrifera (assembly GCA_031763025.1). Lineage (NCBI taxonomy): Eukaryota > Phaeophyceae > Laminariales > Laminariaceae > Macrocystis > Macrocystis pyrifera. Next base: position 4,948,143 of record JASSKH010000011.1, on the reverse strand, counting down.
GACCGAGGAAAACGTAGGACGGTCGAAAAGGAATGGCTGTCTTCATATTGGGAAGGGGCCGTAAATGAGCGGCCCCTACTGATACGAAAAATGCATGTCGTCGTAACTCCTGAAACGGACCAAAACCGTAACAACAGTTGCAACGCTCGTCGACCTGATCGAATCGCCAAAACCAGCGACGCGCGCGCAGGCCGTCCGTCCGCTAGGTCGTACCTCCAAATATGCCCCAACTTAAGATGCCCCGACTCCTAGAGAGGCGACCGTGCCTTGCCGTACTTCGCGGGCGTAACTTAAATTAAAACTTCTGGCGCGGCAAACCCCTCCACGACGTGAAAATAGCTGGTGATTTCGTGTTGATCCCGATCGGCTATGTCGGTGAGTAGGCTCTGTCGACTGGACGAATAGAGCTCTCTCGTTGTGCACGGCGCTTTCCGCGACCAGCCACGGCCTGGGAATGACCCTGGGGATGACCCTAATCTATAGACTATCCTGTACAGCAGTGCCGAGTGGCGACACGGCGCGCACGGCGCACACGGTGCGCCTGCCCGATGTTCTGCGACGATGAGGGTTCTTTTCCGCGATTCGGGAAAATTTTTTTGGGTATTTTGCCGGGGCTGAAAAATTTCCGCGAAACGCGAAAAAAAACGAAGCTGGAATCTGGGAATTTTCCTCGAAGCGCGATGCAAGACATCCGGTTAATAACGCCCCCAACTTAGTACTGTAACATCAGTTGTACGTGCCAGGATGTTTGCTTTTGGCTGCCGCTGCACTGTAGATCATGCAGAATTTACGGCTCTCCCACCCGGTAACATGAGTTAGATCGTGCATATCAGGAAATTTAAAGCAGCAGTGGTTCAAGTGCCTGCCCTGAAACGTGTAGATGATTCAGCGGGGATCGGCGATCTGTCGCGGATAATATATAGACGCGATTCAAAGCTAAATACTACTGTAAAATAACAAGCCCTTGAACCTTCCCGGTGAAAATGTAGGTGAGACGGTGACGGTCGAGAAATAACGCGCCCTGAACCTGTATCAGTGTGCCCGTGTTGGGTCTGTTGGGACCGCCCGACGGCAACCAAAACAACGGTGTACCGGTACTTTGTTTTGACGGTGTCAGCTATATATGTCGAACGTCTGTGAGCAAGTACGGGTGGGCTCCTGTTGCGCCTGTGTCGTTGCACGTTTTTTTTTTTTTAATTATTTTTATTGCAGGGTATAACTCAGAAACCAACCAACTTATTGCATCACATATATCTGTGCATCTCGCAATAATCCACCACGTAGTGAGTGATACGGCGGCGTTCCTGTAACTCAGATACCAAACTAACTTATTGCATCACATCTATCGATGTATCTCCCAGTAATCACTACGCAGTGAGTGACATGGAGTCGCGTTGCTGAAGTCGTCACTTTTTTTCTCTTTTGTTTTTTTTTGTCAATTTTCTCCCCTAGAGGGTTAAGCCTAGGCCTTACCTGATGTTAAGCTCAAGCTTTCATAACACTGGTACGCCGTGTGCGAGGGTTTTCTAGAAAATCTATTCATGATGTATATACGCAGTAGAGGTATACACGAAAAAAAATAGAGGAAACGGAGGCACACTCGCCCCCATGTCGAAATTCAATCGAAAAAACTTTTCAAACTTGCTTTTTTCCATCTCTCTTTTTCTTGTGTGGGGGAAGGCCTGTTTTAAAGGTGGCCAACGTTGAAGCTCATGATGCATAAATAGGCGCACTCACAGCTACTAGCTGAAGTAGATAAGAGGTTACCTGGTGCGCAGGAAGTAATAGGTGCAGAAGAGGTCAGAGGGTTAGACTTCGTGCACATCATACGTAGGTTTCGTTTTTGGTTTTTGGTTTCCCTCGGTTTTCTTCTTACCGGGAATGTTTCTGAGTGATCATCGTTGAAGCTACTGTAGTCGAATAGATGATTGTAGTCCAAAATAGTCTACCGTAGGCCAATAGGTTTCCTTTTTAGGTTTTGGTTTCCCTTGGTTTTGTTCTTTATTTTTTTTCGGCTCGTACGTTGTATATTGTAGGATGGCAAACACCGAAACATTACCTGGCAGTGTGCAACGCAATAATAATATCACAGCAGGCATGTACGATAGTTAATTGTAGTTAAACGGTGGGTATGTGTGCGTATTCAATTGAGTATACGCAGGGAAGGAGAGGTTGATTGGGTGAGGTTGGACGCCTGCTGTGCTAGAGACAACACATGTATTGGCCCAAATATTTTCTGATCGGCCGGGTTGCTTAACCCATTACTTGTCGGAAAACCAGGATTGTTTTGCAGCGTCCTTCGTGATACACTTGGGTTTCGGGATTGCGCATCCGGTAGCACCTTTACTATGATCAAAATCAGGTTTTTTAGGGGGTGAGATACGAAGCTCAGAAGTTTAGGTGCTACGTACACCTCGACCTTTTGCATGAGTGATGGATATGGTATTCGACGAAAATTGTGTCAGCTTTTTTCTTCATTCTGAACGAATCATGCCCTTCCTGCACACCGCTGTCGGAAGGCAAACTATATATATATATTTTTTTTTTTTTTTGGACAAACACACAACTTCGGGTGCAAAGAGATGTTGGTCGTATCGGCGAGAGAGAATGTTCGGGCTCCAAACTGTAACCCCTACCACACTGGCAGAACAGGGTCGGGCCACGTTACGGGGTTTTGCTTTGTGTTCAAAATTCTAAAATACATGAAAAGCTCAACGATACGCGCTACGATAGAGGTAGCCGTTTTAGGCAAAACAAATTTCCTGACTGACCGGGCTCTTCAAGCCAACATCGCTGGAACAGCATGATCGTTCTACACCATGATTCGTGATACACCCACGCTCTTCAGAACCAAACAAGGTGTGTGAACGTAGGAGGATACATGTCAAGGGGGTCTATCATGGGTTCTGATTGGTATGCCCCCTGTCCGTAATACCTGGTAGCGCTTTCGTAGCCGCCGTCTCGTTTGGCGCTGCTGGGAGCTCAAGTATACCCCATTAAATATTCTTCCATGTACTTGCAAACATTAAATGTCATACCAGCATTGGACCCAAACATGTGCGCTCCATCGCCCCCCCCCCCCCCCACCCCGACCCTCCTGCCCCTCCATTAAACGGTGGGGGGGAAATCACACCACGAAGGAATCCAGGCCAGTCCTTGGGAAAAAATCCCGCAGTAGATGTTTCCGCACGGGAATCACGCAGGTGCCGCGGAATATACGTGGGAAACGTTCCCGTCCCCTTGAAAACATCGCTCCCACGGTCCCATCCAAAAGCAGTTACAGCCCCGGTGGAAAGCCGGATATTTCCTCTTCCCACCGGTCAAACGGTTCCTGTGGAATCATCAGTATTGCATTTGCCACATGAAAATGTGCAGAGTTTGTTCCAATCATACCATCCAAACATAAAAGGGAAACTATAATCCAATTACTTCAAATATCATCATCCACACCCAAAAAACATTTGCGCGCTTCAACGCGCGCCCCCTCTCCACCCCCCCGCCCCCTCCCCATATTCCGGCGCGGGGTAACAGCAACAACACCCCCAAAAAAATCTACCAGCATTTAATAGGACAGTCCTCGGGAAAAAAAAAATATTAATGGCAGGAAAAAACCCCGCAAGGGTTCCACGGGATATGTGGGAAAACATTTCCGCTCCCGTGCAAATACGGTTCCCACGATCTCATCCCAATAGTTTCGTGGAAGTTCTGATTTCCCATTCCCACTCGTACGGTTCCCGTCGGATTATTTACTTCCAATCCTCCCCAAGAGCATGCGCGCTTTATCGCCCTCCCCCCGTCATATTACGGCCCCTCTATTACGGCGGGGGGAAACAACAATACTAATAAACATCCAGGGCGTTCCCGCGAGAGTCCACGGGATATGGGAAATATGCCCGCCTCAATGCGAATATCCTCCCCACGGTCCCATCCAAACAGTTTCAGTTCCCGCGGAAACCCTGATTTCTCATTCCCGCGCGCAAGGTTCCCGTGGAAATGTTGATTTCCCGTTCACACCAAAACACATACGCGCTTCACCCCCCCCCCCCCCCCCCCCCCGCCAGCGGGGGGATGACAACACCACCCCTATTACCATTGCTTGAGTACAACCCTTGAATACCACTGCTCTGGGTGAAGCCGAAAATGTGTACACATCGGTTAACCCTGACCATTTTTTTTTATGCGTTTCCCCTTTTTGGTCGTTTGTGAAAAAACAACCTCTTTCAGCTGAAAGAGTAGAACTCTTTCACCCCAAACTTTCGACATCATCGAGAAATGCGTCAGTCTCACAGCACCCCCCCCCCCCTCCCCCCTCCCCTCCTTATCCCGACCACTCCCTTATCACCCCCCCCCTCCTTATCTGGTCGGTGAAAACCCGACAAGCTCCGTCCCGGCATTGTAGGGATGCGAGGGTCTATGGTCATACGACTACGTCCATGCATGAGATCGAGTACATCTCTCCTATCGAGTACACACCCCCCCCCCCCCTCCTTATCACCCCGCTCGTCCGTCTCGTGGACAGCCATGCACATGAACTTAACACACTTTTTAACAAGAAAGGTAACACCTGCTGTTTTTTTCCGCCCCGGCGTGAATATACGACACTGCTGGCTGGCTACAACTGTCATTGGCCACAGCGCGCTCGCTCGTTCACCCGCAACGTGTCGCGGGTATCTCCATCACCCCACTCCCCATCGCACCCTTCAAGATAAAAACGACACTGGATTTGGCTGGGTACTACTGAACGTACTGCTGTCATACTACGACTACTGCTGACTGCTGCTCCTTGTGTGTGCATGCCAATTGGCCTTCTGAGCTACACCAGAGCCATGGGTACCTGCTGATTTTACGAACAGTTAACCACTACCACCACCACCACCGCTCGTGGGCACGAGATAATGTGCCAGGGTATGTGCACATGCGACTCGAGAGAGGTAGAGGCTAGGACAAGAGACTGACTAATATTTTGTCGGCATACTATACGAACCAGGGTGCTACATACTAAATCTGAAAACATGCTGTACCTAAAGGATGCAGGTGCTTTTACAGAACAAAGTCTTAGTGCAGTGCGGTACAGGGCTCCCCCCCCCCCCCCCCCCCCCCCCCCCCCTCTGCCGCATATTTTTGCGGCGACCAAAAGCCAACCCTCACTGCCCGCCCCACTCCCTTCCCGCCACCCTCCTCCCCAAGCGGGGGTGGTAGCGGCAGCAGCATAGACGGCGGGATCGTAGTACCCATCACTGTGCGGGAAGGGCCTGTGGTGTTTGTTGTTGGCGTTGTTGTTAGTGGCGCGGCGACCATGGTGCTGTCCCGAAGGCAGGGGCAGCGACCCACGAGTTGTGGTGGGGGGCGGGGTAGAGGTAAAGACCGTAGCGAGCTTGGACACGCTCGAAGAGCTGCTCCCTTTCCCGTTGTAACTGTAGTTCGAGTTGACCTCGGTGGAGTTGCAGCATTTGGAGTTGCTGTTGCTGTTGTTGCTGCTGTAGTAGTTGGAGTTGTTGCTCCAGTAGTTCTTGCTGCTGCTGCTGCTGCTGCTGCTGCTGTGTGCTGCTGCTGCTGTTGCTGATGCTGCTGCCGCTGTTGTTGTTCTCGTTGTTCTTGCTCCTGTTGCTGCTGTTGTCGTCCGTGTGTCTCGTGACGCCTGCACGAGTATTCGGGGGAGGTTGCCGGGGGTCGAGCGTCGTGCTGACGATCTGAAGCGTCGTTGTCGTGGGTGCATTCATCAGTGCTGGCGTTGTCGTTCCACCTGTTTGCTGGTGAAGGGTTATGAGCGCCAGAGCTGTACCAGTAGTCCGTACCGGCTGTGGCCGTGGCGACGGCAACGTAGTAAATTGCCCCGTCGTAGGTCCACAGGCCCGCGTCCCTGTCCAACCTGTTTGTTCGAGGGTTGATGAGAGCCGTAGGAGTGTTCACTACGACTTTTTGTGCGAAAAAGCAAAAAAAAAAAAACGTTCCAAAAGTGCAAACCTCTCATGATCGACAGAAACGTGTATGCCAAATCGTGGTCCATTGTTATCATTTTTGGGCCACCTGACAGCACAGGTAGTGCGCAGCGGGAATTACACACGTCGGACAAGTCAGTCACATCAGATACATCAGATAGATCAATGGGTCAGATAAATCAGATATATCAGATGGATCAGATAGACCAGATAGATCCTAACTTGGCGTTATGAGGTGTTGTGCAGGATCTGCGTAAATTTACACTAGTATTACGGGGGACCATAGTAAATAGGACCTACGGGACACACAAAAACCTATATATTTCCCTATTTTTCCTAACAACATTTGGTCCTATTCACTATGGCCCCCCGTAAATAGTGCAGATCCAACTCAGGCAACATGGTCTACAGCAGATCACGCAGGCTGTATACGGCTCCCACCCGGTAACATGAGCTACATATCATGCAGACCATAAATCTATCTATCTATATCTATCTGCCCCGAAGTATCTAGATCATGAACTGGGAAACGATGGCCTGTCCAATGTGTGAAATCTATGCACCCTTTTGGTTCGATTTTAGCGTGGCGACAACCGTACAAGCACCACCAAGCGGCGGATCTATCGGTCCTGAAATATCCAAGGCTGTTCGCCGGCCAGGAAGTGTCCAAAAATCTCATGGGTCGGGTCGGGTCGAGATTTTTTTCAAATTTCGCGGGTCGGGTCAGGTCGGTCAACAGCGTTTCGAATCTCACGGGCCGGGTCCGGTCGGGCCAAGAGGTTTTCAAATATCATGGGTCGGGTCGGTTCAAGAGGTGATGAAAAGCTTATTAAAAGACATGACCAACGGCAAGCAAAACCATAGATATCGGACATGGACGGGGTACTGCTCGCAGATCATGAAGTTCTCGTATGAATACCCTGTCCAATCAGACGATAATAAATCGTACCACAGCCGTATGACAACAATCTCCGGAACCAGGTACAGCTGATGTACTGGTACTGGTACTACAAGTATATTTCATGCGTCGTCCGTCCATAGACAAACAAGTTTCCACAAGATGACTGCGCGGGGGTGCACGAGAGGGCGCACTCACCAGAATGGACGACCGTCGTGGTTGTAGAGCTTGGTCCATGATGAGCCTGAGACTGATGCTGGAGTCCTTGGACTCGCTGTGAGTGGAGGACGAACAACAAAAAAACAAAATAACGTGCGGGTTTCAAAATGTAAGAAGCATTTGAGTACGTACCAATATTACATTCATAAATGAGGCGCGCGAAGCGCGCAAAAAGCGCGCGAGCCTTTTTTTTCTTGGAATTTTCCAAGAAAAAAAAAAGCCTCTTCATAGCGGCTCGGATACGAGCGTGGGGTGCCTTGTTTTGAGTTTTTCTGAATGTGTGGGTGTGTGTGGGTGTGTGTGCTGGGCCATGTTGAAAAAACACAGAACCAACAACACATTATATTTTGAAACCCAGCTAGCTCTACGATTACTCGTAGGTAGGCAGACTGTGCCTGTCCACAGCAACGAGCGTTCGGGCCATGTCCCCGAGACATGCTGCAGGCCCACCCTCCTGCTGATGAGGGGACTGAGAAGCAGGAGAGTATATGTTGTATAATAGTTGTTGTACAGCAGTAGTAGTAGTGGTGGCACTGCTAGAAGAAGCTCTGCTGGACACACGTCAGATTGTAGATTTTTCGTCTTCAAATTATGAGTTCGGGACCAGGAAACACATGCACGAAGGGTTCACACACAAGCCGAGCGTACAGCGACGCTGACCTGGCCTCGTGTGTCCTACTACTGCTGCTGTTTTGCTGCTGGAGAAGCTCTGCTGTAGATGTCGTACATCATCTGTAGTAGCGGTGGCACCTGCTACCTGCTACGAGAAGTTCTCTCTTGGAGAGAGCACGTCGAGTGCAGATTTTTCGTCTTGAAATTATTATGCGCTCTGCTGGACACACGTCAGATTGTAGATTTTTTCGGCACCGCAGGAGATACTGCTTTCTGTTGGGTGCGACCCATCTACAGCTCTGCGCTGATCGCCTGTTGAGTTTCTTGTCGACGGAAACGTGTCCTCGGGTGCACGCAGCAAGGGGCATGCAACCACACCAACAGCGAGCGCAAGACATTCCCTTCGCACTCGCATCCCGCAGAGCCTAGGCCGTCGCGAAGGGTATGGAGAGCCGCAGCATGCCGGACTGGGGGTGGAGGGGGGTGGCGTTGGGCCAGTGAGGGCGACCGAGAGCAACAGCTCTTCTGTGTGTCTGGGTGATAGTTTTCAAATTGGCTCGCTGGGACTCTCACCGGAGTTGTAATTTGTGAGCACGAGGGGTGGGGGAGCTGCTGCTGTCACAGCAGTGGTTGGAGGTTCGAGCGGGGTGGAGGAGGCAGGTCACAAGGACGAGGATGAGCAAGGGGGGAATAACGCAGGCGGCGGTACCGCAGCAGGATATGCTTGGGGTTGTATGTAGCGGGTCATTCGGAGCATATGGTGTTCGTATGATGTACGAAGCTACATGCACGGAGGATCGCTGCCTACGTGATTTTGCGTTTTTGAAGATACTACTGCTGTAATGACCAGATACGAGGTATGACACCTGGTAGGAAGTACGTACTGCTGTTTGCTTTATGTACTCATGTGTGGGGCAACTGCTGCTGTACGACCTTCAGGCATCCAGTAAACAACACGCGCGTGATTGGACCCACGAATGGAAGGGGTGTAGCAGTAGCGCCAGTTTAGTAGCTGTTAACCGTGTCATGAGATAGATGCGGGTTCATGAGTTACAGGTGATGAGAGCATCAGGGATGCGCGAATCGGCATACTGTAAATAAATGTGGGAAAATGGATTTCACGACCACAAACTCTCACAGACGTGTGAACCTCCCCCCTCCCTTGCGCACAACGTCTGCTGTACAAACTTGGGGCCGCCGTATGTGAATTTACACGCAGACATGCACGGTCGCAACGCACTACTATTTTACCCCAACTTACCCGCCGTCCGTAAGGACTCGTACCACTTTTGTTAAACGGACGACTCCTATCTTGAATGGTACGTGCGTGCGTGGGATTTTACTTTTTTGCGGAGCATGCGTTCAAGTTTAAGCGCGGGCCTTCGTTGTTCACGAAAAGGCACGAGCGGCGAGATCTCCATAACTTTCGCAGACTACTCGCCAAACTGTCCTTCAAACGTCACGGCGAACTTCAGGACGATATTTTATGAACTGAGACGACGTTCTCCGCGACGTTCTTTCACGGCGTTTTGTAAAAAATACGGGGAAACCCTATATTATATTTTGAAACCCAGCTAGCTCTACAAGTACTCGTAGGTAGGCAGACTGTGCCTGTCCACAGCAACGAGCGTTCGGGCCATGTCCCCGAGACATGCTGCAGGCCCACCCTCCTGCTGATGAGGGGACTGAGAAGCAGGAGAGTATCTGCTGTATAATAGTTGTTGTACAGCAGTAGTAGTAGTGGTGGCACTGCTATAGAAGAAGCTCTGCTGGACACACGTCAGATTGTAGATTTTTCGTCTTCAAATTATGAGTTCGGGACCAGGAAACACATGTACGAAGGGTTCACACACAAGCCGAGCGTACAGCGACGCTGACCTGGCCTCGTGTGTCCTACTGCTGCTGCTGTTTTGCTGCTGGAGAAGCTCTGCTGTAGATGTCGTACATCATCTGTAGTAGCGGTGGCACCTGCTACCTGCTACGAGAAGTTCTCTCTTGGAGAGAGCACGTCGAGTGCAGATTTTTCGTCTTGAAATTATTATGCGCTCTGCTGGACACACGTCAGATTGTAGATTTTTCGTCTTCAAATTATGAGTTCGGGACCAGGAAACACATGTACAAATAAGGGTTCACACACAAGCCGAGCGTACAGCGACGCTGACCTGGCCTCGTGTGTCCTACTGCTGCTGCTGTTTTTGCTGCTGGAGAAGCTCTGCTGTAGATGTCGTACATCATCAGTAGTAGCGGTGGCACCTGCTACCTGCTACGAGAAATTCTCTCTTGGACAGAGCACGTCGAGTGCAGATTTTTCGTCTTGAAATTTTATTATGCCGAATTTCGAGTTCGAAACCAACACAGGACAAAATCGACTACGTGTACAAAGGGTTCAAGGGGTGAGATTGACAAGCCGAGCGTACAGCGACGCTGACCCTGGCGTCGTGTGTCCTACTGCTACTGCTGCTGCTGTTTTGTTGCGGGAGAAACACTTCTGCTGCTGTAGATGTGTACAAAGGGTTCAAGGGTTAGATTGACAAGCCGAGCCGCCGAGCGTACATCGACGCTGACCCTGGCCTCGTGCGTCCCACTGCTACCGCTGCTGCTGCTGTTTTTGTTTCTGGAGAAACACAGCTGCTGTATGTAGATGTCGTACATCAGTACAAGCAAGTAGTGGTGGCACCTGCTACGAGAAAGAAGCGTCTTCTGTTGGACAAATATTTTCAGATGCAGATTTTTCGTGTTCAAATTAATTATGCCGAATTTCAACCAGAAAACACTTGCTGTTGGAAAAACGGAAAAAGAAAAAATATATATATCAGGTGTGTGTCTATTTGTCGTCTTGTTCTTTCCACCCGTCGACAGCCAGTTCCGTTGTCACACAGCAGTAGTACATATTTTCGTCTTCAAATTACTATGCCGGATTTCGAGGTGGAAATACCAGGATACACACGACAAAATCCAGTACCTGGTATTTGTTACAGACAGGTGTGTCCGTACTGCTGTGCTGTCTGTGTTTTTCAAGAGCAGGATATGATGCCAAGAATATTTACGGTTATGAGATTCACCAACGACGGCGTATAGGTAGTAGGTACAGCAGCAGCAGCAGTAGATGTTCGTTCGTGTTGGTTCAGCACAAATCAAATGTTGTGCATGATGCATCGCAGATATGACTACTGCAGGTATTGCTGAGGTCGCGCCTCATTACCTAACAATATTTGATCCCGTTAACTACGTATGGACCCCCGTAATACTATTCGTACTTTATTGTTTTGTTCACCTTCTTCTGTACCTTCAACCCAAGCTGTGGCGATTGTCGTATCTGTCGTTGCTGCTGCTGCTGCTGTAGCAATCGGCCTGCGATGGTTGCGTCTGGTGGACAACTGACAGCCCATTGGGGTCGTGCTTGCTTGGTTTTTTGGTGGTGGGCTTATTGTGGTGGCGGTTAGAGACTTGTGGTGGAGGGTGTGGTTGCCTATCTTGTGTGGTGGTTGGTTGTGCACCTGAGTAGGTTGGGCTTTTACGGCCGCTTTTCACCCATTTATATTTTACGGCCGCTTTTCACCCATTTATATTATAAATGGGTGAAAAGCGGCCGTAAAAGCCCAACCTATATATAATATATTTACGGCCGCTTTTCACCCATTTATATTATAAATGGGTGAAAAGCGGCCGTAAAAGCCCAACCTATATATAAATGGGTGAAAAGCGGCCGTTACGGCCGCTTTTCACCCATTTATGGCCGCTTTTCACCCATTTATAATATTATAATATAAATGGGTGAAAAGCGGCCGTAAAAGCCCAACCTACTCAGGTGCACAACCAACCACCACACATTATAAATGGGTGAAAAGCGGCCGTAAAAGCCCAACCTACTCAGGTGCACAACCAACCACCACACAAGAGAGGCAACCACACCCTCCACCACAAGTCTCTAACCGCCACCACAATAAGCCCACCACCAAAAAACCGTTGTTGTAGATATAAATTTTATATCTACAACTACAGAAACTGTTTAGTTTAGTCTCGCCGCACTTTTTTGGTCCAAGGGGGTTTCCCTTAAACGAACATGCCAAAAACAATTTATGAACCCTGTACGAACATGCCAAAACAATTTATGAAACCTGTACAAACCCTGCTCCTGTTCAGTAGCCTTTACGAGAGACCTAAATTATTATATTGGATAAAGTATAGGAATCGGGGAATGAAAAGTGCTGTAGGTAGATATGCAGGCCAATCATTTTGCGTCCTGATCTACCGACGGCTGGACAACCGATCGTGTTTCTTCGATTTTGAACAGCTCATGTTTACTGCTGTTGAAAACTGGTTGCTGCTTGCTGAGCGTTACTCTGTTACTCTGCTGTACGAAGAGTAGCGGTGGGGGTTCGCCTCGGCCGCAACACACCGCAGAACAACTGGGGACAAAACCGTGGATGGTATGGACGGCACATATGCACCACCACCGCCACCACCACCACCACCACCAGCGGCAGCATTAGGGAGCTTGCGAAGCGACCATCACCTTTTGATGGTGCAACCGGCGGACTCGGTGGATATGTCGGTGATGAAGCTGGCGGAGCTGGGGAATCCGCTGGTGCAGTTTCGGAGCCAACGCGCGAGCCAAGTGCCCAAGACGAACATGGCAGGCAGACTGCGGGTGGCAGATCTGCTAGCAGCACAAAGCGGAGGCAAAACTTCACGTATCTGAAGAGGTGCAGCCAGTGCAGCGGAAAGCAAGAAGACTGCAGGCAAAGGAGGAAGCTTTGTCCTCAATCGGCCACGTGCGAGCGGTGGGTCTGCGCGAGCCACATGAGAGGCAAGAACGCCTTCAATGCTGGCATGGACCGGAAGTGCTGTGTACACAACAACATACCGAGCAGCAAGTGCGACTGTGTCAAGTGAGTGATTGTCCCCGAAGCATCCCCCTCACCCGGCAAGAATTGAACCAGCAATGCACCACAGAATCACAGAACATCGAACTTTGGTCTCTCACAGACAACGCTGGACGTTTCGTTTCGGTCCGCGGAAGCAGAGCTCTCAAGCAGAGCTCTCACCATGCCGATACCGGTGCCAGATGTATACCAGTACCGGGTGTGTATACCTGGTATACGTAACGGACTACAGCAGAGACATGCATTTTTTCTTGTTGGATATCGCAAGACTATATACATACAGTCCCTGGTACCTGGTACTCTATGAAACAAGCATTCTGCTGAGAAAGAAAAGCTAAAATGTCCAGTAAAATACGAAATTGGGTGTAAAAGAACACAACCCAAAACGGGCAACACGATAAGAAACAGTCATATTAAAAACAGATGCGATTGGCGCCTGCCCGAGGTAAGAAACGAGGCCGCTCCGTCCAACAAAATGGGAAATTGAGTGTAAGAAACACAGCTCAAAACGAGCAAAAAGATAAGAAACAGTCACATGAGAAACAGATGCGATCGACGCCTACCTGAGGTAAGAAACGAGGCCGTTCCGGAGCTTGGCACTTGATAAGAGACGCCTAAACACCAAACTTTCAGAAATGTTGCCATCAATAAGACTGATATGGTATGCATATGCATGTGCTTACGGTCGTTTCAGTGCTGTGTCCCCTACCGCCAAAACCGTAAAATTATTTTCATCCCGTGAGCCCGTGCAGTCGCCCTTGTGGTCAATATCTACGAGGAGTGCTCTGTGGTTTTCACTCGTATACGAAGTATACATGAGATAGATTCGGTTTTTGCGATACTTGCAAAAAAAAGAAACGAAAAACACTGAAAACGGTCGAAAGTTGTCCTATTAATAGAAAATAATAACCTATATTTTAAGAAATGTAGCTGATGAGACTTGGATGAGAGCACACAAAATAAAACTGCGAGCCCCAGCGCGAAAATGACGTTTGCGATTTCCGGGCCCCCACTGCTGTTGCAGTGAGAACAAAAAACAACAATCAACGACTACAGCGGTAGCTCTCCTTTTCAGCCAATACAATCACGAACAAAGTGTTGGTCCTGGTCGTTCACAGGTCAGACCAGCGAACTGCCGGTTATATCCGTCAACCTGTTAACTGGTTTAACCAACCGGTTTAACTGGGCAGAACAAAGTCCGGTCATGTAGCTTAAGTAGTAACCGTCTACGAGTACTCGCAGACCCCTGCTGAGTTTCCAAGAACCACCGTAAAACCGTTTTTTTCTCTGACGGTACCCACCTCTATCAATCGTGGTGACTACGAGTACCTGGTGCTATGGAGATGTCTACTAATACTCGTAATTATCGACCATCGTTTTCGTCGTTGTTCTTGGTTATGTGCTGGGTCGCTATTGTGTTGATTCCAACCCGTTCAGTTGCCGGACGAAGCGTGTAAGTGCACCCCGCCAGCCGGCTGGGAGGGTCAATGGGCGAGGGCACGGATCGAGGGGGCCGGGACACCAGGCCAGTGGTCGAGTGTTTTCAGCGCCGCGCAAGAAGCATGAAGACGTTTTCATCTTGCCGCGAGAACTAGGTTAGGACTACACGACTGTATCGGTGTGCACCTCTTCTGGGCAGAATAGGGTGGTGACCGCCGTGGATACCCATTCTAACCGTAGCTCCTGCTCGCGGAGCGACTGCCATGAGTGAGTTTAAACAATGCTTGTGAATTACTATTGCACCACGCTTCCTTCCTTACGTTGTTCATTGTACCGGCAGTGTCTCGTGGTATCTGACCCCGGGTACGTGTACGCCCCGGCTATCTGTGTCGTTTTTGCTTCTGGTCTAGTTAGCCGTGCTTTCGTTGTCTCACAGCATTAGCACGATATACGGTGTAAATTTCCCCCTGTGTTCTGAGAGCTGCCATTTGCGTTGAAAAAACCTGTGGTGCTTCCCTGGTAGGTCCGTTTCAAGGCACCGCGTTTCTCGCGAGAACGCCGAGTTGCCGGATCTCGGTAGTCACTGTCGAATTGTTTGCATGAGTACTTGAGCCTCGCGACCATCATAATAGCGACGGGCGCTATGGCTGTTAAAGGATACCAGTTAGAGAAGAAATCTGCAACTGGTACGCGCGGTCCGATGTAAGAACTGGCTCATGTGCTGTTTGACGCTGGCCAGTCACGTCTACGCCTTACTGATTCTCCCCGGTCCAATTGTCAACCTCCGGTTTCATTGCAGGATGTCGACCATGTCTCATGGGCGACGCCAGACTTTGGCGGAGAACGACAACGTGCCCAGTCCTGCTTCGAGCGTTTGCAAACATGCTAGAGTGGCATTTGAACATTTGAGACAAGGGCGCGCTAAGAAGGCAACCCTGGTGGTGGTTGGAAGCCAGAGGACATTGGACGAGCTAATGCAAAGCATCCGGATGGCTGCAGAGAAAAAATACCTTTCTGGCAAAGACGCAACGGCGTTAGTAGGTGTGGTGGAGCGAGCAAGGGATGAAGGGGTATGGCCACTCGTGAAATGGGCGATACGGGCTTCTACGCAGTTCACGAGGGCCGAGCTCGAACCTGCGAGTTGAATTGGGCAAATGTCAAGGATTTCAACCCTAGCGCCGGAGGTGAAAAATCTGGGTCATCGAGAAGGATGAGCATGGAGCGTCGGCTGATGTGTAAGGTGAGGCTGTGCATGTTCCGAAGTTTGTTTGGGGAGCTCTGTTGTAGATATCGTACAGCAGTATCAATAGTAGTGGTGGCACCTGCTACGAACAGGTCTGTTGGATGTGTCAGGTGCAGACCATTTAACATTACATCTGATACTTATTTATCGGAGCTTGTCTTGTGACGGCGTATGTCTAAAGCATAGTGATGAGGCAATAACAACAACCACGGTCAGCCATCCACTATCATCCTGCTTCGAGAGTTCCTAGCGACAGCTATACTATATTTACTATTGTGCGACTGTTGCCACTGCTACTATACGTGGTACTGCTGTACTGATACGATACTACTTCTTTTGTACTATTAATACTACTGTTTATACGACTACTACTCACTGCTGCTCTAATAGACGCTCCTGCTACACTACAACCTGGTTCAACACTACTGTACTGTATTACCAGGTATGTACCCCAAAAAGAAAATGCTCCCACGTATAACCTGTCCACACCTGGAAGCACCTCTACCACTGGGTTTTTTCGTGGACGATTTTCCGCAATTCTGCCATAACTCCGGCCTCACAGCTAATCCGAAAGTGCACAACCCTGCCATGAACTTTTTGGTGCTCTCACTACAGTGTGGCAACGCGGCAGCAGGGTCGCTTAAGTTTGATAATGTGGTTCCAGGTAATTGGGTTTGTTCTTTGTTATACTGTGGCCAAGTTATTTTGGTTTACTGCTGCAGCCATGATTGAACGGTACTCTTACGTCCGAATCTTATAGAACGTCTCAACGATGTACCAGGTAACGTTTTCTGTGTTCCATCTCTACAACACTATAAAAAACGCAGTACTTTTTGACAATTCTCTGTTCTTGGAGGTACTTCTCGAGCCGATTTCGGCGTCCGTGAGATGAATCCAGGAGTCGACCACCCTGGAAATACCTTCCCTTACTGTGTACATAGGACACGGTCAATATTTGGCGATATCTTTAACGTTTTTCACCGCGACGGTCGCCGTGAAAATTGCCTAAAGTGTTGGCTGGATTGCTGGAGCTTACATGGCGGCTGTGCATAGGATAAAACTGCGTGGCCGCGGTGCATCGAGTTTCTCCGATTATAGCACTACAAAGCCAAAACCAACTACAGATCAGACTCCATCGTTACTTGGTTGAGCTCCTCCGGGCGTGGCATCACATTTGAAGTGTTTAGTGGGGAGAACGACGCCAGTGAAAGAGCGCAGAGTGCTGAATGCTTCAAAGGGATTGTGAGGGGCTGGTTTTCACCAAACTCCGGTTTCAATATTTCTTGACGGTGTAGGCTTCAATATTTCTTGACGGTATAGGCTGTACCTCATTTTTTGGTTTTGTGGGCGAAGCAACACCGATGTGAAATAGCGGAGAGCCCAATCAGGAGGCCTAACGGCCCATCCCCGAGCAAAAGCCTACCGAAATGATGGAAACCCCATCAAGAGGACACGAAAAATATCCCCGAACAAAATCGCTTACCGAATTAAGGGAACCCCCCGAACGGGCCATATAAGCTGAAAACCATCCGGAGATATATAAGCTAGAAACGCTTACTGAATTATAGACAACTCCTATCCAGGGGACACAAATAGACCACCCCCTGATTGAAAACGCATATGGAGATAATGGGAAACCCATACTAGGGAACGCAAACAGACTACCCCCTGAGGGAAAACGCCTACCGAAATATTCGGAACCCCAAACCAGAGGACTCAACGGCAAGTGTTATATAGCACGGGATGGATTTCGCCATCCATCTACCAATCATATCGTGGTATTCGCGCACATCAGGCCAGTTATCTATCAATCATAACTCCCAGATGGGAGAGATCACCCCGCACACACAGCACGCACCAAACACATAAAAACACGCAGTACACCACAGCTCATGCGACTATAGACCTTAGATCTAGACACAATCTTGACACTGAATCACCCCACGGTCAACCGGCTTTTGACTGGCAAGGCTAGTGAATGTAGATGACAGTCTCGAAGATTTCATGCAAAACTGTTGTCTGGGGGTCGAGAGGTTGCCCGCCAGGCCCTAGGCTCCCCGCCCAAATCCGAAAAGAATAAAAATGGCATCGTAGAGGGATTGGTTTTTTTTCATGCCTTGTTTTTTACACACCAGCGGGCAAATACTTTTTTACCAAACTTCCCAGCGCCTGCCACATATCGCCGGCCGTCGTGTGAACACTGTGACTCTAGGGTGGGTAGGAGCCCCTAACGAGCTCGCCCCGTTCAAATTTCATGACGCAGTCGTTGGGTTCATCGATCGTTGTCTGCCGAGGGCTCGGAATGTCTGCGCCTATTGTTGTATAGCACTACCTGCTAGACCACTCAGTCAGCTGACTGAGTAGTCTAGCAGGTAGTGCTATATAATTCCTGAGGTCGGGTCGGGGGTTAAAATCTCACGAATTCGTAATTTGCTCTTTTCGAGCGTGCGCGCTGGAGACAATACGAATGATTAAGATAGTGTGCCTCTAGACACCAGTAGCGTTTGGCAGGGGGGGGGGGCGGAGATCACTGTTACTAAGTCGACGAGATTCCACGAACGCTAGAACTTATGTTTAGTTGAGTATTTATTAATAGCACTACCTGCTAGGTAGCGTGTTGGAAGGGCCTCAGGCTCGGACGGGTATCAGGCGAGGACGATCGAGAGGAGTTCGCGTAGCTCACAGGAAAACACACAGATGTATATTATTTAGTACGATGATAGATGCTTCCACGACAGGGTACCAGCACGCAAAGCGGGGCAACATAATTCCCGCCATTCATCCCGAAGGACCCTTTCGCCACATCATAAAAGCCATCATCCATATATAGCTCCTCAGCAGTCTACGATAGATCCATGTCGATCTCCGATCACAACCAATAGCGCCACCCAGGGTTTTCTGTGATGGTTTCCGTGCCAGGGGTTTCAGAAATATAGCGCGGGCTTCGCCCGCCTAGCTCTGCGTGAGCTGTCCCGTGAGGTAAAAAAAAATCCCCAACACCTGTTGAACCGCCGGGAACCCCCAACCAGGGGACACAAACGAACCATCCCGGGCAGAAAAAAAATGCATTCGTGGGGGGTAGCAAATGGGTATCTTATGTACAATAGCCAAGCTGAGTTCCCGGCCGTTGTCGTGTGTGGAAATTTTAAACCTGGTATACAATATTGAACTTAACGACCGACCACACCCATGATGAATATTGCCGCTGGCTGCCCGCGGTATTTTTTGCCCTGTGCTCGTTTTATTCATGCCCGACCCTCGCAGGCCAACAAGGGCGTGGCCTGCTCCGAGAACAAGGCCAGGAAGCGCGCCAAGTGCGTTCACACGCTACTCGTGGCACTTGCACTATGGCGCGCGGGTGGAATGGGAAACGAAGGCTTGGACGTGGGCGAAGATAATTTGGGCGAGGAGGGTGGCAACGATGGCGACGACGGTGCAGATCCAGGAGGTGCTTCTTGCCAGCGCACCGCACAGATACTACTTGACGATGACGGCAAGAAGTATGCACACGACTTGGCAAATTCCTTGAACTTTATGTCGATCTACAAGCTTCCGCCGTCTCTTCCGGGTGGCGTCATGTCTGTGAAGGCAACGAACGGGGTGACGTACACCACATCCCAACAGAAATGCTCGACGTGTAGGGGGTGCTTCTCTCCTGCAGGCGTCGTCGAGGCCGTAAAGCTGGTGACCAGGGTAAGTCCACCACTCCACCCCGGTTGTCTAAAATGGTCGGAATCATAGTTGTGAGCATACACGAAAGACAGCATTTTGGGGCTTGCTGCTGTTGGTGTGCTTGTGTACATAGACAGATAACCACATACCAGGTAATAACTATTAATAGTTGTAGCATGAATTAGCAATGTTTCACAAATGCTCCCAGTATCTGGGACAAAAGTAAGGTATTTTCCCGAGAAAGTACTGCAGGTACTTCGTGTACCCGCATTATTTCGGGTTTATGTACTGCGGATACTGCAAGTACTCGCAGTGTTTCGAGGTTCAGCACTGCTGTACTTGCGGACTTGCGGTATTTCGGGGTTCGATGCTGTGGATACTCCCTGTACTTCCACGTACTTTTTTGGGTTCTGTACTGCGGGTTATATTTAACACCCGAAGTTGATCGCATGCTGAAACTAAGTAATGACATGGCAACTACGCAAATCCCGCATGTATTCCGCACACAAGTCCCAACTTCCACGCAGTTTTAGAGATATAAGGACTGATATTCCGTGTTGCATGGGCTCCTGTGGACCCGTTAAGGGAGGTTAAAAAAAAAAAAAATGCTGAAAATGTATTTTTCGTTATTTTTTCAGCCGCGATGCTATTTCTGCTATACTTCCGGCGTTTATGAGTTTTTTTCCCTACCGCAAAACGATGTTTCTCCAAGGCAATGGTGTGGTATATCGTCCTCGAGACAGTTTATGAGAGCGTAGCTCATCGACAACATTTCTGTGTTGCTCATCACGAAAGACGCGTCTTGCTCGAAAACGAATCCTTTATTTCTGCTACCCTTGGTCTAATTGGAAAAATGGTTGTTTCTCACGCTACTGACACCATTCCAACCCAACTTGTCGATGACAAGGCTAAGCCCTAGTGGGACAACCCGCGTGGACCTCTTTGCGCCGTTGGTAGCGTCCTACGCGGTCACAGCCGCGTGAAAATATAAACAGGAGCTCCAGAAAGTACAAATTTCAGTCTGCTGAGCAATACCGCTTCATGATGCAGTACAGCAATGTGTACCCTTCCTTGCAGTTCCAAAGGCCTCAATACCTCGTAGAAACCATCACGAGCATCGTACGGGTACACGTTGGCATGGCGACGAGCCAAGGCTAAGTTATGAAGCTATGCCGTTTTCGGCGGGGAGGTATGAGTGTCATTGTGATTCTGCAGCTGTAAAAAAAATGGAAACAATTTTTTTTCCAAGGCAGCAGTACTTTTACGAAGGGGCCCCTTAACGAACGGAACGTGTGTATATGTTTTTTTCGCCGGAAATTTGGGGTGCCTCAAGACTCAAATCTAAAACAAAACGTCAAAGTATCTACCTGAAAAAATATTTATATACATCTTTTAAACACCCCATTCAATAACGGCTTAACAGGGGCTCACGGAACACGTGTGCGAAATTCCAAGACATATCTAAAAAACGGCGTGGACGTCCGACTCTATGTATTTATGGGCTTCAACTTGAACCAGCCTGTATACAAGTGCTGTATCGATATTTCGAACACTAACTGCACGCGATTACCCGCACCGGTTGCCCCGCCCTCTGCTCTGCCTCCTAAATAAACTCCGACGACACAATACAGCAAACGACAATCGCGACGGTAGGTTTCCATTCCCAAACTCAGTAATGTCACCCTTTATTTATTTATTTTTATTTTCAATTTTATCCTCCGGCGGATTGTTAAAAATATAGCTTGAGCTCACCAGACTACTACGTTCCAATTTCGTGTCGTGTGTCAATTTAACCCGTAGCTCCCGTTGCAGCATGAGAATAGACTGTTGTTACCCCTGGAGTTTGGGCACGTTGACCCGACCTGACCCCCGAGAGGGGCAGGTGCGGTGGAGATAGCCACCCGGGAGACTCATCTCCCCCGAGGAGTGTGGGACTCGCGCGAGCTCATCCACTAAAAAAAACCTAGGGTATGAGGCCTTCCCGCCGGACTTGGTCCACTTACGGTCCACCCGTACCCGTTGGGGCGTTGGTCCTCTGGTTTAGGTCGTATGTTCCTTGGCCGGACATGTTAGGATATTGTTTTCATTGGGTTTTACTAAATGAAGCATGCAGCCATGTAATACAACACACAGGTTCTCCCCCGTTGTTGTCACGATGACTTGCAGGAGCCGGGCATGGCCAGTGTTCGGGTGGAGCGATGGAAGTGCGAGCCGTGCGGCACCTACGCGTGGGCCAGTGATGACTGGCGAACAACCGGAGTGTACAACTATAACAACCACTTGCTGATCGAGATGTCACTCCTGTACAGCTGCCGCGACGCGTTCATGGAAGGCACACCTATACAAACCTTCTTCGCGACGTTCCTGGCACGCCTCCAGGACGACTGCGATTGGTCTGAGGCGAATCCCGACCTTGACAACAGGTGACTTTACGTAATCGCGTCAGTGGATGATAAAATCGAGTACGCACATAAAATATAGTACATGCCAATACTCACAGGGTGCGTTGATCGTCTGATAGAACAAACACAAACACAAGGTATGCCTGTTCTTGTGTAGAACGAAGAGTGCCTTTTCATCGGTGGCAATACGAGAAGGGCAGGAGATGTGTCGTGGCGTGTGTCATGTGTTTTCTCTTTCGATTTAAAGCGATGTGCGGGCTCATCGCCCGATCGACGTTGACGCAGCCTGGAGGCTGGAACTGTATCGGTTGTCATTGTGTATTCCCAAACGATCGATTGATACCTTCAGCGTCACGATCGATAGATAACCAAGGAGTGGTACACAAGCTGTACGCGTTCGTTGATCAATGGAGGAACTCAGCTACCACTCGTAGTCGTTGTCACACTCCCTGAAGCCCGTGTGATGTATATGTTTCACACTTCGTCGGTGCCAGCCCACAGCTGTGTCGTTGTTAACCGTTGTGTTCTATTCCGCAACCTGTTTCGTCGGTGATGGGATAAAACCAGTCTGTCGGAAGGTACCAATCTCTTGAACTCGCTGAAGAACGCCTTCCTCAGCTTCCTGGCCGTCACCGACTTCGGCTTCGAGTACCGATGCTGGATCTGGGGCAACTTCCCGGAGATTGTGACCTTCGACGGGTGCATGAAGCTGTCCACGAACTTCGTGACAAAGAGGCAACTCATGGCGTCGCGACCGGAGCAAACCATCGACGTCGACCTCGTTGCTTTTCTGCTTAAGCTAAGCTTGGTGTCTCCCATCCACTTCGGGAAACGCGTGCAGTTTGTCGTGGGAGCTGGAGAGACGGTTGGTTCGTCGCCTGCGTGGATGGGACCGGGAAACCGACGCTCGGAACGTTTACTGAAGACACAGCGAGGCTCTCTACAAGCCGAAGGCGATAGTTACAAAGACGGCAATGGCGCGGCATTGGTGGAGTGGCTAGCAAAGAACGGGCAGGGGATTGGCTACGTGGACGACATGGATATGCGAGACCTGAGAAATCTCCATAAGCTTTGCTACTCGGACGGCGGCAGCAGCAAGTAAGTGCCTGTACGTGGATACATGACTGCGAAGACATCACCGAATTCGCCACGTAGACAGTCATTCCTCACTCGGCTTTGGCAACGCTGCAGGTTTCCGAATGGTGAAATACTTGTTCAGCTACCAAATCAGTACTCTCGTACGAAGTCGTCGACGACGTTTGAGGATTTATTCGGTGACTTGGCGACATGAAGGCTGCCCCTTTCCTCGTTGCCGCCCTGTGTGTTTGTCTTATTTGCCGTTGTCAGGTCAGTCATTTCTATGTTTTGAGCTATAGATTGGACAGATGAGGTACTTCCCTCTACATATGTCTGAACGTAATTTGTATGACTTACGGATACTTATCACGAGCTGTTATATGGAACCATGTACATATAAGTTAAACAAAGAGCGTAGAGACATCGGGGCGTTCGACGGCGAGCCCAACACTCGTGAAAATGTACGGCAGATGACTGGAGTCGAGCGGCATTATTGGCGTTCAAGGTGGTGGGTCTTCCTGCATGTGCTGCGGCAATACTCAGAACCGCACCGGTACGATGTTCACACTAGCGTCTTTCACTTGGTCATATTGTACCCTTTGTACATATTATTTTCAAGAAACCCCCGTGGCGCATCTCCGCTGTTTGCTTGCTGGAACACGTAGATTCACCTCACGGGAGGGGTTTCAAGAAGAGTTCAAGAAGCTGCACACTTTCTGGGAGTCAGATGGGAACCCCAATCGTGGCTCATGCTCGAAGCTATTCATCGGCAGAGCGGGTTCGGCGACGGCAGGGGTGTTGGGTGCATTCGTGCCATCGGGCGTCATGATTCTGCACAAGACCCTGCTGACTGAGGAGAGTCCCCGCGATGTGTCCGACTCTATATTCTACTTCAAGGTAGGCACGGTGTCGGTCTTTCAAATGTACGTAAAAAAAGGCGAAATAGTCGAGGGGAGGGAAGGGGGCAATTACAGACTGAGCTTCTATTTTAGATTTTATGCGGATGGTGCTGTTCCCGCGCACACAAGATGAATACTTTGCGAATCCAAAATTGGTATACGAGCGGCTATGCCTTTTGAGCCATTGAAGTACACGACACATTGTACTCGGGGAAGGGGTGCTGCCCTCCGTCTGATTCGCCAGCTCCTCATAGTACCTATGAATGGCTCAATTGCACCCTTTTCTGAAACTGAACTGTGGCCACAGGGCCGTCGGGGCCAGGTGGCAAACAAAAAAAATTACGATCAATTTGCGGAATCACCCTTTGCGGGGGAGGCGTGCTTTTTACACAGACTACCGCACCCTCAGTAAACACCCAGTAAGAAACTGGGCAGTTGGCTAGCAGAATCTTTCGTACTTAGGAAAGAGGCCCCTTGTAGGTACAGGTTTTGCCAGTTATAGGTACAGTTGAAGCCAAAGATAGGTGAAGCCCAACTTGAGCAGCCACAGAGATGTAGGTGTATCTGGAACCTTTCAGCCAACAATAGGGATATACGATCGGGCGCTGACCCATTCGAGGGAAGGCCATGAAGCCTTTTCCCGAGTGAACCGCTGTGTGTACTGTACCTATAAATTGCTCAAAATAGATACCAGGTGCGTAGGTTTACCTATTATTGACTTTTTCACTCCCTCTCCGTTGCTGGCGGCGAGAAACACGGAAAGCACAGGTGTATCGCTTGGTGTTTGCGAACGTCGGTATGTTGTCCACGTCAGGTGCAAGCTAATTACCTATTATAATTGTAAAAAGAGCACCTCTACTTCCATCTTTCCTCGGTATGGGGAATAACGTGCAGCACTATTGGCGTCGAAACGCTGGTGCACAACGTGGAACCCAATTTCCAAGTTGTTCCTTAGTTGGCCGTTCCGTAAAGATTGTTCCGGTATGGTCACCCCAATACATTGTCGTTGCCGTTAAAGTGTCTTGAATATATTACCAATACTGCTCACGTCTCCTTGACATATTTCCTCTACTTGCATTCCACGACACAGAGAGCACCTATTTTGATCGTGTACGACGCCGCATGCAAGGCTGCCGCTCAGATCGCACGGCGGCGGGCGGATATGCTGGAGAACGGAGGAAGAGTCCCCCGGCTTGGTGACGGTGGGGGCGCGGTTGGCATCACCGGAGAACCACATGCGATGGAGAATGATGGGGCTTCTTCGCTCCCGCGCGTCTACCTTCCTCAGCTCGCGCACCTTGGAAGTCACAGCGGATTCAACTCTCTGCAAGTCAAACCTTGCTCATTCCCCATTGAACCCGTACGGGAGAGCACTGCCGACGTTTACGCCCTGAAGGAGGCTTCCTTGCCTCAGCCCGGTGTGCAGAGCCGGGTGGATGTGCACGAGCTTCTCCGTCGTTCTAGCAACAAGAGCATCTTCGCAGGGAAGTCCAGTTTCTTGGCGGTCACAAGGTCTCTTGGGTGCCTGATGCGGGAAGGGATAAGGACTTTGTCGCTCTTCGAGGTGCTTGTTTTCACGTACCACTGGCTCCGGAAGGCACAGGAATCCGGAGTGAGCTCGATCGATCTCGCAGCCGATGGCTGGACTCTGGAAGCGGGCCCTCCCTCCTTTTCCGTTTGGAACACTGGGTCCGGAGCAATGCCATCGCTCGAGAACGAAGAAGGGTATGAGGTGATGGGCGCCACGGGCCGTCACGATGCGGAAAAGTTCTTGTACGAACTTCTCATAGTCGCGGTTGGCGCAAGGAATGGGAAGGTACCATCGTTGCCCCATTTACTTGTCGGTGGTGAAAGCGGGAAAGGGGACTTGCTTGTGGACAAGGATGGCACATCCCTGTTTCCCACGGTGATGCGAGGCTTACGGTCATACGCGAAGGTAAGCACGTTCAACACGGACAAATGGGGCGCACCGCCAAGCTTGGTCTTAAAAGCTCGTGGAACAGACATATTGATAGTGTAGGGTGAGGAGGCCAGGAAAAATCTGGAGACACATGTCGTTCTGATGATCTATTATAGAATGTTGTCGTGGAATAGCGAGAGCGGAAATATCATGAGCCGTGCTGATGATTATTCGTTTTCTTTCTGCAGAGATGAAGCACTTAAGGAAATATTTGTACGAGCTGACGGTACCCATGCCCATATATGTTTACGCCATGCCGATGTATGTTTACGTACAGGCGAAAGAAGACTATGTTGCGGATGGCCTAAAACCGAAAGGTGACGAAGAGAGGCGGCGTGCAGGTGGGAATTTATGTGAGGATTGCGTATTCCGCACGCGTTTTGCGCCGCTATCCTCCTTCCTGCTCCAGGCGGTGACATTATCTGACAAAATCTTCGCAGTTAAGGCTTATTCTACGAGGAGCATGTCCTTTCAGAGCTCCCACCTGAAATATACCTTGTTTTTCATATTTGAATTACCCACGATCCTTTTGCCTTTTCTTTCATTGCCTACTTCCTGGTTTTCGTTCCTTCGATACCTGTGTTTTCTTTTTATTTCGTGTTTTCCGATTTCCTTTCTATTAACCGTTTTGGTTTCGTGCTTTCAGGTTATCTTTCTTAGGGCCGTTCGTAACGAACCAACAAAAAATCACGGTGGCATGAAAATGAATCGCGATCCGTGACGTTTCACTTCTAACGAAAAAAAAAAAAAAACGAAAAACGTCACGTTTCGCGATACTTTGATATTGTAAAAAATCCGATATCTCTATTCCAACGCTGTTTGCGGGTAGAGCCAACTCTCGCGAGTGGGGCACGGTCAGGCCGGGTCAGGCGGACCGCGCGTGGCCCGGCCCGCGATATATTCGAACCACGGGCCGAAGCCTGACCCAGCCTGCGAGATTCCAATCTCACCGACCGTCGGCCAAGCCGGGTCTGCAAGATTCCATCTTGCAGGCCGTCTGCCCGGCCTGGCCTGCGACAATCTCAGATCATTTTCGCTCTTTGTCTTCAAGCTGTGGCTCCTCCTCCTCGAAACTTCGAGGCCACCACGTGCTCGTTAGCCCGCACCTAGCGCTGTCTTTGGGTAGTCGCCCGTTGTCCACAAGCGGCGTGCGAAGCAGACTCTGCCATGCCCCTATACCAGTCTTCGGATAGCGTTGGTGCGCGTGGGTTGCGTAGTACCTTCACCAGGCGTATTTCGAGACACGACAAAAGTCGCGAATCGTGATTTTGTGCTTTTTTAGGGAAAATCTAAAGAAATTGGCGTCATGAATCGTGTTTTTTTTTTTGTCGTGATTCAAACAAAAAAATCATGATCCAAGACTATAATCTCACGAATCGTGATTTTTTGTTCGTTAGGAATGGCCCTTATTTTTCATTATTTCGAGATTGTTCTTCGATATTCACTTGGTTACTTCCGACTGTTTGGTCTCGTTTTTGTCTCATTTCTATTTGTTTCGTGGGCCTTGTATTGGTACATAGAGTAGACTTATATATTACCGGATTCGTCCACGCTTTGCTCAGCACCTCCTTATTGTGCTCGAATCACAATAAATATGCGAAGCTCCGAGAGGTAGCATGTTGCCGTCGAGGATCTGCCGCAAGCACAGCGAAGTCAGCTATGCACAAAGCAACAAAGCACGCCGGTGCCGATGAGAATGCGACAACGTAAGCAAGCAGACGTAGTTGGCGAGAACCAGTAGGTCGTGGAGCATCTACAGCTCGCTGTGATCTCAGAACGAAGTTTTCAACATATGCCCCCATGTACAAGAGGCTAGCTGGTGACGCGCGGAGGTTATTATATTGTTTATATGTTTCTTAATTAGATAGACGCATGCTACGAGTACAGTTGAGATGCACCATTTTTTCTCTCGGCCTCCTCGCTCGAGGAGCTCTATAGTACTGTATTAGAAAGTCGTCTATACTATTACTAACTCAACCAAAAACTGACTTCAACAAAATCGAAATTACAGCCCTAATGTTCTCTCCATCCAAATTTTATTTGGTACACATACGCACGCAATCAGCGTCCTAGTCGTTTTGCTGGAGTATGGTGCTGTTGGTATTTTGCAAGTCGTTACTTTATTACCTAAATATAGGTCACTGACCGCTTCTTTCATACCAGCACTTCGTTCCACCCTTCCTTATGAGCGAGCGTAGCGGGCGGAAGCCCCCCACAAACCGTAGTGCCTTGCATGAACCACAATCTGCTACTGTAGGTTGCTCTCGCTATCAACCACAGAACCACATTGTACACAATTCTCGTTGCCGAAACAGGCGCACACTGCCGTAGCTTGGCCCTTGAAAGAATATGGCTGCACACCGAAGCGAAGGCTCGTGCAATAGATCCATCCTGCCTGTCGTGGCGTCGCGATGCCTGTGCCTTTCACCTTTTTGCTCAGCGACAAGCCGTGCCCATATTTACCTTGCCGCAGGAGATGCCGTCCGGAGCGGCATTGGATTTGGAGCTGGTGTCTTTTCCGTGAAATCCCTTCAAGTCCACCTGGCTACCGGCGTCGCCCCGCATGAGAGCACCAAGGACGACAAGGTCGCCGGGTACGATGCGATTTTCCACGACACCACCTTCGATGACTCCGACTTGGTGGTACCCGGGGAAGGGCCTCGCCCTCACCCGTACCTAGGCCGTACATCCGGGATATTTCTTGGGCCAGATGGCCCCCATGAAAAAAATCACAATCCTCAGTGTACGCGTGACCACAGCGGCCTCTCAACATGCTCGGAGATCGCAGGGGTCAATCTCAATCCCCATGAGCAAGACCATGCCAAAAAGACAGTCTACTTGCGGTCGATCAACACAATGGCATTCCCGAACTTCACCTTCGCCCTGAGGGTGATCAACGAGCTCCAAAACGAGGGTATCAACCGAAGAACGCTCGGGAGGTTGTTGCAGTCTCTTGGACAACACCCGGTAGGGACTATCGGCTCCTGCCACAAGTCGCTTTGGCTCTGCGGGCGGTGCTTTTGCTTGAAGCCCACCATTCGAGTATTTTACGCGTTTGGACGGGTAGATGTTGTTTTCTTGGGCTCGGTAATAGATGCTGCAGCGCGCAGGTCGGAGGACCAACGCCCGAACGGGCAGGATGCACCGTAGCCGGACAAGATAAGTTGATCGGCGACCGGAGCATTGTTAATCAACAACATTTGTGTGTTTCATGCTCCACGTAGACATGCTCGGGCGGCAAGAGCTCCAAATACACGCTCACTTGTTCGTACGGCACGCTGAAGGTCGTTAACTAGGTCGAAAACACGTTTTACCCGTTACCCTACCACTTGTCCGTAGGATAATATTTGACACTGTCGGTAAACTTGTAAACGGCGCGTTCATGTCGATTGACCAACATGTGTGGTAAACTTGTAAACGGCGCGTTCATGTCGATTGACCAACATGTGTGTTTTTCATGCTCCACGTTGACATTCTCGGGCGACAAGACCTCCAAATACGCGCTCGCTTGTTTGTACGGCGCGCTAAAGGTCGTTAACCAGGTCGGAAACGCCGCTTTTTCCTGTTACCCTACGACTCGTCCGTAGGACAATATTTGACACTGTTGATTAACTTGTGATCGGCACGTTCATATCGATTGACCTACAACATTTGTGTTCTTCATGCTCCACGTAGACATGCTCGGGCGACGGGACCTCCAAATACGCGCTCGCTTGTTGGTACGGCGCGTGAAACGTCGGTACCCAGGTCAAAAACGCGTTTTTTTTTTTGTTTTTTACCTTACCACTTGTGGGTAGGATAATATTTGACACAGTCGATAAACTTGTAAACGGCGCGTTCATGTCGATTAACGAACAACATTTGTGTTTTTCATGCTCCACGTAGACTTGCTCGGGCGGCAAGACCTCCAAATACGCGCTCGCTTGTTCGTACTGTGCTCTAAAGGTCGTTTACCAGGCCGAAAACGCGTTTTTACCCGTTACCCTACCACTTGTCCGTAGGATGATATTTGTCACTGTTGATTAACTTGTGATCGGCGCGTTCATGTCGATTGACCAACAACATTTGTGTTTTTCATACACCACGTAGACATGCTCAGGCGACAAGACCTCCAACTACGCGCTCGCTTGTTCGTACGGCGCGTGAAACGTCGGTACCCAGGTCAAAAACGCCTTTTTTTTTGTTTTTTTTTACCCTACCACTTGTGGGTAGGATAATATTTGACACAATCGATAAACTTGTAAATGGCGCGTTCATGTCGATGAACGAACAACATTTGTGTTTTTCACGCTCCACGTAGACTTGCTCGGGCGGCAAGACCTCCAAATACGCGCTCGCTTGTTCGTACGCCGCGCTAAAGGTCGTTTACCAGGCCGAAAACGCGTTTTTACCCGTTACCCTACCACTTGTCCGTAGGATAATATTTGTCACTGTTGATTAACTTGTGATCGGCGCGTCCATATCGATTGACCAACAACATTTGTGTTTTTCATACACCACGTAGACATGCTCGGGCGACAAGACCTTCAAATACGCGCTCGCTTGTTGGTACGGCGCGTGAAACGTCGGTACCCAGGTCAAAAACGCCTATTTGTTTTTTTTACCCTACCACTTGTGGGTAGGATAATATTTGACACAGTCGATAAACCTCTAAACGGCGCGTTCATGTCGATTAACGAACAACATTTGTGTTTTTCATGCTCCACGTAGACTTGCTCGGGCGACAAGACCTCCAAATACGCGCTCGCTTGTTCGTACTGTGCTCTAAAGGTCGTTTACCAGGCCGAGAACGCGTTTTTACCCGTTACCCTACCACTTGTCCGTAGGATAATATTTGACACTGTTGATTAACTTGTGATCGGCGCGTTCATGTCGATTGACCAACAACATTTGTGTTTTTTCATACACCACGTAGACATGCTCGGGCGACAAGACCTCCAAATACGCGCTCGCTTGTTCGTACGGCACGTGAAACGTCGGTACCCAGGTCAAAAACGCGTTTTTTTTTTTTCCTTTTACCCCACCACTCGTCCGTAGGATAATATTTGTCACTGTTGATTAACTTGTGATCGGCGCGTCCATATCGATTGACCAACAACATTTGTGTTCTTCATGCTCCACGTAGGCATGCTCGGGCGACAAGACCTTCAAATACGCGCTCGCTTGTTCGTACGGCGCGTGAAACGTCGGCACCCAGGTCAAAAACGCTTTTTTTTTGTTTTTTACCTTACCCCTTGTGGGTAGGATAATATTTGACACAATCGATAAACTTGTAAACGGCGCGTTCATGTCGATTAACGAACAACATTTGTGTTTTTCATGCTCCACGTAGACTTGCTCGGGCGGCAAGACCTCCAAACACGCGCTCGCTTGTTCGTACGCCGCGCTAAAGGTCGTTTACCAGGCCGAAAACGCGTTTTTACCCGTTACCCTACCACTTGTCCGTAGGATAATATTTGTCACTGTTGATTAACTTGTGATCGGCGCGTTCATGTCGATTGACCAACAACATTTGTGTTCTTCATGCTCCACGTAGGCATGCTCGGGCGACAAGACCTTCAAATACGCGCTCGCTTGTTCGTACGGCGCGTGAAACGTCGGCACCCAGGTCAAAAACGCTTTTTTTTTTTTTTTTTACCTTACCCCTTGTGGGTAGGATAATATTTGACACAATCGATAAACTTGTAAACGGCGCGTTCATGTCGATTAACGAACAACATTTGTGTTTTTTCATGCTCCACGTAGACTTGCTCGGGCGGCAAGACCTCCAAACACGCGCTCGCTTGTTCGTACGCCGCGCTAAAGGTCGTTTACCAGGCCGAAAACGCGTTTTTACCCGTTACCCTACCACTTGTCCGTAGGATAATATTTGTCACTGTTGATTAACTTGTGATCGGCGCGTCCATATCGATTGACCAACAACATTTGTGTTTTTCATACACCACGTAGACATGCTCGGGCGACAAGACCTTCAAATACGCGCTCGCTTGTTGGTACGGCGCGTGAAACGTCGGTACCCAGGTCAAAAACGCCTATTTGTTTTTTTTTACCCTACCACTTGTGGGTAGGATAATATTTGACACAGTCGATAAACCTCTAAACGGCGCGTTCATGTCGATTAACGAACAACATTTGTGTTTTTCATGCTCCACGTAGACTTGCTCGGGCGACAAGACCTCCAAATACGCGCTCGCTTGTTCGTACTGTGCTCTAAAGGTCGTTTACCAGGCCGAGAACGCGTTTTTTACCCGTTTACCCTACCACTTGTCCGTAGGATAATATTTGACACTGTTGATTAACTTGTGATCGGCGCGTTCATGTCGATTGACCAACAACATTTGTGTTTTTCATACACCACGTAGACATGCTCGGGCGACAAGACCTCCAAATACGCGCTCGCTTGTTCGTACGGCACGTGAAACGTCGGTACCCAGGTCAAAAACGCGTTTTTTCCTTTTACCCCCACCACTCGTCCGTAGGATAATATTTGTCACTGTTGATTAACTTGTGATCGGCGCGTCCATATCGATTGACCAACAACATTTGTGTTCTTCATGCTCCACGTAGGCATGCTCGGGCGACAAGACCTTCAAATACGCGCTCGCTTGTTCGTACGGCGCGTGAAACGTCGGCACCCAGGTCAAAAACGCTTTTTTTTTTTTTTTTTTACCTTACCCCTTGTGGGTAGGATAATATTTGACACAATCGATAAACTTGTAAACGGCGCGTTCATGTCGATTAACGAACAACAT
The DNA here is from genome assembly GCA_031763025.1 of Macrocystis pyrifera. NCBI lineage: Eukaryota > Phaeophyceae > Laminariales > Laminariaceae > Macrocystis > Macrocystis pyrifera. The sequence goes on along the minus strand of JASSKH010000011.1, from coordinate 4,916,144 downwards.
TTGTGTTTTTCATGCTCCACGTAGACTTGCTCGGGCGGCAAGACCTCCAAACACGCGCTCGCTTGTTCGTACGCCGCGCTAAAGGTCGTTTACCAGGCCGAAAACGCGTTTTTTACCCGTTACCCTACCACTTGTCCGTAGGATAATATTTGTCACTGTTGATTAACTTGTGATCGGCGCGTTCATGTCGATTGACCAACAACATTTGTGTTTTTCATACACCACGTAGACATGCTCGGGCGACAAGACCTTCAAATACGCGCTCGCTTGTTCGTACGGCGCGTGAAACGTCGGTACCCAGGTCAAAAACGCGTTTTTTTTGTTTTACCCTACCACTTATGGGTAGGATAATATTTGTCACTGTTGATTAACTTGTGATCGGCGCGTTCATGTCGATTAACGAACAACATTTGTGTTTTTCATGCTCCACGTAGACTTGTTCGGTCGGCAAGACCTCCAAATACGCGCTCGCTTGTTCGTACGGTGCGATAAAAGTCGTTTACCAGGCCGAGAACGCGTTTTTTACCCGTTACCCTACCACTTGTCCGTAGGATAATATATTTGACACTGTTGATTAACTTGTGATCGGCGCGTTCATGTCGATTGACCAACAACATTTGTGTTTTTCATACACCACGCAGACATGCTCGGGCGACAAGACCTCCAAATACGCGCTCGCTTGTTCGTACGGCACGTGAAACGTCGGTACCCAGGTCAAAAACGCGTTTTTTTTTCCTTTTACCCCACCACTCGTCCGTAGGATAATATTTGTCACTGTTGATTAACTTGTGATCGGCGCGTCCATATCGATTGACCAACAACATTTGTGTTCTTCATGCTCCACGTAGACATGCTCGGGCGACAAGACCTTCAAATACGCGCTCGCTTGTTCGTACGGCGCGTGAAACGTCGGTACCCAGGTCAAGAACGCCTTTTTGTTTTTTTTTTTTTACCCTGCCACTTGTCGGTAGGATAATATTTGACACAATCGATAAACTTGTAAACGGCGCGTTCATGTCGATTAACGAACAACATTTGTGTTTTTTCATGCTCCACGTAGACATGCTCGGGCGGCAAGACCTCCAAACACGCGCTCGCTTGTTCGTACGCCGCGCTAAAGGTCGTTTACCAGGCCGAAAACGCGTTTTTACCCGTTACCCTACCACTTGTCCGTAGGATAATATTTGTCACTGTTGATTAACTTGTGATCGGCGCGTTCATGTCGATTGACCAACAACATTTGTGTTTTTCATACACCACGTAGACATGCTCGGGCGACAAGACCTCCAAATACGCACTCGCTTGTTCGTACGGCGCGTGAAACGTCGGTACCCAGGTCAAAAACGCGTTTTTTTTTTTTTTACCCTACCACTTATGGGTAGGATAATGTTTGTCACTGTTGATTAACTTGTGATCGGCGCGTTCATGTCGATTAACGAACAACATTTGTGTTTTTCATGCTCCACGTAGACTTGCTCGGGCGGCAAGACCTCCAAATACGCGCTCGCTTGTTCGTACGGTGCGCTAAAAGTCGTTTACCAGGCCGAAAACCCGTTTTTACCCGTTACCCTACCACTTGTGGGTAGGACAATATTTGACACTGTTGATTAATTTGTGATCGGCGCGTTCATATCGATTGACCAACAACATTTGTGTTTTTCATAAACCACGTAGACTTGCTCGGGCGACAAGACCTCCAAATACGCGCTCGCTTGTTCGTACGGCGCGTGAAACGTCGGTACCCAGGTCAAAAACGCGTTTTTACCCGTTACCCTACGACTCGTCCGTAGGATAATATTTGACACTGTCGATTAATTTGTGATCGGCGCGTTCATATCGATTGACCAACAACATTTGTGTTCTTCGTGCTCCACGTAGGCATGCTCGGGCGACAAGACCTTCAAATACGCGCTCGCTTGTTCGTACGCCGCGTGAAACGTCGGTACCCAGGTCAAAAACGCGTTTTTTTCCTGTTACCCTGCCACTTGTCCGTAGGATAATATTGGACACTGTTGATTAATTTGTGATCGGCGCGTTCACATCGATTGACCAACAACATTTGTGTTTTTCATGCTCCACGTAGACATGCTCGGGCGACAAGACCTTCAAATGCGCGCTCGCTTGTTCGTACGGCGCGTTAAACGTCGGTACCCAGGTCAAAAACGCGTTTTTCCCCTCTTACCCTACCACTCGTCCGCAGGATAATATTTGACACTGTCGATTAACTGGTGATGGGCGCGTTCATATCGATTGACCAATAACATTTGTGTTCTTCATGCTCCACGTTGACATGCTCGGGCGACGGGACCTCCAAATACGCGCTCGCTTGTTCGTACGGCGAGTTAAACGTCGGCACCCAGGTCAAAAACGCGTTTTTTTTTTGTTTTTTTTACCCTACCACTTGTGGGTAGGATAATATTTGACACTGTCAATCAACTTGTAAACGGCGCCTTCATGTCGATTAATCAACATAATTTGTGTTTTTCAGACTCCATGCGGCCATGCTCGGGAGACAAGACCTCAAAATACGCGCTCGCTTGTTTGTACGCCGCGCTAACGGTCGTTTACCAGGCCGAAAACGCTTGTCCGTAGGATCATATTTGGCACTGTTGATTAACTTGTGACCGGCGCGTCCATGTCGATTAACCTACAACATTTGTGTTTTTCATGCTCCACGTAGACATGCTCGGGCGACAAGAGCTCCATATACGCGCTCGCTTGTTCGTACGGCGCGCTAAAGGTCGTGAACCAGGTCAAAAACGCATTGGTACCCGTTACCCTACCACTTGTCCGATGGATAATATGTCGCACTGTTGATTAACTTGTGATCGGCGCGTTCATATCGATTAACCAACAGCATTTGTGTTTTTCATGCTCCACGTAGACATGCCCGGGCGACAAGCGCTCCAAATACGTGCTCGCGTTTTGGTATGGTGCGCTAAGGGTCGTGAATCAGGTCGAAAATACGTTGTTACCCGTTACCCTACCGCTTGCCCGCACAGAAATAGTCGTCAACGTTGATTAACGTGTCACCGGCGCGTTCTTGTCGATTGACCAACAATATTGTGTTTTTCATACACCACGTAGACATGCTCAGGCGACAAGACCTCCAAATACGCGCTCGCATGTTTGTACGGCGCGCTAAATGTCGTTAACCAGGTCGACAAACGCGTTTTTTTTCCTGTTACCCTACCACTCGTCCATAGGATAATATTTGACACTATCGATTAACTTGTAAACGGCGCGTTCATGTCGATTAACCAACAACATTTGCGTTTTCCATACTCCACACAGCCATGCTCGGGCGACAAGACCTCCAAATACGCGCGTGCTTGTTTGTACGGCGCGCTAAAGGTCGTTAATCAGGTCGAAAACGCGTTTTTACCCGTTACCCTGCCGCTTGTCCGTACGATATTATTCGTCACTGTTGTTTAACTTGTGACCGGCGCGTCGAATAACTAACAACCTTTGTGTTTGTCATACTCTACATCGCAGCTCCCACATAGACATGCTCGGGCGTCCTTAGTTACGGTATAGCAGTGAAACGCACATACCCGCAAGAATACCAGACGTACGTACGAGGTACCAATTGCGGTGGCGGTGTTCTTGCCGTGCTTTATTACACATCGCAGCACAACGAAGAGCGTATATACTGCGGGATGTTCAGCAATAACTGAACGAAGAGCGTATATACTGCGGGATGTTCAGCAATAACTGCAATGCATATATTTCAAATACATTTCATGCTGCGCCGCTATAACAGTAGGAGTGGGAGTAGACGCAACTCTGTCCATCGTGGCCTGCAAGGTTGGTCGCGGGAGTCCTACGTACTGCTGTACTCTTACAAGTACTGCTGTAGTAGTTGTACATACGTACACCAGTAGCTCTAGGCAACGCTCACACCAACGACGTCGACCCTGTCTTTCTTAGCTTATCGATCGATCTTTCATATAGCAGCGGTACACATAGGAACCCAAGACTGCAACAACCATACAAAAAGCGATGAAAGCAAGCAGTCGTTCAGGGCAGCCACCCCCACACGGGATGCAATCGGCTTGGGTTGACATACGTACAGCAGCAGCAACGTCCAACAGCAGACAGTACAGATAGGTCGTTGGCTCATATCGACCTCAAAAGAGATACATATTTCACAAGAAGGCACGACAGCAATGATTTTTGCTACCTGGTCAGTTCGCTCAGTATACCCTCGTGGTCACCGCGAGGAACGAGAGCCAGAGCCGGCAAATGGCAGCGCGCACAGCGTGGCAGCGTGGCGAGGCAGCTCCCAGCAGCTAAAAAACAAAAATCAAAATCCCGCCGCGTTTTCGGGGCTTTCATTATCACCCCCCCGGATAAATTAGCGCTATTTGAATCGAACACCCTCTTCGTAATGATGGAACCACACGGTAGCCACATGGCATTCCCCGATTCCTATACTTTATCCTAGATATTGGTTCACGTCAGTAGTCTAGGGTAATTATTATGGGACCTGCTATAAGTGACGTAAGTTCCCAGTTATTATCCGAACGTATCCTACGCAGCGGGACTTATTGACACAGCAGTTTACATCAGTTTGACATACACAATGACCTGAACAACAACCTTGCACGCACAACAAGCTCACCACCGCAGAGTCAAGAAAACGCCATCCCGCGCTGGACACAATGGGTTCTCGCTTGTCCACCGGACGTAGCCACAGGCCAACCGCTACAACAGCAACAACAGCAGAGAGAGTCACCACGGAAGGCTGGATTGTTGACACTGACAGAGGTGAACTGACTGTAGTAGCTAGACGCTATATTTGTCCGTAAATGTAAGTAACATATACATACTAATATTAATATGTTAACGACCCTTACATTAAAGAACGTGTGGGCACAAAAGGACTGCCGGCTGAGCCAACTCGGGTTCGTGCATCACATGACGATCACGACACAGCAGCGTTGCCGAGGGATGCGAACAAACACCATACTTGCCTGCAGGCACCACAGGGTAAAACAGCTCTGGGGGTGGGTCGGGTGGTACCAGTACTGGATTCGCCCGTGGCTGTGGCCAGTCCACGATGAGTGTGAGTAGGAGTCGAACGCGAGCACAGACAGCAGAGTAGCCATCATCCCTTCGGTCACAGCATACTGGCCGCACGCACGCTGCACCTCGTTCAACACAAGGGGTGCTCCTCGCGATGGGCGTATGGCTACGCAGCCTAGACCGTGTCCCCTACAATCGTGGTGCAGGAGCTACGTTTTGGTGTCTTCTCGCATTTCTCTCTTGGTGTTCATTCCATCTCACGTCCACATCACCTTTGTCTCTTAATATAATTAGAAGTTTAATATTGCAGCAGCAGCAGCAGCTGCGGGGCAGCTGCGGGACTAACAGGCAGAAGTGCGATCTATCTTGCGCTCCTCGACACTCGCTGTGCAAGCAACGCCGCCACAACGAGAAGATCGCCCTCCTTCTTCGTCGTCCTCTCTGGCCGAAAAGGGGTCGAAGATCAGGGGCGTGGCGGCAAGGGTGCACGTGCTTGCAGCACCAGCAGCGCCTGCGACAGCTCTTGCAGCAGCGCTTTTGCTTGCTCGCAGCAGCGCTTGCTTAAGGCAGATCTCTCGCTTCCAGCAGCGCTTGCTTAAGGCAGATCTCTCGCTTCCAGCAGCGCTTGCTCGCAGCAGCGCTTGCTTGCAGCAGACCTTGCTTGTGTGCAGCAGCGCTCGCTTGCAGCAGCGCTTGCTTGCAGCAGACCTTGCTTGTGTGCAGCAGCGCTCGCTTGCAGCAGCGCTTTTGTTTGCAGCAGCGCCTGCTCACCGCAGTGCTTGCTTATTGCCGCTGTGTTTCCAGCAACAACAGCACTTGCAGCAGCAGCAGCAGCAGCACACTATATGCAGTAGTAGCAGCAGTAGTCGGTGACGTACAGCAGCAGCAGCAGCAGCAGCAGCAGTAGCAGCACCTACCTAATAGTATCTGCTGCTGCAGCAGCAGGCAGCAAAGGCACGCAGCATCAGCGGCAGCAATTCTTCTCGCAAAACTCCGCCGGTAGCAGACACATGGTCCGAGGGTCCGAGGCCACTCTCGGGGCAAGCTTGGCCAATCCAAAGCGCCCGGAGAGTTTTCGGCCAACAGAATGCAGCGGTCGAATCTCATATCATACAAATATGGCTCTAGTATAATATGCTATTCAAAAATGCATAACTTCGTCATTTTTATGCAAATTTGATTAGGATATTTGATTAGTCGTCGGTAACGGGGGAATAGATAAGCAAAATTCGTAATATTATTTCTTTTGCGCAGACACTCTATTAATATTGAATATAAATGGACATTATATTTACGAACACACAGGTTTATCAGGTACATTCCTCGACATCATGCTCCTGCTGCATCACCCTGTCCGAAAATGTAAAGAGCATACAATCATAATTATTAATAATAAAACGGTCCTTACATTTAAAGCCAGTTCGTTTTGACCCCGACTTCTTTCGTCCCGCGACATGTGTTTTTGTGTTTTCTCTGTCGTGTGGTCCGCTCTCATAAGCGAGTCCGAGGACGACTCTCGCATCAGTGTCAAGCCCATCATCGATCAAGCCCTCCTACGACTGCAACGATCGCCCATCCTGGTGAGCGTGCCGTCTCGTGCGCCCCGGCCGAGTCATCTTGTGGAAACTAATTGCTTGCATGTGGGGTGTGTACGCCCACAGCTGCTGTGCTGCTGTACGTTTAATGTGAAGGAACACACACACACACATCGGACAGGCGAAGCAGACAAGTACCGCTCTTTTTTTTTGTTTTTGTTTTAAATCAATCATCACAATATACAGTATATCATACTTGTAAAATTAGGTAAAAATGGAATATAGACGAGGCGTATTACGCAGCTTGCAAAGTTGAGTATCAACTATTTAATCAGTCGAACTCACAGCTGACGTATTTCAAAATTTATAAAATCATCACTTTCACTTTCCAGCTTGGCTCCTATTATTAATAATAGGAGGTTTCCCTCGACGATCTTGTGGACAAGCCGTGGTCACATGTGTCGTCCCTTTTTTCCCCCCGGCACGTGCCTTCATTTTTTATCGCGCATAGGGTTCACCATTCCCGCTGCTCGTCGATTTTCATCGAAGCAGCTAACTCACGCTTTCGCGCTTTCCGCCAATCAATTGTTTGTGCAAGAAAAAGTCCCTACGAGCACGAGTATGCACTCGGTTGGACTTGAACCCACGAAATTGGTCTCATTACGGGGGACCATAGTAAACAAGACCAAATATTGTAGCTAAAAATCTAAAAATAGGTAAATATATAGGTTTTTGTTTGTACGGCAGGTCCTGTTTACTATGTGGTCCCCCGTACTAGTAGGCACATAATACTACTCAGCACTACGCTGGTGGGTTCTCTGTGGGTGGAAATTTTAGGACCAATGGTTGATAAGTATCATGAATACACAAAATGGTCCTCAAATTTCCGTCTCCTACTTCCTGTATCAATGTGTTGTATTCTACATCATACCTGGTACGTTGTACCTGGTATCAAATATGTGAGGAGTCAGGAGACATGCTATTACGGGGGACCATAGTAAATATGACCAAATTTTGTTAGTAAAAATATCTCAATATAGGTTTTTTATGTACACCATAGGTCCTATTAACTATGGACCCCGTAATATTAGTAAGAAAAGCAAAACGTTGTTGTTGTTGTTGTTTTCCAGTTTCTTCACATTAAACCGTTCTTTCTACGCGTCGACATCCAGCACAACCAGTGTCCGTGCCGATTCTTCAAACCTAGAGAGATACAAGTTCTGTGGTCACAAAGCTACGCCACAGAGATACTACGTTGCCACGTATGTAATGCAATGCCATGTCATCATACTGCGTACGACAGGCACGACATCCACATTCCATGACCTAGAGAAACAAAAACGAAACAAAGAGAAAAAACAAAAACAAAAACAAAGACAATTCGAAAGAGAAAAGAAACAAAAAAGAAACTAAAATATACCTGGTATATGTATATACTTCAGTATAGCAGCAAACCATCGTACCCCCACGTAGGGGACGTGGCAGACACTTGAAAAGAACGAGCTGGAAAAAAAAAGAAAAAGAAGAAAACACCACTAGTCGTCAACAGAGTAAGACTAAGAACCAAGGTAAAAATAACAGTCAAACCAAACAAAGCACAAGGCATGCTCCAGGTAGCGCGTGCACTGTCAAGGCTGGCTATCTATGTGTGAGTGTTTTTCTTTCCACCCGTCGACATCCAGCACAATCAGTGTCCGTGCTGTCAAGGGTATAAGGCCGAGTGTTCCGCACTACAACCTAGCGCCAGGTAGTACCAGGTATTTTGGTGTCACATGTCCAGTGTCAGACAGCGCAAAGTTGCTGTCTGACATAGGGTGAAAATGTCTCCTCTGATATATTGATATATTTACCTGGTACCTGGTATGGCGGAAGCGTGGGTTTTTGTTTCCCGAGACAGGCTTGTCGATTTTATGTATGATACCGTATGTACGATGTGTTATCGTATTGATTGTACAGCAGTAACTGCTGGTTTCTGCTTCTTCTATTAATATTTATTGTACGCGACGACATGATGATATGGTACTACTTGTGTAATAACTTGCAAAAAAACTATCAGCTGTCTAGATACAACTATCAACTGTCTAGTTAACCCTTTTGGTACTGCCGTCCCGATTTGGGGACAAACCACTTGGAATTGGAGTGGTTTGTCCCAAAATTGGGACTACAGTACTCAAATTGAGACTACACAAAATGGATTACAGTACTAAAGTTTAGTACTGTAGTCCCAATTTTGGGAACAAACCACTCCGATTCCATTGGGAACAAACCACTCCAATTCCAAGTGGTTTGTCCCCAAATCGGGACGCTGGCACCCAAGCGTCCCCTTGTCCTCGGGCTTCCGATAACTCTAAATCTCTACCAGGTAGAGGTTTTATCGGAACAAAAAACAACATCGCCATCTTAGGCAACACGCTGCGCTCAGAACTTCGACTGGCTCGTGCTTACCGGAGAGCGACGGTGACTTGTTAGATATTCATCACAGCAGCTTGTGTTTCTCTCGAGATCGATCCCCCGCAGGTTCTCAACAGAGGCCTACCTCGACTTAATAAGAGGTGTGTTCCAGTGATCAAAACTGGTAAAAAATTGGGGTGCACAAAATGAGGCAAAAAACAACTCCCAACTGAACCTTTGCGGACAGCTAAAGCTCCTCACAGGAAACTACACCCCGCAAAATTGAGGGATGCTCATGATGGGGTCTGTGAGGGCGTCGGGTGCGCCAGACGACAGTTGTAGGCAGCGAGAAACGACTCACGAGGTGTTTTCGTATATTCAAAGTTGCGAGCGAGTAGCACGAAAAGCTCGCAAAAGCGCTAAAATGTTTCATTTCACGCAAGGGAGCATAGCACAATGGCTACATCACCGATGAAGAAATGGCCTTCACTATTAATAGAAGATTGTTCTTCAGGCGGATGATATATATATCTATATATCTCCGTATTCTCTTAGGGAATCGTCGTCGAAGATGCTGCTGAGTGCTAAACAACGTGTTCCCATGATGATGGGTAGTAAGTTATTGGGCCCAAGCTAAAATTGGCTAAAAAGCTCAGGATTCTCGAACCTTTGCGTCAACCATTCTATAACTACGAAATAAGGATCTTGGTCGCAAATCCGTCACTCTAATTCCAAGTCGTATGTATATGTTCTGGAACCCGTACGCGCGGGTACTTGACGCATTCCTGAGCGTGCTATTCAATATCGTCCCCTTTAAACAACCAGCTGGCTACGATCGAAGATTTCGTCGAAAACCATATTTGCAAGTTATTCGTGCGATATCTGCTGTACTTCACATTATGCTTGTCGTTGGCCATGTATGTGGTTCTACTCTTAATACGTCCTTAGACGATGGTGTCTGCTGTATGTATGATATACTCTCGCTTTGTCGTTGGATATTTGAGCCATATAGTACCTGGTATGTAGAGCTCTACCATCGCCACGCTTGTCCATCCTGGTGAGTGTGTCTCTCTCCCACCCCCGCCGAGCAGTCCTGTGGAATTTTGCAACGTTGGTTCCATCTGGTTATACTTACCTACATAATCACGTGTCTACATATACCGTACGTATAACACGCAAGATAACACACCTCCTACTACGGGGGTCCATAGTTAATAGGACCTATGGTGTACATAAAAACCTATATATTTACCTATTTTTACTGACAATATTTGGTCCTATTTACTATAGACCCCCGTAATAGGACGATTTTCAAAGCTGGATTTCTCGACATTGGGGAGGGCGTACTGAATACGCCGGGCGATGCGTCTTTGCATTCCTTCTCGACGAAATATTTCCAAAGCCACCATTTTCGTCGTGTGTGCTCCCCTTAAGGCGTGTTTTAGAGGAAAACGGGTCTGAAATTCGTCTCCGGGTGTGTGTTATCTTGATTCTAGTATACGGTATGGGCTGGTAGTAAATACCTTGGTGCCAGGTAGTGGGTACAATACTGCTGTACGTAACGAACGAAGTAGGTACGTGGTACCTGGTACATGTTTTCGAGTTCGCTGATGCTCGTCGTTTTGGAAACCGTACTCTACGGAACACTCCCTCCTCGCCACAGCAGACTACTGCTGTACGTACCACTCTGTTCCGCAGCATGATGACTGTTTTGATTATATATTATTGATAGTATACAAGCGGTGCTTACGTTTCGGTATAGAGTGATATCTACAGCAGCGTAGAAGCACGCTATCATAACCTTTCAAGGCATGTCTCCAGCGCCCACGCTCGAATATGACACATACGATTTCGGCGAGAATGGAACTCACGACACATCCTGAGCCGCGTCCAGGCTCCATCCCCACGCCGTGGGTGGTCGGGGGTCATGTTTTCAGAATATACTCCACGCCTGGGGTGGCGTAACACTCGGATAACTCTCGCCTTCGTTGTGGGACCTAACTGAGCGACTTGGCCACGTCCTAACACTATGTTCGTGTTGAGGAGCAATCACGTTAACGCGGCAACATAGTTGTTGACTGAGTTCCCACGAATGTGCACACGCCTAAACGTTATTTTTCTGCTCGATCTCGTCCAGTGGTACGGTAACATTATGTTACACCGTGATCAGCTCTTGTACTACTACAACACCATAGCAACAATGTTAGGAATCGACTATTAATAGGCACGAACGTCACCACCCTGTTTAACATGCCCAGATCGACATCCGCCGATTTACTAGCAAAGTGATAACTAGGGAGCGTCATGTAGCCATAACACCCTAACATTGTGGTACACGTAACTCCCTCGCATAAGTTTAACAGTAGTGGCTAGCACCACGAACACTACGTTTTTTCGGACCCCCGCCTTGCTGCCTTAGGGCCGGATAACGTAACACTTGGCTTACGCTAGCAATGCTACAGTCGGGGCCGGCCGGTATCCAACACTACGTCAGGATGTTGGTCGAAATGCCGACGTGCCTGTAACATTCACTACTGTATGTTTATTCTGTTGCTGTCGTCTAATACATTATTTTAATTTCCGTCACTACTGTGTTACCGTAACAAGTAGTGATTCTGGTTGCAACATTATGTCACTGATCTGGTTGAAGCTGAGGTCGTTCCAGCGTATTGTTCCGATTTTATCCTTTGGGTCTTGCTGGGATCTAAGATGCGCTACTCATAACAACGCCTGAGCACGGCTTGCAACCTGACATTTGTGACACCAATTCTTGAGCAGCCTTTTTTTTTTTTTTTGGTCATCACTTTTTATTTTCCAGCTCGACCTTTTCTAGTGCCCTATTTTGGGGATAAAAATCTTGGATCAGACTGGTTCGTCCCCAAAACCGGACTGGAGTTCTAAAAGGGTGAAATCGTATTAATAGGACTTTTTTTACCCTCAGCGATCTTGTGGACAAGCCGTGGTCACCGGTGTCGTCCCTTCTCCCCCCCGGCACGTACCTTCATTTTTATCGCGTATAGGGTTCCCACTGCTGGTCGATTTTCATCGAAAGTTGCTCACTCACGCTCTCGCGCTTTCCGCTAATCGATTTAGAGCAGTCGATTGTAAAGGGTTCGCGGTAGTGTAACACTCGCCGTTGAGGATGTAAATTATCAACCATTTTGTTTCAGCGCCCCCCCAAAAAGTGAGCGCCCCCTATTACATACCTGGTATATATTTTATATATATATATAGGTTGGGTTGGCGTCGGTTGGCGACGACGCTGTAGAACACACCTCTCACTGCGTGAGCTAGACAGCCAGGGTACCGTTTTTTGTTTGTTTGTTTTTTTTTTTTGCGGTTACCACGGCTGGCGGTCGAGTTAGATCATTTTTGTGCGGGGAGAACCTTCCCTCCGCACAAGGGGGATGATCGTATCACGTGGTGTGTATATGGTAAGGCACCCACGAGGCAGTCACATAGTAAACTCATTGCTGTCTCTGGAAGTGGCCACACCATAAATTAAATCAATTAGTTGATGCTGTCATCCATATGCAAGAAAATCCGCCTCAAAAGCGGTTCTTAGTGAGAAGCAGCTCACCCTTCATGCGACTCGCCCAACACCTCACGGCGCTTCGCGCGTGGTGCAAGCAATGTCTGCCTGGTCGGTGAAAACCCGACGCGCTCCGTCCCGGCATTGTAGGGATGCGAGGGTGTATGGTCACACGATTACGGCCATGCATGATAATGAGTACACCCCCCCCCCCCCCAAAGTGAGCCTCACATTCTGATTGTTACGCAGGGACAACATAGTAATCGGACCCAGTTTTGGTGTGCCAAACATATGGGGATGTGTGGTTTTTTGCGTCCATATCGAGTTCTGACTACTACGGGCCCTCGCAATAAAAGGTCCTTTCTTGGCCGTGGGCCTATACTGTAGTGTGCTGAACTGTATAGCGTTGTTTGAAATCTGCGTGTTCGTCTTCGTCTTGAGTAACAGAGACCTTCACCTTGAAAATAGAGGCAAGAAGTTCCGCCCGGGCTATGATGCCACCGACACCACTGCCACCACCACGTTTGTAGTTTTCCTGGAGAGATCGACGGCTATTACGGAGGACCGTAGTAAATAGGACCAAATATTGTCAGTAAACATAGGGAAATACACAGGTTTTTGTGTGTACCGTAGGTCCTATTTACTATGCCCCCCCCACGTATTAATTACAACTCCCTTGGGAGTTTCAGAGGGGGGAAAGTGTCGTAATTTAAATGATGATTTGCTGAAGCATCGGCCGCGCGAAGCACAGCCCGAGCTCCCGGGGTATAGGGGGGTGTGTCGGCACTGCAATGCGACGAACTGTACCGCACACGCACGCGCAGCGCGGTGGTGGTGCTTGTACGGCTGCCGCTACACTATATTCATGCCAAAACTGGATGTCCTCGTGTTTTACACCTCGAACAGATAGTCGTTTCTTACTTCGTAATCCAGATATTCCAGGGCAGATAGATTCCTGATCTGTATGCTGGATGTCCTCGTGTTTTACACCTCGAACAGATAGTCGTTTCTCACTTCGTAATCCAGATATTTCAGGGCAGATAGATTCCTAATCTGTATGATCTGTATGGTCTGTATGATCTAGCTCTTGTTGCCGGGTGGGAACCGAACACCCTGCAGGATCTTAAAACACATTTTCCTGAGTTGGATCTGTGCTGCCTGTATACATGTCCTGCACAACGTATCATAACGGGAGGTTAGTAGGATCTCTCACCTACCTACTGTAGGTCGTGATTGATCTAGACGATCTATATGTAGATTTCCTACCTGTCGCGACATGTGTAATAGATGCTAAACTATATACCCGTACTGTCGGATGGCCGTCACGACAACAATAAAGATTTTATTTTGTTCTCGCGCAACCTTAATCAACCTCCATCACGGCTCACCAACCCGGGACAAACTGGTTGGACAGGGACGCGGGCCTGGGGACCTACGACGCGGCAAGATACCGGATCGCCCCCGCCACGGCCCCAGCCGGTATGGACTGCAGGTACAGCCGTCGCGATCACAACCCCTCACCAGCAAACTGGTCGAGCAACACCGCCAGCACTGACGAATGCACCCACGACGACGGCGCTTCGGGTCGTCAGTACGACGCTCGCCCCCCGGCAACCTCTCCCGAGTACTCGTACGGGCGTCGCGACACACACGAACAACGACATGAGCTACAGGAGCAACAGCAACGAGAAGAACTACAGCGGCAGCAGCAGCAACAACAACAGCACCAGCAGGAGCGACAGCAGCGAGAACAGCAGAAGCAACAACGGCAGCAACAAGAGCAACAACAACATCAACTGGAACAACAACTCCAGCTATTGCACCGCCAACTTGATCTGCAACTACAGCTGCAACGGGAGAAGCAGCAGCTTCTCGAGCTTGTCCAAGCTCACTACGGTCCCGTCCCCTACACCCCCCCCCCCCACAACTCGTGGAATGCCGTCCCCGCCTTCGAAGCAGTACCATGGCCGCCACACCACCACCACCCGCAACAGCAACCACCACCCCAGGCCCTCACGTACGTCCAACTTGGCGATGTGTACTACGATCCCGTCGTCTATGCCGCTGCCACCGCCGCTTGGGAGAGGTGGGGGGGCGAGGGGGGGGAGGGCGAGGGGCAGTGAGGGCTGGCTTGGTCGCCGCAAAAATATGAGGGGGGGGGAGCGGGGAGCCCTGTACGGTATTCACACAGTAGGACCTCGTTTTGTAAAAATGCTGGCATCCCATGTGTATGGTACCAGTATGCGGTTATTATGATGCGTTTTTTTTTTTTGTATGTATTGTGGCACCCTCGTTCGTATAGCAGGCCGAGCACAGTTGTAGGTCTACTATATGCCTCTGTTTTTATGTGCTTTAGCACACTGGTTCGTAGCCGATAATGCTTGTCCGTCTCCATCCCAGCCTGTACCTCTCTCGAGTCGTATGTGCACATACATTTTCTCGTGCCCACGGGCGGTGGTGGTGGTGGTGGTGGTTGTGGTGGTTGTCGGTTTGTACAGTCAGCAGGTACCCATGGCTCTGGTGTAGCGCAGAAAAGCAATTGATAAGCATACACACCATGAGCAGCAGTCAGCAGTGGTCGCAGTATGATAGCAGTACGTTCAGCAGTACCCAACCAGTTCAGTGCGGTTTGTTTTTTCAATGGTGCGACAAGCAAAACAGCATTGTTGTCACTTTTTGTTTCGTGATGCGTGCCAGGGACGTAATTGACAGGCACACACTCCCATGACCTCACCAACGAAGAGGCGGCCGGAATCCCCCCCTTGCAACAAAAAAGGGCGTAAAAAAATCCTTGATGAGATAGTGGACATTGTAGCACACCCTTAGGCGTACCGAATGGAGAGGTTGTCAAAACCTTTTGTGGCTAGCTTCATTGTTTTATGCCCACGTCCTACGTTATGGAGGGGGAGGGAGGGGGAGGCACCTGCGTAAACAGTAGTAGTGGTGGTAGTAGTAAGAGCAGCCTAACAGGCAGTGCCTGTTGTTCACGCCGCGACAAGCACTAATTGCTTGCCGTGCGTGCCAGGAAAGCAATTGAACAGGCACACCGCACCATGATCAACAACAAGTAGCAGCGGTATTCGCCAGTAGTACTGTGTCGTTTTTTCGTTTACGTAGCCTTTTCTTGTGGTTCATGTCGAGAAGTTTTTCGACAGGCACGCCATGATCAGCGGTATGTAGCGGTCGTAGTAGTGTCGCTTTTTCGTGCTGCTGCGACAAGCAATCAGCAGTGTTTTGTTCGTGGTGAAACCAGCAGGCACACCATGCCAGCTGTTTAGTATCACGATAGCCAGAAGGGTACGTTTATTGGCGCTGCGACAAAACAAACAGCACTTTTCGTGTTTCTTCTTGTTACAACTGGTGTTCTCGTGTGTTTGGGAGTTCCACAGAGTGGCAAGCGGGGTGGTGGGGTGGTGATATGGGCGTATTCGGCGATGACGCATAATTTGTATAGTATCCAAGACCCATGGATTCCTTATATTTTAAACTCTTTAAAAGCTAGGTACCTTTTTTTTTTCCGCGATATTCATTATATTCTAAAGGATAACCAAATTGTTATTATTGATGAATTCACGGGTCGAATAATTTGTGGGCGAACGAACGAGCGCGCCATGGTAGCAGGTAGTTGTAGCCAGCCAGCAGTGTCGTTTTTCCACGCTGTGACAAAACCAATCAGCAGATTTCGTTGTCTGTTGTGGTTTAATTTTGTTAATTTCATGTGCTGCGGTTGTCCTCGAGGCAGACGAGCGGGGCGATGGGGGGGAGAAGGGGGGGTGATTGTGGGGTGTTGTAAGGCTTCGTTCGGGTCGATGATTGCTCCCTGGGTCCCCAGAGCTGCGACAAACAAAACAGGAGTTTACCCGTTTTTGTGGTTATTTGTTTCATTATTTTTGATCGGTTGTCCACCAGACGGGCGTGCGTGGTGGTGGGGGGGGGGGGGGGGACTGGTGAGGGTGACCCATTCCTCGACACAGTACCGCAAATTGTGGGTGAACGAGCAAGCACGCCATGACCAGCGGTAGTCGTAGCCAGCCAGCAGTGCGGGTGGGAATGGGAAATCACAACTTCCATGGAACTGTTTGCATGGGACCGTGAGAACAGTATTTCCGCGGAAGCGGGAATGTTTCCCACATATCCCGTGGAACCCTTTAAGGTTTTTTTCCTGCTAGATTTTTCCCGAGGACTGCCCTAAACTGTTTTTTGGTGCTTTTGTTACCGCTCGCCTTAATATGGGGGGGGGGCGGGGGGGGGGGGGGAGTGCACTCATGTCATGCATGGCCGCAGTCGTATGACCATGGACCCTCGTATCAATACAATGCCGGGACGGAGCACGTCGGGTTTTCACCGACCTGGCATAAACATTGCTTGCACCGTGAGGTGTTGGGCGAGTCGCATGAAGGGTGAGTAGCATCCTCCTAAGAACCGCTGGTGAGGCGGACGCCCGAGGACTGCCCTGGATTTTTGTTACCCCTCGCGATAATGCGGGGGGGGGATGGGCGATGAAGCACGCATGTGCTTGGGCGTCAACGGGATATTTGGATTTCCACGGGAACCTTTCGAGTGGGAATGGGAAATCAGGATCTCCGCGGGAACTGTAACTGTTTTGATGGGAACGTGGGGAAGATATTTGACCGGAAACAGGGATGTTTCCCACATCCTGCAGAGTCCTGCGGGAACTTTCCCGAGGACTGCCGTGGGTTTATATTTGTGTTGTTGTTTCACCCCGCCGTAACATTGGCGCGGGGGGGTCGGGGGGCGATGAAGCGCGCATGCTTTTGGGAGAGGCTTGGAAAATATTTTCACGGGAACCCTACGGGTGAGAATGGGAAATCAGGACTTCCACGGAACTGTTTGGGTGGGACCTTGGGAAAACGGTATTCGCCTGGGAGCGGGAATGTTTCCCACATATGCCGTGGGACCCTTGCGGGTTGTTTTCCTGCTAGACTTTTCATGAGGACTGCCCTTGATTTTTGTGGTGATACGAGGGGGGAGGGGGGGGGCGGCGCGTTGAAGCGCGCAATGTATTTTGGGCAGTGAATATTTGTTTGAAGCCATTGGTACGTTTCCTTTTATTTGTGGAACAAGCGCTGCACTTTTTCATACGACAAAGGGCAACAAGAATGATCCCAGAGGAACCATTTGGGTGGTGGGAATGAGAATACTCGTATTTCCACGGGAGCTGTACGTAACTGTTTGGATGGGGCCGTGGAACGGTATTTTCACGGGAACGGGATTTTTCCCCGCATGTATCCCGTGGCAGCCTGCGTGATTTTCCCGCGGAAAAAAAAAAAAACCTGCGGAAACTTTGCCGAGGACTGCCTTCTGGATTACTTTGTATTGTTGTTCCCGCCGTTTAATCGGGGCGGGCGGGGGTGAAGGGGGTGAAGGGGGTGAAGGGGGGCGACGAAGCGCGCATGGTTTTTGTCCGATGCTGGTGTGGCAACTAAAAAAGCTTATGCAGTGAAATAAACTTTCGCGGGATTTTCAAAAGTAGTTACAGTAGTTCAGCCCCTAGGATATCCTATAGCGCGTTTCCTGCTGATGTGTAGAGATGCGTGAAACACGGATGCCTGCCGGGATGACAACATCTATCATCACTCTGTCTTTAGCTCATCTGTGTGTGCTTCTTGTGCGAGTCCACCTATCTATAACAGCCGGACAGCCGCGGGCGCGAGCGACGCTGGCGTCGGGCCTCTGCTAAGTCCAAGTGTAGACCCGTGCTGCGATAGAAGTTGCCACGTATTGGCCAAAACGTTTCTAACTGATGGGCCTCTTCAACCGAGAAATCACCGACATGTTGTCGAATGCCATTGCTGTTTTTCAATACAATTCTCAGTTTTTAAAACTGAGTCTCTATTTTTGGTACTTGCAGGCATGTTTTTCTGTCTGTCTGGCTGTCCGTCTGTCCGCATCCCTCATATTTACGAACTTATATCCGTTCGTTCCAATGAGAGATATATTCGTACGTTACAGATGATGTTCGTACGACGTATTCGACTCTTACAGACCTTATATACTGAACATACCATACCACCAGGCAATATTCAGCCATGCTTGATATACAGTATGGGCCCGCCAACAGGAAACACCTAATCTGGGCAAGCGTGAGATTCTTATAGGGGCGTCATCTTCAAACAACCTTGAGCATAGTCTATTATATACCTGGTAGGATTTAGTGTAGAGTTCACCACTGAGCCGTTTTTCTTAAACCCATTTTCTTAGCGCTCTCCAAAAAGTGAGCACTATGTTCTTCTCAAGCACTTTCTCATTGGCGGGCCTATACTGTTATATATCCACCACAGCGTACCATCATATTATATCACCAACATACCGTTTCACATACCGTGATTTTTCCATAAAACATATCCACCAAACCGTACCATCATATCAAACCAACACACGATATCACATATCATGCCACACCGTACCGTACCACGTACCATACCATACCCATGCTGTAGCAACACCCCCCCAAGGGGCTCAACCATACGAGGACACAAGAGCATGCCCCGAGCAGAGAGCACTCGAGCACGAACGAGTGTATATACCATAATGCTGTACCATCACCACATGTACGCACGCAAGGAGCAGAGAACAATACTGCGACCAACGGGAATTGTTGTTGAAATTGAATAACACCGCCGCTGTGTGTTTAACTCTTGCATGTGGAAACCCCCCCACCCAAACAAGGGTAATGCTGTTGAACCGAGGGGCTTAACCCTACGAGGACACGAGAGGATCATTGCCCAATATCCTTGTAGCTACTAAAAAGCATGCACGCATGGAGCAGGAAGCGTTGGGAAGAGCATGCCCCGCACTGAGCGCACTCGAGCACGCGTATAGCACGGGGGGCTCCTAAACCGGGTACCCCACTGATACTCGACCACATCACACCATCTATGCGAAATGCCAATAGACTCTGGCCGGCCAGAAATTGGGCTACTACAGCTGTATTATGTAGGGTGTTGA
This sequence comes from Macrocystis pyrifera, assembly GCA_031763025.1. NCBI lineage: Eukaryota > Phaeophyceae > Laminariales > Laminariaceae > Macrocystis > Macrocystis pyrifera. Next base: position 4,896,689 of record JASSKH010000011.1, on the reverse strand, counting down.
ATGCCCTTTACGAATCACGACGAATACCCCATATCCCCACCCAGCACGTCCACCAGTAGTACGGATAGCCAGCACGCAGACGTTCAGTCTGAGCCGAACCCTGCCGTCTGTGCCGGTGTCGATTGGTCTCTCTCGTCACTCTCACCAACTCCAACTGCGACTTCACAACGAAAAAAATCGAAGCAACTCTCGAATGCATTTCATCGAGGGCAATAACAACTGCTATTTTATTCGTCATCTGACAAATATAGATAACGAGTTCCAAACTCACACCAACCATCCCCACATGTATAATAAGGGGAATCCCAGAATCCAATGACTACAGACAACAGATAGATGTTACCGACCTTATAGACCTGAATATTTTTCATGCAAATATTCGTTGTGTACTTCAAGGCCATGGGACTGGTCATTGTGATATGAGTGTAGTACTTTTCCCGTACCTACCACCCCTGCACCAACGGTGGCGTCGAGCGCGTCAACCATGTGTCGACCCAAATGATTTCTATGGTTGGCAACGAGCAGCAGACCGACTGGGATGTGTTGCTCCCACACGTGTCGTCGGCCTACAACAACTCCGTGAACGCTTCTACGGGGCTTGCGCCTAACGAAATCCACATGGGCCGCCTTCCTCGCCTCCCGCTCTCGGTCTTCAAATCCGACAACATCGGCGGTCGCCAAAGCTTGGACCACGATCACCTGGTCTACATCAACCTCGACACCGACCTCCTAGCATCCCCCCCCCTTCACCGTAGGCGGCTGGGTTTGGGTCTACAACTCCGCCTCCACCATCCGCCAAGGCGTCAAAATGGGCACCGACGCAACCGTCCTCAAGACGAAACTTTCCCTGAACTGGAATGGCCCCTTCAAGGTCCTCGCCGTAGGACCGACGCCCGCCTCAAGCACCCCCGACAATCGCCCCTTCACGACAAGATAATTTTCCCTGACCTTCCGTCCGACCTTCTGGGACGGGACTCCAAGCCCCCCGTCTCCGTCCAACGATGAAAACCTTGCCGGAACCCCGACGACACCAGCGACATCCCCAAGCATCTGCCCGCGGACCTCACTACATACGTGCTCACAGATTCTGTCGCCAAGTCCCCACCTTACCTTGTCAACGTCGACGACGTCACTCCTCCTCCGGAACGCCTCGAGGTCGAGCAGATCACTGGCCATAACTCGTACGTGGCCGCGGCGGGGTCATCGCCGTTCTGTACGAGACCCACTGGGCTGGACTTCTCAGCCCCCCTTGGGAACACGAGCTGGACCTTCAACACTTCCGGCGCCAAATCCTACTCTACTGGTCAGGAGCACCGACACAGTACCGCCAGACGAACCGCTTCGACCGCCAGATGCGCATCGGCGCCGCTCACCGCGAATTGGCACGATCTCAAGGACAAATCTTCCTCGCCCCCGGCTACGTCTTGGTCTCCCGCAGCCTTTGGCTCCACAACTTCAGCACCACCATCCTCCCCTGCGGAGCACACATATGGTACAAGGCACGCGACGGTCTCTGGTGGCTGGGCAAGATCGCTCACCGCTCACCCCCGGATGCCTCTTCGGGAACTCCGCCGGAACCTTCACCGGGCGCCTCCTACGTCATTCGGTCCTGGACGACCCCGGGCCGATCAAGATCGACCTCCAGCCCGCCCGCTACATTACAGCACGGAACGCCGCGTACGGATCGTGGTGTCTTAATGACATGGGAATGGGAGCCTAGCACGTGGGGTGCTGCGGAACTCTGATGCGTCCCGCGGAGCCTCGACCGTTTCCACTCCCCCCCCTGGTTTGCCTTGGCCTTTTTTTTAGTTCTGGGTGTTTAGTTCTGGTTAGTCTACAATAGCTTAGAGTAGTTCTTCAGGGATAGTCTTCAATAGTCATGAGCAGCCAGCTTTATGGATGTGTTCGTTTCCGTCTAACGCCACCGGTTCCGCTTGACCGACTTCGAGTTGGCTACCGATCCGAGGCCGTCTATGTTTTTTCTTTGGGTGTGTTTGGGAGCATCGTCGTCTCTCTCTCTCCCCCCCCCCCCCCCCTTCATTTTTTTCTTCTTATCGCCTACACTTCCGTGTAGCCTCCACACGTTCAGGCCACCGAGTCGTAGCGATACCGTAAATTACATTTGTGTTTGTACTTCACTAGCCTACAGCCAATTATCGGCGATACCACGCCGACGTAAAATCGTGTTGTAACCTGGGCTGTACCCTGAACTCCGTCGGTTTCCGCCGACCCCTGTTTCGGACGGTCATCGAACTAGGATTAAACCGAGCTCCTAGCTCACCCGTGTTTCTTCCAGGTTTGCTAAGTAGGGTCCTGGTAGCATTGACGCCCCGAAAGGCCGCAGAGTTATCGGCCATAGGGATCCTGACAGGACCGATTCTCCTGGCCTGTGTCCAGCTTTTGGTCAGTTTCGTAGTCCCGATGGCATTTTGTTTTCTCTTTCCTTTTTTTTCCCCTTTCTTCTGTTCGGTATTCCGCGCGCCCCTCTGCCCTCTGGCAAACGACACCACTTTTGATGTCGCCACTGTTGGCCGAGTTGCACACACTATATGGGGAACCATAGTAAATAGGACCAAATATTGATAGTAGAAATGGGTAAATATATAGGTTTATGTGTGTACCATAGATCCTATTTACTATGGTCCCCCGTAATAGTGCTTTAGCCCCGCGCCATCTACCACCTCGAACTACACGCAATAGGCAGATCTTCTTGCCGACACCGTCTTTGAGTTCGTCTTTGTTGAGTTAACTACCTTGCTACGTTTGCTGGTATTGCTCACATCACAAGCAGGTCTCCGAGACGCCGCGTTGTTCGCTCCGTCTCTCGGTTCTAGTAGCCCCTGGTGTACGCAGCCCTCATAGCACTCTAGCTGTGTCCCTTTTGTCTCGCGTGATGTCTACCGTGTTGGGACCTTCGCCACAAGACAAGGCATGACGCCTACCGGATATATATATATATATGTTTTTGAATTGTGATCATCGTCTCCTTTTCAGAGTTTCCTCGTTCGCCAACCCGGATCAGCGAACAGCCCCCGTTCGTGCCTCCTTCGGCCCCCGACAATGGCTCCAGTAACGGGTTTGTGCGTCCTTCTTTTGCCTTCACTTAGGTCTCAGTTTTCTCTATCAGCCTTCGCTTCGGCTTCTATCTCCTTTTTCTTTCGCCTTTCTTGATTTTCGCTTGGGCTGATTTCTCCTTTCGCCTCTGCTTTGGGTTCTGTCTTCCTCTCCTTTGGTCTCCCTTTTAGTGGTTTTTCTCAGTGAACACCCCCCCCTTCGTGGTGTTTGGGTCTTATTACGAGGTGCGGGGGAATCTATAGCTTTATTTCTTTTGTTTCGAATAGCCGCACCTTCGACCGCCTTTTCCTGATCGCTTGGGATGAACTTTGTCATCACCCTTCGACCACATTGTGGTATGCATGTGCGACTATTCAGGGTGGGCTAATGTGATATGAGTGAATTATTTATGGGCTATAGATATAGATAATATAGTCTGCAGTTTTGTGGTCTCAGGAATACGAGAATAGTCCAAAGAATGGATTAACCCGGCGGATATTCCGTTAGTCGAGAGTAACGTTCTTTTAGGAATGCTCCCTAGGGCGGATAGCCCGTTACATGAGAGTAATGTTCTTTAACGGAGATAGGACCATACAATGAGAAGTTCTTGTACTAGCAGAAGAACGATCGGTAGCCATAGGAAAGTCCTTTAGGAGTACATCAGATAAGAGGAATTTAGGAGAGCTTGTGGCGTGGGGTGGGACGAGTATATCTGGGTGTCGAGTCCCTCCCACCTACCTCTCACTTCTCTACCTGAGCACCTCCTTAGCTCTCGCCATCAATAAAGAAGATCTAAATCAGAAGAAGCGAAGCACTGCTTCCCCGCTGCCAGATACACCTGCGTCCCGTACCCTCGCCCTACCTCGGCCATCTCTCCACATCATCTTGTATTTAACGTGTTTGTCGGTCCTTTGGTGTGAGACAGAGAGCTGCTCAAGTGAAGCCATGATACCCCTGCCATGACAGGCGTCGACATTGGTGTGTAAATGAGGGAGACCGTAGCGGCAGGCGAAAAAGCGGCTTATTAAGTATTATAACGCGTGCTGCGATAGACGTCGCATTATTTTGCCAACATGCACTGGAACTGGCGCGGTTCCCTGACTGAGAGACTACGCAATATCGTCCATCTCGTTTTCGCTCACAGCATTTTTTGAACACCTACGATAGGCCGAGGTTAAGCGTCCGTTTTTGTTTTTTTTTCCTCGAAAAAAAAAAAGTTTCTGGGAGAGATAGGGAGTTCCTCAAGCTAAGAGCCCCAGGAAAAATAGCTGCTACCTCTACTGTTTGTTGCACTCGTATTTTACGTATACCGCCAGGGGCACTCACTGTGATGCGGTGGACCGTGCCGGGATGTAGTTCGCGGGTGGGCTCTCATGGTAGAGGAACGCACGGGATACATGAAGGCATGAAGTAGAATATAGAGTAGAAGAATCAAACGTAGAGAAGCATCGTATCATCATACAAAAAAGTGTCATTCTTGCGGCACCTCTCCCGGATGCATGTGAAACGTACCCGGGAGAAGCATGCCACAGGGGCCTCTACGTGCACCAGACGGTTACCACGCATAATCACCTCGTTCATCTAGTAGGGAGGCTGTTCGGAGTACGAAATGCATACGCGATGACAATTAATTGAGCCTGGCCGAGGCAGGGGTCACACTTTGGAACCCAGAGTATCCATCTCGCTGACAGGGCCAACATCGGTTTAGGCTCATTCTTATCGGGGAGCTTTTTTTCCAGAATTTCTCAAGCTTGGAAATAGTTGGAGATATGTATCAAGATACGGAGGCGTTCTGTCACTATTCGTGAAATGCTCCAAATAATTTTCAAAAAAAATCATGTCTGTTACATTTCACATATTTGGAAAAAAAAAATCAGGAAAGTCTGGAACTTGAAAAATTGCGCGAAAAAATCATGGAAATTATGGGGGGGGAAAAAGCTCTCTGATAAGAATGACCCTTATATCCGATTCGGATTTTTACAACATGTTGGGGAAATGTCTACGAGTGAACAACGTTAAAACTCATGCTGCGTGCACACACTGCTGTCAGATGGCGGACCCAACAATCACAAAAATAGTGTTGTTGTTGCGGTGAGCCGGTTCAACTCAAAACAGCGGAAATTGTCTCCCCCATGAATGCCTGCAGCAGCATTCTACTCGAATGGAACCTCTACCGGACAACACTATCACACCAGGGTGGTAAGATAACACACCCCCTCTGACGACTGTCGAAGCTGATGGGTGTGCTGAATACGCGAGCGATGCGTCCATGCATACCCTCTCGGCGTTTTTTTTTTTTTTTTTTTTCCAAAAGCCACCATTTTCGTCGCGTGTGCCCCCCCTTAAGGCATGTTTTGGAGGGGAAAAAAAACGGGTCCGAAATTCGTCACAGGGGGTGTGTTATCTTATCACCCAGTGTGATAGTGTGATAAGCTATTTGGTGTCACACTGGCCGCCGCGAACAACAGAAGAGGGCGGCATACCCGTAATTTTTTTTGCTAGAGTCCTAAGGCCGGCGCCAGCGGCGAAAATGCGTCCCTACCGACCACGGGCCTTGAGAAACGCCAGCATGTAACGGTCGTGGGTTTCCACAGGGAGACACTATATTTTTTTTTTCCCCCCTGTTTTGTTTATTCTGAACGGTCCGGTTCCAATTACTCTGAGGCATGGTTGTACACATTTTCGGGTTAAAAAGGCGAATATCTGACCTGCGTTGTGTTCGATAATAAGCAAAGTGCAATGCCAAAAATCGACCCTATACCGAATCTACGTAATTACGAGGCCACGCCCTATTTTTGCACTTTTATCGCACTAAAGTCCAAATGCCGTTTTTGAGAGATAGACCCTGAAATTTTGCACAAATAAAAATGTTTTCCACGTCCTTCCCTCCCGAGGACTGACCTAGCGTTTGTTGCTATGCTTTCTTTCGGCCAACGTGTGTGGTCTAAGGAGATCCAGATTTCCCTGAAATATTCTCAAAACAACGAAAAATCAGGCAAAGGGAAAAAATTGCTGGAATGAGGTGTTCGCAAAAGGCGATAGAAGAGGAACGTAAATTTTTCACGGTCTGGCTCGAAAAAAACGGCTTGGACTTTGGCCGAGAAGGGTGTTCCCGTTGTTTAACTTCAACGAGCCTGTATTATTGCATTTTCCCATCCGACTACGTGCAGGAAGAACTTCAACGTTGATCACTCATACGCATGCCCCGAAAGAAAAGTAAACAAGGGAAACCAAAACATATAGGGAGCCTACTGGCTACTGTATAACAATAGCCTATTGGACTAGCCTCAACGTTGATCACATATAAAACTTTCCCGAGGGAAAAAAAAAAAAGGAAAACAATACCAAAAAATCAAACCTATTGACCCCCTGTAGACTATTGAACTGCAATAGCCAATTGAACTACAGTAGCTTCAACGTTGATCGCTCATAAATATTCCCCGAAAGAAGGAAACCAAGGGCAACCAAAACAAAAAAGAAATCCTATCGGCCTACAATAGACTATGATGATTGCTATTTATTCTGGTACTGCTTTGAATGAGGCTGAAGGGCCGGAAATTACCTGGGTTCAGGTATTGCGATCGTGATTTGTAGTACTTGGGAGGCGTATCTTAGATGGACACCAGGGTTTTTCCCAGCGAGGCACGAGGCTTGCTCTCAGTCTCCATCGTGCACGAAAGGAATAAAGCTGCTCTTCTTCTATCTCTAAGCAAACATCACACATGAGTCCCAACGAGTACCTGCTCAATAGGAATAATCTAGCAAGGGATGCAAAATGTCCCGACCTTGAACAAATGGACAGGCTTCAATAAAGGCCTATTGGACTACAGTAGCTTCAACGTTGATCACTCATAAAACATGCCCCGAAAGAAGAAAACCAAGAGAAACAGTACCAAAAAGCAAACCTATCAACCACACAGTGGACTATTGGACTACAATAGCCTACTGGAATACAGTAGCTTCAACGTTGAGCACTCATAAAACATGTCCCGAAAGAAGAAAACTAAGGGAAACCAAGCCAAGAGAGGAAACATATTGGCCTATAGTAGGCTACTGGACCTCAATAGCCTACTGGACTATAGTAGCTTCAACGTTGACCACCCATAAATATTCCCCGAAAGAAGAAAAAACCAAGAGAGAAGCCAAAACAAAAGAAAAAAAGATTAACCTTTTACTGGTAGGTATCATGTGCACGAAGTCTGGTTCTCTCTTCGGTGACTACTGCATATAAGTCCGTAATTCTTACGTGCAAGCCATTGTCTACGTACTTAAGAATATCGACAGTTGCTGTCGATGTGCTCGCCATCCGACATGCACGCACGTGCAGCATGAACGAGATTCAACGTTGACCACCTACCTCTCAAACAAAGACCCCTCTAGGGAAGAAAGAAGATAAAGCCAACGAGGAGAAAACTCAACAAAACTATGTGGGTACTTTCTCACCCATACGGGATGGTTCGTCGGGCTTGCAGGTTATCGGGCTTGCAGGTTATCTCTTTGTCCCTTGTATTTCGGTGCAGAGTGGTCCATGTTTGTTTTCCGGGGGGGGGGGGGGGGGGGGGGGGGGTTAAGACTAGAGCGATGATTGTCGGAAAACGAGACAAAGTGGGCGCGGCGCGTGGAAGGCTGGATATTATGCCACCCTATTATGCCGCCATATCACGCGTGCTACGATGGAGGTATAGCATGTTTTGGGGCAGAAACGTTTTCTGAACGACGCGGCACCTTAGCCCAAAATGGTCGGAATTTCATTACTGTGGCGGCATGTTTAGTTTCCTCGAAAAATCAGATTTTTAGAGTTCCTTACGGTCATGTGAGGAGACTCCAAAAAAAAACGGAGGTATCACTTTTTGGGCAGAGATGTTTTCTGAACGGCGGGGCTCCTTAACCCAAGATCGTCGGAATTTGACGTGCTTGTGTCGCAGGTATTTTTCGTCACATGCCCGCCATTAATACTAGTCCATGGGATTGATTACCCGGATCGGGGATAGCATATTTATTTTCCTCCGCTGGGATATAGAGCTCGTTGAGGTCGTGTGAGGGAGACTCAGGACAAAAAAGGGGAGCACTTTTTGCCGTATCATGCGTTACCTGGGCAATGCCTCGGTGGGGGAGGGGGGGGTGCACTCATTATCATGCATGGCCGTAGTCATATGACCACAGACCCTCGCATCCCTACAATGCCGGGACGGAGCGCGTCGGGTTTTCACCGACCAGGCAGACATTGCTTGCACCAAGCGCGAAGCGCCGTGAGGTGTTGGGCGATTCGCATGAAGGGTGAGCTGCATCCTACTAAGAACCGCTTTAGGGGCGGATTTTCTTGCATATGGATGGCAGCATCAATGAATTGGTTTAATTTCCGGTGTGGCCACTTCCAGAGACAGCAATGAATGGGTTTACCATGTAACTGCCTCGTGGGTGCCTCACCATATACACACTACGTGATACGATCATCCCACTTGTGCGGAGGGAAGGTTCTCCCCGCACAAAAAATGATCTAACTTGACCGCCAGCCGTGGTAACCGCGAAAAAAAAAAAAAAAAAAAAAAACGTACCCTGGCTGTCTAGCTCACGCAGTGAGAGGCGTGTTTTACAGCGTCGTCGCCAACCGACGCCAACCCAACCTATATATATATATATAGGGGGGGGGGGGGGGGTAACCAACACACCCTCATCGGCACCGAGTAGTCAACGGTGCGTCTACGTGGCTACTGATTGATAATTTGATGTGCTGCCAGGGCGAAATCAAGTTGGCCTGAGGACCAACGCCCCAATGGGTAGGGCGGATCGTAACTGGACCGAGCACGGCGAGCAGGCCTCATAGCCTAGACTTTCGTTATTTCGGTGGGGGGGGGGTGTATATTAACAGCAGTGATCAGGACCCATCATGCATATATACAACAAAAAAATGTACTAAAAATATTGCGGGAGGACCGTAGTAAATAGGACCAAACATTGTTGGGAAAAATAGGCAAATATGTACCTGGTAGGTTTTTGTGTGTACCGCAGGTCTTAATTGCTATGGTCTCCCGTAATACTATTATGTTCCAGTATTTTTGCTACGTGAAGCATTTTTAGTCCTGCTTACTGTATCCCCACGTATACAGTGGAAGAGCTCTCGCGCGAGACCCACGGGTAGCTATTACGGCGGACCATAGTAAATAGAATCAAATATTGTTATTACGGGGGTCCATAGTTAACGGGACCAAATTTTGTTAGTAAAAATAGGCAAATATATAGGTTTTTATGTAAACCATAGGTCCTGTTAACTATGGACCCCCGTAGTAGTAAAAATAGGTAAATACATAGGCTTTTATGTATACCATAGGTCCTATTAACTATGGACCCCCGTAATATCTCCAACGCAGAGCTGCCCCCCTCGGGGGGGAGGTCGAGTTGGGTCAACATGCTCACGCGCCCGTGTGGTGGAAGCAGCCGGGGTTCTGTTATTGCAACAGGAGAGCGACGAGTTCAAAATTGACACCCGACGCGTATTCCAAACGTGGGAAGTGTGGTTGAGCTCTTCTTGAGGTTCTATCTTTACCAATTCGCCGGAGGGAAAAAAGCAGCAACAGTAACAACAAAAACAAACAACGACACGTGACGATAGTTACAATACGTTACATCAGTGATCAACGTTGAAGCTCATATATGCATATGCTGCAGATGGTCCGATGGCAAACAAGTGAACGTGATCATAGTGACAGCAGTACGAACAGCGCCAACCACGCATGGCTGCTATTACGGGGGTCCATAGTTAACAGGACCTATGGTATACACAAAAACCTATATATTTACCTATTTTTACTGACAACATTTGGTCCTATTTACTATGGTCCCCCCTAATATCACGCAGTGCCTGGTACCGCTCAAGTCTGAGTAAGGAAGAACGTAAAGGGTCGTTCGGGTATAAACATTTCCGTGGATGAGACTCCTCATGTCGGGCTCCACCAGAAAATGCTCCAAATTATCTCGGTGACTACGCAGGTCGCCATTTCGAGGAGGGTGTCGCGCTGCAGCTTAAGGATCACCAGGAGGCAAGAAGGGGGGGTGGGGGGGGGGGGGGGGGGGGGGGGGGGGGGGGGGGGGGGGGGGGGGGGGGGGGGGGGGGGGGGGGGGGGGGGGGGGGGGGGGGGGGGGGGCGTGGAGGAGGGACCCTGGATGCGACTCAAGATATACACTAGAAACTACAAGTGCGTATTGAGAAGCAAGGGGCAAGGACAGCAAAAGGAGGAGTACAGACAGACAAGAGCTCAAGCCGGAAGTGTGGGTGGGTACAGAAGGGAAGTAGACTTCTGCGCACAGGATTATTTTTTGTTCGTGTAGTTATGATCTTCTTTCCGAGTGGTTTTGAGGGATGTCCAACGTTGAGGCTCATGCTATATATACATTGTCGGATGGCAAGCATACTAATAATTCATGTTGCTGAAATGAAATTATCGTGTACTAACATTCTAATAATTCGTATTGCTGAAATGAATTTTTCATGTACTAACATGCTATACCTGGCATGATGAACGAGACGCGAATCCTACGTACGAAATAATAGCTCATGTTCGGTGCTTCTCTTCGGAAGTGATTCGGGGGGGGGTGTACTCGATAGGAGAGATGTACTCGATCTCATGCATGGCCGTAGTCGTATGACCATAGACCCTCGCATCCCTACAATGCCGGGACGGAGCAGGTCGGGTTTTCACCGACCAGGCAGACATTGCTTGCACCAAGCGCGAAGAAGCGCCGTGAGGTGTTGGGCGAGTCGCATCAAGGGTGAGCTGCATCCTACTAAGAACCGCTTTAGGGGCGGATTTTCTTGCGTATGGACGACAGCATCAATGAATTGATTTAATTTCTGGTGTGGCTACTTCCAGAGACAGCAATGAATGGGTTTGCTATGTAACTGCCTCGTGGGTGTCTCACCACATACACACTACGTGATACGACCATCCCCCTTGTGCGGAGGAAGGGTTCTTCCGGCAAAAAAAATGATCTAACTTGACCACCGGGGCGGGGGGGGAGGGGGGAGAAGGACTTAATGACCCTCGCGGCCGAAGGGGGTATGAGGTCAGGAGGAGGAGGAACAGGGACGCAATACATCTAGTTTTCGAAGTGATTTTGGTTGTTGGAAACATCCTTTCTCGTTGTTGCTCTTGGACAGTTCACGCTACGATACTCCACAACACAGAAGTTAGTTAGTTGCTCGTAAACCCAACATCCGTCCGACACCCTACCTGCTATGAGTTATACTCTTTCGGGACCCGAGCAGGGGGAAGAGGTACTCAAATTAATTTTCAATTCTGACGAAACGTTGAAAATTAACTCTTTTTTTTTCAAGACGTGATTTTCGTAAATTCGCCCAGGAATAAATCTGTATCCCACCCCAAGCCCACTGAATTGATTTTTTTTTTTTCTTCATTTTGACCTTTTTAGGTGTCGTTTTTCATGTGTTTCTGTCGCGCGCGCGCCCCTGCATGGTAACTGAAGCTATAGTAGCATGGTGAGCTATCGTATGCTGCACGCTCAACATACTGGTGATGGCGTAATAGCTATATACCCGTGTGTTCACTCATCGTTTCATTCTACATCTCTGCGCACGTATGCATACATCGATCCCGATGCAGTCGCCGAGAGCGAGAGTTGGCAAAATCCGATGTCAATCGACGCGCAGTGGGATGCCTTTTACCTTAAAAAGCGCGACAAAAATGAGGGCAAAGGGGGGGTGGGGGGGGGGGGGGTTGGGGGTAATAGTTCCTTTTACTCGCCATAGTCATTTGACCATTGACCACGCATCCCTTTCGAGACGGAACACCGTTCCTTCTCCTGATAGAGACGCATTTTAACAGTTGGGCGCTCAATACGTTGACTCCTTACATTTCCTGAGAAATTTTCGCTAATCTTGTCCTCTCCTGTTTCGGGGGGGGAGAAGGGAGAGGACATCTGCGTGACCACGTTTTGTGTTGTCCAGAATGCCGTTGACGATGGATTAAATCTTCGGGGACGAGTTGAGTTGATCGCCCACAAGTTTTGAGTTAAGAAGCGAAAAAGAGGTGGGTCTATTGAATAGAAAACACAGACAAAAAAAAAAAAAAAAAAAAAAAACAAATCACCATCGTACGTATGTATGTAGAGATGGTTGATATTCACCAACCAAAACGCTCGTACGATACAGCCTGGTTCGAGTTGAACGATGGGGAAGCACAACATGTACCTATGCATGTATTCTCCGGCCACAAAATCCACGCCCCGTTTTTTCGAGTCAGACCGTGAACTTTTGCAACCTACTTTCACGCCCTTACGAACACCTACTGCTGGCCCAACATCTCGTGTTCTCGCCGTTGTTTTGTTTCTGATTTGTTTATGGGCAAGTTCGGACCACCCTCATATCATCACTTTCACTTTCGAGTCTAACTCGTATATATAGATAGGAGGTTTCACCCTCAGCGATCATCTGGACAAGCCGCGGTCACATGTGTCGTCCCTTCTCCCCCGCCCGACACATACGTGCCTTTACTTTTTGTCGCGCGTAGGGTTCATTCAGCATTCCCACTGCTCGTCGATTTTCATCGAAGAACGCAACTATAGCTCACGCTCTTTCTCGCGCTTTTCGCGGATCAATTTTTCACTTTGCAAGAAAAAGTCTCTTACGTACGTACGAGCACGCGCTCGGTGAGACTCGAACCCACGAAATTGATCTCGATCGGCGCGCGGACCACCTACCAAGCCACCGGGGACGCCGGCCGTGCCAATTGTTTTCAGCGAAGAACAAAATGACGTGTACTACTGGTAGTAGGTCAGTCCTCGGGGAAGGAAAAATACAGCGTACTATATCCGCTAAAACTCCTGAAGGTTCCCTGGAATACGGGAGTTGAGTGTGGGCATTTATTGGGACTTTGTGGTGCGGAAAAAGTGCAAAAACCTAGGCATCGCCTCGCAGTTACTCAGTATGGCACCGATATTGATGGACGTATTTCTGATCAATATTGAACACAAGCTCGTCAGAGAATGTGGCTTTTTCGCGAGAAAATTCGTACAAGACATGCCTTTCTGAGTACCTCCACTCACTCAGCACTCAAATGGTGCCGAACTTTTTCAGAGAAAAAAAAAACAATCAATCGCCATGGAAACCCCTGCCTGTTACTCGCCGTATCCAAGGCCCGTGGTTCGTCGGGACACGTTTTCCATGACCATAGCGCCGGTCTTGAAATACCCCAGCAGTTGAAACGGCTTTGTAAACCCCCCCTTTTCCGCTGTTCAATGATGCCAGTCATTATAATACAGCAAATACACCAGTAAGTCCTGTTCGAGTTGCGTGCGTAGATCTTGTTACCGCAGTGCGTACGGGCTTTCACGGCGGAGATAATTTTTCGTTTTTTTTTTTACGCACTTGGACCCAGCGCATACAAATACACTTATGAATATACACTGGAGATCGACACACACGCGGCGAAAAATCGCTTACCTTATTGTAGCTACCCATCTGCCCGCAAACAATACACCGATTTAGGCCCCTGATGTCAACATCAAACAGGTATCATACATATTTTTAGCCGAGAGTGGCGTGGAATCTACAGAAGAACATTGATTATGTAGGTCTCGCACGTGCAGGCAACCTTGATTATTTTTTCCCCCCGACGACCGAGCTCTCCCCAAAACCGGATATGGGAGAAGGGGGGGCCGGCGGCGGCGACATTTTTCTCTTCTGTGCGAGACATACTCGAAAATCGGGCGAGATGATCTTTTTTTTTTCTCAATTTCACCGCAGCAAAGCGTTCCCCCCCTGAACAACGAGGGGCGTTTTTTTTTTTTTTTTTTTTCGTCCCTACGATATGCACTCTCTCTTAAAACCCGGAGCTTCATATAAACTGCACTACTAGAAACTTTTTTCAACATGACCAATCGAGCACCCCTCGAAACGCCGAGGGACGATTTTTTACTTCCCCCCACGAGACTTCCTAAAAAGACGGAGCCTTAAAAGAAACGATTTTTTTCTTTCCCGCGAGAACTTTCCTGGAGGACCGGAACCTCAAAACTGCACCAACAAATATTTCCGTCTTGATCGCGATTGATCGCGCCCCTTAAAATCGAGGGGCGCTTTTTTCCCACGAGACTTCCTGAAAAACCAGAGCTAAGAATGGATTTTTTTGTTTTTGCATTATAATTTCTGGACGACCAAAAAAAAAAAAAAAAAAAAAAACGGAGCTGATTCTAGATGGCGTCGATTAATTTTTCCTCTATCCGATCGATCGGGGGGTGGCCGAGGGACGATTTTTTGTTCGCACGAGTCCCTGCCGAAAAACGAAACCTCTCTTGAGGGATTTGATTCGTTCCACCACGAGACTCTCTGCAGAAAAACCGACGCGTTTTCTTACGAAAGGCGAAAAAAACAAAGACAAAAAAAAACGAACTGCCGTAGCATGAAGATATATTTTATGTAATATCATCATGACCCCTTTCCTTTTTCTCTCCTTCCGACCCCCGATGTGCATCTCAAGCTCAACCTCGACAACACGCAAACATAAAAAATTTAAAGGGAGGGTCAAGCATGACTGCTCTGGCTCGGGGGATGAAAACCGTTTAAACACCAACATCCGAGAATACGCGGTCCTACTATTATAATCATGCCTGGAGTTCTCAACGGTTATTCTGAATGGTCGCCCTTCTACAGCAGTATCCTCGCCTCAAAAATGTCAATACCGCTTGCCTATCTTGCGACCGGGAATATAAACACCGTTTGGTGTCCGTATTAATGCCGAAATGCGCATTATATTTCCGTCCAGAGCTCTACTCGTACGCGGCCAGTTGGCACGAGAAAACTATACCCAGGAATAACACTGACGGAGGTCGAAAACAAAGCAAGCTGTAAAAATAATATTCTTAGTAGTAAATAGGCAAGAAAAGAGGGGGAAAACACTTGTTCGCTTTGAGTATGAACAGAATGTGTACGAGACTCGTTTCGTCCCCCCCCCCCCCCCCCCCCCCCCCCCCCCCCCCCCCAAATGTCTGCCTGGTCGGTGAAAAAACCTAACATGCTCCGTCTCGGCACTGTAGGGATGCGAGGGTCTATGGTCATACGACTACGGCCATGCATGAGATCGAGTACATCTCTCCTATCGAGTACACCCCCCCCCCCCCCCCCCCCCCCCCCCCCCCCCCCCCCCCCCCCCCCCCCCCGCTCTTCGCATTTCGATAGGGAAGGAAAAATTCGTGTCCGCAAAACAAGAACGACAAAAGCAAATAAAAAAAAAACGTGATCGAGCCCCCGAAGATTGTAGATTTTTGCTTTGTCTGCGACAGCAACACGCCCGAATTTTTCCTCCGAGGGAATTTTTCATGACTTGTTTTCCCTTTGCGTGTGGTGTGGGGAAACAAAACAACTAAAAAAAAAAAAATTGGATGAAAAAAATACGGACCGCAAGGCCAGAAACATACCGGTAAATGCTAGCACAAGGCGGTTCTTACTGGAGTGGCCCACTAAATACAGTACTCGTAGTGTTCGACTACCTTGGTAGCTGCGTTGTACTTGCATCTCAGTGGCGTCGTGTTTGGTTGTTTCGTTTGCTTGCGCAGAAGACAACAGGAAAAAAAAAAAACCAAGAAAAAACCAAAAAAAAAACAGACTCCCGTCGCTTCGACAACCTGCCCGTGTATTGAACGGACCGGTCAAGTAACTCGATTATTACTACCATCCCCGCCATCCGTCATGCTCCCCACCCCCTGATGAGTATCTCAGGTGGTGGTATTAATAGTGATGGACAAAAACACGCAAGTGGAAAAAAAAAGGGAAACACCCAAAAACCCCATCAGCGGGGGGGGGGGGGGGGGGGGGGGGAACGGAACTAAAAACAAAACAAAAAAACATACAACAGGGTTTTTTTTTTACGAGAGCAAGATACGCGAATTACATCGGGGTCGTTTCTACGCATGTATATACGTGGTACTGGTGTCGGGCTAGGTTTAAGACTACAGCGTGCCGGTAGCCTTGTTTCCGAAGCCCCCCAAGTCGGAGCTCATCGCCTGAGCGGTCTTGGTTTTGTTCCGGCGCTTCCACATCAGAACGCCGCCGACGATAGCCAAAACGGCCACCACGCCGATGACGATGCCCGCCACTTCGACGCCCTCCAGCCCGTCGTCACCATCATCGCACGGCTCGAATCCCTCGACGTAGACGGTGGACACCCCCACCACGAGGCCGCCGACCTGTCCGCACGTCATTCCGAGACAAGAGTAAACGCTCTGGACCTTCTCCTTGAGAAAGACGTAGCCCTCAGAGGACGGCGCATCATCGCTTGCGATATCGGTGTTGGCCCTGATGGTCACGGCCACGTCCTGGTCGCACGCGTCGATTCGCGGGAGGACGGAGGCGGCGAAGGCCCAGAGCTCGGAGGCTTCCTTGTCGCCACCGCCGTTTGCGGCATTGGGGTCGGCGAGGTAGAGGTACCTTTTTTGTGTTTGTTTGAGAGAGAGGGAAAAGAGGTACCATTAGAATGGTAGAAGGAGGTGGGCGGGGGGGGGGGGGGGGGGGGGGGGGGGGGGGGGGGGGGCTGAAGGGGGGTCGGACGTTTAAAGGGATAGTTGGTCACCGGATCGGTTGGCAGGGAGGGGGGAGGGACGCGGGGACTGCGTAGGAGGGGGAGTCAGGGGAGGGGTACTCATTTATTGCTTGTCTTAAGTCAATTGACCATTGACCACGCATCCCTTTCGAGACGGAGCGGGGGGGTACTACCCAAGCGTTTCATGCATGGGGGCGGGGGCGTATTCATTCGTTGCTTGCCTTAGTCATTTGACCATTGACCACGCATCCCATTCGAGACTAAGGACCGGGGGGGGGGGGGGGGGGCGAGGGGATTAGGAAATCTTTATCGAGGATGAATGGCGGGACACCGGAGCGGTAGGCAAAGAGCGTGAAGGGGTGCAGGGGGGCTGCGCAGGGGGGCAGGGGGATGATGAAGGGAGAGACTGGGAGGAGGGGATGAGCTTCATGTCATGTACTAGTAGTGCCACCCGTGTTTCGGACTAGCTTTTCATACCAACATTGAAACCAAGCCAGAGCAACTCTCATAAATCCTCGCAGCGCAGCCTCACGGGAAGACACGGCACTCTGTGTAAGCGGCAGCCTCTTTTTTTTACCTAGTCGCTGCCTGATAGGAACACAAGTGCCATTCGACACAGGTATCGTACTACAGCAGCCAGTGCCATCATCAGCAAGCCACCATCGAAGACAGCCCACCCCAAAGCGCACCGAAGCAGAGCACCCCCACGACTCACACCAAAACCACACCCGAACGTTTGAAAAAGCCCCGCGCAACGCAACACAACCAAGACTGCAGCACGGCACGTACCTGAGCAGCCCCTGAACAAGAGGGACGGTCATGAGGTCCACAATTTTGTCCTTGACGCTCTCCGCGTCGCCGCACTTCCCGTTCAAGAGATGCACCTGCCCGATGCCGTCACGGTATCGGCAGGGAGGGTGGGAGGGGGTACTTGTTGCTGCAGTAAGGGCTGCCACTAAGGCCTGGACACCTGGAACAGATAGGTGAAGATCTATCTATCCACAGATCATCTAGTTCCTCACCTGGCGGATCTATCTATCCACATATCATCTAGTTCCTCACCTGGCGTTTTGTGAGGGATCCATCACGTACAGTTCAATAGGAAACTTGTGCTGCAGATAAAATCGTGCTCAGCCATGTGCCTCACAACAACCAGCAACATGAGCTAGATCGTACAGATCATACTTACACACAATATTCGGCCATTTATCTATCTGCCTTGAAAAATTTAGATCATGTGAACTGAGAATCGATGACCTGTCTCTAGAATCGAAGGGCTGCACTTTGTTTCAGGCCTAAATATTTCGCAGGGGGAGAGGGAGGGGGTGCTCGATATTATGCAGGACCGTAGTCGTATCACCACATAGACCCTCGCATCCCTACAATGCCGGGACGGAGCACGTCGGGTGTTCACCGACCGGACATAATACACATTTGTTGCACCAAGCGCTGCGGCTCCTGGGCTGAGGTGCTACCCAATACATTGGAATCCCTGTGTATTGCATACTATTACGGGGGTCTATAGTTAACAGGACCTATGGCATACACAAAAACCTATATATTTAGGTATTTTTACCAACAATATTTGGTCCTGTTAACTATGGACCCCCGTAATAGTATTCGCAAACTCATTTGACTTGTGTATCCGCTGCGCGTGGGTTATTATTATTTTCACGTCCATTTTGCTACCTACGAGCTGAGATTCCACCACTTCTCAAAATTCAATTGTGGGGTTTTCTCAGCTCGAAAGAGCTACATCGACCATACACTCCTCCTCAAAATCATACTTTTTTTTTTCCGGTGGGTTGCATAAAATTATTTGCAAGCCCATTTAATTTGTTTGTACCGGGCTTGGCTTCCACTGCTGTTTCTCAAAAGTCGGCTGTAGGGCGCGGGTGTAGAGCTCGAAAAAAAATACTAATATGGGTCTTGCAAATACCATTTGTAAAATATTGCAGAAACCCTAGGATTACGGGCATACGGGGCTCTGACTGCAGGCCTACTATTTACGGGGGACTATAGCAAACAGGACCAAACATTGTTAGTAAAAATAGGGAAATATATAGGTTTTTGTGTGTACCGTAGGTCCTATTTACTATGGCCCCCCGTAATAACGCCAACACTGACTGACCATCTTATTTGCAATCTTGTTCTCGAGTGTCAAGACTAAACTAAACACCTTTTGCCTCATCGTGATACAAGAAAAGCGTTGAAAGCAGAAAAAAGCAGGGGACCCAAGAAAAAAAAAAAAAAATCGCCCATTTTTTTGTTAGGAAACAAGACGCCTCAAAATCGTCTTTTGCGATCGAAAAATAATGAGACTCCTCTGTATACATTTCATTTCTTCTCTCCACAATTCGTTCATTGAAAAACCCGCCTCTTCATAGATTTGCATACCTGCAGAGCAACAAGCAAGGGCATCCATCCATGGTCATCCATGATGCTGCTATATAGCTATGTGTGATATTGGTTGCATTTTTCTGCACTACATCAGGCAGGGCTTGCGAAACTTATTTTACCAGCCTCGACAACAAAGTCCGGGGACAAGCAAGGTGAAAAATTCCTATAATATATGGACTGCGAATATTTACTTGCCAGCCTTGACGGCGAAAAGCCGCCGGGTACGGGAAAATATCTGTTTTATGTTTAGGAAAAGCACTATTCATTGAAATACAAAGCATGTTCCACTGTAAATGCTGGTCAAATTTTTTGGGGGGAAAACGGGAAATTTCCCGGAAAATTTCCCGGAGGGGAGCGGGGGGGGGGGGGGGGACTCGATGTCATGCATGGCTGTAGTGGAATGACCATTTAGTCCTTCGCACCCCTACAATGCCGGGACGGAGCGCGTCGAATTTTCACCGACCAGGCACAAACATTGCACCAAGCGCGAAGCGCCGTGAGGTGATAGGCGAGTTGCATGGGGGGGCGAGCTATCTATAGCTGCATCCTTATTTATCTAAGAGTCGTTTGTGAGGCGGACTGGAACATGAATGACAGCTTCAATTATTGAACGGGGGCGGCGGGGGGGGGGGTTGTTTTTTCCTCACCTGTCCTTCTTGAAACAGCTCCAGCAAATCAGCGTTGACGGCCGACGACCCGGTGAACTGACTGCCATCATCATCACCTGTGCAGGTGGCGAAGTTCAAGCAACGCTTGTCGGCGAGGGCGTGGATCATAACACCATCGCCGTCCCCGTCCGTCCCCTCCAGGGAACCGGCGTAGAAAGCCCAGCCCTCATCCCATGCATGGGGGCCACCATCGTTGGCGTTGAGATCTGTTCCGGAGGCGGGGCGGGTAGCAAGGGGGAGGAGGGGGGTAGGGTAAGGAGGGGGAAAGGGGGGTGGTTGGGAGGGGGGTAGGCGTAGGGTTTGGAGGGCTGCGGCGGAGGGGGGGGGGGGGGAACGTACTTATTTGATGCTTGCCTCAGTCATTTGACCATTGACCACGCATCTCTTTACCACGGGGGGGCGAAGGGGTGTACTCGATATCATGCATGGCCGTAGTCGTAGAATGCGCGGTGTACTCGTGCCATGAACGGCTGTAGCGGGGGGGGGGGGGGGGGAGGATGGGCATCAGGAGGGAGGAGGGGAGGTGAGGGGGGAGTCGGAATCGGAATCGGAATCGGATCAGAGTTCGGCAGTTGGCATGGTCTTCTCAGGGACTTTGAATTGGGAGGGTAGAGGGCGGGTGGTCGAAATCGGGTGCGAAGTTGGAATCGGAAAAATATCGGTACGATCTGCTTCCGTGTCAGAATTCGTATCTCATGTATGTACTCGGATATCCACTGCTGCAGTTGCACCCACTTCCTTTCTCGCAATCGTCGATGGCGTCCTCGAGTTCGTGGATGACGTACATCCAGATGTTTTGGTACCTGCTCGTAGCGCGAAAGAGGAGACGGGGAGGAAAGAAAAGAAGCCAATTGATAGATGACAATGGGTCGGGTGTCATGGGGATTGGTGTTATTAATAAGATATTGTACCGTGACTTTCGACGTTTGTCTTCGAAGGCGTTTTTTCCTCCATCCCCTGGTATCCCCCGTGTCTTTGGTGCTGTGACGCTGAACAAAAAGCTTCGATTTATCACATATCGAGTGCGTATCGATTCCTTCTCGTATGGGGACTCACCAACGCTTCGAATTTATCACATATCGAATGCGTATCGATCCCTTTTTTTCATGGGTACTTACTGGTGTCTCGATATCTCAACACTAGTGAGGTTCAATTTTTTTTAAATTTAATACTTGTGCACTATGCGTCCCCTCCCCATTGTCCTAAATAACGTCACTTGCAGAGCGCATCCGCGACAAATGTATACAACGCACGCCAGTACTCGAAAGTAACGCAAGACCGAAATCAATCCAATCTTAAAACGAATCCATCGATGAAAAAAAAAAACTACGACCAAACACCACTTGCTGCTCTCCTCTCGACACCGCCCTCTGATGGGGGCAGGGTGGCAACAAGAACGGCAAAAAAAACGGTAAATGTCCGTATGTTATTGCCATTTAAAGGTACAGCACTAAAGGTTTATCGTACGTACCTATATGGCATGAAACAGTACATAAACTCATCGCGTACTCGTAGCCGCCTCGCGCCAAACACACGCAACACAACACAAATAATTCACGCCGATCCATCGAATAAAAACACGAAAAAACACTGAAAAAACATTAAAAAAAAACATGCCGCGCTCCCTCAACCCTTCCATTTACGGGGGACCATATTAGGACCATATTAAACAGGACCAAATATTGTCGGTAAAAAAAAATAGGGAAATATATAGGTTTTTAGTGCGTACCGCACGTCCTATTTACTATGGCCCCCCGTAAATAGGGCAAAAACTGCCGTCCCGTTTTGGGGACAAATCCACTGAAATTCTTCAAGTAGTTTCGTCCCCCCAAAAACCTGGACTCCAGTTTGTTGCCAGAAAGGGTTAAAAACGAACACACCATAAAAAAAACATACAAACAAACAAAACAGCAGTTAGTGCCCCCCCCCCCCCCCAAGTTAAGTTGCCTGTGCCCCCCCCCCCCCCCCCCCCCCCCCCCCCCCCCCCCCCCCCCCCCCCCCCCCCAAGAGCCGGTGTCCGCCAGCCAGCAAACGCCGGTATATCATGATGGCGACCGGCCCCACTCGGCACAGCAGTGCCCCCACGTAAATACCACTATATTTCTGTACATATATAAGGGCCGTTTGTAAATTATATAATTATCCAATTAAAACGATCCTTATACCCGAGTACAGGGTGGTACCTATTACCCATTGATAGCTGGCAGCCGGCACAGTGCCTCACCGGCTACAATCCCATCCATGCATTTGTGTGCCAAACGCCGGTTCACCGGCAGCAGCAGTACAGCTCGCAGCCGTCACTACTCAAAAACCGCACCATAGAGGACGACCTCTGTATATACATATACCGTTCGGTAGCACTAATAGTATAGCTTGCAGCCGGCCAACACCTAAGACGGTATTATAGAGGGGAGGACCGCCTATACGCGTGAACATATATACATTCCGCTGTGTAAAGCCGAAAAAACTCACTGCGCTCCCTTGACGCAGCCCTCTTCTCGAGTGAGTGACCTCGGAGGCGCCCAGGAAAGAGTCCGTCCCGTTGCAAGCCGAGGTTGTGAACAGGTCCGCGTAGTCCGAATTGCCACCCCAGTACGCGGCGTACACGTCAAACCACTTCTCCCCCGTGAGCTTCTCGTGCGCGCTCGTGGAGAAGCCGCGGATGGTTCGGATCGAGTCGGACTTGACGCTGCCAAGAAAAAAGACACATGATAGCACGTAGCAAGTTGCATATACGTGCGTGTGGCGCGTGGGCAGGGTGCGGTTTTCGGGGGTTGCATTGGATTGTTGGTTGGTGTTATTATTGCGGATGACAGGATTCCAGATATTATACGTGAGCGTGGGGGGGGGGGGGCGTTCGTTGCTGTTGCAAATGACATACTACAGAGGGGCAGGGTGGGGGGGGAGCGAGGTACACCATAGGGTACACAAGTCTTAACTCTTAAATTTGATTTACTATCAGTGTTCAATTGCAGTAGATATGTTGCTGAGGGGGGTTTGCGATTTTGGTACAAGCACTCGGATTTGATTGGTGATCTCTGACTTCGTTCGACTTTAGATGCCCATTTTTTTTTTTACGTATAGATGGCGTGGTTGAAACAAGCGCATAGACGTTGTCAGACGGATGGACTTTTAGGACCGCCCCTCCTGTCGAGAGAACGGAACACTTGAAATTATAGTTAAATTCGAGTTAAACGTATACAGCAGTGGACAGTTCCAAGACTTGGCAAAGACGCACAGCGGTCGAAGACCTTGGGGGAGTTCCGAGCCACCGAGGGATCAACGGAACACTTCCCCTTGGCGTTTGGAGCTGAGACCCCACTGCTGTGGTTCACTGCAGCCGAACGGTTGATGATCAGGTAGCACGAGGATGAGGCGAAGCCCGAATAGGCAGCGTGCGCTTTCGTCATGGGTGGTGCCCAACGGAATGGGTGGAGGGGGGGCAGCGGGAGGAATAAAAGGAAACCCGGGCAAGGGGATGGAGGTAGGGGGGGGGGCAACGGGAGGAGTAAGGGAAGCCGCGGTGGGCAAAAGTAGGAAGGAGACGGCAGACAGGGTAGCGAGGCACCAGGCCCAACTACTAATAGTATGCGGAACATGCCTATGCTACGAGTACTTCTACTCGTGTACCGCCAACTGGTGCAGCTGCTTCGAACGTCATTTATCTCTTCTTTTCGTCTTTTTTTTTTTTAATCCTCCCGTGAATTTCTCACTTCTTTTCTACGTCTCTTCCTTTTCGTCTTTTAAAGAGGTATTTTCGTGTGGATGGATGACGAGCCTGTTTTGGTTGTTTTGCATTGTCTGACGCATCGGTTGACGAAACCAGGAAAGAGACGGCAGGCAGGGTAGGAAGGTACGGTACCTGCTATCGATAAAACGGGGGACCGTAATTAATGAGACCAAATATTGTTGGTAGACAAGAGGAAATGTATAGGCTTTTGTGTGGAGCGCAAGTCCTATTTACTTTGGTGCCCCGTGACAGCAGCGAGGTAGAATCTGTCTACCCTACGTGCTCGCAACGCAAACTGCTGCGGCTGCCTGGCAGGTGCTTTTTCTTGTTGTGCTCCGGTTTTTTTGCCTGTTTTGTTCTTTTGTTTCACGCCTTACTCAGGTTATATGTGGTATTATCTCTTCTCTCGTTGGCTTGTTCCAATTGTCTGCTACATCTTATCGGGGACACGACACTTTTTTTTTTTTCGATTCATCTCTGCTTTTTTTCTTTCGATTTTTTTCTCTTTCGTAGAATTGTATATGTCGTGCCTGTCGTATCAGGTACGATGACATGACACCGCATCACAATTGTCTACTCTGATTGCTTCAAAATGTAGTGAATTGAATGTCTGTGCGTGTGTGTGGTAGTTTAGTGACTACGCGTCTCTCCCTTTGTTTTCCTTTCCCCGCCCCGCCGTCCGTATGTCGGTATCTTCCCTCTCCTTCGTGTTGCTTCGTCCGCGCGGCAGCTATCTGTTCTTCCTGAGTACGTATGCTTTCGTCTAGCAGCCTTTCTGATCTCCTTGCGTCATTCATTCGTGTTCTGTTTCATTGCAGAATTGATTTTCTAGTCTCGCTTGTGTTGTGTTCTCGTACCCGGTACGCTGACGTTTCACTTGCTTGACCCTTAAATTTGCTATTATAGTTCTTTGTTTTTTCGGTCTTCCTCTGTCTCACAGTATGTGACCACGGAATCAGTATCTCTCTAGGATAAATCATCAGGACGGACGTTGGGTGTACTGATGAAGCTGGGTAGGGAGGACGATTGAATGTGAGGACAGCAACAACAACAACAACAACAAGGCTTGCACCACTATCTCCCGCACTATAAGGATAATTTATTCATTTGTACTCTATGCCAAAGGTTTGACATTTCGGGACAGAGTGCCTTCTCTCTAGGGAACGAAGAATCGGCAGGGGCACGCACGGCCCGCACTATAAGGATAATTTATTCATTTGTACTCTATGCCAAAGGTTTGACATTTCGGGACAGAGTGCCTTCTCTCTAGGGAACGAAGAATCGGCAGGGGCACGCACGGGTGGTGCTGGACGTCGACAGGTAAAAATAACCTTTTGAGGACCGCAGTCCTGTTTCAGCAATATTATTATATGAACGTTAATAACCGTAAAACTTGGGAGTGGTTTGTCCCCAAAACCGGACTACCAAAAAACGGGGGGCAAACCCTTCTGGAAGCCCGAAAAAGGAAAAAAAAAAAAAAAAATTGCCGAATGTCGACGGTCGAAATCACGAAATAAAATTTTGAGGAATACAGCCAATCAGCAGTCAGCAGTCCCGTTTTGGGGACAAAGGTACTTCGAATTTGAGTGGTTTTGTTCTCAACACGAGACTGGAAAAAACGGGGTCGGACTAATTTGGGAGCCCGAAAAAGGCGACAAAAAAAAAAAAAAACTATGGAAAATTGGGGGTGATACCGCGCATTTGATGACATGAGCACAGCGTGAGCGCTCAGCACGACAGGTGGGATCATGCCGCTGCCGGTTGCCGTACGACGTGACTCCTTCCTTGCCTTGTACGAACCTCTGACACGAAGTTTCTATTGATACCATCTTCCAAAATTACGTGTTGCTGCTAGCATCATGAGCGGTTGCTGTGATGGGGTCACTTTTTTACCGTCTTGTGTTCCCCCGCCTGCTCTGGAGTCTCAAGAGGGTTCACGTGAATGAACACACACAAAAACACAAGAACCAGTGACACTCAATACATTATACTTGGATTTTTGGGTAGGTTTTGAGGACTGCGGTCCCGCTTCGGGGAAAAACTACTTGAAATTTGAGTGGTTTGCCCCCTAAACGGGACTGGTGTCTTGAGATCGAGAGGATTGGGGGGTACACGTGAAAAAAAACGAATCCCGACACTCCACCATCATTTACGAGACTCCAAGACACAGGAATACTGAAACCAAGTGAAATCCAAACACGTGTAAAAATAACCTCGCTTTCCGTAATTTCGTTCAGAAATCCCACCACACTGATTGGTGCATGATCAGGTGTATGTTTTTCATTTTGACGTTGGGAAGGAGAGTACGTTTTTCATTTTGACGTTGGGCAGGACCGTGGGTCGTTTCTTTTCTTTTTTTTTTTGTCGCGAACTCAACGCCTCGTGTACGCGATCATACGGAATACGTAAGAACACATCTTCACGTCAAAACATTTTTTTTCTTTTTCACAACGGACCTCGACAGCATCAACACCAAACAACGAGCGATCTGTTGTGGTCCAAGCCAGCAGCAGAAGGAAGCAGCAAGCAGCAAACAGCAAGCAGAGAGAGAAAGAGAGAGAGAGAGAGAAAGAAGAGAGAGAGAGAGAGAGAGAGAGAGAGAGGCATGCTCTATCTGGTGCGTGATATGTGTGGCAGGTATCATGTACGTAACGCAGGAGAAGCAAACCTGCCACACACCGCTGGTCGTAAGTCGTACGTAAGTGTGAGCTTCGAGCGATCCTCACTTTCCAGTCACACACAGCAAGCAGTGTGGTATGTGGTATCTACTACCAGGTATACAGTAAAGGCCCACGAACAAGACAAGAACCTACCGTAACTGATAAGAACGTAGCACTTTGTCATATTCAATGAGCACCGGTTATAGCTTAGTTGTCAAACCAAAAGGTGCTTATGCTTCGCGACAGAGTGACATTGTGTGATAATTTGGGGGGGGGGGCGCCAAGAACATTGTGTTGAGAAATCGAGCTCAGCGGCGAGCGCCTCACAATCTTGAAACCCTCGCTAACTAGCTGCCGCGGCGGAATCATTCAGCCGGTCGTTCCAGTGAGATATTACGGGGGACCATAGGACCGAACATTGTTAGTAAAAAAAGGGAAATATACAGATTTTTGTGCGCGCCGCAGGTCCTATTTGCTATGATCCCCCTGTAATAGTGGTACCCTCGAATGCCGCCAACAGTTTATGCTCGAGTTCGAATCCTACGCGTGGGTCCAAGCTTCGAGTCTATACGCCAAAAAAAACAAACAAAACAAACACGAAATCATCTGCTGAGAGCGGTCTATATATTACTCGTAGCGTGGGTAGGCAGGCGCACTTCGA
The DNA here is from genome assembly GCA_031763025.1 of Macrocystis pyrifera. NCBI lineage: Eukaryota > Phaeophyceae > Laminariales > Laminariaceae > Macrocystis > Macrocystis pyrifera. The sequence continues at coordinate 4,869,969 of JASSKH010000011.1, read as the reverse complement.
CGACAGCCAGCGAGGGAAGAGAGGGCCGACGTCTCCCCGTGCTCAAAACGCCTGCCAAGCAGGGTTTTACACTATTAACATTGGACTTTTTCGTGGGCATGCCGTGGCTTATGGCCATGGTACCACCCATGGCATACCATGGAATCCCCACGGCATCCCATGGCATGGTTAGGATTCCATGGCTCGCCGTGGGGCGTGCCCGGCATGTCATGGGTAGTGAGTACCATGGTAACCCCCCCGAGGCAACCGCCACGGCACTCCATGGAAACCCCACGGCATGTATGTCATGGCAACCCCCACGGCACCCAGGTTACGGTTAGGGTTCCACGGTAAGCCGTGGAGGTCCGTGGAAGGTTCCGTGGAAGGTTTTGTCGCAGGTGGTGCCACACGGCATGCCACGGCATGTCGTGAAAAAGGACAAGAACCGTAGCGGGGAGGGGGGAGAGAATAACCTGCCTGATTTCTGACCACGGATATGAACTATCACTACTTGAAGGACAAGGAGAGAGAAAAAAAGAAGTTCAAGGTTGTACGAGGACGCATGTATGCGGTGTCATAGCATATGCTGCAGAAGTTTCTACGCTTTTTTTTGCTAACAAAATAGATGTTGGCGGGCCCATACTGCTGTTGAACTATTACGGGGGTCCGTAGTTAACGGGACCAAATTTTGTTAGTAAAAATAGGTAAATATAAAAGGTTTTTATGTATACCATAGGTCATATTAACTATGGACCCCCGTAGTACTATCAATACTACCTTTGATACTATGAGTAATACTACCAGCAAATCAGTGTTTTGCATTTGCATCGCGGGGACTCAAATCGAAGTGTGGCAAGACCGAGCTTTAGAATACCAATATTCCGCCGGAGGATTAAAACAAATAGACAAACTCAAATTGGGTTTGAGTGTTGTTGGTGGGCTGATTCTGCACTACTGATACTATCGATACCAGCGGAGCAGTTTCTACGTCGCAGCAAAGAGGGGAGAGGAGGTGGGGGTAACATACCGGTATTCTACGACCATACACTTTTTTGTTTTCAAACATCGCTTTTACTTTCCAGCCTAATAACTCGTCAGGAGGTTTTACCCGCAGCGTCTCCTGGACAAAAAAGCTGTGCGTGGACACTGCTGATGTGGTCCCTTCTTCCCCCCCGATACGTACGTGCCTTTTCATTCTTGTCGCGCATAGGGTTCAGCATTCCCACTGCTTGTCGATTTTCATCGAATGCAATTATTTAATAGTTATAACTCACGCTCTCGCGCTCTCCCCGAATCAATTGTTCAAGGGAGAAAAATGCACTCGATGAGACTCGAACCCACGAACTTTATCTTGATAGGCACGCGGACCACCTACAAAGCCACCGGGGACGTCGGCACGTCTGCACCACATCATGTACCTGGTATGAATCAATCGATAGTATTTTCACTACTGCTTATTGCTGTTGCTGCTGCGCAATCTGCAAGCCAATCAACAGCGGGCAGTGATGAAAGCATCTACCGCTTCGTACATTCATCTATGTGAAAAACACACAGACGCGCTCAGCAAAAGTACGTACATACCAGGTAAGTAAGTAAACCTTGCTATTAATACGAAGTGAGAGTTGAATTCCCTCAACAGCATTATTTCGAAACGTGAGCACGTACGTACGTACCCACCTGGTGTAATATTGACAGCAGTGAGTAGAATCAGGTAATATGATACACATCGTACGAGTAGGAGAGTAGGTGTTACTCAATTAATTGGGGTACGCAGAAGGAGCGAAACTGATTTTCGTCCGAAACTTGAGCCCAATAATCGCTCTTTGGGACGCATACTGCTGCTGCTACTGTACGCTGTACATATTTCTACGCCGAAGCTGTCGTATGAATGCGCGTAAAAGTGGGGCACACGCTGGTACGAAATAACCCCGGTACGTCAATGGCTGCATGCGTGTGTGTGCTTGTGCGGTCGACCTCTGCGTCGATGGTGCATTTCACAGACTGCACCCAAGATAATATTAACAGGTAGGTACAGATGATATCGTCATCATGGATGCATGCGAGAGCGAGCCCACACTTCAAGTGCAACGCGGCACGCTCATCTACTATTATTAATGCCAGAGGCGTGGTGGTAAAAGCCAGTCTATATTACAGAAACATGCATGCATGGAAAACGGCGACAGCCACACGCATCGCTGCGGCGGCCTACCAGTTTTCAAGTCCGCGCAGCGATCCACGACAACACAAACGACGGCGGTTGACACCCGACCCGTTCGTTCGGAAAGAGCGGCGTACGCGCGCTTGCTAGCGTTCCCGGCGGTGTTGGTCGTGCGGTAGCGGTGGCGATGGCGGTGGCGGTGCGAGTTATCTCCAAACCAATCCAGGCAAGCAAACAGGAGTCGCGAGTCGAGGGTCGAGGAGGAAATGGGAAACGAAATCGATTGCTATTTGCCCAGAAACTACGCGCCCGACACTATACTTACATAACTATTAATACTACTTTACAAGTAACAGTAGTATAAAAAACGCATCTATAATAGCAGTAACAAGTACGATTGTTTCGGTGTCTTTTCGCGAATCTGACGCGTTGCCGGTGTGATATCTGTACAGATATCTCGTTTATTTCACACAATTATCGTGCCATCCTCGCAGGGCGCCGGGCAGCAAGGTTCAAGCAGACAAAAAAATGTATGTGCTTCGCCTATCTCTTAGCTCCTTTTCTCGCACTACATCTCACCTGTTAAGCCCCACGTCATATCTAACATATGCTGCTTCGAACCCGTCATCAGTTCCGAGTCCCGCGCTCTCTTCGATTTCCTGCATGTCGAGATCGAGCTTGGAGTGCTCCACAACGTCAGAAGCCGGCTGGTAGCCTGCGATCAGGTCATGGTCAGCTTCGGCAACACTCGCCAGCCATGGGGTCGCCGCCAACAAGTAGAGAGACGCGGTACGAACCATCGTAGCGGTACAACGACAGCAGCAGTAGTAGTAGTAGTGGCAGTGGCAGTAGCAGCAGGCAGCTCAGCAGCGGTAGTACCGGTTGTGGTGGTAGCGGTGGAGGGGTATATAGATAGGCAGGGAACTCTCTCGTTGATGTATGTTGGCGTGGGTTGTGATGTGTGAGGGTTGTTGTATGTAGGTTGTACAACACGCGTACTTTCGGGTACTTATTATTATGTGGTCGCGTGTGTGTTGAGGTTCGGAGTGTGTGGGCAGTGATACCACGGGTTCACACATGTTCACGCACACAACATGAGAGGTTCCCGCGGGTTGGCGTGTCAGATCACATCTCATCACAGGTTTGGGTGGGAGGGGGGGGGGGGGCACGCGCCGAGCGTGTGCCAGCGTGTGGCACCCGTTCAGCTAACGGCCAGTCTACTATTGGACGGATCTGTTTCTTTAATTCGAACCAAGACGGGGGAGTCTCATCACGGATCTTTAATTCGAACCAAGATGGCGGAGGCGAACAGTCGCACCTACCTTCGAAATTTGTAATTCATAATACTTTCAACGTAAACGTAAGGACCTTTTTAACTTCATGTTTATACGCAATCGGTTCTTACATTTTCGCCCAGATCGGTACGAGCAAACGACCCACTATCGACTTCTCGCTTCTTCGCTGTCTTGTTCTTTGCATGATGGTGGAGATATCATATCTGTGATCATGCCGTGAAACCGCCGATTTGTCCGTCAAAATAATGACCGTTATCATATTGATATAAATTATTAAAATATCCCTACAGTTTCGGACAGATCGTTTTTTTTCGCTACTGCTGTTGTACTTTTGCGCGAAAAATAAATGGTGAGATATGTTCGTAGATTCGCACCCACATGATTCCGAATTTGTTTGCTCTGTTTTTTTTTCTTTCTTTTGCTTTTGTTTTTTTTTTGCTGTGTCTCATCTTGCTGCTACGCGTACTGCTACTGCTACTGCTGCTTGCTGCTGTTGGTGGCGGTGGCGGTGGTGGAAGCGTTGGCCGCGACGCAGCAGCAACAGCACAGCACAACAGTATCCCTTCGATAGACGAGGCGAGTCGAAAAAGCTGTTGTTGTTGTCGCCTTGAAATGACGCAGACCAAAATAACAGCCTGCTTCGCCATGGCAGGGGCGCAAATAAAAGATACTATTAATATACTGCTGTAAAGTACAGACAGCAGTACCACCAGGTATCTACGCGTAAAATACCCCCGGTACAGGTATGACTCTAATTTTTATCAATACCATGTGGTATTGGAAGGTGCAGCTTGTTCTATAAACCAGAGGAATAGAAAGTCTGAACGTCTAATACGAGCAGACGAGTATGTGTACGACTTGTATACTGATCCATCCATTATACTGGTCAACCGTATTGGTAAGTTTTTCGCTTTTGGCTTCTTGTTGTCTAGACAACACAGCACAGAAGAAGGGAGAGAGTGATGCCAACGCGATCGAACGCCGAGAGAGGTGTCTATTAATAATCATATCGAATCTTCCCAAATCTCTACGTATGAATTTATTTGTCGTGTCGTTGAACCCTCTATAAAATAAATACATGCACGTACATATATGGTAGGAAATTGGATTCATCACGAGGTTTGTGTCTGGTGTGCATTTTGGTCTCACGCACGTCATAAACAAGTCATCCAAGCAAGGCATATCGTGGCTTGGTAGGTGGTCCGCGAGCCTATCAAGATTAATTTCGTGAGTTCGAGTCTCACCGAGTGCATGCTCATAGGGACTTTTTCTTGCATAAAATTGATTAGCGGAAAGCGCGAGAGCGCGAGTTAGCTGTACATTCGATGAAAATCGACGAGCAGTGGGAATGCTGAACCCTATGCGCGATAAAAAATAAAGGCACGTATCGGGGGGGAGAAGGGACGACACCTGTGACCACGGCTTGTCCAGAAGATCGTCGAGGGTAAAACCTCCTACGAGTGGGCTGGAAAGTAAAAGTGATGATGAAAAAAAAAATATATATATATATATCGTAGATCAATGTCTATTATGCATACGTGTAATAATAGTCGTGGTACTGCTGTATAATAATAAATAATTTGTATATTGTTTTACCTATTTTTTGTCCCATGACGTACCCTACCGACACGAGACAGAACAACCACAGACAGAGTACGTTTACGACTCAGTAACAACAACAGCTGAGCTGTAGTTACAGCTGTTCGTTGTTCGTTTGCTTGCGTTTTATTCTCTCTCGAAAAAGACGTCATCGTACGTACACATTGTAGATGTTTAGGCGTGTGCCCCCGTCCCATCACCCCCTTTTTTTGTTCTGTTCGTAGGCTCGTACGCACTCGTATAGTCTGTGTTGTTATTACTGCTGCTTGTAGCCTGTCGGTAGCTCCTCCTCCTCCTCGTGTACAGCAGCAAGCAGCAGCAGCAGCAGCAGTGCCCCGACGATGCCCAGAATCTTCGAGGGCTGACGGAATATCGAACCCGGGGCTGCGAGTTGCGAGCGACCACATACTCGTACAAGTAAGTAGTACTGCAGCAGCATTTATGTATACCTGAGAAGCTGTGTGGCCGCTGTGCGGATAGCGGATATGCCTCTGGGGAACAACAAAAAAACATGCGCCACTGATTTTATAAATTTTGAAATACGTCAGCTGTGAGTTCGACTGATTAAATAGTTGATACTCAACTTTGCAAGCTGCGTGTGCCGCCGAAACGTTGCTGGGCTGCCGTCGCTACTCGCACGCTGTTTTTTTCCCGTTCACAGCATTCGTTCTTTTTTCGTTTGTCGCGTTGCCTCACCTCCCCACTTCCCTTCTTATTTTCGGAGGCGTCGCCTGCAGGATTTGATTTACCTCACTCGCAAACACACCGAAATCAGGAAGGGAAGGAAATTCACTTTTTTTAGCGGAAGTAAAGTTTTTTTTTTTGTTTACCTCTATCGCAAACACTCTACTGATTGCAAAGTTGATGGAGTCGGTCCAAAAGGAACCGCATTTTTTTTTTTCCTGCGTGCGTCGCGTCGATACCGCCGTATCTTATAGAAAGCTCGGTATGAATGAATTGAATGTGGTTCGCTTCAAAAAGCACCGTCACATCGTGACATACATGCTACTATAGTACAAGCACGGTAAACAAAGCACCGGCACAGCTGTATGTATGTGTAGCAGTATACCTGTGGGAACACTCGGTAAATTTCGTGCAAAAAAGACTGTAGATTTTTTGTGGTTGTTTGTTGTGTTGTTTTCGCTTCGTTCGAGGGTCCTTGAGACATACTCGTATGTATATGGTACATATAATTATGACTCTCAACCGGCAGCACAAACAATAATATATACAGTACAGGTAGGTATCTAATAACTTGAGTAACACAGCAGACAGATATATCGCTCTGTGCCGGGGGTAGTTTTGTCACCACAAAACTTGTATCTCTCTTCCGTAGGATCGAAGAATCGGCACAGACACTGGTTCCTGGATCTCGACGGGGGTATAGGAGAAAAGGTTGGATGTGAAGAACACACACACCATATATATGCTGCACTACTGTATAATCCATATTCTAGAATCATAGCACACAGCAGTATATACTCGAAGCATCTTCGGGACTGTCCTCGTTTCTCGCTCAGATCATATACTAATAATACGGGGGATCATATTTAATAGGACCAAATATTGTTAGTAAAATGGGGATGTATAAAGGTTGTTGTGTGTGACGTAGGTCCTATTTCCTATCACTGCTGCTGTCATGATGTTCATAAACTTTTTTGTACTCTGGCGCGTAATCCTCCGTGATTTTTCATTTTCTTATCTTCTCTTTCTTGGTTATTATTGTCCTTTTATGAAAGGAGTCGTGGCGTAGGTGGATGACGAGCTTACTTCGCTCGTTTCGAATTGTCTGACGCATACCCTCTCCCGGACTGATGAACGCAATTAAGACGGAGGGGGTAGACACGGTAGCAAGGTATTATGCCACAGACCGCCTATTACATATTAGTAATGGTATAGGGAGAACCTGCCTGGTCATGCTATTCGTACCAGAAACTACGGCTGCCTGGAGGGTGTCTATATAGTTCTTCGGCTTGCTTGATATTTCCCTTGGTTAGAAACAACGTATTGAGCGCTCACGTGTTGAAGGTCTCTCTACTATTATAATAGAGGTAGGAATGCTCCGTCTCGAAAGGGATCCGTGGTCAAAAGTCAAACGACTTTGAAAGCAAGCAACAAATGAGCACGCCCCCCCCCCCCCCCCTGGAGCCTGGAGAGACCGGAACAAACTTTTTCGACACATCGGCATACGAAAGCTACTAAAGCTTCAGACTCGCACAAAGAACCCTATCTGCACGTTTCCGAGCACCGACTTTTCGTCTGTGAGGTGGGGTATTCGGTCCTCCAACAACGAACAGCTAATAATAGTAGTAGCTGAAAGAGAGTACGATTATATGCGCGGTTGGGTTTCACATAAACCACGAAGCGTTCTCATGAGGGGGGGGGGGGGGGGGGGGGGGGGGGGGGGCGTACTCATTTGTTCCTCGCCTTTGAGTCATTTGCTCGTTGACCACGCGCGCGTCCCTGTCCCGAGACGGAGACACCGTTGCTACTCCTAGCAGAGACGAGTCCAACATTGATTTGGGCGCTCACTATGTATTTTCCATACATTTACTAAATATAAATATTTTACATTTTCCTCATCGCTTTCCTGTTTAGTTTTTTGTGGACACCATTTATATCCTAGGTAGGAGGTTTCGTGAGGGGGGGATAAGTATACAATACCCCCTACTCAGCGTATCGCTTGATGTTCGTTTGGCTGGCCCCCTCCCCTGACTATATTATATACCTGGTATGTATGTTGGGTTGACGTCGGTTGGCGACGACGCTGTAAAACACGCCTCTCACTGCGTGACAGCCAGGGTAGCACCGTTTTTTTTTTTTTTTTTTTTTTTTTTGGCGGTCACCACGGCTGGCAGTCGAGTTAGATCATTTTTGAGCGGGGAGAACCTTAACTCCGCACAAGGGGGATGATCGTATCACGTAGTGCGTATGTATGGTACGGCACCCACGAGGCAGTTGCATAGTAAATTAAACTCAGTGAAGTTGTCATCCATATTCAAGAAAATCCGCCTCAAAAGCTGTTCTTAGCAGGATGCAGCCAACCCTTCATGCGACTCGCCCAACACCTCACGGCGCTTCGCGCTTGGTGCAAGCGATGTTTGCCTGGTCGCTGAAAACCGACGTGCTCCGTCCCGGCATTGTTGGGTTGCGAGGGTCGATGTTCATGCGACTAGGACCATGCATGATAATGAGTAGACCCCCCCCCCCCCCCCCGTGGAGATGGGTGGTGGCCACAGGCGGCGAAACAGGAAGAGAGTAAGATTAGCAAAATGTTTCTATGTAATACACGGAAGCACCGTAATGAGCGCTCAACTGTTGGAGGTGTCTCTATCAGGAGTAGGAACGGTGCTCCGTCTCGAAAGGGATGCGTGGTCACTGGTCAAATGGCCAAGGCAAGCAACAAATGAGTACGCCCCCCGCCCCCCCCTCGGAGGAGAGGACCGAATCTCGATACTATCGGTATTATTGCGTTTGTCATCGGACAATATATGCATGTAGCATGATGAGCTTCAACGTTGATGACTCATGAACGTTTACTCCCCGAAGGAAAAAAGCCGAGGGAAACCAAACCCAAAGGAAACCCGTGCACGAAGCGGATGGATACTGTAGATCTACCAGTATACCGGTTCAGTGTATGTACACCACTCTATCCCGAAATATAGGTACTATTTATATACTAATATGCAATAAAAACGGTCGTTATATTTAGGGACAGGGTGGTACTCGACTTCGCAAGCTAATATTACGGGGGACCTTTAAGTTAGTAAATAGGACCGAATATTGATAGTAAACATAGGGAAATATATAGGTTTTTGTGTGTACCGTAGGTCCTATTAACTATGGACCCCCGTAATAACACATGCTGTTGCCATCGTCGCCAGTTGCGCATATGCACATGGCATCACCATTATGTTCGTATGTATAGTACGATATCAACACGCCATGCACACACCAGGTGCTCTCATCCACACTCCACACTGCTCCGTACATAGAACTACTTATAGATATCTCAACCTCTGAGCGTGCTCGGTTGGTACACCCCTGGCCTCTCAGAGCTCCCACTTGGGAATCGCCTCCGTTTATTACTTGCCGGACCGTTCCAGCGAGTCTTTGTTTTCTCCATTTCTCGTCGTACTTTCAGTCCTTCTTCCCTTTTTTCTTCTTTCGTTTCGTGTGCGTGCGTGTACTCCGAGCACGGTTGCGCGGGCGAACTCGGCACCGTCGCGGGTGTCAGCGGATGAGATATACTTACTTAGATCTCGATCTCTGAGCGTGCTCGGTTGGTACATCCCTGGCCTCTTAGAGCTCCCACTTGGGAATCGCCTCCGTTTATTACTTGCCGGACCGTTCCAGCGGGTCTTTGTTTCTCCATTGCTCGTCGCATTTTCAGTCCTTCTTTCATTTTTTACTTCTTTCGTTTCGTGTGCGTGCGTGTACTCCGAGCACGGTTGCGCTGGCGAACCCGGCACCGTCGCGGGTGTCAGCGGATGCTGGCGGATAGAGGGGGAGTTGCAAGGAGCGCGGTCGCCGCTTTCGTGCCTAGGCGTCGCGTGTGCCTCGAGACACGGGGGATGCATCAATGGGCTCTGTCTGGCCTCCATTTGTGATTTTGGATAGAGTACGTACGACTATTTAAGGGTCGTTCGGGATTGTAAGATAATATTCAAGCGGTGCTTATTTTCGCGACCGGGCTGAGAGTCACAAGAGGGAGGTACCCCGAATGAGCACCAACATTGTCGAGCTTGCGTCGAGGTCCACGGTGAGCACCGGGCTTCACGCGAGGCAGGCGACGGGGCTTACTGTGGAAGAGAGGGAGCGAGGCTTTACCCGGACTGAATCGGTGGCGAGATGGTCGCGAGACGGGCGGGCGGCGTACGAGGCTGAGAGAGAAGCTCTGCTGTAAGATTTTTTCTTTTTTCATTTTTTCTTTTTTTGACTGTTCGATTCTCGCCTTCGTCCCCCGAAAAAAAAGGAAAAAAGGGGAATAGCTCATGTTCAAGAACCTGTAAAACTCACTCACTTAGAAAAACACCTAGGAAGGAACGATGAGAGCAATGCGATCATTGCATACTGAGTCCGGTACCGAAAAGTCGGAGGTAAAACTTGGATACTCAGAATCTCATCGGGGTTCCTGACTTACTCGCAAGGAGAGAAAAGTCAGGTTTAGTGAGGGAGAATGTGGTGGAAATCGAGTTTATAAGCCTTAAATTCATGTAGCGTTTGTTACGTAACATTTTTAGTCTACATTTCCCTACAACTGGTGTAAGGTGTTCCACTCAGGTAGTAAATTATTACACGAAAGGGGACGGGGAGTTTTTTCTTTTGGAAATTTTCGGTTTCATTTTCGTTGCCTTTTCTGTGTTGCTGTGCCGTTCTGTGCTTTATCTTTCGTACATACATACGAGTACACAGACACAGAGCATATCGAAAGAAGAAAATAAATACCCTACCTGGGGTATGTACGTATGTACGACGTGTGAGCGAGCGTAGCGGAAAACCGCCCGCGACGCGAAGCATATGTGGCGTCCGAGCTGTTTTCTCCTGAAGCATGGCGGCAAGACTCTTGGCATTATCAAGTCGCCAGTTTGCAGCTAACTACAGGGGCCATAAAAAAAACAATATTCAATCATGGACCTCTGTCCGCTTCGCATAATTTGATGTTTCCTTCCTGAGCGAGCGTAGCGGGCGGCGTAGGCCGCCCGCGGAGCGAAGCGCCTTGTACAGCATACACCATACAGCATGCAGCATACAGCAGTGCTGAGACCGCCAGTGCCATATAGTGGTGTTGATACTTTCTTGCCTGCAGCAGTAGGCACAAGCACCAGGGACCTAGAAAACCTACTCAACAAGCAGCAAACAAAGGAGAGCCGAACGGTTTAAAAGCATAAAAAACATAGATACCAATCAATCGACCGGTAAAATTACGACGGGTATTAGTGTACTGGCAGGGCATCAATCGACCAGAATGATGACGGTTTGTACCAGGCGCAATTAACTCTGTGGGGTCGGAATTGCGGTTTGGCGCATCAGACTCCGGAAGGTACATATATGTTGCGCGCAGCAGCGCAACACGAGTTTCGGAGCGTGCGACAGGTTTTTCGCCGTAGGCAGAAAAAAAAAAAATGTTGCTCGTGTGTCTTTTTCGCCGGAGGCCCGAAAAAAAAAAAGCGAGGTACCTGGTACCTTTCTTCGTTCGCCGTACATACAGTAGGCGGAAAAAAAAAAAAAAAAACGTTTGTAGGCGTCTACAGTAGTAGTATTGGAGACGCGCACTTCGTCCAAAGGAAAAGTGGTTTCCGGGCGTGTATCCGCGCATATGTCGCTCTCTTATTTTTTGCCCCCGACGGTCCCCTCTGGGGGCGGAGCAAGAGACGCCGGAGCTCTGATGAGTCCCCTGGCATGTAAATATAAAAAAAATACTTCATACGTACGTACATACTTGTTGAGTACCTGTTTGTAAATAATAATATCCACGTTGGAGCTCATGTACAGGTCGTCTCGCTCCTTGGTCAAAATTGATTTCGTTGGCGCTAGCTCAAGGCATCAATTTTTTAATTTCGTCTATTCTCGGAGGGACGGACGGATCTTCCCTGGCGCGGAAAGGCAAGCATAGTAAAGAATGCCTCTTCCAGATCATCTCGGTGACCACCCAGGTCGCGATTTCGCGCCGAGTACATGGGTATAAACTAGCCCCGAGGGACCGCCAGGCCGCTAGAGGGGAAGGGAGGAAGAAGCCGGAAGAATGCGACCATTGACCTGGGGGTCGAACCTTGAAATGATGTGTGGGGAATGGAAATTGGTAAACGGCTGGCAGAGAAGCGTGTGAGGGATACTACTGATTATTATTATGATTGCCTTCTGACAAAATAACGTAGATTCCGTTCCTGTATAAACCAAATATCCTTCCGCAAATCAGTAGTATCCCTCATACACTTCTTCTCTGCCAGTCGTTTCCAAAGTTCCATTTCCCACAACATTTCATTTTAGCTACCAGTATAGTATATTCTATTCCTCATCGACGTTGATTTAAGGAAGGATATTCGGCTTATATATAGGAACGGCATGTACGCAATATTATTTATTGTGTCGAAAGGCAAGCATAGTAAATATATTTTCATCTGCCCCTCCCCCCATAATATATACCAGGTATACACAATATACATGTACCAGGTAGAGGGGTAGTGCCTCGGAGGTGCAAAATACCGTATTACACTTTTACGGGGGGCCATAGTAAAAAGGACCGAATATTGTTGGTAAAAATAGGGGGATTACATAGGTTTTGTGTATACTGTAGGTCTTATTTACTATGGTCCCCCGTAATACTCAAGATAAGCACCCCATGGGTCGAATTTCAGATTCGGTTTCCTCCAAAACATGCCTTAAGGGGGGGCACACGCAACGAGAATGGTGGCTTTGGGGGAAAAAAAAAAAAAAAAAACGCCGAGAGGGTATGCATGGACGCATCGCTCGTCGTACTCGGTACGCCCTCTCCGTTGTCGAGAAACCCGTCAGCTTTTGACAGTCGTCAGAGGGGGGGTGTGTTATCTTATCACCCTGGTGTGATAGTGTTTCCTGGTACCTGGTACACTGCAGTGAATGTCTTCAATTAGTATGAACGACTTCGTTGAATCATTCAAGCCCTTCAAAGCATACCCGGAATCATGGACTATAACAATGGCAGTGCAAGCTTGTCGGAAGGCAAACCCAACAAATATCTATATTACGGGAGATCATAGTTAATGGGACCAAATATTGTTCGTAAAAATAGGTAAATATATAGGTGTTTATGTATACCATAAGTCCTATTAACTATGTTCCCCCGTAATAGTAGTAGTTTCGTGAAGTATTCAGATCTGATCGGTACTATCTACGTATGCATGTCTGAAATCACATTGGATTCTGGATTCCCATCAATACGTAGATGATGTGATCGGAACCGGCGCTCCACTTCGTCAGACGCCTAACGTAATAACCCGCAGTGAACCAAAGAACACCTCGTCTGCCGTGAGATCGACGATTTCGTCGAGACTTGTTTTTTCCTCCAAGCTGCGTGTAGAGTGTGTATTAACTCCGATCCTGTCGAAGAAGGGTTTGGTGGTATGTGGTTTTTTCCTTCGATGGACCTCCGCAGTACTACTATTATTATGATTATGACTTATTCTGATTTATTGTTGTTGTCGTTATTGGTACCACAGGGGTCATACCTGGTAGTAAATAGGACCGATGGTGTACATAAAAACCTATATATTTAGGTATTTTTACTAACAATATTTGCTCCTATTTACTATGGTCCCCCGTAATAGTATTATCATGTTCACCGCACCGACGCACTAAATTTAATGTTGTTCGGCATGAGCTTCACAACGTCGATCACGACACAAAACGCTGTTAGCCTTCCTAATAACAGAGCTCCAGTCCCGTTTTGGGGACAAACCATAACGAAACGGCGCTATCGGGCCAGAGTTAGGGCCCATCTGAACGGGGACTTTCGGTTCTTTCAATTTGACTAGATTTTTTTTTTTTTCTAGTTTAATTTGCATCTGATTGAACGAAATTTAGTGTTCCCCGTTAAGATGGGCCCTTAGGGTTTATGGTTGCCCCCAAAAAGGCGCACTGCAGTTCTAAAATGCTCAACACTCCCAGCGATCAATGTAGCGACGGTATACCTATATCATACATTCCGAGCACCGGCATATCATACACACTTCGCGTAGTACGTGGCTCGTTGTAAACTGAAAAAAGAATGGATGCTGGTGGTGGTGGGTGGCCTCTGCGATGGTGCATGTGGTGCCGCGAGTGACGCTTTGTTCAATGGAAACTTCGCATTCATACGTGTTTTGGTCGTAGTTAGTGGTGTCGACGCGTTGACGTGGGAAGCATCGTCTGAACGAGGTCGAAAAAAGACAGCAGCCGAGCAAGGTCTAAAATCAGCCTACTCGCTCGCGAACACCACAACAACGAAAAGCGAAATAAAAACTGTCACCACCACCACACCGCCACCACCACCACCACCACCACCACCATCACCACAACAGAAAGCGGATTGGCCGCGGCGCGCCGGGACAGACCGCGGGGCGCCACAAAAGTTATCTCTTGCCGTTTGACCAATGGCGCTTCTTCTTGTGCATTACATTGCTTCGATATGCCACTGTGCCGGCTCCTCTTGCCCCCTCTTACGAGGGCTGCTGTGCTTCTTCACTTGATATGGCGTACTTTTTTGTGCGCTTCCGTGTCGTGTATTTTTAGGTGGGAAGCGTCGTGCTTCCCAGCCGTTTTTTTTTTGTTGTTTGTTTTTTTAATGATTTTTTCGAAACTTCTTAGGGCGCCAAACATCTTTGTGTGATCACGGACTCCTTGATTGAAAGTTATTGTAAGGAATAACGACAACAACAACAACAACAACAACAACAACAGCAGCAGCAACAGCAACATTTTGAGTGTGTTTGTCGCTCCTCTTTTCTCCAACCTACCAGCACCGATTCCGCTTGCCTCTTTTCGCGACGGCCTCCGGACCGTGGTACAGCAAGCGGAACCGACGATGGCCTCTAAGCCCAGGTGTCTCCCTGTGCCTATACACACCGTGTTTGGTTCTGATTGCTGCTGTCTCCTTGTGTACGCGTTGGCGCCGGCCTCTGCAACCTGCAATGAATGGTGCTTCCCATCCCACTTGCTCTCTTCGCCCTCCTTTTCTTTCTCACTCCCTGTTCGTCGTATAGCTCAGATCTGGGGTCACACAGCAGCAGGTATTATAGAGTGTCACCATTATTTAGGTGCCTGAAGTGTCCGCCAAACGACTTTCACGCTCTCTAAAATCGAGACAAAAAAGCAAATTAATTTGGTTAGGTTGGGTTGGGCTGGGCTGGGTTGGGTTGGGTTGGGTTGTGCTGGGTTAGGTTGAAGTGGGTTCGGTTAGCTTGGCTTGGCTTGACTTGGCTTGGCTTGGCTTGGCTTGGCTTAGTTTTTACCTCCCACCAACGCACACAAGTTGACGACAGTCACAAGCATATATCCTGCCGCACGAATACCTAGCGACAGCATTTGCTGTGCTTTGATGTATGTACGAAACCCGCCTTTTATTTACGGGAGGGATGAGGGTCGCACTCAACCCTGGTTAATAGTAAAACAGCGCGCACTAACAAAGCCAGGCCAGGATTTACTCACAAAAAAACAGTAAAATCGGGCAGGATGAGGCTTTGAATTTCAAGATTAGAAGTTCAGGAGCATGTAACGAGAAATACGGAGCAAGGACATCAAGTGGAGTAGGTTGACGTTCAGCCTGAAGTAGGTATATAGCGGAGCTAGACCTTGCTCATACGTACGAGAAGTAGTTTTTTTTTCTCGGACGCGTATTTTGCTTTTTTTTTCTTGATTCCCAAGGTTTTCGTTTTTCGAGGAATATTTTGTGGGCAATGAAAGCTGAAGCATATGCCGCACACTGTTTTTTCGGGTAGCGAACACAATAAGAACAATGGATTCGCGAGGCGATAAGGCCGCGGGCCGGTCGTTTTCTTGCCCATCCCCCCCTTTTTTAGGCTGTTTGGTCCCGATCCCCGCATTATTTTCCGTATTGGATGTAGAATAGAACCGTTGTTTCCGGGGATTTATTTTTGTTCAGGAATGTTTTGAGTGATCAACGTTGAAGCTCATGCTGCACATTGTCGGATGGCAAGCCTAATAATAGTACATTTTCTTGGTTTTGGCAAGAATAGGGTGGTTTCTTGTATTTCCGCAGACGGCCACTTTTCGTAGACACGAGCCTGTCAGGGGATTTCTCAGGCCGAATTTGTTACCGACCCTGCTCCCACTCGACACCCTGTTCCTACCCGAACCTGATTCCCACTCGACACCCTGCTCCCGCTCTAGAAGGGGTTGCAGAAATATAATTAGCCACCGGCAGGGCCCATCAAGGCACCCTGCTCCCACGGGACTCTGTCCACCAAAATCGGGGTTTCTACCTGAACGGCGGCACGACAAACGGGAATGGCACTAAAACTCGTATGATAGTGTCCGACCTGTGGTTTTCCCGCGCAGACTCGCGTCTACACATGGGTACGCCCACTTGCGCAAGAGGAAAACCTGTCATCAAGATTGTCACATAGGTCGTGATGGATTATCGCATCCCGTGCGACGTGTACGGCAGCTTCCATGCACGAAGCGGGCGAAGAGTGGCGAGAGCTTGAGCTGTGCGGCTCGAGGTCTGTGCTTGGGGACGATGAAACATCCCGGAGTGATGACACGGCCTGCCACAGCGAAAAGGGCGAGGTACTCGTTGGTTGTTGTCCTGCTTCTGAGCTGCTACACAACGGAATGGGGCCACGAACAAGAGATAATCTAAGGAGAGCATTGAAGAAAAAAATATTTTGGAGGACGCTAAGAAAATTGGAGCAGTGTGCCAGATACACCAAAAACACAAGCCTGTCCGAAAAAAGACCAGCGGATGCGGACGGCTTTTGCCCACGAGCCAACAACAGCGATCAGCGGCCGCAAAATTGAGCGGCGTCCTCTATGTGGTGTGACTACAGGGTGCGTACTCATTGGTTGCTTGCCTTAGTCATTTGACCATTGATCACGCGTCCCATTCGAGACGGAGCACCGTTCCTACTCCTAATAGAGACACCTCCAACAATTGGGCGCTCATTACGTTGATTCCATATATTACGTAGAATTTTTTTGCTAATCTTATCCCCTTCCTGTCTGGCCGCCTGTGGCCACCATCTATCTCCTAGGATAGCGATCGTTTTCTCGCTGTTGTTCATTGTATCAAACTCCACCATGTCACATTCGTCTATTTCCCTCATCTCTTCTAACAAATCCTGTTCCTCCTTGTATATTTCACATTCTCCTACTATGTGAGTTCTACTCTCTATTGCTTTGCCACACGGGCACATCTGTGCATCTACTTCTTCCTCCTCCCGGCTACTGGTAAACCTCTTCCTTCTTTCTGGCGGATCCAGCTCCCCCACGCGAAAGCGCAGTTTCAGCGTTTTGGCGATGTCCATTGGGCCATGCAAATACGTTTTGATTCCTATTCCTTGCCTCAATCGCCGTAAATCTCCATGTGTTTTCCCGATTCCACGTTGTTTCTTAGCGCTAGCCTCTCCCTTCTTTCTATCATTTCTTCTACTTCTGCCTTGTATTTCTCAAACTTCCCGGCAGACATAATCTCTTCTGCTTTTAGGAGGGGGGGGGGGGAAGCTGCTCACAGCAGCGAAAGCGTGTTCTGCCGCGGGAGGACAGTAGTTTGAGAAAGAAATGCAGCTCCTAATGACAAGCCGGTAGGAAGCACCGTCGGCTGTTGTCACGATGTCAATATATCAGTGTCACGTTTTCTTATGATTAATACTATTGTTGCCTTGCCCTCAGGCCGTTTCCTATGCGGTTCGATTTTTGAGCTTCAGATTTTGACCCGATGGCATTTTCAGATATGAGCTTGACAAATCGAAAGGGTCTTCCTATGCGGAAAAATCAGATTTATTGTGCGTGTAGAGATTCGAGCAAACGCCGAACCAACTGCTGTTTTTGTGATTTTGGAGCCGCGAAGAGACGCGCTGGGTGCGTTGCCTTGCGCGTAGGACCCAAGCGTCCGAGCCCACGCTGACTGCCTCTAGTCTGGTGGCGAAGAGACGTGGCGAGTGCACTAGAGTCAACCTGTCTTGGTGTTTGGTGCTTCATTTTGTGACTTGACTGCTGCTGCTGTACAGCTGCAGTGTAGTCTACGAGTACGTATCCACGGAGAGGCGCGTGCCGAGTGCTCTTCTCTTGGTCTCTAGGCCCGAGCCCGCGCCAGCCGACTCTAGTCTGGCCACGGAGGGACGCGCCGTCCGCGCGTCGGGCGCGAAGCAACGTCGCTATACAGCAGCTGTATCACCATCCAACTCATCGATCGTTCTGCTGCTGTTCGCTGTCGTGGATAACATCTTGAATTTAGAGAGCATGCCATTTTTCGATTTGAAAATCTGATGACCCAGGTCGTCGGATTTTGGGGCCAAAATCCGACGACTTGGGTCATCGGATTCTCAAATCGAAAAAATTCCGGTCGGATTTTGCATATTTGGACTGCATAAGCAGGGTCATTCGTTTTTGAGATCGAAAAATACAAATCTGAAGCTCGAAATCAAACCGCATAGGAAACAGCCTCAGACAATGTATCGTACATGAATCGAGAATATCCTCTAGTACCGCAGTAGCATGTACTATTAATATCATGGTATCTCTTCTCTCCGTCCGGACCAACACTTATCCCGCTCTACCTTCTTGAAACGCTCCTCCTTACACCCCCCTCTCTCCTTCCGTTGGCGAACCCGTTTCGATCACCCCACCCCCCCTCGTCAATGTTCCAGCCTCAACGTCATTGACGGCGGCAGGACGTTCATGTCACATCTTGAACACGTAGAGTTTGTCGCGATGCCGCGTGACCTCGCTTTCGTCATGGCCTGGAATGTGCGTGTAAACTTGCGCTGTTTTAGCTGTTCCGCCGCATCGTGCGTGCGACGCATCATCTACTTTGGGAAACCCTGAACTCTATAATCGACCCCAGACTAGAGGAATTAGCCCTAAAATCAACACACGCCTCCTCGGCACTACCAAACTTCTTCTCCGACGTGCGACAGAAAACCGCACGCAATTTTCCAGGGCGACGAATCCCTTGGAATCACTAGTGTTCGGTTTTTTTTTTCTTGGTTTAGCTGAAGTCAGCGTAAGCAGAACGTACCCGCGGTTCAATAAATAAATCCGTCCCGTGAGGCAGCACTACATGCCGGCGAGCTCCTTACTTTTTTCGATAGCACGTACCTGGTGGTCATCAGAACCAATTATAGTTTTGTAAACATTGGAGGGATATACTGTTTTGGGGCTCATCGTGGGTTATGATTGGCATACCCCCCCACGCCGCCGCCGCCGTAATACGGGTCCTTCTTTACCGCATGTATCGCGTCGACCATAGCTGTTTTTAACCTTTTTGCTGCCATGCTGCACAAAGAAAACAGCCCACTCTCGTAGTTCCAAGTGCCCCCCCCCCCCCATTGCTGTCTCTGGAACTGGCCACACCAGAAATCAAATCAATATATTGATGCTGGCATCCATACGCAAGAAAATCCGCTTCACAAGCGGTTCTGAGTAAGGGATGCAGCTCGCCCTTCATACGACTCGCCCAACACCTCAGGGCGCTTCTTCGCGCTTGGTGCAAGCAATATCTGCCTGGTCGGTGAAAACCCGGCGTTCTCCGTCCCGGTATTGTAGGGATGCGAGGGTCTATGGTCATACGACTACGGCCATGCATGATAATGAGTACCCCCCCCGAAAACAAAAAAAACGTGGTCAGGGGGGATGCAGGAGTCGTGGCGAAGGAAGGAACACGGAAGGCATGCATCTTGTTTTGGTTGCACATCATCTGGGTGGCCACGCGCGGAAGGGGTCTGTCTCACTTCAATCTCCATCTGCGGTGTCGTCCAGCGGATACGAGGACCAGGGGTCGGGGCTGGTGGGGGAAGTGGAGGGGAGTGGGGTTGGGGAAGGGGGGGGAGGGGGGGGGGGGGAGAGTGACAGCGGGTGGGGCCGGGGGGGGGGGGGGATGGCAGTGGGTAGGGAGGATGACAGCGGGTGTGTGTGTTTGAAAGACGCACACCCAGGGGGGGGGAGAGTGTACTCGATATCATCCATGGCCGTAGTCGTATGATCCCTGGGTGTGGGGTTGACAGACCCACACGAAAGGGGTGGGGATGGAACGTGGAGGGTGCGACGTGGTAGGATGAAGCGTGGTACGGGTAGGTATCTGGGTAACAAGAGAAGTCGGAGCAAAGGAAACGGGTAGAGCGGATCTTTTCTAGCCGCTGCAACCCTTTGGAGGGGGGGGAAACAAACTCGCGATTGCAAATTAATGGGGATGCATTTCGCAGCTGCGGCGGCGGCTGTGGAATTAAACAAACGAAAGGGAGCTCGACTGAGAACTACGGCGGGATTATGTCTTCTCGATTTCCCTCGGGTTTTCTCTCTTCATTCCGTAGCTGCGGTTTACGCGTGGTCGACGTTGATGAACACCCCCTTAGAACTCCCCCCGCGTTGTTTCGGGACAAACTGGCCTGGAAGTTGTGAAGTAAAAGTGATAATTTCAGCGGTGAGTGGTGCGCACAAAGGTTACAAGCCGCACAAGCGGCGCATTTGTCGGATGGAAGACGCAAATTATTTTCTTTTTCTGTGGGGGAATGGTTATGGACCATCAGCGTTAAAGCTTGGAGCTCATACTGCACACATCGTGAGACGGCCAACACAACAACAACGGTACTACAATATTTACCATAATTTCCTCAGGTTCTTCTTTCTTGGTTTTGTTTTTTTTTGTTCACGAGTGATCAGCGTTGAATAAAATCTATGCTTCACACCGGTGGATGGCAAACTTGAACAATCATACATATCACTCTGGGCGTAAATATAAGAACCGCTTGGTATTGATATTATTGTATAAACCTCCCTTATATTCCGCCCACCCAGCGTCGTATCTGTTAGTAAATACTGCCGCGAAGACGCCTTGCTGCCTAGGTTTTTAGGTCGGAGCCTCTACGCCGGACCGCGTGTGCAGGACAGGAGGAGTGCCCGGCCCGATCGCGATGAAGGTTGCTTGCGCGCACCACCCCTTGACACCACGGTATAACGTGGCTTTCCAGACTGTCGTCCTCGCAGATAAATGCTTGGTCCCTGTTGTACGGCTCGCCCGACCTTCTGTCACACCCGAAGTAACCTCCGCCCGATGAAACGATGCTGGTCCTGTCTGCGATGGGTTTTTTCGTTTTTTTTCTTGGTGCGCGATGCTGAGTGGCAGGATCTCCGGACAAAAGTGGGCTGCAGGTAAAGAGTTCCAACATATCTTTACTGTAGGACGCGTGGCATGGGAGGAGCGCCGGACAAAGTGGGCTGAATGGGGTCCAACACACGCCGAGACGCGTGCTATTGGGAAAAAATGTATGGCCAGCATCAAACTTTTCTGGGGCTCAGAAGGTGTTACCTACTGAGTTATAGGGGTAAACGGCCGATCGATTGCCAGCGTAATCCTTATAACACTCTATCCGCCTCTGAGCGGCGGAATCTTTAGGGCGTCGGTACCGTATACGGCCGCAACCCTGACCTACCCGCTTCGTTTTAAATACCTGGGGACGCTGGTGTACCGAGCTTCCCCACCAGCCATCCGGACCATCCCTTGGCGAGCTTTCCCTTTTCCACCCCGATTCCCACCGAGCCACCGCGTTCATCCCCCACGACCGTCCTGCCCACGACGCCAAATGTGAAGGTGTTACCTACTGAGCTATAGGGGTAAAAAATCGATCGAGTACCCAGCCCAACGTAATCCTTACTAGGTATAACACTACCCGGAGGGAGACGACTCCCCCCTGTGGCTATCTCCCCCGCATCTGACCCTCCTCGGAATCAGGTCGGGTCGACCTGCTCGACCGCCCCCGGGGTAGCTGCAGCCCGGGTCTGCTGTTTGTTGCGGCGGGAGAGACGGGTTAACCAAACAGATTGACGCACGGGGCACACGAGACGCGGTAGTTGTACGTACACATGAGGCAAGCGTGGTGAGACTCATCCAACCGTATGGGTATTTTTCCGTTTTTTAGGCTTAATCTATTTCCGGACCCGTTGAGCTCTTCAAGTGAGCAACTATTAGCGTACCTGACACCGGTTAGCATCGTACTCTCACTACCACCAGGTAGTATTTTTTTGTTTCAGGACTATCAGGACTATTAGTATTACGGGGGTCCGTAGTTAATAGGACCTATCGTATACATAAAAACCTATATGTTTAACTATTTTTGCTAACAATATTTGGTCCTATTTACTATGTTCCCCCGTAGTAGCAGTGGCGCATGGAAGCGTTGGTCGGGCTGCGCGAAGAGACTCCTTCGAGATCATGATTCGGGTGAGATATTGAGCTCCTCATGTGAGAGCAGCTTAGAAAACAGGGCACCACCCCCAAAAGGCCGCCACCACTATGAGGCACCTACCCCTCCCGTGGCATTGTTCGTGAGCTTGAGTTTTACTTTCACCAAGCCGCCTGTGCACAAAACATGTAAAAGAAAAAACTCTATACGTCCCCCAATAACCGACTTTGATGGCAAATTGTGAGTCAAGCCCCGGACACGCAATCAATCCATGGGCTAGTTACCTAACACATACCTCGTACTAATGATATTGCTGGGGACCATAGTAAATAGGACAAAATATTGTTAGGAAAAGCAAGGAAATATATAGGTTTTTGTGTGTACCGTAGGTCCTATTTACTATGGTCCTCCGTAATAGAAATACAGCAGTGGGGTAACTTTTTTCAAGACCACCCCGTGACCAGCCAACAAACGTGGTCCTATCTGTAATATGGCCTTATACTTTACTACTGCCCATACAAATTCCGAGTGATTTTGTTTTTTAAATAGCGACAAGCCGATTTTTCCCTGGTCTTATCTCCCGAAAAGTCTTGAAAAAGGACGGTCTTGAAAAAAAAAACGGGTAACCCCACTCGGTATTGCATATAATACACGTCGAGAACCCACAGCTACATGGGTGAGCTCCTCCTTTGCAATGTATATATGTACGATCTACTGAGACGTTTCCGTTACTAACACGTCACGTGATCGCCTAAGTGCAGTACGTATATGCCTATCTTCTCATACTGGTACGTACTGCATCCCCTCATAGCTACATGATACCATCACACACTTACCACGTATAATAGCGATGGGACTACTCAGTGGGCTGGTGTTTTTTTCGTACAATTATTCCCGAAGTCAATGTTTTAGGTACTGCATGGAACGCCTCAAACGACCTTAACACTCTGGGCGTCAATATAAGGACCGTTTGGTATTGACATTAATGTATAAACTATCACTATATTTCCGCCCAGAGAGGCAGGTGCCACCCCTACCGCAGCGTGCCTGAGCACAGGACACTTATTACTGTGGCATATGAAACAGGAAAATAACTGTTCAGGGTGGATTTCTTATCTGAGAATATGGGTGCGCAGTCTACACAAAATTCAGTATAACGACTCCCAAGCTTGTTGTTGTTGTCTTTTTTGTGCAAATCTCGGCTTGCATTGTTTTAGTAAACATTTTCTCAGAAATATATACACTTGCATTTTCTTTTTACGTAAATCTCAGCCCACGTTGTTTTACTGTCCATTTTTTCAGAAATATATACACTTGCAGAAGACACCTAATTTGCAACAGGAAAGCTGGACGAGACTGGATTTATTATTTGTTGAAAGCGTGCGTTTTATTGTTACTTAGTAACTTGCTCACAAGCAAAACAACCCCGCAGTGCCCCATTTTTCCTGTAAATCTCAGCCTGGATTTCTCAGGACTCATTCTCTTACGTAGAGTGGAAGTGTCCTGCTAAGACGGTCGCCAATCAAGCATGTTCTCCATTTTACTAGTAATTGTTGTGGTATCTCCCGAATTCTCCGGATTGTTTTTGTTCATGCCTGAGTTTTCTATGAATCTGCATATACCGCCCTTCAGGGCGGGCTAGTGTTATGATATCCCCTCTCCCCTGTTGCGGCGTTATGGTTTGTAGCAATCGTCCCCTCATCATACCTGGCAGGCGTTATCGCCTGCTTTTCTGATGAGCGCCTCGCCCCTTCGTTCAGAAGACATCTGGCGAGGCAAACAGCAACTAACACAAAAGCTTATAACATCGTCAAGCACCTCGTGTGAGTGACCAGAACAGAGCCAAAGGCATCAAACTGCTAGAGCAGTAGTCGGTCCCAAGATCCATACTGCCTTGCCTGCTTTTCTGATGAGCGCCTCGCCCCTTCGTTCAGAAGATGTCTGGCGAGGCAAACAGCAACTAATACAAGAGCTTATAACATCGTCAAGCACCTATTTTAGTGACCAGAACAGAGCCAAAGGCATCAACCTGCTAGAGCAGTAGTCGGTCCCTAGGTCCATACTGCCTTACACGTAACAGTATGTTACTGACGGGTGCTACGATAAGGCATGCCTTAGGCTGTTTCCTATGCGGTTAGATTTCGAGCTTCGGATTTGCATTTTTCGATCTGAAAAGCATCGGCTTATGCAGTCCGAATATGCTAAATCTGATCGGATTTTTTTTTTCGATTTCATAATCCGATGGCCCAAGTGGTCGGATTTTGGGCCAAAATCCGACCACTTGGGCCATCAGATTTTCAGATAAAAAAAAAGGACATGGTCTCTATATTCAAGATGTTCTCTACGACAGCAAGCAGCAGCAGAGCGATCGATGAGTTGGATGATGACACAACTGTGTAGCGACGTTGCGTCGCGCCCGACGCAACGTCGGCGGGCGGCGCGTTTCTCCGCGGACAAACTACAGTCGGCTGGCGCGGGCTCGGGCCTAGAGACCAAGAGAAGCCCACTCGGCGCTCATCTCTCCGTGGATACGTATTCGTACTGCAGTAGCAGCATTCAGCCACATTGTGTCAAAATACAAAATATCAAGACAGGTTGACTCTAGCGCATTCGGCACGTCTCTTCGCCGCCAGACCAGAGGCAGTAGGCGTGGGCTCGGACGATTGGGTCCTACGCGCAGTGCAGCGCACTCAGCGCGTCTCTTCGCGACGCCAGACCACAACAGCAGCAGTTGGTCTCGGCGTTTGCTTGAATCTCTGCACGCACAACATATCCGATTTTTCGGCATCAGGAAGACTGTTTCGAATAGCGAAGCTTACAGCTGAAACTGCGATCGGGTCATAATCTGAAGGTAGAAAAATCTGAACCGCATAGGAAACAGCTTTGTAGCGTTTTTTCGCCAAAATATGTCTGGCTGACGAGGCTCCTTCACCCTTTTAGGACTGCAATCCCGTTTCGGGGGAAACTTACTTAGAATTTGCGTAGTTAGTCCCCAAAACAGGATTGCAGTTGCCCTTACAGAGTTAACCGAAGGACTGTTGTACCTTCAGTAATAAGGGATGCCTTATTCGTCGGAGTTCCTTTTGTATTCTACAGTATTATTTGTTTGTCAACCTACCCTGGTGGGCCATTCGTTGGACACAATTTTATCAAAATCAAAAGTAAGTTCTTGGGTGAGGTACACTCGTGGGGCTCCTCCTCGGGTGAGAAAGAAGTGAGGAAGGAGCCTTAAGAGTAGCGAGCTCTTACGCCGACCGTAGCGTGCGTCCAACCATTTGCGTTCTGATATGTCATACACTTCAAATCCAGTGCAGCAAATCTCGAGTTTTCTTCCTTTTTTCTTCCTCGATTGCCCGTGTTCTCAGCAAGGGTCCTGTAGTTGTATTGTCTGTGTAGGAGTGTGAGAGGGGGTCGAACCGGCCTCAAGGGGTACAGACGAGGTGAGCCGTGCGCTACGGTAGGGGCTGCACTTCTGAGGCTAATTTTTCCCAGGGCTGTTCACGGGGTCGGGAAAAACCTTCCGCATCAGGACGGGTCCGATCGGGCGACGGTGAGCGGACCCGACACGTGAGAATTGAAAAACCTCCTGACCCGACCCAACCCGGACCCGACCCGGCCCGGCCCGACCCGACCCGACCCGATCCGACCCGACCCGACCCGACCCGACCCGACCCGACCCGACCCGACCCGACCTGGCCCGACCCGACCCTACCCTACCCGACCCGACCCGACCCAATCCAACCCGTGACCCGACCCAATCCGATCCGTGAGATTTGAACCACTCCTGACCCGACGCGCGGGTTGGGATCAGGACCCGTGAAGAGTTCCCAACGTTTCTCACTGATGGAGCCCCTCAACAATTGCAGCTCTCAAACTGCCCACTATAGCTAGATCCGATGTTGTGCTCCGTGCACATATCCGTTAGACACACATAATATCCGTCAGAGACCTTTGTAGCCCATGCGGTTGTCTGTGGTATCTCTATCATGGCTTACCTGGTAGCTTTTTACACGTTTTCCCCAAAAAAGTGGGCTGCTGAGTACGGTTTAGAGCATTCCAAACAAAATCTGGAGCCTTATGAACACCGCAGTACCTGGTAGGTGGCACTCCGACCGTAGGGCGAGGCGGACCGGAGACGATGGCGGTCACAAGTAGCAACCAGTGCTGCGGTGGGGAAAGGGGGCCGACAGGGATCGGGGGCGAGCCCCTTCGCTAGCGGTGCCGGCGGCGGCCGGGGGGGGGGCAGCGCGCCACACGTATAAGCCGCCGGCCAAAGGGAGAGCTGCGGCGGCGGAGAGAGCGGACCTCAAAGGGCGCGAGGGAGGGAGGGAGGGAGGGAGGGAGGGGGGGGGGGGAGGGAGAGAGAGAGAGGGTGTGACGCACTATACGATAGAGGTGGTACTGTTTTTGCTTTACGAGGCAATATTTCTGACTTGACCGATGAGTCTTCTCCTAAACTGAGGAACCTACTCAACATCGTTTGTTTTTACAACCCGCCTTCGTTGCAGACCCACCTTGGCCATGAGATTGCTCATCGGGCTGGGTGAGATGTATTATAGAGGTCTTCAAGTGAGGATCCTCAGAAATTCTCAGATATTACGAGTGCACTCCTTATCGAACGAGCACGCGTCAGAGGGAGAGGGTGCAGCGGACCCTGCCGGTCGCGGACCGGCGGATCAGGGAGGGTATAGGGGAGGATGGAGGACGAAAAGAACACGAGGCGGGAGGGAGAAGTCGCAAAAAAACAAACGTCGTAGAGGGGCTCTGATTCGGTATACCAGCCGGTTACGGCACCCGTTCGTTACAAGAGGAACTACTATTAATACAAGCAGCACCTGTTGGGCTAAATGTACCCACAAAGCTTAGTCCTTGATTTCCCCTGAGTAGTCTGTGGCGAGGGTGAAGTGCACTCGGAGATCAGTGTGCTGACGAGAAACAGTTTCTCACCCCACGAAGTTATGTTTTTATATATATATATATATATAAAATATTCGTTCGAAGGGAAGAACACCTCCCTGTTGGACCGCTTCAGTCGCGTGACTGGAGTAGCCCAACAACTGCTCAGGCTACAAACGAACAGCACCAGCTGGAGGATCCCTCGGGGCTGTCGGGTGGGGGAGGGCGTCCGAGAATGCGAGGCGGACGCGCGTGCTACGTACGGCAGCGGCAGCAGCTATTACGGGGGACCATAGTAACTAGGACCTACGGTACATACAAAAACCTATATATTTCCCCATTTTTCAGTAACAATAGTTAGTCCTAATTACTATGGCCCCCTGTAATAGTGATTGTTTTTTTTCAAGGTTCCTCGCTTGGAGAAGGAGCTCTGCACATACCTCACCCGAAACTAACCGCCCTTGAGAGGAAGAAAAAAAAAAAAACGTACCTGTAGTCTATTATGCCCAATCCCGTGCGGTGCAGGTTGTGTATACAGCACCGGAGAGTGCCCTATGTGCAGGGAGTTATGATTTCCCTATCACCATGACGCTCACCAAGGCCATCGGCCCCGCAGAGGAGTGTTCGCCATCCGACAATACGCGGCGCGAGCTTGTTGCGCCGATCACGGAACAAAATCAGTTGAAAAATACCCGTCGGATCCCAAACGGTGCTGGATACCTGCTGGGTACCTGCTGGGGACCACTCTGGACGAAAGTATAAGCACCGTTTGGTATACACATGGATGCCTAAACGCTCCCTACATTAGTGGCACGTAACTCCTCGGTTGAGGAGCGCTCTCCTACTTCGATAAAAATATTTTGGGGCTCGAAAAAGAGCAACCCCTGATCTACCGCATAGCACGGCTCGGTGACCCGGCACCTCCCTCGGCGACACTCGAAGTACCGTGGAGGCCGTATTCTGTTTTATTTTATGTGACCCTCGAACAGGGGACTTCGGGCGGTATACTTTACCGTCCATGTGGAAGCGATGTGGGGTGGTATCAAGAATCGCGGTGCCGTGTCCCCAATGTAGGTTTTGAGCCTCGGCTTAAAACCTTGGGAAATTATTGGCAGGTCACTTGTGATGAGACCCGCCACTGTCACCGCTTCCGCTTCCCAGCAGCAGTCGATAAATTGTACGGAAGTCTGGCAGCGCGGACGGGACGCTTTGGGGCGCGATGGTTCAAGTGGAATCGGGCCTTCGAAGACGCACGCTAAGGTTTGGTTGTACCTTTTTTTTTCTGAGGCTCCGTGTTTGAGGAGCTTTTGCACTACTAGTAAAATAACTACCACCGTATAACGCTATCACACGGGTGATAATATAACACACACTCTAGGTCGGACTATCCGAGACGATTTTCTACGAAAGTAGGGGGGTAGGGTTTGCTCATTATCATGCATGGCCGTAGTAGTCGTATGACCATAGACCTTCGCATCCCTACAATGCCGGGACGGAGCACATCGGGTTTTCACCGATCTGGCAGACATTGCTTGCACCAAGCGCGAAGCTAGGGGGGGGGGGGGGGGGGGGGGGGCACGTATCGAAACTGGCGGCGTTGTGGGGAACGGTTTTCGCCGAGATCTTGATGACAATAGACACATCGCTCGGTGTTTGCACCCTCTCCGTTGTCGAAAAAAACTCAGCGTGGAATATTCATCCCGATGGGGTGTGCCATCTTTTCACCCGGGTGTGATACGGTGGTGGTAGCACCTCACACGAAAAAAAAAGTTTGTTTCGAGAAACACGGAAGGCTCAACTCAATGAACAATTCGGTGGCCAAGGGTAAGTATTTTCTGAAACAGTACTGTAAAACACGAACGGTACCGCAGCGATATTGGGTACCTGCTAGTAATTCCTCATTGCCCTTGAGGAACCCCCCGCCAGCCGGACAAATTTGGCCAGAATGTACTACTCCTAACGAAGCACGCCTCCTCGAAGTCGGGACCAATCGCGGATGGAAGGGGGCGTCGAGAGCGATGCAGGCCTGCGCAGAATGAGGCGTACTCGATATCACGCATGGCCGGAGTAGTCGTATGATCATAGACCCTCGAATCCCTACAATGCCGGGACGGAGCAGGTCGGGTTTTCACCGACCAGACAGACATTGCTTGCACCAAGACCGAAGCACCGTGACGTGTCCGGCGAATCGCATGAAGGGTGAGCTGCATCCCTTACTCACAACCGCTTGTGAGGCGGACTTGCAAATGGATGACAGCTTCAATGAGTTAGTTCAATTTCCGGTGCGACCACTTCCAGAGACAGCAATGAGGGGGGGGAGGGGGGGGGGTGTACTCATTGTCGTGCATGGCCGTATTCATGTGACCATAGACCCTCGCATCCCTACAATGCCGAGACGGAGCACGTCGGTTTTTCACCGACCAGGCAGACATTGCTTGCACCAAGCGCGAAGCGCCGTGAGGTGTTGGGCGAGTCGCATGAAGGGTGAGCTGCATCCTACTAAAAACCGCTTTAGAGGCGGATATTCTTGCATATGGATGACAGCGTCAATGAATTGATTTAATTTCTGATGTGGCCACTTCCTGAGACAGCAATCGGGTTACTATGTAACTGCCTCGTGGGTGCCTCACCATATACACACTACGTGATACGATCATCCCCTTTGTGCAGAGTGAAGATTCTCCCCGCCCAAAAATGATCTAACTTGACCGCCAGCCGTGGTAACCGCCAAAAAAAAAAAAAAAAACGAACAAACAAACAGAAAACGGTACCCTGGCTGTCTAGCTCACGCAGTGAGAGGCGTGTTTCACAGCGTCGTCACCAACCGACGCCAACCCATCCTATATATATACCAGGAATATAATATAGGGGGGGGGCTTTGATACGGTGAGAAACCAGACTAGTTTGGGGGTGAGGCCACCACTCGATGCCGTTTCACTGACAAATCTGCGAACCCGACTGGTGGTGGGGGACAACCACTCGATAGATTTTGCGCTGAAACATCCGCGTGTGTAACTTTCCAGTGATGCCCCAGGAACTGCAGCCGCAGGCAATCGGCGCAAAACACGCGCGCATCTGAGCATTTACGTGCTAGATACCTATAGCTATGATGTAGGCTTCTTCAACCGCACCTTGGGAGAGTACCGGCCGAACCGGGACGGCTTGGAGCCGCCGAACTCGCTCTTGCGGGCAGTTCAACTGTGATATATATTCTCCTTTCCCTTACCTGGGTGCGCTCGCCAGCACCGTCGCCGACACAGCGGAGACGCGGCGGCGTGAGATTCGGGTGGAAAGGTTTGGCCACCGGGATGGCTCACGAGTCTTGGTTGCCGACCGAGCGTGACTCCGCTAGGAGGGTGTGTGCAGCGACTCTAACGCCTCCCGCGGCGTAGCGATACGCCCCCTATTTTCGGACATGAACGACTTGGAATTACTGCTGTAGTGCACGGCGTCGTGAGTCGTGCTACGATAGAGGTAGCAATTTTGCCTTGCAAGGCAAAACTTTTCCTACTGACGGAGCTCCTTAAGAGCACTGAGGAACTACCCAATAAAGCCCGCCATATTGTTGGAACGCCAATATTGAGTTACAACAGGTATTTCGTTGTGCTTCTAGGCCATGGGATTGTTCATCTTGAGTGATGCTTGTTTTGAAGCATTTTTTTAATGAGGTAGAAAGCGCTCCATAATTGAGGCACCTCAGAAAAATTAGGAGCTACACGCCCCCACCATAGCACACCTCGGCTGTGCAGACTACTATTAATAGTGCAGAAGTCAAAAAGAGGAAACATGAGCATCATTTTTTTTGTTCTTAGTTTTCAGTGAGGTGGCGCGGCGTTTTACCGACCGGCGCGCGCGCTCGCTGGTTCTGAGTGGGCTTCCTTTCGTTCGTCATGCCCGGTTTTTGTCCCAGCGACTTTTCGCCAACGCGGGTGCCACGAGCAAGAGCTGGCGACCTCGATGATTCGTACAGCACAGGACACTTACCAATCTGTCGGGCGGGAATGCAAGGACCGTGTCGGTATTTTTAGTGCGAAGGAAAGAAAGGTCCATGCGTTTCTGTCCAACAGAGTGGTACCAGCATGTACCAGTATGTACCAGGCAGAACGAGCACTATGAAAAAGTTAGGCTGAGCTTTCCAGGAGAAATAAGGAACTCGGGCGCCGTTTTATTGAAGTTATAGTAGAACGCACTATTTCCCAAATAAGAAGAAGCAAGCCTCTCCGTCGGTAGTTCTGTTTTCGTACCGGGTGTCCTCTAATACTGCATGGATATGTCGTCACTCGTACCCCCCGCACCCCCCCCCCCCCCCCCCCCCGACCCCCCGCTCACCCTTCACGCGACTCACCGAACGCCTCACGGCGCTTCGCGCTTGGTGCAAGCAAGGTCTGCCTGACCGGTGAACACCTGATGTTCCCCGTCCCGGCATTGCAGGGGTGCGAGGGTCTATGGTCATACGACTACGGCCATGTAAGACATGGGTAGATCCCTCCCTGCCCCCGCCCCTAAGACTTCCCACGAGGCTCCTACCGGAATCTCACTGCCCGCACAGAACACACGCAGACGACGATGTCGCGTTTTTTTTCTGTGTTCTCAGTGCTGCTCTCGTTGCACCCAGCTTCCCCTATAGAACCTCTGGTGTTGCCGGGATCGGCCAGAAAAGTTGCTTCTCCTCTGTGAGCATGCCCGCCCCTCGCCCACTCTCCCTACGTCACGTTGGACACAACTTTGTTGTTGTTGCGTTTGACATCCGAGAACGTGCAGCAGATATGAGCTTCATTTCAACGTTTGTCACTCATAAAAACGTTCTCCAAACAAGAAAACAAACATATGAGGGAAACCAAAACCAAAACAAAAACACTGCGAACAGCACGAAGTATATAGCATCGTTGGAAACCAAAACCAAAAAAACTATTACGGGGGTCCATAGTTAACAGGACCAAATATTGTTAGTAAAAATAGGTAAATATATAGGTTTTTATGTATACCATAGGTCCTATTAACTATGGACCCCCCGTAATACGTACAGCACGAAGTAAATAGCATCGTTGGAAACAGCTGTATACAGCCGAATTTCCCTATCTACCTTTTAGCAGAAAAGCCCTGGCCCGCTTTTCGAAGGTCCGATGTTGTAATCGGTATACTAAGTACATACTTGTCCTCGTGTTATCCAAGGCGTGCAGGGGTTTCGGTGCTGGCAGTCGCTCATCTATTACATTGTTCGCCCATTCCGCGTGCTGTCGCTGTCTCCATCCACGGCACAACACAGGAAGCTCAAGCAGGGACAAACAAAAGTAGGTCACATAAAGCAGTGCTAGGCAGAGGGGCACTCAGTAGGCCATTGCGATTCCCTGGAACGCTGGGTCCGATTATTCAGACGCGCGATTCAATCCAATAAAACCCGCCGCACCCCCCCCTCCTCGACCCCCCCCCCCCCCCCGGCCGACTCCCCTCCCCCCAACATCCACCGCCTCCTCGGCTGCATCATGAAATCAGGCGCACAGTTCAACTCAACAAAAAACGTAGAATGAGCCTAAAAACAGGCAAGGCGCGCTTATGCGTGCCAAGGAGACTGTCAGGAGCGTGACAGGACTACAGATTGTACTGTATATTCTAAAGAGGCTTTGTTCAAGTATTGGGTCAGAAACGGATGAAACATTTGATTAACTTTTTTTCACGTATAGTAGAATGAAAATATGAAAAAAAATCACGGACGTTCCATGTAACCGACCGAAACCAAAGGTAGGGGGACGTACACACTCTACATGTATACCATAAATTGAAGGCCGTTCCCAATTTTTCGGACGTTGTACACCCGTTCTAGGTTCTACAGACCGTCCTGTGGGTCAGGGTTGGGGGGGGTGGGGGTTTCGTAGCAGATCGGCCAGCGCCGGTTGGGACGATGTTCCCCCGGCGAGATGAGTAATTTGTTGCCTGGTATGTTTTTACGTTCAAAACCTCTGTTTGAACACGTCGCTGTACGCGATATCGTGTTTGCATACGTCTTTGACACCAGGTACCGGTCCACTCGTCGTGCGTGTTTTTTGGTGGTGTAACGTATGCATATTGGACCTGGTCCGTATCGCTCTTCTCCCCGCGCATGGTATGGTGTATGATATAGCCGCGCTGTGCAACAAGAGATTCCGACGGCGGCGTATTC
This sequence comes from Macrocystis pyrifera, assembly GCA_031763025.1. Classification (NCBI taxonomy): domain Eukaryota; class Phaeophyceae; order Laminariales; family Laminariaceae; genus Macrocystis; species Macrocystis pyrifera. Next base: position 4,837,011 of record JASSKH010000011.1, on the reverse strand, counting down.
AAACAAGGCCCGACTCATGTTCGGACGATACCGCTCGCGGTGCTCTGTGTCCACCTCCATCTAGCGAGGTAGACACAGTCACCCTGCCGGTGGTGGTTGCGATGAGGTTTGTATCTCGACTGTATGTGTGGTGTAGTTATGTGCGCACGGCATATATTTATACAAAGTATTGTTTTAAGTCTTGTTCCACACGTCGGACATATGGTCGATTCTTACCTGCTCGATGATCTAAACTTTTCAGGGCAGTTGTGTGTGGTAGACTCCTGCTCTGCATGATCAGTACGATCTAGCTTCATGTTTCCGCGTGGGAGACGTACAATCTGCATGGTCTAGGGTGTGTTTCCTGGGTTGGATCTATCTGTACTTTACCTGGCACAATATATCATATCGACAGCTAAGGACCTAGAGCGGATGATCTAGATCAGGATATGTTCGAGGTGTGGAACCTTCCGTCGCCAAAAGTACGCGAGCGAGAGTTTGTCAAGTTCTTATGTGAAAAGCGACGGGCAGAGATGGAACGAGCTGAAGCGTGTGCGCGAACTAAGTGAATGCATGCCTTATTGTGAAGGTATTACCTGCCGAGTTGTAGGGGGAAAAGACCGATCGATTACCCAGCCCAGGGTAATCCTTATAACACTCCCCCCCCCCTCTGAACGGCGGAGTATTTGGGTGCGTCGGTACCGCATGCGGCCGGACGCTGACCTACCCGCTTCGTTTCAATATACCTGGGGAACCAGGGAGATACATGTGTTCAGGGACGCACGCGCAAGCGCTTCTATAGAGGAAACGTTCGAAGTGAGATTCGAACCCGTGTCCTCGACGACGTCAAATATGAAGGTGCTATTTACTGTGAGATATAGGGGTGAAATATCGATCGATTACCCAGCCCAGGGTATTCCTTATAACCTTATGCCGGGGCGGGGAGACAGACACCTACCCGTGACCACGGCTGGTCCAGAAGGCCGCTGAGGGTAAACCATCCTACAAGTCGATCTGTCGAGCTGCAAAGAAAAGGGGATAGTGTTATGATACTGCTTTGTATGAGGTTGAAAGCCCGGTAATTACCTGGGTTCAGGCACTGGGAACGTATTGGTAGTACTTGGAAGGTGTATCTTAGGTGGAAAACCAGGGTTTTCCAGAAACGCACGAGCTTGGTCCCAGTCTCTCCGTGCACGAAACGAATAAAGCTGCTCTTCTTCTATCTCTAAGCAAACAACACATGAGTACCAACGAGTACCGACTTAATACGCAGACCTGTCCAGGGATACAAAGTGTCTCGCTCGCATGATCTTAACAAGTGGCATCGACGGCAGGAAACGAACCTGCGCGTGAAATCACAATCGGTTTCGAATCCACTCGCTATATAAATTTATATTTTTTGTCGTTTTCCTGGACTTTGGGGGGGTGGTTTTTTTCTGTTCGGTGTGTTTCTAGTTTGTTTTATTTTTTGGGGGCTGGGTTGGGGATGATGTTTTGCGTATTTTTGTCCTGCCTACCCCCCCCGCTCAGTGTCGGGGCTGGTCTAGTAACCGGGCCACTCATTTGTGACCCAAGACTCGTTTTCAGAGTTGTGGGCTGGATTTAGGTATATAGTTCTTGCCGTCTTCCGTGTTATTTTTTTTTCTCATTTTTGGTATTCACTTTTCGCTTTTCCATGCATCTTCCTCGGCTCCCCCCCCGTGCGGGTGGCATGGCGATGGTTTTCATTGACGATTTCTTCTTGCCCCTTAGGCTAGGTCTTCCTTTAATTTTTTTTCACGTACTTTGCCGGCTCCGTTGCCTTGCCGTTCAGAGGTGCGGGAGAGGGTTTTGAGGAGACGCATCTTTGACTCATGTTCTAGTTCGTGGAATCGAGGTTTCCATGATTTTCCTACAATTCTGCATATACGGCTCATCAGAGTGGGCTAGTGTTATGATACTGCTTTGTATGAGGTTGAAAGCCCGGTAATTACCTGAGTTCAGGCACTGGGATAGTACTTGGAAGGCGTATCTTAGGTGGAAAACCAGGGGTTTTCCAGAGACGCACGAGCTTGGTCTCAGTCTCCCCGTGCACGCAAGGAATAAAGCTGCTATTCTTTTATCTCTAAGCAAACAACACACGTGAGTACCAACGGGTACCGACTAAATAGGCAGACCTGTCCAGGGATGCAAAGTGTCCCGCCCGCATGATCTTAACAATAGATACAGCAAATATAAATATCAGGTACGGCACTATCATTCTGACCACCAATATAAGGTACATTTCGACATTTTGTTGCCATCAGAACCTCCCTTATATTTACGATCAGACTGGTATTATTAATAATAGCAAGTGATACAGTGCAGTGCAAAACAAAAAATCTTAATGTACTTCTTATGCACGGGCAGTACACACACTGTACAAATCGTTGCGTGAATATCACTACTGCACACGGGATCGCAGCCGAATAAGTGCCGACCAAAGATGCTAGATACTAAATAGGGTACTGCGCGATATGACTCCTCTTGGCTGCTGTACGAGTACCTACGTTTTTTCTTGTTTTTTTTTTCTTCTCCATCCCCCATTTATTATCCTCGCCCTGCTCTCCCGCTCCCTCCCAGCAGTAACTCAGATCCGGGTCACATAGCGGGCGCTTCCTCTCCCTTCCCACTGCTGTATGTGGCTTCATTTTTTTATCGGGAATACTTCAGCATAATCTTCCCTCGTCGACTCTTACGGGGGACCATAGTAAATAGGACCTACGGTACACACAAAAACCTATATATTTACCTATTTTTATCAATAATACATGGTCCTATTTACTATGGTCCCCCGTAAATGGCAGCGTCTCGAGTTCATATTGTAGGCGCTTTCTGCAAAAATTTCACGAGAAAAAAACCCGCCTATTCATGAATAGGCTGGACTCGAAAGCATTATACCTTGGCGTTGGTAGCCATGAGGTGTAAGCACGATATACCGCCGGGGGCGTATTGTACTTGGTATTGCTAGACGAAGAGAGAGGTATTCACGCTCCGAAAAGGACCGGTAGGCTATTAATAGTGGCTACTGCTGCCGGCTACTGCTGTCTATATACTGTTGCTGTGTACAACTGACTATTAATATTAATAAATAAAGCTGTTGTTGCGTAACAACTATTAAATGCGAGGCATGGTAGCTTTTTTTTATTTATTTAATCACTACTTTTACTTGCCCGCCTGTGATATGGTATATTACGAGGGTCCAAAGTTAATAGGACCTATGGTATACATAAAACCTGTATATCTACCTATTTTTACTAACAATATTTGGTCCTATTTACTATGGTCCCCCGTAATAGTATCGGGCTATAATAGAAGTGGTTGTGATAGAGTGTCATAGAGTCGAGGGGTGCGCGTGTCATGCATGATGGCGTAATCTCGTCGGACTCTCCGGCCGAGATAGATTATGTTCCTCGAAACCCACCTCCAAAACATCATGTATTAATTCGTTCTCAGAACAAACAGGACCGTAGGCTGTTCGAATGTGCTTGTTCAGTATTGGACGGTTTCAAGACTATTCGGTATACCTGGCTTATTATTATGAGATTATTAGGTGGTTACTTCTGTGGGTGTACGTGACACCCACCAGGGTCACATCCATCTGCATCTACTCTGGCGGGAGAATAATACAAAAACCTGAAACATCATCTTTCTTCGCCTGGGATTTATCAACACTCTAGAGTCTGTCAACGTTGGCAACCTAGGCTCATGGGTGACGAAGTAGAGGTATTGGGGCAGGGCCTCGCGCTCGAGGGGTTGAAGCGGGGGGCCGCAGACGGAGAGGACCGTCAAACGCACGCCCAGCTTCTCGAGGTGATGGCACAGATTGGGTCCAGTAGAGGGCAGCCACTATCTACCGTAGTTGATGCTGCAACGCCATCGTCGGAACATTCCGAACTTGGCGACGGGAGCTGGGTAACAGCTCACATCACACGACTGTTCACAAGTCAAACAGGACTCAACAATTGACCGCGGGGGTCGGTGAAAACCGGGAGCTCGTTACTTCCGTTTTTTCTATAACCGATTTTGGGGACGGAAGAATAATACCATACATCCTGATGATCGTTTCGGGAGGAATGTTCGCGCGCACTATAAAGGCCGCGGCGGGTGGCGGGGAGGCGTGTTCGGTCAATATTCTAAGTGTAGTAGGTGAAGTGCGAAGAACCGCAACAGTATGTATGTATGTGTGTGTGTGCAAACCCCCTCGGTTGTTGTGCTGGGTGTGTCGCTCGTTGGTGGTGTATGACTCTGTTAAACAAATATATACCTGGTACCTCTGTTACTGCTTCTCTTCTGTACGTACACGCCGTAACGGTGTCTTTTTTGTGAAGAAGACAAAAAAGTATACACGACCATCACTACAGCCAGTAGTGTCGTATATGTACTGCCATCACCCTACGACCACGCTTACTTAGTAACTACCACTCACTTTACAATCATACCACAACACCAACAAGACCAACACCTACCATCACCACCAAACTTGTTCACAGACTTTGCCACACGCGTGGCTACCATGCCAGAGTATAGTATATATATACCTGCTACCAGTAATATAGTAACAGCAACAGCAGCACAGCAGCAACAGTGTATAGAAGTACAACAGATAAGCTGCTCAGGTTCCGACGGATCTACAGCAGTATCTATATTTATTTAATAAGCAGTTGCTGTATACGAATACGTACCTACAAGTACTGCTGTCTACAAACCTACCCATGTGGTGCCAACTCTGGTACTCCGAAAATAATCGAGTTACGAATACTACCTACTGTATTTATACATGTTACAATACACTTCAGTACCAGCACAGCAGTATACTAACAATTAAAATTCTGCCAGACACCTAGTACCCTCGTACACATCCACTACTGCTGTGCCAGTTCCCTCTCGGCGCCAGCCAGGAACATCGAAAATCACGGCAGAGGCAGCAGGCAGAAGCAGGCGCAAAAGAAAACAGAGCAACCACGGGAAGGATCAGCTTGAAAAGCAAAGACACGCGACAGGCGACAGCTCCAAAGATATACCTGCCTGGGTACGAGCTTAAAGATACGACAAGCTGTTTCAAAAGGGGCGCATGCATACCCGCCGAAAGATCCACATATATTTTAGGATTTTCCAAGTCATGGAACAACAACACCAACAAACATGAAGAATCCAGAATCAGGCAGAACAGCATTTTGGTATCCATTGCGCAACAACCCCCTCCTCCCCCCCCCACCAGCTCACACCTCTTTCACACGCAGCACCGGTGCCTGAGACACCGTCCCTCGAGCACACACCCAAGGTAAGGGGAGGGCTAGGGTTCCTACTAGATGCATGCGCAGCTCCGCTCTATCTCGTGTTGTCCCTGCTGGTGAGTATTGCTGTGATGCACAAAAATTAAATTCGCAGAAGCGGTGGAACAATTCACCCTCTCTATTTACAGCAGTACAAATAGAAGAGGGTGCTTCCACGTGCTTTTCAGCCAATGTACCTGGTACGTAGTAGTTGGCCGCCCGAGGCCTTGCTCTTCCCCAAGCAACCAGGCCACTAGTCTGCCTGAGCCCTGCGCATCTGTCGCGCAGGAAGCCCACCGCCTCGTAGTTATCGTCTAGTTCGCCCTGTGCGTCCCTATCGGGCTACATGATGAGCTTGCATATGCCCATCCTTGTTATTTTTAGGCTGATAGAGACAGCTGTCATCTCTCGTGATCCTTCCGCGTTTCTTGGTCGCCAACCCCTCTTCATGTCTTGTTCTTCGCTTGATGAAGCCATCTCGTCCTGTCGAAGCAACGATGAGCGGGGAGTGCTTGCGAGCGGCGTAGATTGGCACCGAAGTCAGATCCTGGCGCATACATATGTATGCGTAGTCTTGTCCTAGCTTCTGAAAAGGAGCGGTATTAGTAGCTGAAAATATACACCAACCAGCACCACAGCAGTAGTACAAGAGTACCCCGAATTCCGACAAAACTACAACTACTATAAAACTACTCGTGACTGCTGTAGTAACTGCTGGTATCTACTTCAACCTCTGAATCTCTGTCCCGAGTTTTTTCTCCTCGTAAAAAAAATATACCAGGTATTGTGTATATGCGTGGGCCTACTCGTCCCGGACCAGATAAAAGCGGCGTGCGAGCGATACGTTCGGTCGCGCGTAATAGTAGCATACCCTCCGGGCGTACAACTTCGTACGTACGAGTAGCAGGTAGGGTATGTCCCCACGAAAATATATATGAGTAGATGTATGTGGTGACTCGTACAGCAGTAGGTCAACAGAACGATCAGCCTAATATAAAACGTAGAGTTCGACGACTGCACTCGCATTTTTTCTGTTATTTTTGGGGTCTTCGATATCAGCAGTCAGCTGCCCTGTCGCCTGGTGCCAGGTAGGTTCAGGTCCTGGTGTGTCATGCATGATCCGAAGGCGGATGGATCGCTACTCGTACCAGTATGTATTTACGGCGATATCGTGTATTAATTCGAATACAAGGACACAAAGCACCTGTGTAGTGTGTTGTCCACTTTCTCTCCTTCCCTTTCAGCCTTCCCGTCCCATCTATCCGATGTATATATCTACGGCTTGCTGTACACAGCTATAGTTCGTACTGCTGTGAATAAACACACATGTGCGAGTATTGAGTAATATTTTATTCACGTCCATCTGATCTGCTTGCTGTGCGTACAGCAGAGAGCAGCAGCCAGAAGACCGAGAATATGGCCGAACCAGGGAAGAAGGACGTCGCCGCCATGATGGAGCATGGGGAGGTAAGCACGTACGCAGAGCGCATACAAGTAGAACGCGTCTTCTGATAACCACGATGAGGAGCCGCGTGTATGTTGCGCCATTACGTAATAAGTAATACTGCTGCTGGTGCTTTTTTTTCTTGTTCGTGTACGTACGAATATAGGTACCAGGTACCAGTACCGCAGGAGCTTGTCCTGCAGGGGGTCTTTCGTTACGTCGTTCAACCCTTATGGGAAAACTGCATCTGCCTCCCTTCTACAGATAGTTGGGCAAAATATCATATCGCATGTATCTGTGGGGTCTACCAAAAATAGAGTATTGCCGTGACAGTGCCGAGTAAACGCCCCCCCCCCCCCCCCCCCCCCCCCCCCCTCCTTGACCGAATTTTCGAGCTCGGTAACTCCGCAACAAAGAACGTGTCAACACCATACGACACGTTTTCGGACTTTATCGTAGTGACACGTTTTCGGACAGCCCTCAACGAGGTCTGTCCAGGGCCACCTTTTCGGCGCTGACGTTCTTCTTTCGGACAGATCATATCGAGCTCGAAAAGTCGATCCGAGGGGGGCGGGGGGAGGGGGGGGCGTTTGCCCGAAATACTGTTATTTTCGTACGTAAAGAGCATTGAGTTTGCACAGCAAGCAGCGGTGCGCCCGTGTTCTCGACGACGGTTGAAGGGTGTTATTACGGGGGGCCATGTATGCCGGCGTCCCCGGTGGCTTGGTAGGTGGTCCGCGAGCCTGTCAAGATCAATTTCGTGAGTTCGAGTCTCACCGAGTGCGAGTGCATGCTCATAGGGACTTTTTCTTGCATAAAAAATTGATAAGCGGAAAGCGCGAAAGCGTGAGTTGGCTACATTCGATGAAAATCGACGAGCAGTGGGAATGCTGAACCCTATGCGCGATAAAAACTAAAGGCACGTACCGGGGGGGAGAAGGGACGACACCTGTGACCACGGCTTGTCCAAAAGATCGTCGAGGGTAAAACCTCGTACGAGTGGGCTGGAAAGTAAAAGTGATGATAATAGTAAATACGACCTACGGCGGTGTATACAAGAACCTATATATTTACATATTGTTACTATAAATAACAATATTTAAGTCCTGCCTGGTATTTACTATGGTCCGGGCCCCGTAATATCATAAAAGTGATTCAAACGCTGTTTCTTCGGATGCTTTCGACCAGATGTTTCCCAAATCTTTGATAAAATCATTGGAAACGATCACTGGTACATACTACTGGTTCGAGGCGGGCTTCCTTATATACTTGTAAAATATGTTATCATACGTTATTAGATAGCATCGGCCTCGCCCACTACTCAACACGCGCCCCAGCTCGCCCATCGATTTTGATGTTGGAAGACCCGACCCGTTCCTCCCCTTTCCTTTTGTTATCCCTGCCACCGCGTTTCACGTTTTCAATGTTTTTTTCACGCGCTTTCAATAGTAATTATGGTTTGTTTAGGAATTTACGATTCAATGCCTCTCCACAAACCCCAGATTTCCTCCGTTCAATCTATTTGTTTGTATTATGATTTACTCGTTTTCTTCATTCAACGGTTTTCCGGAATTGGATTTTAATCTTCCCTTTGTTTTTGTTTCTGGTTTTCGTTTTCTTGGGCTTTGGATCCACGGATCCACAAACCGCAGGAGGTTTGGATCCGAAACGGCAGTTGGATCTTAAACGGCGGTTGGTTTTGGATCCAGAACCTCATTCAGCAGGCTACGTACAGCAGTAGAAGTAGTAGTCGATTGCACATACAGGCCCTTCATTGCCTGTTGTGTACGCATTGTACGTGCAGCCCTAAAAAACCCTTGCCTTTTTTTTCATGAAGCGCGATTTCACTCCATATACCGGTAGTTCATGGAACGCTATTAATAGCATGTATACTTGCAGCCGTACAGCAGTTGTATGTATATACATACCAGTATGTATCACGCTTGTATCATACCAGGTATCATACAAGTACCGAGATCATCATTAGGTGAACTGCTGTTGTTGTACCCATCATTGTCTACAATGAATCAATGGTCAATACGAAGAAATCGAGCGGCCTAGACTGTTATTATTATAGAGCTGTTTCGGGAGACCATAGTAAATAGGACCTACGGTACACTCAAACACCTATACATTTCCCTATTTTTACCAACCATATTTGGTCCTATGTACTATGGCCCCCCGTAATAGCACAACAAGGGGAGCGATCGTTTTTTAGCGCTCGAATTTCACTGAACGGGAAGGTTGCCAATACCGAACCCACATTTATTATATGCTGCAGTCAGTCCCGTTTCGGGGACTAAAACTATCAATACTTGATAATTTGACTGGTTTGTCCCCAAAACGAGACTGCGGTACTATGTAATAGAAGGGTTGATTTCGGAAAGATCTGGTCGAGAGCCTCCCGACAATTCGTGTGTTGTTGTTGTTGTTGTTTTCTTCACATTAAACCGTTCTTTCTACGCGTCGACATCCAGCCCAACCAGTGTCCGTGCCGATTCTTCAAACCTAGAGAGATACAAGTTCTGTGGTCACAAAGCTATATACGCCACAGAGATACTACGTTGCCACGTATGTAATGCAATCCCATGTCATCATACTGCGTACGACATGCACGACATACACATTCCATGACTTAAGAGAAACAAAAACGAAACAAAGAGAAAAAACAAAAAAAAAACAAAGACAATTCGAAAGAGAAAAGAAACAAAAAAGAAACTAAAAGATACCTGGTATATGTATATACTTCAGTATAGCAACAAACCATCGTACCCCCACGTACGGGACGTGGCAAGACACTTGAAACGTGTATAGATGTTCGACTTCGATTATTAATATTAATAGCTACTGGTACAACAACGAACAGCTGTGCTGTTATTATTAATAATAGCTGCAGCAGTAATCTTACCAACTTGCCCGTTGACAAGAAAACAGGGGATGAAAAACGCTCTCGCACCCAGGTGCGAAGTCAACTCTGCTACGTGGGCTTCCTCCGCCTCGCGTACATGCACTGCTGACTCAGTGTGGCTTAGTTATGTCCGTTAATTGGTGAGTGCTGGGTACTATTAATAGTTATTGGTGTATGGCTTGGTGTTTTGTTGGTTGTGGCTTGGTTTTGTCTTTGCACCAATAAATTTGGAAAACCTCGAACCGAAAGTCTCTTCCACGTCGCCTAATCATACCGTACATAAAAATGTATTCTTACACGATCAACCAATACCTCGAAGTTCGCTCTGTTGTTTAGCCGCTCCATACGCTGGCACGTCAGAATTATGTACTGCTGAGCCAACTCTCGACATACCGCAGTACATGTATGTTGTGTCGGCCGCACCTAGTGCGAAGGCATGGTATTGCGTAGGCTATTAATGCATTACGGTGTGTTATCTCTGTGTCGTAGTCTGTGACCACAGAGCTCGTATCTTTCTAGGGTGAAGAATCAGCACGGACACTGGGCTTGCTGGATGTCGACGAGTAGAAGAACGGTTTAATGTGAAGAACATACACACACAAGACACCTAATATTAGTATTAATAATGAGGAAAAGAGGACTACGTATGAGAAAGGCACAGGCAGGCTGAGGTTATACCAACTATTATGGGAAAATTTTGAGGGGGTCTCAGAACTGGCTTTTTTTGCCGAAAACCCGCGATTTACTCAACGGGACTGTCAAAAACACCGGTAGACTCCTCAGGATGCTCCCCTTAGTTTTCCGAGAGCTTTCTCGAGCACTTTTCCGTTTCTCCAGAGTCGTCGTAGGACTGTTTGTCCATATTTTTTGTGGACACCGTGATTTTTCATCAAAATCCTCGAAGATCCACTATTTCTGGCCCCAGTTCTGACCAACAGCCTTATTTCTGACGCTCCAGAGAAAAGTGATTGGCTGCTCCAAAATTCAAATTAGGACTCTGGAGAAACGGGAAATTGTTCCTGAAAGCTCGCAAAAAACTACGGGGAGCATTTTGAGGAGTCTATCGGTGTTTCTGGCTTTCCCGCCAAGTAAAACGCGTATATTCAGCCTAAAACCCCAGTTCTGAGCTCAGAAATATTTCCCCATAATAGTTGGTCTTAGCAGGAAAAACAAGAAATTCGGGGGTCGTCATGCTGAGATTAGTGCACCCGGAAAACGCACCCATTGTCAAAAAATGAAATCCAGCCTGGATCAACTCTTCGATTTCTTACTATTGATACGAGGTGTCTTGTGCTCGTACTACTACTGCTGTGTTCGTATACAAGTACATAAGACGTATATTCTTATGTGCAGAAGGTAAACGTGACATCATACTATTAATAATATTATTAATAATATTCAAGGAGTCGCCGACGACGCGAAGTCGTATTAATATGTATCTTACTATTTTTTATTTTTTTATTTTTTTCATCATCACTTTTACTTTCCAGCCCACTCGTAGGAGGTTTTACCCTCGACGATCTTCTGGACAAGCCGTGGTCACAGGTGTCGTCCCTTCTCCCCCCCGGTACGTGCCTTTAGTTTTTATCGCGCATAGGGTTCAGCATTCCCACTGCTCGTCGATTTTCATCGAATGTACAGCTAACCCACGCTCTCGCGCTTTCCGCTAATCAATTTTATGCAAGAAAAAGTCCCTACGAGTACGAGCATGCACTCGGTGAGACTCGAACTCACGAAATTGATGTTGATAGGCTCGCGGACCACCCACCAAGCCACCGGGGACGCCGGTAGGCTGTAAAATACCAGGTACCTGGTATTGATTACGGCAGTATTACGAGGGACCATAATAAATAGGACCAACTATTGTTACTATAAATAGCTGAACATATTGATTTTTTGTGTCTACCATAGATAGTCCTATTTAATATATATATATAAAAACCATCACTTTTACTTCCCAGCCCACTCGGAGGAGGTTTTACCCTCGACGATCTTCTGGACAAGCCGTGGTCACAGGTGTCGTCCCTTCTCCCCCCCGGTACGTGCCTTTATTTTTTGTCGCGCATAGGGTTCAGCATTCCCACTGCTCGTCGATTTTCATCGAATGCAGCCAACTCACGCTTTCGCGCTTTCCGCTTATCAATTTTTTATGCAAGAAAAAGTCCCTATGAGCATGCACTCGGTGGGACTTGAACGCACGAAATTGATCATGACAGGCACGCCGACCACCTACCAAGCCACCGGGGACGCCGGTCGTTTGTGGCTATGGTCCCTCGTAAATAGTATTAGTAGTAGTACTTGATGGAGCTACTCCCCCCATCCCCAGATGTGTGGGTGTAGTATTTATTATGTACTACTCGCATTAATAGCGGTTTTCTTAATAGCGGTTTTCCCTACCCACCCCTGTCTATTTTACCCCCCCTGACCAACTCAATTCAACCCTTCCCCTCCCTTCGTATCGCGTGGTGTTTGCAAGGGTATGGTTTATGGTAAAGCACCCACGAGGCAAGTTACATGTTGCCCCCATTGCTGTCTCTGGAAGTGGTGACACCGGAGAATAAACGAACTCACTGAAGCTGCCAACCCATGCATGTGCGAGTCCGCCTCCTCACTTCGTAGCGGTTCCTATTACGGAGGACCATAGTAAATAGCACCTAAGGTAAACACAAAAACCTATATATTTCCCTATTTTTACCAACAAAATTTGGTCCCGTTTACTATGGTCCCCCATAATAGAGGGATGCAGTTCACCCTTTATGTGATTTCGCCCAGCACCTCACGGCGCTTCTTCGCGCTTGGCGAAAGCAATGTTTTATGCCCGGTCGGTAAAAACCGGACGTGCCATCCGTCCCGGTATTGTAGGGATGCGAGGGTCCATGGCCATACGACTACGGCCATGCATGATCATGGGCACACACACCCCCTTCTTAACCGATTGGTGCAAGCAATGTCTGCCTGGTCGGTGAAAACCCGACATAATGCTCCGTCCCGGCATTGTAGGGATGCAAGGGTCTATGGTCATAAGACTTACGTATGGTCATGCATGAGATCGAGTACATCTCTCCTATCGAGTACCCCCCCCCCCCCCCCCCCCCCCCCATAACCCCCTCCCTAACCCCCTCCCTCACCACCTCGTTATTGGTCGCCGACCAGGAAAACAAGAAGATCAAGAAGAAGAAGAAGGAGAGGAAGAACAAGGACAAGAGCCGTGGCTTGTTCGCCGGTTCCGGCACTTCCTCGTCTTCCGAGTGCAGTTCCAGCTCCGACGAAGAGAGGCGAGTAAAAAAAAGCAGTACGTACCGTACGTACGTACGTATTATTAATTATACCTGACCTGGTACGTAGATAGAGCCTGCCCGTCACTCTTTAGGTTATAGATGTCGAAACTCTTTGGCAATATTCGGATCTACCGATGCATACATACAGTGGAGTGGAGAACTACTGCTTGGTACAGGCAGTCGTAGCTTCCCTAAATAACAAATGTTGAGGTATGTTATATTATCACCAATATAAACATTACGGGAGACCAATACATATTTTTATGTATACCATAGGTCCTATTAACTATGGACACCCGTAATAGTAGACGAGTCTACTACTCGTATTAATATAAGTCTACTATTACGGGGGACCATAGTAAACAGGAACAAATATTGTTAGTAAAAATACCTAAATATATAGGTTTTTATGTACACCATAGGTCCTGTTAACTATGGACCCCCGTAATATTAATAATATAATATGCCAGGTACCAGAGGTACAGAGTAGTCGGCATACCACCACTATAGGGCCGGGAATGTAAGCTCTTGATATCATATCGTAGTCCAAGCGGGGACTATATTTTGGTGGACAAAGAGGGGGCCCACTCCTGACGGAAATATTAAGGCCGTCGGGATATTAATACGGAGACCAAACAATCCTCACGTTTTCCTTCAGAGTTATGTGTATATATCACTGCTGTATATTAATGCTACAACTAAAATGCACTGGTAAATTTACATCAGCAGTTTCCATGCGCCAATTTTTGTTTTGTGTTGGTCGACGAATCCCCACTTGGACGGTTGATAGCCGGTTCTGTGACACGTCCTCGAACTCCCGAGTGCGCTCTTCCTGGTCCGAAGCGGAGACAAGAAGAGAGAGGGAAGCAGAAATTTCGAGATGTCGGTATCTATTACGGGGGCTCATAGTTCTTACTGTAGGACCTATGGTATACATAAACCTATATATTTACCTATTTTCACTAACAATATTTGGTCTTATTTACTATGGTCCCCCGTAATAGCAATCGCAGAATGTATGCGGATACCACAACAGTATTTTTGTCCGCGATTCTGGTTTCATGTTGCGAACCTCCCGACCTAAAACAATTAGCCGGGAGGTGGGCGCGATCTCGTCCTTTGAGTGCAGTTCAGACCAATAGAATAGGGGCGTATTAAGCCTAGCAAAGTGTGCCAGTACGCATCGGACAGTCTCTGGTTGCTAGGCTGGCTACGTGCGTGCACGAAACAAAAGGTATGGTTGTGGAAACTCTCTCCGTTATGTCGCCCCCCCAAAACTCATCATCATCGAAGCTGTCATCTATGTGCAAGTCCGCCTCACGAGCGGCTCTTGGTAGGATGCGGCTCACCCTTTACATGCGACTCGCCGAACACCTCACGGCGCTTCGCGGTTGGTGTCAAATTCGTTTGACGCTGTCATCCATATGCAAGACAATCCGCCTCTAAAGCGGTTTTTAGTAGGATGCAGCTCGCCCTTCATGCGACTCGCCAAACACCTCACGGTGCTTGGCGCTTGGTGAAAGCAGTGTCTGCCCGGTCGGTGAAAACCCGACGTGCTCCGTCCCGGCATCGTAGCGATGTAAGGGTCTATGGTCACACGGCTACGGCCGTGCATGATATTGAGCACACCCCCCCCCCCCCCCCCGCGCGCGCTTAAGAAAGAGGTAGCCGGGTGGAGGAGGGAGTAGGCGCACAGGTGTGCCCTTGTGGCAAATAGAGGAGGAGATGAGGAAAATAGACGAGAATGCGACATGGAGAAGTTTGGTACACTCAACATAGTAGACATAAAACGCTCGCTAGCCTAGGATATAGATGGCTGGCCGCAGGCGGCGAAACAGGAAGGGGATAAGATTACCACAACATTTTCTATGTGACCTGGTAATATACCTTGGTATGGAAGCAGCGTATCGAGCGCCCAAATATTGTTGGTGTCTCTTATTCGGAGTTGGAACGGGTGCTCTGTCTCGAAACGGATGCGTGTTCAATGGTCTAAAGACTCGAAAGCAAGAAAAAAGTGAGTACCCCCCCCCCCGCCCCCCCCCCCTCTCCCCTCCCCCCCCCCCTCCCTTGATCTGTGACTATAACAGTAATGCGCGCTACGAAAATAGCTGAGATTGAGGGAAACGCCGTTCGTCATGTCGCCATGCCCCCCCCCCCCCCCCCCCCCCCCCCCCCCCCGTCCCGATAATCCGTGTTTTGTTGTTCAGGCGTCAGGCGAAGATCGCTGCCAAGAAGAAAAAGAAAGAAGATGCCCTCCACGCCCAGCAGCAGCACCACGCTGCCGGAGGGGGGGAACACTCCCCCGGCCACAAACCCGAAGGGAAAGAGCACGTGCGTGTGGTGTACTATGATGACGGTAGTTTGTTACGGGGAGTAATCAGGACCCGTCATGCACACAGAAACCTAGACATTCCAGCGTTTTCACCCAAGTATATTTGGTCCTTATTACTACGTTCCCCCGTAACAGCGTCGTGTTTAATAAGGCTCTTGGTGTAATACACTCCCTGGTATACCTCTTGTGGGTAAATCCGGGTACCTACTCGAGTAGTGTTATGATCTACTCTGTGAGTACCCGGGTACCTATTGTACGTACCCGGGGAGATAGATACCCGGCCACCACCCCGGAGGGAAAGAGCATGTTGCGTGCGGTATGGTGAAGGGTATATAGCGCCGTCCTTTTTGTAGGGTACGCAGGGGTGCACGAAACAAACAAACAAAACGACATGCATTCTCTTGAGAGACCCAGACAGGGAGAGGGAGGGTATACTAAAGGTGTACTAAACCGAGTACATGAACAAAAACTAAAAAGAAAAGAGCTTTTGTAGACTCTTATTTTACTCGTCCAGGAATATTTTCCAACTTTTTCAGGAGTATAAATAGGGTGTCGTTTTGATGTATATTTTTAATCGTGAAACCCTTGGGGTATACCTGATGCCAACAAATCCATACCACGCTGGTCGGAAATAGTCATCAATATGCAGACAAAGCGGTCCTTATATATTACGACCAGAGTCATATATGCTCTTGTGGGTACGCTGGTACCTGCCTATATGTGTGAAGGAATTACCTACTGAGCTATAGGGGTAAAAGACCGATCGATTACCCAGCCCAGGGTAATCCTTACAGCACTCTCCCAACCTCTGATGAGCGGCGGGACCTTTGGGGCGTCGGTACCGGATACGGCCATATTCGCTTGTCTATCTACCCGCTTCGTTTCAACACCTGGGGGGAACCAGGGAGATGTACGTGTTTCGGGGACGCACGCACGCACAAGCGTTTCCAATAAAAGAACCGTTCGAAGCAAGGTTCGAAACCGGTGTCCTGAACGACGTCAATTGTGAAGGAAGGTATTACCCACTGAGCTATACGAGTAAAAGACGGATCGATTACCCAGCCCAGGGTAAAATCTTTGTGACATGATGCCAGGTCCCGCTCTAAGGACCATTTAGACCTTTAAGATGCAGACCAAGCATTCCTTACATTTACACCTGGGAGTGCCATGTATATAGCGAGAGGGGAGAGGGTGGAATATGTTGTGCCCTCTGATACACACCCTTCCCCTTGCTCTTAACGTTCCCGCGTCCCCCCCCCCCTCTCTCACTCGCCCTCTCCCACTCCCTCCTTCCCTCGCGCGATGCAACAGGGCGGGTTCTTGAGCAAGATTGGACTAGGCGGTCACGGCTCCTCCTCTGACGAAGGTGATTACCTCTCCCAGTGGTGGTAGTGGTGGTGGTACTGTAGTATTAATCGTAACAGTAGTAGCTGTGCTGTACTTGGTATTACGGGGGTCCATAGTTAACAGGACCTATGGTGTACATAAAAATCTATATATTTGCCTATTTTTACTAACAAAATTTGGTCCCGTTAACTATGGACCCCCGTAATAGTCGTACTGTAGTATTAGTGGAGTAGTCAAGTATTTTTAACAACTATTACTCAATAATAGTAGTATTTTAGTGGTAGTAGTATTGTGGCAGTAACAATCGCCAAGCACTCTCGGTAGTAGTCGTACTCAGTAGTAGTAGGAGCAGTAGTAGCAGTACAGGAGGAGTAGCAATAGCAATAGCAAAGCACTCGTTTTTCTAACCTTACCCCCCCCCCATTCCTCCCCCCATCATATTATACGTGGGTTGGGTTGGTGTCGGTTGGCAACGACACTGTAAAACATGCCGCTCACTACGTGAGCTAGACATCCAGGGTACCGTTTTTTTTTTTTTTTTTTTTTTTTTGGCGGTCGCTCACAGCTGGTCGTTGAGTTAGATAATTTGTGCGAAGTAAATAACCTTTGCTCTGCACAACGGAAGTGATCGTATCACGTAGTGTTCAAGGTACGGCACCCAGGAGGCAGTTACATAGTACTCCCATTGCTGTCTCTGGAAGTGGCTACACATGAAATTAAACTAACTCATTGAAGCTGTCATCCATATGCAAGTCCGCCTCACAAGCGGTTCTTAGTACGATGCAGCTCACCCTTCATGCGATTCGCCGGACACGTCACGGCGCTTCGCGCTTGGTACAAGCAATGTCTGCCTGGTCGATGAAAACCCGACATGCCCCGTCCCGGCATTGTAGGGATGCGAGGGTCTATGGTCATACGACTACGGCCATGCATGAGATCGAGTACATCTCTCCATATCGAGTACACCCCCCCCCCCCCCTTCCTCCCCTGCCATCCCATTCCCTCCCCTTCCCTCCCCTCCACTCCATCCCTCTCTTCTCTGTGCCCCCCCCCCCCGCCAACCATGTCCATCCCATCTTGGGAAAATGTGTGGCCTCTCATCCAATCCCTTCCATCCAGGCAAGCCCCACAGAGATGGCCATGGCCACAAGAAGCCTCACGGAGAAGGACACCGTGAACACGGTGAAGGTCACCGTGAACACGGGGAAGGTCACCGTGAACACGGGGAAGGTCACCGTGAACACGGGGAAGGTCACCGTGAACACGGGGACGGGCACGACCATCATGCTGAAGGCGCCCACCATGGGGGAGAAGGACACGGCCACCACGCCCCTCACGCCTGAGAGAGGGATGCAGAGAGAGAACGTTGCGATATGAGCGATCAATCGATTGATTGATTGATTGATTGATTGCTTTTTGTTTTTTGCTTTGCAAGCGCCGCTTTGTTCTCGATGGTCAAGGCTTTTTTTTGCTGGCTTGCGACACGTTTTTTTTTTGCGTGCTTGCCTTGCCTCGCCTTGCTTTGCGAGCACGCTTGCTCGCGATCGTACTGGTTGTGTACGTAGCAATCGATCGCGCTTGTTTTTTTGAGAAGAGGATAAAACTTTGCGCTCGATCGATCGCGCGTGCGTATTGCGAGCATGCTTGCCTGCTTCTACCTATTTGCTTGCGATCACCGCTTTGTGAGCATGCCTTCGCGAGGACGCTTGGATGATTTTACGAGCAGGCTTGCTTGCGATCACGCTTGGGAACTGACAGCACGAGAGCACGCAAGCAAGACCCCCACATTGCAGCGCTGTCTGACGTCACTCACTCGAGTGGATGGCTGATGCCATCAATTTTCATCGGTATAGTATATCTGATCCCTGGTATACCATAGATAGTTCATAGGGCGATGGCTCTTATACACCTGAAGAGCTCCACCTGGGACTTACGAAAGAGGTAATTAGACATGGTAAGAGATAACGATATCTCGTGTATAAAGAGATGGCGAGACCTCGCACGTAAAGAGATAGCGATATCTCGTTAGAGATTACGAGACCTCTTAAGAGATCACGAGCATCGTATAAAAGAGCCAACGAGACTTCCTAGGGAGATAGCGAGACTCCTACTGTGCCTCGTCCTCGTGCACACGTTGCGATTCCAGGGTGCGTATACGTATATTGTTGCGTGCGGTGGCCTGCTCCGTACCGTGCGTAACAGAGCCAGTAAGGGAGGGTGGGAAATGACACGGACAGTAGTACACAGCTGGTACGTAAACAGCCTTTCATACTGCTGTTGTTGTGCACTCTCTGTGCACAAGAATCCGGTGGAAAGACTCGGATGTACAGGACGGGGAGTGGCACGTGCATCATCATTTTAGTAGTACGTACGTAGCCTTTTCGCATTGTTGAGTGCTGTTGTGGTGCTCTCCTCCAACCCCCTCTAGCTGTACACGTCGGTTTTCCCTTGTGTTTAAGTGTTTTTTTTTTTCCTTTCTCTAGTTTTTTGGCTTTTTATTGCTCCTTGTTTTTGTTGTGTGAGTCGCGACCGAATGGTTAGTTGATTTCGTGCGGTGTCGTTGATTTCGTGCGGTGTACATCTTGATATATTTTGCTTGACTCGCCAGGCCTTCTGACCCTAAGGGTGCCTACATACGAAAAAGGCCTACCAGGTACAGGATGCTGCATACCGGGCACCTGGCACTCTCTAGTGTATGCATCATATATAGTGCCACTACTGGAGAGATATAATACGAACACCATACATTTTGTTGACTTTGTTTTTGCTGCTGACGTTGTAGTTTTTTTTTAGCGTTCGCTGTGCTTTTTGCCATGCGTTGCCATGCGTTCTCTCGTCGTGGTCTTTTCAACATTTTCGAGTAAAAGTTGCACTAAGATACACCTCGCGACAGACCATCGATTCCCACTTGACGACACAGCAGCAGTACAGATCATTTCAGAGCAGATAGATTCTTGAAATATATATATGTTATGATGTAGCTCGTCCGTCTTCCGGGTGGGAGCTGCATAATCTGCATGATCTATGACGGCGCATGTTTCCTGGGTTGGATCTTTTCTACTAAAGCGAGATCCTGCACAACGTATCATACCGGGCAGGTTAGGATTTACAGGAGTTCTCAGTTGTTTGTAGAACTGGGTCTCTGTTTTGGTAAATGCAAATGTGTCTTGTCTGTCTGTCTGTCTATCTCTCTGTCCGCAAGGATTAGATTTTCGAACACTTTCTAATGGCCGATATATACTCTTGTTACAGATGATATTTTGTACGACATATTCGACCCTTACGGCGGACCTTATATACTGAAACATCACATACCACCAGGCAATTTTAGCCATGTAATAAACCCGCGACATCGTACCATGGTACCATACCGCAAACGTACCATACCATATACTGTGTTTTTCCCGTACCATACCGTCAACACATACCATACCACATACGGTGGTTTTCCCATATTCCCATATACCATACCACCAACATATCCCATATCCCATACCGAGTTGGGGAGACGTCTATGCACCAGACCAGGTGCTTGCTACTGCTGTAGTGCTGCTGTAGTGCCGTCTTCTTGTGCAAGGGTGGCGATGAATACAAACGTTGGCTC
The DNA here is from genome assembly GCA_031763025.1 of Macrocystis pyrifera. Lineage (NCBI taxonomy): Eukaryota > Phaeophyceae > Laminariales > Laminariaceae > Macrocystis > Macrocystis pyrifera. The sequence goes on along the minus strand of JASSKH010000011.1, from coordinate 4,816,825 downwards.
GGACGCTTGGGTCCTACGTTCAGTGCAGCGCATTGGCCGCTGGTGTGCACGAAATAGGCGAAAGATATTATCTACGAGTACTACTACTGTATCTGTCTCGAATGGCAAAAAATGGGCTTCTTTTCAGGTTTGGGAGGATACCGTTGGACGCCGCGGGCAAGTTCTTGCCCCCTAGAGCATGCATCCACCTCATTTCTTCGAGCCCGTAGTTTATACAAGTTGATCTTTCCCGCCACCGCGCGGGTTGCCCGTGGGCTGAGTCTCTGTCGAGATCGAGCGTTTATCGTCTGTCGTCGCACGAGCAGGTCTTGCAGTTACTGTTCAACAAACGTCTATCGTCGCACGAGCAGGTCTTGCACAGTATAACACACGTGTCGAATGGCAAAATATGGCTTCTTTTCAGGTTTGGGAGGATACCGTTGGACGCCGCCGGCAAGCTCTTGCCCACTAGACCATGCATTCACTTCATTTCTTCGAGCCCGTCATCTATACTAGTTGATCTTTCCCGCCACCGCGCGGATTGTCCGTGGGCTGAGTCTCTGTCGAGATCGAGCGTCTATCGTGTATCGTCGCACGACCTGAGATAATATTGTTTTTAGTGTACTTCGCGTTTCCATTCCCATACTGTAGCAAGTATTTTACAGTACAACAGCAGGAGTGGGTTACTTTTAGTGCCACAGCAAAACTATCTACGAGTACTACTCTGTAGTGCAGAGTGCTCTATCCGTCTCGAATGGCAAAAAAGTGCATTTCGTCTATCAGTACAACAAACGTGTCGAATGGCAAAATATGGGCTTCTATTCAGGTTTGGGAGGATACCGTAGGACGCCGCCGGCAAGCTCTTGCCCCTTAGAGCGTGGCATCCACCTCATTTCTTCGAGCCCGTCGTCTATACTAACTACTTGATCTTGCCCGCCACCGCGCGGGTTGTCCGTGGGCTGAGTCTCTGTCGAGATCGAGCGTCTATCGTGTATCGTCGCACGAGCTGAAATAATACTTTTTGGTTTGTACTTTGCGTTTCCATTCGCATACTATAGCAAGTCTTTAACAGTACAACAGGAGTGGGTTACTTTTTGCGCCACAGCAAAATTATCTACGAGTACTGCTGTAGTGCTGTGTCCGTCTCGAATGGCAGAAACATTGCTTACTATCGCAGGTCTTTTACAGCAGCAAAAGGCAAAAAGTGGGCTTTTTTTTTTTTAGGTCTGTGAGGATACCGTAGGACGCCGCCGGCAGCAGTGGATTACTTTCTATTTTTCCCTTTTAGTTGTTTGCGATCCTCATCGTATGTTTCGGTACACGCTAATATTAACCCGCCAGTTGAAAATACATGTCAATCTGTCGAATGCGTAACAACCCACAAAATGTTTTTTATTGGCCAACAAAGCGTCGTCATTCGCATACTATAGCAGTAGAGCCTGGTATCAGTATAGGGCTACCCTATATATACCCCCTGTACGATATGATATTTCTATAGTACTTAGTCATGTGTTTTGCCCCCTAGAGCATGCATCCACCTCATTTCTCATTTGGCCAACAACAACTTCGCATACTATAGCACAAGCAAGTATTTTACATTACAACAACAGGAGTGGATTACTCTTTGTGCGACAACAAAATTATCTACGAGTACTAATAAAAAATTGCATACTACTAGAAAATTGCATACGAACTATCGTAGGTCTTTTACAACAACAGCAATTAGTTGATTACTTTCTACTTTTCGCCTTTATTTGTATTTTGCGATCCTCGTCGTATGTTTCGGTACTCGCAAAAAGAATGACCCAAAATTGCATACTATCGTAGGTCTTTTACAACAGCAGTCACAATAGTTGATTACTTTCTACTTTTCGCCTTTATTTGTTTTTGCGATCCCCATCGTATATTTCGGTACTCGCAAAAATAAAAACCCGGCAGTTGAAAATACGTCAATCTGTCGAATGTGTAACAACACACAACAAAAAATGGGCTTTTTTTCAGGTTCGAGAGGATACCGTGGGACGCCGGCGGCAAGCTCTTGCACCCTAGAGCATGCATCCACCTCGGTTCTCATTTCGCCAACAACTATTTCGCGGTAGAGATCTCTTATCAATCTGCCGTTTACTTGTTGTAATAAACAACCGACATGTTTTGCTTTGGCCAAGAGAGCGTCGTCAGCTTTCTGACTAATTGTTGGAGATCTCTCCCCGTTCATGTTTCGTTTTTCATTGGCCAACAGTCTTGTATTTAGCCTTGCAACTTCACAATTACACCTCAATGATACCGATCCCATCGCTGTGGTACCGGTGCGGGTGCTCGTTCCGTCATCGTGTGCTGCTGCTGGATATATGTCCCCGCCGAGTACTGTAACAAGTGGTACCGATAGTCAACAAGTAGACGCTCTGCCTGAGCCAAACACAGCACTCTGGGGTTCCGTCTGTGCTGGTCCCGACTGGCTTCTCCCGTCACTCTCAACAATTCCACTTGCGACTTCACCAAACAAGTTGCAAGCAAACTGAGAACAGCGCTCGAATGCATTTCATCGAGGGCAATAACAATTTTGGTTAATGCAAATCTGTCTGTCTGTCTGCCTGTCTGTCCGCAAGGCTTACATTTTCGAACACTTTCCAATGAAAGCTCGTTACAGATGACACTCGTACGACGTATTCGACCCTTACGGACCTTATATACTGAAACATCCCATACCACCAGAAAAATGTAGCCATATACTACATCCACGACATCCTACCATGGTACCATACCGCAAACGTACCATACCATATACTGTGTTTTTCCCGTACCATACCGTCAACACATACCATACCGCATACAGTGGTTTTCCCATATTTCCGTATACCATACCACCAACATATCCCATATTCCCATATACCATACCACCAACATATCCCGTATCCCATACCGAGTTGGGGAGACGTCTATACACCAGACCAGGTGCCTGCTACTGCTGTAGTGCCGTCTTCTTGTGCAAGGGTGGCGATGAATACAAGAGTTGGCTCAAACGCCCATACCGAGTTGGGGAGACGTCTATACACCAGACCAGGTAGGTGCCTGCTTCTGCTCTAGTGCTGTCTTGTTGTGCAAGGGTGGCGATGAATACAAAAGTTGGCTCAGACGCTTGGGTCCTACGTTCAGTGCAGCGCATTGGCCACTGGTGTGCACGAAATAGATTAAAACATTATCTACGAGTAATACTACTGCCGTATCCATCTCGAATGGCAAAAAATGGGCTTCTTTTCAGGTTCGGGAGGATACCGTAGGACGCCGCCGGCAAGCTCTTGCCCCCTAGAGCATGCATCCACCTCATTTCTTCGAGCCCGTCGTCTATACTAGTTGATCTTTCCCGCCACCGAACGGGTTGCCCACGGGCTGAGTCTCTGTCGAGATCGAGCGTTTATCGTCTATCGTCGCACGAGCAGATCTTTCACAGTCACCTATCGTCTACCGTCGCACGAGCAGATCTTTCACAGTACAACAAACGTGACGAATGGCAAAATATGGGCTTCTTTTCAGGTTTGGGAGGATACCGGTGGACGCCGCCGGCAAGCTCTTGCCCCCTAGACCATGCATCCACCTCATTTCTTCGAGCCCGTCGTCTATACCAGTTGATCTTGCCCGCCACCGCGCGGGTTGTCCGTGGACTGAGTCTCTGTCGACGTCGAGCGTCTATCGTGTATCGTCGCACGAGCTGAAATGATACTTTTTTGGTGTACTTCGCGTTTCCATTCGCATACTGTAGCAGGTCTTTTACAGTACAACAGGAGTGGGTTACTTTTTGTGCCACAGCAAAATTATCGACGAGTACTACTCTGTAGTGCAGAGTGCTCTATCCGTCTGGAATGGCGAAAAAAATGTATTTCGTCTATCAGTACAACAAAAGTCTCGAATGGCTAAAAATGGGCTACTTTTCAGGTTTGGGAGGATACCATAGGACGCCGCCGGGAAGATCTTGCCCCCTAGAGCATGCATCCACCTCATTTCTTCGAGCCCGTCATCTATACTAGTTGATCTTTCCCGCCACCGCGCGGGTTGTCCGTGGGCTGAGTCTCTGTCGAGATCGAGCGTTTATCGTGTATCGTCGCACGAGCAGGTCTTTCACAGTTACACACAAGCGTCTATCGTCTATCGTCGCACGAGCAGGTCTTTTACAGTACAACAAACGTGTCGAATGGCAAAGAATGGGCTTCTTTTCAGGTTTGGGAGGATACCGTAGGACGCCGCCGGCAAGCTCTTGCCCCGTAGAGCATGCATCCACTGCATTTCTTCGAGCCCGTCGTCTATACTAGTTGATCTTGCCCGCCATCGCGCGGGTTGTTCGTGGGCTGAGTCTCTGTCGAGATCGAGCGTCTATCGTGTATCATCGCACGAGCTGAAATAATACTTTTTTTGTTACAGCGGGTGGCGCCAGGCAGGGAGGTTCATAGCGCTGCGACTGTCGTGACCAGCGCTATGGGGAGGATATTACGGCGCGAGACAACTGTCCTGATCAGGGTCACGCGTCGGGTCTTTTCGATAGGCAGAGGGCAAGCTATGGTTAGCATCCTCTGGGCGGATCTTGTAGGGGCAGGGAGGATCCCCGGTGTGGAAACGCCTTCGGTCTCGGGTACAGAGCCAGTAACGAGGTTCCAGGACCACCCGGTGTTTACAAAACACCACCAAGTGAAGAAACAAAGTCAAAGCCAAGTGATCTGTCATACCTGTCCTATCGACCCCCAGCCCCTTGGGCCCTGCCTTGCCCGTCGTGCCCGTCATCGTGTCTATGGTGCTTCGTTGAGTGTTCACGCTGACTGCTTGCATCTACCGCATTGCATCGATCCACGTTCTGCGTGACCCGATCATCACGGCTTGAAGGAACTTCCTCCAACTCCCAAACAACAGGTGAGCCGGCCTCAGAGATCTAACGAGCGCAGGTCCTTTTGAGCGTCTGAGAGTTGTACCTTGCTGCAACATGTTGGCGTACTTTTCGTTTCCATTCCCATATTATAGCAGGTCTTTCACAGTACAACAGGAGTGGGTTTCTTTTTGTGCCACAGCAAAATTTTCGACGTGTACTACTCTGTAGTGCAGAGTGCTGTATCCGTCTCAAATGGCAAAAAAAATGCATTTCGTCTATCAGTACAACAAACGTCTCGAAAGGAAACAGATTGACTGTTCTTCAGGTTTGGGAGGATACCGTAGGACGCCGCCGGCAAGCTCTTGCCCCCTAGAGCATGCATCCACCTCATTTCTTCAAGCCCGTCATCAATACTTTTTATCTTTCCCGCCACCGCGCGGGTTGTCCGTGGGCTGAGTCTCTGTCGAGGTGGAGCGTTTATCGTCTATCGTCGCACGAGCAGGTCTTTCGCAGTTACTGTACAACAAACGTCTGTCGTCTATCGTCGCACGAGCATGTATTTTGCAGTACAACAAACGTGTCGAATGGCAAAGAATGGGCTTCTTTTCAGGTTTGGGAGGATACCGTAGGACACCGCCGGCAAGCTCTTGCCCCCTAGAGCATGCATCCACTTCATTTCTTCGAGCTCGTCGTTTATACTTTTTCATCTTTCCCACCACCGCGCGGGTTGTCCGTGGGCTGAGTCTCTGTCGAGATCGAGCGTTTATCGTCTATCGTCGCACGAGCAGGTCTTTCACGGTTACTGTACAACAAACGTCTGTCGTCTATCGTCGCACGAGCAGGTATTTTACAGTACAACAAACAAGTCGAATGGCAAAGAATGGGCTACTTTTCAGGTTTGGGAGGATACCGTTGGACGCCCCCGGCAATCTCTTGCCCCCTGTAGCATGCATCCACTTCATTTCTTCGAGCTCGTCGTCTATACTATTATAGTTGATCTCGCGCGCCATCGCGCGGGCTGTCCGTGGGCTGAGTCTCTGTCGAGATCGAGCGTCTATCGCGTATCGTCGCGCGAGCTGAATTAATATTTGTTTTGGTGTACTTCGCGTTTCCATTCCCATACTGTGGCAAGTTTTTCACAGTACAACAGGAGTGGGTTACTTTTAGTGCCACAGCAAAATTATCGACGAGTACTACTCTGTAGTGCAGAGTGCTCTATCCGTCTCGATTGGCGAAAAAAATGCATTTAGTCTATCAGCACAACAAACGTCTCGAATGTCAAAAAATGGGCTTCCTTTCAGGTTTCGGAGGAAACCGTTGGACGCCGCCGGTAAGCTCTTGCCCCCTAGAGCATGCATCCACCTCATTTCTTCGAGCCCGTCGTCTATACTGGTTGATCTTTCCCGCCACCGAGCGGGTTGCCCACGGGCTGAGTCTCTGTCGAGATTATACGTATACCCTGACTTTCACAGTTACTGTACAACAAACGTCTGTCGTCTATCGTCGCACGAGCAGGTCTTTCAGGGTACAACAAACGTCTCGAATGGCAAAATGTGGGCTTCTTTTCAGGTTTGGGAGGATACCGTTGGACGCCGCCGGCAATCTCTTGCCCCCTAGACCATGCATCCACCTCATTTCTTCGAACCCGTCGTCTATACTAGTTGATATTTCCCGCCACCGCACGGGTTGTCCGTGGACTGAGTCTCTGTCGAGATCAAGCGTCTATCGTGTATCGTCGCACGAGCTGAAATGATACTTTTTTGGTGTACTTCGCGTTTCAATTCGCATACTATAGCAGGTCTTTTACAGTACAACAGGAGTGGGTTACATTTTGTGCCACAGCAAAATTATCGACGAGTACTACTCTGTAGTGCAGAGTGCTCTATCCGTCGCGAATGTCGAAGAAAAAATGCATTTCGTCTATCAGTACAACAAACGTCTCGAATGGCAAAAAATAGGCTTTTTTATATGTTTGGGAGGATACCGTAGGACGCTGCCGGCAAGCTCTTGCCCCCTGTAGCATGCATCCACCTCATTTCTTCGAGCCCGTCATCTATACGTCTTGATCTTTCCCGCCACCGCACGGGTCGTCCGTGGGCTGAGTCTCTGTCGAGATCGAGTGTCTACCGTGTATCGTCGCACGAGCTGAAATGATACTTTTTTGGCGTACTTCGCGTTTCCATTCGCGTACTATGGGCGGGTCGTTTACAGTACAGCAGGAGTGGGTTACTTTTTGTGCCACAGCAAAATTGTAGACGAGTACTACTCTGTAGTGCAGAGTGCTCTATCCGTCTCGAATGCCAAAAAAAGTGCATTTCGTCTATCAGTACAACAAACGTCTCGAATAGCAAAAAATGGGCTTCTTTTCAGGTTCGGGAGGATACCGTAGGATGCCGCCGGGAAGATCTTGCCCCCTAGAGCATGCATCCACCTCATTTCTTCGAGCCCGTCATCTATACTAGTTGATCTTTCCCGCCACTGCGCGGGTTGTCCGTGGGCTGAGTCTCCGTCGAGGTCGAGCGTCTATCGTCTGTCGTCGCACGAGCAGGTCTTTCACAGTTACTGTACAACAAACGCCTGTCGTCTATCGTCGCACGAGCAGGTCTTTCACAGTACAACAAACGTGTCGAATGGCGAAAAATGGGCTTCTTTTCAGGTTTGGGAGGATACCGTAGGACGCCCCCGGTATTCTCTTGCCCCCTAGAGCATGCATCCACTTCATTTCTTCGGGCCCGTCGTCTATACTAGTTGATCTTTCCCGCCATCCCGCGGGTTCTCCGTGGACTGAGTCTCTGTCGAGGTCGAGCGTCTATCGTGTATCGTCGCACGAGCTGAAATGATACTTTTTTGGTGTACTACGCGTTTCCATTCGCATGCTCTAGCAGGTATTTTGCAGTACAACAGGAGTGGGATACATTTTGTGCCACAGCAAAATTATCGACGAGTACTACTCTGTAGTGCAGAGTGCTCTATCCGTCGCGAATGGCAAAACGAATGCATGTAGTCTATCAGTACAACAAACGTCTCGAATGGCAAAAAATGGGCTACTTTTCAGGTTTGGGAGGATACCGCAGGACGCCGCCGGCAAGCTCTTGCCCCTTAGAGCATGCATCTACCTCATTTCTTCGAGCCCGTCATCTATACTAGTTGATCTTTCCCGCCACCACGCGGGTTGTCCGTGGGTTGAGTCTCTGTCGAGATCGAGTGTTTGTCGTCTATCGTCGCACGAACAGGTCTTTCACAGTTACTGTACGACAAATGTCTTTCGTCTATCGTCGCACGAGCAGGCCTTTTATAGTACAACAAACGTGTCGAATTGCAAAGAATGGGCTTCTTTTCAGGTTTGGGAGGATACCGTTGGACGTCGCCGGCAAGCTCTTGCCCCCTAGACCATGCATCCACCTCATTTCTTCGAGCCCGTCATCTATACTAGTTGATCTTTGCCGCCACCGCGCGGGTTGCCCGTGGGCTGAGTCTCTGTCGAGATCGAGCGTCTATCGTGTATCATCGCACGAGCTGAAATAATACTTTTTTGGTGTACTTCGCGTTTCCATTAGCATACTGTAGCGGGTCTTTTACAGTACAGCAGGAGTGGGTTACATTTTGTGCCACAGGAAAATTATCTACGAGTACTACTCTGTAGTGCAGAGTGCTCTATCCGTCTCGAATGGCAAAAAAAGTGCATTTCGTCTATCAGTACAACAAACGTCTCGAATGGCAAAAAATGTTTTTTTTTTTTGTTTGGGAGGATACCGTAGGACGCCGCCGGCAAGCTCTTGCCCCCTAGAGCATGCATCCACCTCATTTCTTCGAGCCCGTCATCTATACTAGTTAATCTTTCCCGCCATCGCGCGGGTTGTCGGTGGGCTGAGTCTCTGTCGAGGTCGAGCGTCTATCGTGTATCGTTGCACGAGCTGAAATATTACTTTTTTGGTGTACTTCGCGTTTCCATTCGCATACTATAGCAAGTCTTTTACAGTACAACAGGAGTTGGTTACTTTTTGCGCCACAGCAAAATTATCTACAGGTACTACTGACTGTAGTGCTGTATCCGTCTCGAATGGCAAAACAAGCGTAGTATCGCAGGTCTTTTACAGCAGCGAAAGGCAAAAAATGGGCTTTATTTCAGGGCTTTTCGCGGGTCATGACCCGACCTGCGGGTCGGGTCACGGGGTGTTCAAAATGTCACGGGTCCGGTCGGGTTGGGTCAGTCAGTGTTCAAAACCTCACTGGTCGGGTCGTGTCGGGTCAAGAAGTTTTCAAATCTCACGGGTCGGGTCGGGTCGGGTCAACAGGTGATGTAAAGCTCACGGGTCGGGTCAGGTCATGACCCGCGAGAAACGGGTTACTCGTGAGTCGGCCCAGCGTGACCCGCGAGGTCTTTTCTGCTGACCCACGGGTCAGACCCGCGCATCCGGCCCGCGGATCCGACACTCAAAACATTTCCCGCTCTCTTACTCCAAGGCTTTTCTCGTACAAATACTCAGTAATGCTTCTTTGCGGTATCTTATCCAAATATTAAAACACTGCCAAACCCATATGCGCATGCCCGCATCCATTTTATAGCCACTACAGCCAGACCATATATCGCTTGTGGGCACAAAAATTAATATAAATTGTTTTTGAAGTGTCGACCCGCGGGCCGGATCCACAGGTCGGACCTGCGTGTCAAGATAAATAGTCTTCTTGCGGGTCGAGGTGACCCGACCCGCATGAAACCCGTGTCTCACGGGTCAATCCGAAGGTGGCGGGTCGGGTCGGGTCGGGTCAGGAGGTTTAGAAATCTCGCAGGTCGGGTCGGGTCGGGTCAGGATATTTTCTAATCTCACGGTTCGGGTCGGGTCGGGTCAACAACTCTTCAAATCTCGCGGGTCGGGTCGGGTCAGCTGACCCGGCAAAATACGAGACACCAGCGATTTTTTGCCAGTTTACGGTACAAAAACTTAAACCAGGCAATCATGGTACACCAAACCCACGTTACATGACAATTTCTGTCAAGGCATACTGTTTAATGGGAAACATCCATGGCCGTCCGTCTCACTTGCGAAAATGCCGAAAAACGGTACACCATCGTATTCTTGCCAGGTTACGGTACGAGAAAGTAAAACGAGTTTGATCAGGGCACACCAAACTCAAGTTATATGACGTTTTCTTTCAAGGTATACCGTTTTCTGGAAAAAAGTAATGTCCCGGTACAGCTTATATTTTCGAACAAAAACCGCGTTCGTTAATAGAAGCGCCCTTTTGTGCTCGTGTTCATACCAGGTACGAGTCAAGCGTTGCTTTACATTTTATGTCGTTTCGTGCGCGTGCGTGTACTCAGAACACGGTACCGCGGGCGAGCCCGGCGCCGCCGCGGGTGTCAGCGGGTGCTAGCAGGTAGAGGGGGTGGCAGCGGGTGTCACGTAGAACATCACGGAGAGGGAAAAAATCCCTGTCTCCTCTCATGTAATAATTTTCGGCCTTACGGAACACGTTCCACCCGCCAAGAAGCAAAAAAAAACGAACAGCAGAGCTTGCCTCTTAGCCTTGTACGTCGCCCACCCGTCTCGCGACCACCTCACCACCGATTCGGTCCGGATAAAGTTTTCCTCCCTCTCTGCCACAGTGAGCCCCGTCGCCCGCCTCGCGTGAAGCATGTAGCTCACCGTGGCCCTTCCTCGCCACTTCGACAAAGTTGGTGCTCGAACTGCATTGAAGTCTCTTTGAAGTTGAGTTTGGTCGCAAAAATAAGCACCGCTTTAGTATTATTTCGCATATCAAAAATACACTTATATCTCGTATATGGTACAAGCGGAGCCTCACAAGGAGGCCAGGTCAGCCCATTCGTGCTTCCTACGTGTTCCGAGGCACACGCGACGCCTAGCCATGCAAACGGCGACCGCACTCCTTGCAACACCCCCTCTACCTGCTAGCACCCGCTGACACCCGTGACATGGATGTCTCGCTATAAAACGGTGTACCTTGACTCAAAATGTCATGGAACTTGGGTTTGGTGTACCCTGATTGCCTGGTTTGAGTTTTTTGTACCTTAAACTGGCAAAAAAGCGCTGGTGTACCGTTGTTTGTCATTTTGTCCGGTAGGACAGGAAATTATTTTTTCTTTGAGATAACCCTAGGTAAACCTAGGGAATAATAAAATATGTCATTGCACGGCCAAGGAACAGGGATGGCGTGCTTATTCCACAAGTGTGTGTGTACTCGTAACAATGTGCGTTGTACTGTTGTTGGTCGGTTTGTGTGAGGAGTTGAAACGCCGCATATATCTTTTAGTTTCTGCTTAACACCCCCCCCCCGCGCTGAGAATCTGCGAAAATCTGCTTATTCTCTTGCGTGGTTTCTTTCCTGATTTTTGCTTGTTTTTTCGTTTCTTTCTCTCTACGAGGTATACTCTCTTTTTGTGTTTCAGATTTTGATTTTGATTTCGATTTTTCGACGTCGAATTGTTTTATCCTGTCTTATACCTGGTTAATGACGAATGGTTGAAAAACGTTCGCCAGATGAACCTTTCGCCACATCAACTAACTCCACACACAGGGCACCCGATGAGGTGTCGTTTAGACCATGACGATCGCGTCCGCGTGGGCTTCGACCTGATGCGTGCGGCATGGGCACCGTTCCGTAAAAAGATACGACACACACGCTTCAGCGACCAACTAAATTGCCGAGTAATGCCACAACACGCTTCCGCAACCAACAATACCTGCGCTGCAATAAAATACGTAGCACCCCAATCCTCAACCAACCCCCACCTTTGCTTCTACTTCAGAAAGCCCATGCAGAGAGTGGTCACAAATATCGGGACAGCATTGCCCGCAAAGGCAACGATGCAACGATCACCGGTCCCCCAAATATCAAAGAAAATACAAATATCCATAAAAAGTAGAGGTCCTATTATAAGCTGTGAGCTCGGATCTTCAGGTCGGTAGGCTGTTCAGATATTTTGGTTCCTGTTGGGATCAAGGTATGGGCGAAGACCCAACCCAACCCCTAACCCTAACCCAAACCCTGTGACCCTGACCCCAAACAGCAGCCAAAACGGGCCAAAACTGGTCATAAACGCGGCTGCGCCGTGTTTGCATGCGCCGCGTTTGCATCGAACCAGGAAATTTCTCAATTGCGGACGACGATTCCGAAGTAAGTATAGACCGCGCGACGCCATGTTCATTTGAGTCAAAAACACCCCTAAAGATCCGAGCTCACTCACAGATTGCAAAACCTACTGGAGGGAAAAGCATACCTGGTACGTGGTAAAAGAGGGGGTGAAATGAATACGCCAGAAGAACGTGTCTAGGGTCCGCATCTTCTAAACATCACCCGTCTCACAAATATCAAAGAAGGGTGATCTACGACCAAACAAAAAAATACATGGCAAGAGCTACTACTGTACACGACAACTGCAATAAAAGACGTAGCACCCCAATCCTCAACCAATCCCCACACCCCTTCGCTTCTACTCCCAAGCAGAGGGTGGTCACGAATATCGGGACAGCATATCCGGCAGAGGTAACGCCGCAACGATCACGAGTCCTACAAAAATATCCAACAGTATACGAATATCCATGAACAAAGTACGTGGTGAAAAGGGAGCGACGTGAATACGTCACTATTATTAATAGAAGGCGGCTAAGGTCCGCATCTAACGATCACTCGTCCCACAAAATACACCGCGGCCAGCAGCCGATCGCGGGGGAAATCGTGGAAAACGCGCGAACGACTATAAAGCAACTTGCAAAGTTGAGTATCGACCGATCGGTCGAACTCAGAGCTGACGTGCTTTTTTAGTTTTTTTTTTAAATAAAATATCAAGGAAGAGTGGTACAGGACCAAACAACAAGCCACCACACGGCAACCGCTGAATCGAAATCGGGCGAGCGCTTGCTGCTGCTTTTTCCGTGGCCCGGTTTCGGGATGCTGGAAGTCAACTCTGAAAACTCCACACACAGGGGCACCCGATGAGGCGTGGTTTGGACCATGACGATCGTCTCCGCGAGTGCTTCGACCTCTGATGCGTGCGGCGTGAGCGTAGCCGTTTTGAAAGGAAGGAGAGAGGGATGGAGGAAAGCCTTTAGCCTTTGCAACTGCTTTCCCGCTGATCGCTCGTACGAGCACAGTACAAAACAAATGAATTTCATCCGACCCTGTTCCACTTGAAAATAGAGTTGACAAACCATTTTTTCCGCTGGCCTCGGGAGAGCGATTGCTGCTACTTTGTCCGTCACCTTATTTTGGGATATAGTGGCAGTCAACTCTGATAACTCCACACACAGGGCACCCGATGAGGTGTGGTTTGGACCATGACGATCGCCTCCGCGAGGGCTTCGACCTGATGCGTGCGGCATGGGCGTATAGCCGTTTCGAAAGAAAATTGTCCGTAGGTGACCGTAGAGTGACCCTCATGCGGACAGACAGACAGACAAGACAGACAGAAACTTTTTCTGAATCTGTTTGAGAGACCACGAGTGTATACCACTCGTGGAACATGTACACGAGTTGAACTGGAAAGCAAAAAAAAAGCTATCGACGTGACCTATAACACCAACAAAAAAAAAAACGAAACCCCCTCTTCTGAGCAGACAAACACCGAAAAGAAAGCAAAGCAGGGGAACGACAAAAATACCTGCATGCCAGTATATATACCTGGTGGTGCAAGAAACCAGGTACTACATACAGCAGTTCGTGTATAAAAGAAGGTCACCCAATATATAATAGGAAATACCACCGCACGGGAAAACAATCCCCGTTTGATACTCATATTAGAGTCCCAAACGGGGCTTTATGTCGCCGGTCAGAGAGGAAATAAAAACGACTACTCTGATGTAAGAAGCCTGGTACGCACAAGGAATCAGAGACGCACGAGCTACAAGCACTTCGTGCAGGACGCTCAACAAGGAACAGGAAAACGTGACGTGGTTCGACGACGATCGACTACTACTGTACGTACGTACATACAGGGAACCCGATACACGTTACAGTTCGTATATACAGGATAATCAAAAAGAAAAAAAAGAAAAAAGAAAAAAAAAAGAAACGAGCACTCTGAAACAAGAACAAGAAAGAAAGGCAGGTTGATATAGGCGAGAGGGTTGAGAATCACAGTGAAAAACGAACCCCGGAAGCCGGTTAATATTCATTCAAATTATACCTTTACGTATAATAGTGCAGAGCACACTTCCCCCCCCCCCCCCCCCACTAAAGAAAACTCGGATTGGTTCCGCCAACACATCCCCGTTTCTTACCCGGGTATCAGTCTGATCGGAAATTCTTATGCACACATTTTGGCAATCGAGACGTGCGTTCGTATCTACCTTGAGTTTTCGATCAGAGTGGTACCCGACCATATTTAATTGCTACGTCTTGGTATACAAATACCCTGGTACCTCGTACAAGCAGCGAAGTGTACCGCATATACCTGAAGCTTTACTACTACACCAGGTACAACACCCCACCTCTTTTGCCCGACTTAAGGCCATCAGGACTGCAGTCCCGGTATTAGGGGGACAATGCACTCAAATTCCAAGTAGAGTGTCCCCAAAACGGGACTGCGGTACTACCACGGGGGACCACAGTAAACAGGACCAAATACTGTTGGAAAAAATAGGGAAATATATATGTTTTTGTGCGTACCGTAGGTCCTATTTACTATGGCCCCCCGAAATTATAAAAGGGTTAAGAAATCCCCGCCCTCGGCCACCAAACATTCCTGTTTCCCGTACCATGTGGTCGCAGGAAGGGCGCATCGACCCTCTCGGGAATTCCGAAGGGAAAAAGCGACGACGACCAAAAAGTGGGACGATTCTTACAGCAAACGGCCATCACTTCGGGCCCTCCTACAGCAGTACTTTCCTTGGGAGATTAAATGAGAAATTGGTGTCCCGAGTTGCAATGCAAGGGAGTCGTGAGGCACGAGGCGGGGCGCACCATGATCCTACCCGCGCCGCTGCTGGGCGCAAGCACGCTGTGCTCGTACTCAGTAGTTGATGACACAAACGTTACCAACAGTTTGATCGCTATTATATCTCGGGGTCCCAAAGGAAGTTGAGTAGGGTGTATGCTCTTGGGGTATATCCAGATACATACCCGAGTATGCCCATTATACTCTGGGGTGCCCGAGTACCAAAACCAAAGAGTATATGCCCGTACACTCTGGGGGTATATCCGGGTACGTACCCGAGTATGACCAAAACAATCAAGTTTGGTACCCTGGTACCCCAGCGTGTACACTGAGTATGCTCTCGGGATATACCCGGGTACATATCCGAGTACGATCGAAACGACAACACAACTGTGGTACTCGGGCACCAAACCTGAGGGTATGTACCGGAATAATCTGAGCGTACACCCGGGTACATACCCAAGTATGACCGAAACAGCCACGTTCGGTACCCGGGTACCCGAGAGTATACTTTACCCTACCAAACACACCCTTCCAAGTATGTCAGATAGGAGACCGCGGTTTGACGCCTTGACTGACCGCGCCTACACTAAAACCAGCATATGAGGACGCGGTTTGACGCCTTGACGGACTGCCCCTACACTAAAAGTAGTATAGGAGACCGCGGTTTGATGCCTTGACTGACCGCCCTTAGACTAGAACTAGTGTAAGAGAACGCAGTTTGACCCCTTGACTGACCGCCTCCCTACACTAAAACTAGGCTAGTAGACCGCCGTTTGACGCCTTGACTGACCGCTCCCCTACACTAAAACTAGCATAAGAGTGCGCGGTTTGACGCCTTGACTGACCGCCCCCTACACTAAAGATGGCATAAGAGAACGCGGTTTCACGACTTTACTGCCCGCTCCTGCACTCAAACTAGTACCGGTATAGTAGACCGCGGTTTGACGCCTTCACTGACCGCCCCTACGGTAAAACTATCACAGTATACGAGAAAGCGGTTTGACCCCTTGACTGACCGCCCCGACACAAAAACTAGGCTAGCAGACCGCGGTTGGACGCCTTGACTGACCGCCCCCTACACTAAAAATAGTATAAGAGACAGCGATTTGACTTCTTGACCGACCGCCCCCACACTAAAACCAGTATGATAAGGCCAAAAAGACCGGTCTCCTAAAAATAATAGCTCACTTGCGAAACACAAAAGTCACTACAGCGACACTACACACACAACGCAGACGGTCGTGGGCAAACGTAAACGCCCTCCAAATACATTAAGGCCCAGCAGTACTGTAGTATCAACAGCAGAGTAGTAGCCCCACCATTACCCGTCATCCATCATCTACTGTAGAAAAACAGGAAAAAATTGAAGAAAAAAAAAAACGGCCCTGGCGACTAAAAAAAGCGGAGAAGGGGGGGGGGGGGGGGGGGGGGGGGGGGGGGGGGGGGGGGGGGGGGGGGGGGGGGGGGGGGGGGGGGGGGGGGGGGGGGGGGGGGGGGGGGGGGGGGGGGGGGGGGGGGGGGGGGGGGGGGGGGGGGGGGCTTCAACTCTGCCCCCCCCCGCGAAAAATGCCCCTTTCAGTAAAACAAAAATAAGACATGAGGTGAAGCCTCCCTTCCCTCCCTCCCACGGAACATGCCGCATTCAGTATGACAAAAACCAAGACACCCAGAGAAGGGAGGGGGGTGCTTCAATCCCCCTCTCGGGAACATGCTTCCTTCAGTGTGACAAAAAAAACACGACACGCAAAGAAGAAGGGGGGGGGGGATGCTTCAACCCCGCCCCCCCACCCAACGAAATCTGTCGTTCCTGGCGTGACAAAAAAAAACACGCGCGGAAAGGGGATGAGGGGGGGCAAGCGATTCACCTCCCGATGCGAGGGTCTATCGTCCTACGACTACGGCCATGCACGATATCGAGTATCCCCCCCCCCCCCCCCCCCCCCCCCCCCCGCCCCGCCCGCCCGCCCCCGACACGGAACACGCCGCCGTCAATGTGACAAGAAGGAAAGGCACCCGCTGTGCGACTTGTAGCGGTTCTTCGCTTGTAAAAAAAAAAGTTTTTTGGGAGAGAGGATGAGGAGGGAGAGGCTACGCGGCTCTCACGACCTTAAGATTGGGTAGCTTACTCCTCAGGAGTTCGAGGTCGGTGAGATCGAGCCGACAGCCGAACACGGATAACGACTCCAAGTTGACGAGGCCTGAAAAAAAGACAAAAACGAAACCGGCAAGACAACAAAAGAAAGAAAACGAAGGAGGAGCAAAGAGTTAAAAAACGAAAAAAAAAAAAAAAAAAGACCGGAAAAAAAGGAGAAACCGAACGAAAAAAAACGCCAAAAAGCCAAAATGCCAAAACGCAAAAAAAAAGTAAAACGCAAAAACATAATAAATGAACACGTAGATGGGTATTGGACAAAAACGAAAAAAAAAAAAATCCCATGAATACACGCACACACAGGAATACGAATGGCAGTCGCACACCGACAATGGCTTCAGTCGAAGCGGCCTTCGCAAAAATGAAAAAGAAAGCAACCAAAAACAAGAGCCAACAACATAACCCAGCGAATTGCAAACCCAACAACCGATCCGTGTAACCATCACCAAAACTAGCCCCAAAAGCACTTGTTACGGAGGACCATAGTAAATAGCACCTAAGGTACACACAAAAACCTATATATTTCCCTATTTTTACTAGCAATATTCGGTCCCATTTACTGTGGTCCCTCGTAATAGTTCCCCAAACTCTATTTTTGTAAACATAAATCAGTACCCCGACAGAAACAGAAACCAATGAAGGCCCAAACCGAACCCAACCCCCCAAAGCTCTAAAAGACTAAAGCCAACCCCTCCCCTCCCCCTAGCAGACCAAAAACAACAGAAAAAACGAAAAAACGGAACCAGCCCAAAACAATCGAACGACAGCACCAAACATCCCAAAGAGTAAATACCAAAATACGAAACAACAGCACCCCCAACCCCGAAAAAAAACAAAAATCCCCAGCACCACCAAAAGACAGTACATTAAGCGCAAGCACATGCGAAAAAACAAAACACAAAATAACTGTGAGGGGACCGGTGTTATGCTGCCCCCGACATGTTCAGGGGGCAGAGGGGTGTCATTGTGCCCACATGCCTACCTGTACAAAAATACCTGAACCAAAAAGAAGCAAGAAAAAAAAAGGCAAAAAAAAATAGCAAAAAAAAATTAGAAAAAAAAATAGCAAAAAAAAAAATAGCAAAACAAAATAGCAAAAACAAATAGCAAAAAAAAACAAAAACAATGCAAAGGTACGTCAAAACAATCATCCAACAATACTATAAACCAGATGTATCACACGAACACACAAATCTTGTGAAAAATGGAGCAAAGGATGCTCTAGCAACTATGCGAAAAATGCATGCAAAAAATACCAAAAATACACCTGGCACGAAAATATCACCTGTAAGCGAGTCCAGAGAAGCCGGCGTGACGTTGCATCCAGACAGGTTCAAGGACCGGAGCCTCGTCATGGTGCCCACGTGCCTCACACCAGCCGCGGCGATGCCCAGGTTCTGAGAGACGTTGAGCCGCGTCAGCGTTTTCACGCCGCTGAGGTGGTACAGGCTACGGTCGGTTAGACGTCCGCTGCATACCTGCATCGTTCAAAGTCGAGGCCGCGCCGGGGGGCGGGGGAGGGAGGAGAGATGTACTCGATTTCATGCATGGCGGTAGTCGTATGAGCATAGGGGGGGGGGGGGGGGGGGGGGGGGGGGGGGGGGGGGGGGGGTTGTTGCTTGCCTTCGTGTTTTGACCATTGACCACGCATCTCTTTCGAGACGGCGCACCGTTCCTACTCCTAGTAGAGACACCTCCAACATTTGGGCGCTATACTCATATCATGCATGGCCGTAGTCGTTTGACCATAGGCCCTCGCATCCCTACGTACAATGCCGGGGCGGGGGGGGGGGGGGGGGGGGGGGGGGGGAGAAGAAGCGATCGGCAGATCGATCAACCAACGGAAACGTTTCACGGACAGGTCAGCAGATAGATTGACGGACATGTCAACGAAAACATTAACGGACATGTCATCGAAGAGGTTATCAGATGTACGAAGAATATATATATATATATGGACAGGCCAATGGACAGCTCAACGGACAGATCAATAGATACCTGCGTCAAGGCCGACCAAAACAACGTCCGACAGACCAACGGATACATTAATGGACAGGCAAACGGATGATGGGTCAACAGACAGGTCAACGGGCAGGTCAGAGGGCAGATTTACGGACAGCTTAACGGACAGGTCAATGGACACATCAACGGGAAGCTTAACGGCAATATCAATGGACACCTGCGTCAAAGCCGGCCAAACGTCGAGCGACAGGTCAACGGGGGACAAAAACAGTTTATCGTATAGATTAACGGCCAGGTCAACGGTCAGGTCAACAGATATGTCGGCGGGAAATCTGCGAACACATTGACGGAACGTCTAGAGTTGACAAAGTATCGAGCAAACCGACGGATCGACAGACCGACAGATCAACGGATATATCAACGGACAGATCAACGGACAGACTTGTGACGGACAGGTCACCTGACAGACTAATGACGAACAGGTCACCCGACATATTCCTAACGGACAAGACAATAGACAGAATCATGACGGGCAGGTCAGCGGACATGAAAAGAGACGCATGTAGAACAACGGGCTTGTTATCTCAACATTTTAGTGTATTTTTATTTCTCCCTCCCCCTCCCTCCCTCCCTCCCCCCCCCCCCCCCCCCCCCCCCCCCCCCCCCCCCCCCCCCCCCCCCCCCCCCCCCCCCCCCCCCCCCCCCCCCCCCCTGCGACTCGCCGGACAGCTCACGGCGCTTCGCGCTTGGTGCAAGCAATGTCTGCCTGGTCGGTGAAAACCCGACGTGCTCCGTCCCGGCATCGTAGGGATGCGAGGGTCTACGGTCATACGACTACGGTCATGCATGAGATCGAGTACATCTCTCCTATTGAGTACACCCCCTCCCCCCCCCCCCCCCCTCTCCCCCCCTCGCCCCACTCTTTACCTCCAGAGAGGTCAGCGAAGGTAGTCGGCAGAGGCCATGAGCAACACCGAAATCGGTGATGGACGCCGAAAACACGCTCAACGTCTCCAGTAGCCGTAACCGCGTCAGCTGAACCATGCCCGCATCCCCGACGTCCCTGCGCTCCCACCACCCACCCCAACACATCCCAGAGACGAGCAAAAGCAAAAGCACGCAAGCAAGCAGTAGATGTTCACAAAAAAAGCAAGCAGTAGATAGTATAATAAAGCAAGGCAGTAGATAGTAGGACTGAGCAATCATGATATGTTACGAAGCATGCAAGTAAAGCAGGCAAGCAAACCAACAAAAGAAGCAAGCAAGCCAGGGAAGCAAGCAAGCGAGCAAAGAAGCAAGCACAGCAAGCAACCAAGCACGCAAAGAAACAAGCACAGCAAGCAACCAAGCACGCAAAGAAACAAGCAAGCACGAGGAAGAGGAACATTACTCACTAGCATTGCACGAAAGCAAGCAAAGAGAAGCCCCCACCCGACACCACCAGCTTTACTATCACGAACACCAAAAAAAACAGCACAAACGCAGCCAGCCTCAACAACACCGTCACTGCTTCCTAGGCCATCCAATCGACCAGACATCAGACCACCAAACCACCAACCAACCAAATCACACTAAACCACACGAACCAATCAAACCTCACCAATCGACCAACCAACCAACCAACCAAAAGGGAACGAACAAACCAAACAGAGCAAAAACCAACCAGCCAATACCCATACGTCGTGTCTAGGTAAAGGCGCGCGAACCCCGCTGTCATGGTCGGCAGCGGGCTGCGGCCAGTGTCGTTGGCCAACCACTTCAGCAAACTTACCAACCAATCAATCGACCATAATACCAACCAACCAACAAACCAACCAACTTACCAACCAACTAATCAACTGCCCAACAAAACCAACCAAACAACCAAACAAAATCTCACCAACCCAACGAGATCAAACAATAAAAAAAAAAGAACCATCCTAACCAACAAAACCAGCACCAACCTAAATCGAAGCCGAACCAACCAACCAAAACCCGACCAACTCAAGCCATTCAAACGTCGTGAACCAACCAACCAACCAACCAACCAAAAAAAAAAAAAACAATCAAACCACGCCAAACCAACTACTACGGGGGACCATAGTAAATAGGACCAAATATTGTTGTAAAAATAGGCAACTATATAGGTTTTTATGTATACCATAGGTCCCATTAACTATGGACCCCCGTAATAAACCAACCAACCAAACCTGACCAACCAACCTAACCACGCCACTCAACCGGCCAAACCGAACCAACCAAACCGACCAACCAAAGCCAAACCAACCACAGCCAAACCAACCACAGCCAAACCGACCGAAGCCAAACCAACCAAAGCCAAACCAACCATAGCTAAACCAGCTGCCACGCACACACCTCGTGTCGAGGTTAATAAAAGTGCCGCAGCAAAAACACACACGTCCCGCGTGAAGCAAGCTTTCCAACAAGTGTGGAAACCCAATGAGTTCGACGTTCGGCACCTCCGAGGAACGGCCGACGATTGGATGCACTTGTTGGATTTCACTATTACGGGGGGCCATAGTAAATAGGACCTAAGGTAAACACACAAAAAACCTATATATTCACCTATTTACCTATTTTTACCAACAATATTTGGTCCTATTTGCTATGGTCTCCCCCGTATGGCGACTTACGTAAGTCACACCGCCCCCCACAGGTATTTTGTCTATCAGCCAATCAAACCAACCGATCAATCAAACCAACCAACAACCAATCAACAACGAACCAACCAATCACCTGAATAAAGCAAACAACCAACCAACCAACCAACCGATCAAAACCAATAAACCAAACACTTAATAACCCACCGACGAAACCAACTAAACCAACTAAGTGCCACACCTCAAGTCGCCACGACTCACATGTCTTACCCATCAGCCAATCAAAACCAACCCATCAACCGAACCAAAACAAACCAATAACCAACCAACCGGACTACCAACCAATCACCGAATAAACAATCAACCACCCGATCAACCAAACAAACCCACCCACGCAACCAACTAAACCAGCTAACCAACTAGATGCCATACGTCAAGTTGCACCGACTTACCTATCAGCCAATCAAACCAGCCCATCAATCAAACCGAACAACAACAAACCAACCAACTAATCCACCTACCAACCAAACCTACTCGACCACACTAACCCCCTCACGAAACAAACTATTACGGGGGTCCATAGTCAATGGGACCATATTTTGTTAGTAAAAATAGTTAAATATATACCTGGTAGGTTTTTTATGTATACCATAGGTCCTATTTACTATGGACCCCGTAACAAACCAACGGAACAAAAAATTACGGGAGACAGTAGTAAATAGGACCTAAGGTACACACAAAAACCTACCTGGCATATATTTATCTATTTATGCTATTACGGGGGTCTATAGTTAACAGGACCTATGGCATACATAAAGACCTATATATTTAGGTATTTTTTCTAACAATATTTGGTCCTGTTAGCTACGGACCCCCGTAATAACAAAATTTGGTCCTATTTGCTATGGTCCCCCGTATTAAGGTGGTATGACAAGGCTAGCCCATGGACGAAACGAACTACACCAACCACACCAACAAAAAAAATCATAAATACCTTTGTGTCAAAGGTCAACCCACCGACGAAAAAAAAAAAAAAAAACAAGCTAACCAACTACAAGTACCGTACGTTGTGTCAAGGCTATCCCATCGACGAAACCGACCAAGCTAACTAAGCCAACGAAATTGTAATACGCTGTGTTGAGGCACCTTCCTTTTCAGAGCTACTATTTTTACGTGATGCAATACAAATTGCGTGTCAGAAAAGGAAGGTGGATGCACTGGTACAACATTGGTCAAAAAGTTGAAAATGAAAAAAAAAAAAAAAAAAAAAAGCGAGGATCGTGATTCTATATTTTCTCAATTCGGGGAGACGAAATCGCCGACGAAACCAACTAAGGGCCCATCTTAACGGGGAACACTGAATTTCGTTGAATCAGATGCAAACTAAATTAGAAAAAAATATATCAAGTCAAATTGAAAGAACCGAAAGTCTTCGATAAGATGAGTCCTTAAGTTAAATTAGAAAAAAAAAAAAAATCAAGTCAAATTGAAAGAGCCGAAAGTCCCCGTTAAGATGGGCCCTAAAATAACTAAGACAATTGAACGCGCCATACCTACCTCGTGTCAAGGTTAAGATGCGTGAGCCCCGTCATCGCCGCCAGCGGGCTCAGGCCGCCATCGGTCACGGAGCAGAAGAAGAGGTTCAGCCTCTTCAAGCGCGTCAGGGGAGCCAAGTAAACCATCCCCTGGTCAGTAACGCGGGTGTCCGCCAGGTCCAAGCTCTGTGCGCGCGATATATAGGAAAAAACAACGGCGGCGACGACGAGGGCGATCATTCATTCTATCTTATTCTTTTAAAAAGATTAAAAAAAAAAAAAAAAAATGCACACTGCTGTAGCTCTGACTCGCCGCTAAAAAAAGTGATCCCACACCGATTCTACGTGTATGGTGTCCCCAAGACGGTGGGTTTAGTTCTATGATACCTTTATTCAAAGGAGGCCATATTACAATCTGTGAGCTCAGATCTTCAGGTTGGTAGGCTGCTCAGGTATTTTGGTCCCTGTCGGGATCGAGGTACGGGCGAAGACCCAACCCAACCCCAAACCCTAACCCTGACCCTAACCCTGACCCCAAACCGCAGCCAAAACTGGTCATAAACGCGGCTGCGCCGCGTTTGCATCGAACCGGGAAATTTCTCAATTGCGGACGACGATTCCGAAGTGCAGACCGAGCGACGCAGTTTTTACATGAGTCGAAAACACCCCTAAAAGATCCGAGCTTACAGATTGTAAAAATTACTCTTATTTAAAGGGCAAATAGCTCTACGTATCAGGTGGGAGCAAAAGTAAACCATCCCCTTGTCCGTGGGAAGGCGGGCGTCTGCCACGTCCAAAACCCCTGTGCGCGCGACGAGCGACAACAAAAGTAGGATCTTGATCTCTCTGAGGTGTGGACAGTCCTACCGCTGAACGCTCTTCCTACATAGATAGATGGTTCGATCACCATTAAATGGATGAGACCATCCCTTTTCGCGTTCCTTGAGTCACCATGTTCGGGATTGTCAAAGGGCTGCGAGGAAAACCCGCAGGGGGTTTCCACAAAAATCAACATGAGTACAAAACGACGTCTCTTCGCCATCTCAGAGCTTTTTGTGGATCCTGGTCGACATAATTTTTCGTCGACCACTGTATACATGAATCTATACTCCACGAACCGACGAAACCTCTGTCGACCAGGACCCACAAGCCCCGCGATGGCGAGAGACACATCCGTTTAAAACTCAAATTTATGCGGAAACCCCCGACGGCTTCATTGGTTGAGGAGTCAACCAATGGGGGCATTTTAGCCGGCTAGGTATGGACGAAGTCGTACCGTTTAAAACTCATATTTATGTGGAAACCCCCGACAGCTTCGTTGGTTGACTCTTCCAAGTCGCCGACCAATGAGGGCGTTTCAGCCGGCTAGGTATCGGCGAGGTCGTACAGTTAGTTGCGTGTGGCCAAGTCCTGCGTCTGTGTTTTGAATCTGTCCTTTTGAGGGCCGGTGCTGCGATAGATGCCACAGCAGTAGTAGCACTTTTCGGCCCAAAACCATTTCTAGCTGACAGGGCTCCTTGCGGGCCTTGAGGGACACCCAGGTAGGTAGGTGCACAACATCGTTGGGATGCCACTGAAAATACCCCATGTTTTACGGTATACTTTTTCGTTTGCATACTGTACCTACCAGTAGTTGCTCGCGCTTGCTTGGCATTTTTTTTTTTTTGTTTGTCTGGTTGACAATTTTTTATTTTTTATTTTTTTTTTTTTGAGATAAGAGAGCGAGCGCTGCTGTAGGCTCATCAAAGGCGAGGAACCTCAATTGAACAACAAAAAATTGTATCAAAAGGCGAGGAACCTCGATTGAACCAAAAAAAAATAGGAGTCAACACCCTCACACCCTGACAGTACAACTACGCGTCCTTTAAGAGCTCGTTTGTGACTCGACGCGAGCTGTTTCAAGCGATGAAATACCAAGTCGGCTACCACTACGGGGGAGCATAGCAAATAGGAACAAATATTGTCAGCAAAAAATAGGGAAATATCTAGTTTTTGTGCGTGTACCGTAGGTTCTATTCACTATGGTCCCCCCGTAATACATAATAGTTGGTTCCCTTCTCCACCCATTTATTTCGCGGGGGGAGGATAGGAGGAGGGGCACAGCAATCGGAAACACACGATGGACCGGAATAAAAGTTATCCCCCTATGTTTTACACGCCATGTTAGTTTCTGATTTACCATATTTCCCCGCAATTTTCGGAACAAATAATCCGGGGACGCATGACGATCATCCCCGGATTGGGAGGAAGCCCGCAACAAAGCCGAGGGGTCAGGATTTTCCTTTTCCCGAGCGGGTTCTAGAAGGCGGGGAGAAGGGGAACCTTGGCACTGACGGCGGCGCCGATGCATCGTCAACCTCCAGATAAGCGGTGCACGATGCACTCCTTGCGAGTGGGAGGGGCGGCGAGTCATGACGTGGACGGTACGGCTACGGGCGTTCTCACGGAATATGCGGTCTGGAAGTCCGCCACCGCCGCACGCAGATACGTAGGCGTAACAGCGTCCGCGGCGTCCGCGGGGGGCGGCGGCGGCGGGCGGCGGCGGCGGCAGGTGTGAAGCGTTCTCGCGAAACGGCGTCCACGGAGGCGGACACCCTGCCGCTGTCCGAACAGTTGGTGTACGTTCGTGTACAGCGCGTTCCGACGGGTCAACTGAAGCCAGACCCACTAGAGGCACCAAGGTAAAAGTTTGGGTACAACAAGGACAAAAAGGAAAAACACGGGAAGGATAACAAGAGACCGAAAAGCACGACGGCATTGAGCCAAGCGAAGAAGAAACAACGAAGATGGGTGTAATGCCATGCCGCAGCAGAGGGGCCTGGCCTCACTACATCCTAAACTACGTACAAGTTCAGGCGGCGACGAAGCGTTACTCGGGAAGCATGAAAAACATCCCCGAATCGGGGAGAAACCCTGCAGGAGGCGCAGCGGAAGCCAATGAAAGGCGCTCGCCCAACCGACGGCCTACAGCACAACGAGGACAACAGTAAACGGTCATACAGGGAAAACGGACCATCCCGCCCGCCCATCGCTGTGCGCGAGGTACGCCGACAACGACGTCGGTTTCTGATTTTTGTCTTACACCAGGTACCAGTACATATTTTACCCCAAAGCAACTCTACTCTCTGCGATGAGGTGCCGAGTTGAGTGCGATCGAAATCAACGCCGCGGCAGAAGCCCGGGCGGGGGTCTCCGGCTGATCGCAGCAGGAAGCCCCAATAGTCCCAAGCTGTAAACCAGGTACGAGATAAAGCGACGACGAAATGTTACCGCGCCAATCACCAACTGGCCGTGGAGTCCAGCTAACTCACACCCCCTTTTACCCTCGGCGGCAAGTGTCTCACCTCGAGCTGGGTCATCGAAGACAGCGAGCGCACGCCGACGTCACCCACGTCACAGCTGTCTAGGATGAGAGAGGTCAGGCCCGACAGCTCGCGCGATATCATCTGCAGCTGTTGCGGGCGGAGGGACAGGCGAAAGCGGCATCGATCGGTCAAAAGGGCAGCCTTGCAGATGCGCAGAAACACAGACAGGCGGGGCCGCACGCGTACGGGCCGAGACAGAGACACGCAGGCGAGCAAGAACGGCAACGCATGAAGCGAAGGTGTGTAATGTTTTTGGTGCTGGTATGACTTCATGCACAGCAACAGCAACAAAAATGCGTACCCCACCAGAGGTAAATAGTATAATACCGTGTGATGCCAGCAACGACACACGAACTCAGACGCAGACGGGAAGGCAAACCAGCAGACGCACACATAAAACACGCACTTACGTACACGCGCGACAAAACGCGCAAAGACACGACAGGAAGTACAGGCCAACACGCGAAACGAAAAATAAACACGCCGAACATACAATCACACGGAAAACACACGCGCATACACATAGAACACACAACACCACAACAGCAGCCACAGCTTCGGCGACAACAGCAGCAGCAGCAGCAAAAAAAACAGCACCAATCTATGCAGGCAATACTACTACCGACTGCTACAGGGGACCGCAGTAAACAGGACCAAATATTGTTAGTAAAAGAAGGTAAACGTATAGGTTTTTGTGCGTACCGTAGGTCCTATTTACTATGGATCCCCGTAATACACCACCAACACCATCTTCACAATCACGATAACGTCAATACCACCACCACCACCACCACCACCGCCCATCCACACAACTACGCCCCGACGACACCCCTCCCAACAAAAATTCCATACGGCTACGACCACGCCTGGGATGAGCATACCACTACTCTCTTTCCGCCCCCCCGCCATATGGGTTGGGTTGGCGTCGGTTGGCAACGACACTGTAAAACATGCCGCTCACTACGTGAGCTAGACATCCAGGGTACCGTTTTTTCTTTTTTTTTTTTTTTGGCGGTCGCCCACGGCTGGTCGTCTAGTTAGATCATTTGTGCGAAGTAAAGAACCTTTACTCTGCACAAGGGAATTGATCGTATCACGTAGTGTTCAAGGTAAGGCACCCAAGAGGCAGTTACATAGTACTCCCATCGCTGTCTCTGGAAGTGGCCACACCGGAAATTAAACTAACTCATTGAAGCTGTCATCCATATGCAAGTCCGCCTCACAAGCGGTTCTTAGTAGGATGCAGCTCACCCTTCATGCGACTCGCCGGACACCCCACGGCGCTTCGCGCTTGGTGCAAGCAATGTCTGCCTGGTCGGTGAAAACCCGACATGCTCCGTCCCGGCATTGTAGGGATGCGAGGGTCTATGGTCATACGACTACGGCCATGCATGAGATCGAGTACATCTCTCCTATCGAGTACACCCCCCCCCGCCCCCCCCCCCCCCCCCCCCCCTCCCTGATAAGATGAGCGTACAGCGGTGGGCACTCGCCTCGAAGTCATGTACCGACGTTCCCGTCAGGATCAGGGTGCGCGCGGACGCTCCCAGCCCTCTCGCGACAGACTGGACTTGCCTGACCACCATGATGATCATGATGGCGGTGGTGGCGGCGGCGGCGGCGGTGACGGCGGTGGTGATGGTCGTTTTGTGGTGTTGGTGATATTGTTGGTGGTTGTTGTGGTGTGAAAAGCGGGGATCATTTTAATAATGATACAGGCATTGTGTTCGAGAACGAAGGGTGAGGGGGGGGGGGGGGGGGGGGGGGGTATTAAGAGGAGAGAGGGGGGGGGGGGGGGGGGGGGGGGGGAGGGGGGGGGGGGGGGGGGGGGGGGGGGGGGGGGGGGGGGGGGGGGGGGGGGGGGGGGGGGGGGGGGGGGGGGGGGGGGGGGGGGGGGGGGGGGGGGGGGGGGGGGGGGGGGGGGGGGGGGGGGGGGGGGGGGGGGGGGCTCATTTGTTGCTTGCCTTAGTCATTGGAGGGGGGGGGGGGGGGAAAAAGGAAAGCGTGAAAGAGATGACAAATATGTCGACAAAAAAGCACCCGGCAGCAGCAACAGCATGTCGACGACGAAAAAGGCGCTTACCGCTCCCTCTCATGCCCCCTCGCCGCCCCCCTCCGCTCCCACCCCCCCTGCAGCTAAAGTCCACCTTCCAAAC
This sequence comes from Macrocystis pyrifera, assembly GCA_031763025.1. Lineage (NCBI taxonomy): Eukaryota > Phaeophyceae > Laminariales > Laminariaceae > Macrocystis > Macrocystis pyrifera. The sequence continues at coordinate 4,788,326 of JASSKH010000011.1, read as the reverse complement.
GCCACACTGCCTACCACCCCTCCCCCTCCCACCGCTTGCACTGGTTGAGGTCCACCAATCCCAAGCACCGCACTACCCCCTCTCCCCCCCCAAACGCCTCCCCCCCACCCGCCTCCCCGCACGAAAATATCTGCCTGGTCGGTGCAAAGCCGACCTGCTCCGTCCTCACGGCATTGTAGGGATGCGAGGGTCCCCTACTATGCCATGCATGACATGAGTACCCCCCCCCCCACCTCCCCCCCGCCCCTCATCGTTCCTTCCTCCCGTCTCTCCCCCTCCTCACCCCCCCCCCCCCCCCCCCCCCACCGGAAATTAAACTAACTCATTGAAGCAGTCATCCATATGCAAGTCCGCCTCACAAGCGGTTCTTAGTAGGATGCAGCTCACCCTTCATGCGACTCGCCGGACACCTCACGGCGCTTCGCGCTTGGTGCAAGCAATGTCTGCCTGATCGGTGAAAACCCGACGTGCTCCGTCCCCGCATTGTAGGGATGCGAGGGTCTATGGTCATACGACTACGGCCATGCATGAGATCGAGTACATCTCTCCTATCGAGTACACCCCCCCCCCCCCCACCCACACCAGAAATTAAATCAATTCATTGATGCTGTCATCCATATGCAAGAAAATGCGCCTCACAAGCGGTTCTTAGTAGGATGCACCTCACCCTTCATGCGACTCGCCGGACACCTCACGTTTCGCTTCGCGCTTGGTGCAAGCAATGTCTGCCTGGTCGGTGAAAACCCGACGCGCTTCTCCGTCCCGGCATTGCAGGGATGCGAGGGTCTATGGTCATACGACCACGGCCATGCACGATAATGAGTACACCCCCCCCCCCACACACACACCCTCCCCAGCCCCCCCCCTACCCCCGCACTACCCACTGCGTTGACGCGTGCAACTATTACGGGGTGTCCATAGTTAATAGGACCTATGGTATATACATAAAAAAACTATATATTTACCTATTTTTACTAACAATATTTGGTCCTATTTACTATGGTCCCCCCTAATACATCACAGCGGTACCACTCTCGGACCAATAAATCGGGCCAATAAATATTTTCTGCGTGAGGTGGAGATTCACCCTCAGATGAAGGAGACGCTACCCAACACATCGTTTTGTTTTTTTCACGATGTGTGTCGAGGTTAAACCTCATACGCAAGAGCAGTGTGAGTGAGATAGATGGGTCGGCGACAATGTGAGATGGGGTGTATTTCAGGTTCGACCTGGGTCTATTCATTTCTCAACCAAGGGAAATACTATTACGGGGGGCCGTAGTAAATAGGACCTACGGGAAAAACACAAAAACCTACCAGGTATACATTTTTCCTTATTTTTACGAACAATATTTGGTCCTATTTACTACGTACGGTCCTCCGTAATACCCACTACCAGGTATTGTTTTTTGTCTTTTTTTTAACAATGTGTGTCGACGTTAAACCTCATAAGCACATCAGCGTGAGATAGACGGGTCTGCGACAATGCGAGACGGGGTGTATCTCAGGTCCGACCTGGGTCTACACCGTACACACGAAGAGCTAGATTGCTGCAGACACGGGTCGAACCTGAGAAAACACCCCACCTGACAGCAGTAGTAGGCGATAGATAGGACATGACCTCATCGGTTTAAGCGCACCCCTCTAGTTATCGAAAAAAACGTATTCTTGAACAAAAAAAAAAAAAAAAAAAAAAAAAAAAAAAACTGATTATTTCGTGTCTGATACACTCTTTGCACTCCGCAGCTTCACATTTTGTCTTCCCTCATACACGAAATGTATATCGTGCATGAAGGCCATATGAAACCCACCGCACGCGCGATCGAAGCATCACACACACAAAAGAGATGAGAATTTCGACCGAAACCCTCGATCTCACAGCTGCTGTTTTTTTTCTCAAAATTTCGTAAATATAAAACACAGAATTCTTCCAAAACTTAGGAGCCCTCCTCAGAAAAAACACTGGGCTTGGCACCCACCCCTGCTCCTCACTGCCCCCCTTTATCACCCCCCCCCCCCCTCCCATCACCTGCACTGGCTGAGGTCAACCCTTTCCAAGCGTCGCAGGGCCGAGAGCTTCTCCGGCCCTTCGGAAGACAGCCGAGTGCACCCGGAAAGCTCCAAGTCCCTGAGCTCCGGCGAGCCCGCGGCGAGCCGCGACAGCCCCGTGTCCGCGATCCCGCTCCTGTACACGCGGATAAAAAAAAAAACAAAAAAAAAAAAAAAAACAGGGACGTACCTTGCAGTAGTGAGCGTGAAAACGCCGAAAGGGTTCATGCAAGGACGAAAACTTTAAGGGGGAGCAGGCGGGGGGGGGGGGGAAACATAAAGGGCTTCGAAATACGGCTACCTGGTATGACGTGCGTCTGATACCGTGAACGGTGGTGTACGCGGCGAGCAACGTTTGCGTCCAGCTCACATATGAAGCAGCGAGCGATACAATTAGACCCCCCCCCCTCCCCCGCTCGCCGGACACCTCACGGCGCTTCTTCGCGCTTGGTGCAAGCAACGTCTGCCTGGTCGGCGAAAACCCGACATGCTCCGTCCCGGCATTGTAGGGATGCGAGGGTCTATGGTCACACGACTACTACGGCCATGCATGAGATCGAGTACATCTCTCCTATCGAGTACACCCCCCCCCCCCCCCCCCCCCCCCCTCCCCCTCCCCCTCCCCCCCCCCCCCCCCCCTCCCCCTCCCCCCCCCCTCCCCCCCCCCCCCCCCTCCGCCCCGTACCATGAACACGAACGCAAAGGCAGTTGGCGGGAAAGAAGACAGGGCCCGGCGGCGGTAGCGTCGGTGTTGCATTCGGTGATGGTGCTGGTGGTTGGTATTTCTGTTCGTGGTGTTGAGGCTGGCATTGGTGGTGGCATTGGTGGTGGTGGTGGTGATTGTTGGTGCTATTACGGGGGTCCATAGTTAACGGGACCAAAGTTTGTTAGTAAAAATCGGTAAATATATAGGTTTTTATGTACACCATAGGTCCTATTAACTATGTACCCCCGTAATAGTGTTGGATGCTGGTGTTGCTGTGGGTGGTCGTGATGGCCTCGGGTGTTGGCAGCAGCGAGGATGGCGGTGGTAGCGGTGGTGGCAGTGGTGTTGGGTGTTGGGTGTTGGTAGTAATATGGCGGCGGTAATGGTGGTGTCAGTGGTGGTATCGGTGGTAGTGGGGATGGTCTTGGCATTGGTGATGGTGGTGGTCGTATTCGGTATTCGCGACATGGGATGTTTGTGTGCCAGGGGAGGGGGGGGGTGTACTCATTATCATGCATGGCCGTAGTCGTATGACCATAGACCCTCGCAGCCGGGGGGGGGGGGGGGGGGGGGGGGGGGAAGGGGGGGGTACTCATTATCGTGCATGGCCGTAGTCGTATGACCATAGACGCCCGCATCCCTACAATGCCGGGACGGAGCACGTCGGGTTTTCACCGACCAGACATGAACATTGCTTACACCCAGCTGGAAGCGCCGTGAGGTGATGGGCGAGTTGCATGAAGGGTGAGCTGCATCCTACTAAGAACCGCTTTAGAGGCGGATGGGGAGGGGGGGGGGTAGACCTCACGCTGCCCCCCAAGAGTCCACAGCAGTAGCCAGCACCACTTCAAGGGATTAACTTTCGTGGCTCAACATTTTCAGGTGGGCTGAGCTCCTCGAATCAGCAACTGCCGGTTCTTATGGTACTCTTAACTCGTATGTGTGTTTCACGACCATCCTAATACGGGGGGCCATAGTAAACAGGACCAATTTTTTGCTACTAAAAACGGGGAAATATATAGGTTTTCAAGTAACCGTAGGTCCTATTTACTCAAGGTCTCCCGTAATAGTAGCGCATAGAAGAAAAAAGAAAATGGTCGGGGTTGCGCAAAAAAATAAACTTCTTCGAAGTCAAGTTTCGGGCGAGGTACGAATTGAGGTCCCCTCGCATGCATCACCGTGAAAAATAAGGCACCGCCCATGAAAGGCATCGCTCAGCAGTACGTGGCGGCGCCCCGAAGCGGAGGGAGAGACGCCTCCTCGCGCGCCGAAAAAAACGAAGCTCCAAGACGAACAACAACGAAAAAAGTCGCCGAACTTCGGACAGAGCACCGATACCCACACATGGATGATCTACTGATGTAGACCTCTCAAGGCTTGCCATCATCATCTACCGTGCCAGGTACGTTCTTTCGGGGCGGATAGGTTCCTGGTCTGCATCATCTACACGGTCATGTTGAGCAGCGGTGGAGAGCCGAAAAAAAAAAAAACCAACAACATGGACGACCTCCTCGTACGGCAAGTACGTGTGCCGCCTGGCTTGGATGCTGTACTACTACGGAGGGCCACAGCAGTAAACAGGACCAAATATTGCTGGTAAAATAGGGAAATACATGGGTTTTTGTGTGTGCCGCAGGTCCTATTTACTACGGCCCCCCGCAATGTTAATGCTAATGTACACTATAGACCCTGCACGGCACACGATAACGGCAGGCGACACAGATGATCAGTTACACCCCGCTGTAGGTCGTGATTTAGATCGTGACCTGGCCGCCGACGTGCGCAAGCTTCGCGCGCCAAAAAAATGGACGCAAAAAAAAAAAAAAAAACGAACTTGTATCGCAACAGGAGGGCGTGGGCAACTACATAGCTCATTACACCTTCACAAAAAAAAAAACACACACACACAAACACAACATGAGGAACACACAAAATCATAAAAGACACTTTAATGACACTCGGATAAAAATTGCGGACATTCACCCAAAACAATGAACACACATAATAATAATAATAATAATAATAATAATAATAATAACAATAATAATAACAATAATAATAAAAAACATGGGACACTGACTGCTGTACGACGTGCTTCAGGTATGACGTCGTACTGAGCTATGTCTGGTATTACTATCAAGATTATTAAATCCTGCTTTTTCCTGGCGTATTTTTTTACTGCAGAGGTTTCTGGAGCCTGCCCTGTGAGCATGGACTAGATTTTTGGCGTGAGTTGACTTGAGAACGAAAACAACCCAAATCTCCCCACACACCAAAATCATGAGACACGACCAACGCAGATCAATACACACACTAAACATGCCCACCTCGCAAGGCAGACCCGCTCAAGCCTCGGCAGCGGAGGAAGCGCCCACACCTCTCTACCCCTCCTCCTCCCCCCCCCCCCCCTCCCCCCCCCCCCCCCCCCCTCCCCCCCCCCCTGCCCCTCCCCTTCCCCTCCACCACATCCTCCTCCTCCCCTTCCCACCCCCTCCCCCTCCCTCTCCCCCCTCCCCCTCCTCCTCATCCTCCTCTTCCTCCTCGTCCTCCTCCTGCTCCTCCTCCCCTCGACGATGCAGAGCCCTGTCTCGAGGCCCATCCACCCCTTCCCCTCCCTGCCACCTCCTGGGGTGTGCCAAGCCCCGGCACCAGCCTAGGTTGAGTCGACGGAGTCGGTTTGCTGCCTGCCCCAACCCGGCAGGCCTTCCATGGTGATGCCGTCGCAGCGGCAGGCGTTGAGGCAGGTCAGGGAAGGTAGGCCGCAGGCCAGCCGGAGCCCCTCGTCGGTGACGTTCTGATATTTGGCACGGTTCGGTAAAGTTCAGTCGGTGCATTCGATGGGTACATTCAGTCAGCAGATTCGGTCGGTAGATTCGGCCGGCAGATTCAATCGTTGGATGGGCTTCGTTAGATTCGCTCAGTACATTCCGTCGGTACATTCGGTTGGTTCATGTCATCGGTAGATTCGGGTACCGTATTAGACTTGGCCGATATCATATCCGGTCGTTAGATTCGATCGGTCGATAAATTCGGTTGGTGACCATGTCGTCGGTATATGTCGTCATCAAGTTCGTGTGGCAGACTCGGTCGATAAATTCGCTCCGTATCCTTCGGTCAGTACATCTGGTCAGTACTGGGTCGATACTTTGGCCAGTCTTTGGTAGGCACATGCCGTGAGCACATGCTGTCGGCACATGCGATCGGTGCCCTCCATTCAGTACATTTCGATCTATACATGCGGTCGGTACATTCGGTCCGTGCAGTACTGCGGCTTGGTTCGGTTCGGTTCGGTTCGGTTCGGTTCGGTTTGGTTCGGTTCGGTTCGGTTCGGTTCGGTTCGGTTCGGTTCGGTTCGGTTCGGTTCGGTTCGGTTCAGTTCGGCTCGGTTTGGTTTTGGCTTCGGTTCGGTTTCATTGGAAGAACGGCGGCAGATCATGATCTAGATAACCGATGCCCACCTCATGATCTAGATACTTCAGGGTGGATAGAGTTCCTCATCTGTATAATCTAGCTCATTTAGCCAGGTGGAGGCCGTATGATCTGCATGATATAGCGCATGTTTTCTTGGTAAGATCTGTACTGTACAGATCATGCACAACATCTCATGGTGGCAAGATAGGTTCTAGATGATCTACAGATAGATCGCCATCTGTCCTACGTACCTACGCGTGTATCACTTGTTGCAGTTTCATTTCTGTTGCCTTGGATTGCTTCGGCTCCACTGGAAGCACGGGAGGGGAAATTGTAAGCAACGAAACTCGATACAACGTAAAAAAATACCGGTGCCGGCCGTACGAGCCGTGGTAGGCCGAGCGGGCGCGGCGTACCGGCATGAGGGGAGTTGGGGCAAGACCGGAGGTGCCAAAAAAACAACGCTACCATGCGCATTCCGGACAACCGGAGGCCTGCGTGAGTAATAATAGGTATCACAGCGGGTGACGGTTTTCCTTCGAAGGCATCTCCGACGAGACGACCTCCATAAATTTAATTTCATGACCACTTCATCAGTGCCTCCATGCTCCCCCCTCCTCTCCTCCCTCCTGCCGCCCCCCCCCAAAAAAAATCCTCCCTCCGCCCCGTCTCGAAAGGGATGTGTGGTCAATGGTCAAACGACTAAGGCAGGCAACGAATAAGTACACCTCCCCCCCCCTTCCCCCCCTCTCCCCTACATGAGAACCCCCCCCCCCGCCTCCCCCTCCCTTCCCCCTCTCACCACGCACTCCTCCAGCTCGAGAGAGCGGAGTTTCAACAGTCCTGACAAGTTTCCAATAGCGGCGTCGTCGATAAGGGGACAAAACGCAAGGCTAAGACTTTCGAGCCTGGGAGACCGGGACAGGCACATTGTCGCCTCGCCCCCAAGCCCGCTGCAGTGTCGGAGGCTGGCAGACTCTAGGCTCGGCAGGGGCGGCAAGCTAGACAGCCCCCTGTGATGGAAAGGGGGGGGGGGGGGTGGGTAGGATGGGAGGGAGGGGGGGGGGCGAAGAAATAAAAACAAAAATCATGGGTGCACACAGGAATAAACACCAAAACTCATGTGGACTAACACAAAAAACACCAAAATCGTGGACACACACAAACACACGCCAAACTCTTGGACACGCAACAAACACAAAAACAAAATCATGGACACACATACCATTGGAAACAACAGACACCGAACTCATGGACACACACCAACGTATACCGGCATTCACACACGCCTAAATCATGGATACACACTTAAAACCCATAGACACACACAAAACACACACGACATTCATGGACATACGGAACAAGACACACAAACACGCATCAAAATCATACCAGGTAGCACACACAATAAAACACCAAATCATGGACGGACACCAACACGTTCCGACCAACGCACGCACACCAAAATCAACGGAACACACACAATCGTGCGTGCAGACCAACGCATAGAAACCATGGATAGATTAGACACAAAATACCAAGGCCGCACCAACATAAAAACCAGGGACGCGTACCCCCCCCGTCCCCTCCCCGCGCAATGTCTGCCTGGTAGGTGAGAACCCGACGTGCTCCGTCCCGGCATTGTAGTGATGCGAGGGTCTATGGTCACACGAATACGGCCATGCATGATAACGAGTTACCCCCCCTCCCCCCCCCCAAAACTCACGACACGCAGAAGAAATCAATCACGGACACATACGTGCGAGCACACGTCACACCGGCCAAGCACTACTGCTGTTGCACAGCATCATTACGGGGGTCCATAGTTAACAGGACCTATGGTACACATAAAAAACCTATCTATTTATCTATTTTCACGAACAATATTTGGTCCTATTTACTATGGTCCCCCGCAATAGATAATCTACAGCAGCACTAATACATATGTAACAGTAGATCCCATCACTCTGGCCGCAAATGCAAGCACCTTTTAGTCATGAGGACGAAGTCCAAACTGTCATTACATTTCCGACCAGAGACATACACATATCCCTGGTACACGGGGTTCTTAAGTTGTTGCACAAGGGCTGTGCATAGGTCCCCCCACCCCCGCAAAAACTAAACACGTGCGCGTAGAAATAAACCGTTATACAGATCCAACCCGGAAAACAAAAAAAAAAAAAACACACACACACACACACACACACACACACATGATCTACCAACAGATCATACAGATCACACAAATCATGTGGCACCAAGATAGAGGTACGGCACTCGTAGCTATTCATAGCGCTTTTGGCGAAAATATTTGAGAGTACTCCTTGACCCCTTTAGCCCTGCAGTCCCGAATTGGGGACAAACCAGTCTGATCCCAAGTGCTTTTGTCCCGAAAAGGGACTGCAGTACTAAAAGAGGGCTATAACCCAAAATCGCTGGACAGTACCACTGACGTCTGCACGATTGCTCGTCGTGTACCTACCGTGCGCAGGCGTGGGGATTATTCACGGGGTTGCAATTTCAGCTTTAGTCTAAAATCAGTGGGCGCTACCCCTATCATAGCACGCATCATACAGATCATACAGATCATACAGATCATACGGATCATACAGATCATACAGATCATACAGATCATACAGATCATACAGATCATACAGATCATACAGATCATACAGATCATACAGATCATACAGATCAGATAGATCATACAGATCATACAGATCATACAGATCATACAGATCAGATAGATCATACAGATCATACAGATCATACAGATCATACAGATCATACAGATCATACGGATCATACAGATCATACAGATCATACAGATCATACAGATCATACAGATCATACAGATCATACAGATCATACAGATCATACAGATCATACAGATCATACAGATCATACAGATCATACAGATCATACAGATCATACAGATCATACAGATCATACAGATCATACAGATCAGATAGATCATACAGATCATACAGATCATACAGATCATACAGATCACAAAGATCATAAAGATCATACAGATCATACGGATCATATCTACTCGCGCCGAAATATCTAGATACGTGAAACGGGGATCTGATCTGATCTGATCGATCTGATCTGATTAAAAAAAAAAAATCCGATTTGAGAAACACGCCTCCAACACCAGAAATAAACAAGAACGTACGCGTCGGTGAGGCCGGAGCAGCTGGACAGGTCGAGGGAGACGATGAACTCGCCGCAGGGAGTGTTCCCCAGTAGGTTCCTCACCCAACCGTTGCGCACTCCGCGGCAACCCCCCAGGGACAGAGAGGTCACCTCGCACTCGCGGAACGCCCCCAGCACGTAGCAGCTCAAAGCTCGGTGCTGCGAGCAAGCGAGCGAATGCGCAGGGGGGGAGGGACACACACACACACAAAACCAAAACATGTGTAGACATATTTTAGTATATCTCCTTCGTGGTTTGTTTAGACCGACCTGCCGCCACGCTCCCCAACTACCCCACCCGATTCCACCCCCACCTGCCCCTGCCCCCAACCCACCCCCCCCCACACCGGCATCCCCGCCCCCCCCCACCCCCCTCTGCCTCAAGCACACCTGTGTTAGAGAGTCCAGCAGAGCCCCCACGACCTCCCTCGGAAGTATCGAGGGAAACGTTCGGTAGTCGCCCAACCGGCGGCAGATGGCCCGCACGCACAGGTCCAGTAAGGTCAGCGGCTGCGACCTGCCGTCGGACCTTTGTTTTTCATTCAGCATTTTTTCAAGGGAGGGGGGGAGGGGGCGGGTGTACTCGATATCATGCATGGCCTTAGTCGCATGATCATACTTGTGGACCCTCACATCCCTACAATGCCGGGACGGAGAAGCACGTCGGGTTTTCACCGACCAGGCAGACATCGCTTGCACTAAGCGCGAAGCGCCGTGAGGTGTTGAGAGAGTCGCATGAAAGGTGAACTGCAAACTACTAAGAACCTCTTCGTGAGGCGGGCCTGCATATGGATGACAGCGTCAATGCCTTAATCAATTTCCGGTGTGGCCACTCCCAGACACAGCAATGGGAGCGCTACGTAGCTGCCCCTTGGGTGCCCTTCCCATAAACACTACGTGATACGATCATTCTCCTTGTGCGGAGTAAAGGTTGTTCACCTCGCACTAATGATCTAACTCGACAACCAGCTGTGACCGACCGCCAAAAAATACAAGCGGTACCCTGGTCGTCTAGATCAAGTAGTGAGCGGCATGTTTTACAGTGTCGTTGCCAATCAACGCCAACCCAACCTATATTTAATGTACAGGGAGGGGGGGGTGGTTGGAAAGACAAACAGGCATCAGCAGCAAAAACAGCGGAAACAGCAGCAGCAGCAGCAGCAGCAGCAGCAGCAGCAGCAGCGGCAGTAGCAGCAGTAGCAGCAGCAGCAGCAGCAGCAGCAGCAGCGGCGGCGGTAGCAGCAGTAGCAGCAGCAGTAGCAGCAGCAGCAGCAGCAGCAGCAGCAGCAGCAGCAGCGGGCTTTGGCGGTTTGGCGGCGTAAACCCATCCTTTACAGTGGCGGCATTCCACATTTTGGGAGACAAATTACTTGGGACTAGAGAAGGGAATGTTTTGCAATTGAGCAGTAGTAAGTAGCGTTAATAGTAGCAGAAGTCGTACTATTACGGGGGGCCATAGTAAATAGGACCAAATATTGTTAGTAAAAAAAGCGAAATATATAGGTTTTAGTGTGTACCGCAGGTCCTATTTAATATGGCCCCCCGTAATAATAGTATGCACCAGTAGCAGTGGTAGTAGTAGTAGTAGTAGTACCAGTAGCAGTGGTAGTAGTAGTAGTAGTAGTAGTAGTAGTAGTAGTAGTAGTAGTAGTAGTACCAGTAGCAGTGGTAGTAGTAGTAGTAGTAGTAGTAGTAGTAGTAGTAGTAATAGTAGTAATAGTAGCAGTAGCAGTGGTAGTAGTAGTAGTAGTAGTAGTAGTAGTAGTGGTAGTAGTAGTAGTAGTAGTAGTAGTAGTAGTAGTAGTAGTAGTAGTAGTAGTAGTAGTAGTAGTAGTAGTAGTAGTAGTAGTAGTAGTAGTAGTAGTAGTAATAGTAGCAGGAGTAATAATAGTACCAGGTATTAGATAGCAGTAGTATTACGGGGGACCTTGAGAAAATAGGACCTACGGTAGACACAAAAACCTATATGTTTCCCCATTTTTACTAACAATATTTGGTCCTATTTACTATGTATGGTCCACCGTAATAGTCGAAGTACATGTAGTATTATAGTATTATAGTATGTACTAAGGCCAACTTGCTGAAAAGCACCACCAATCACAAGAGGCCATAAACCAACTGACTCTGACTGAATCTACAGTATGTCAGACTTCAACCGGACTGCAACAAAAAAAAAACTTTGGGATGAAATCGACTCACGTCAAGCATTATTATCACTCCGACTGCCTTTTAACTGCCTCTAATACCAGCCTTTGACTGGCTCTAGGCTGAATGAACTACTGCTGGAGTGTTGGATTTATCGACCTACAGCAGCAGCAGTCCCATTTCGACAAAATCGTTTTCGATTCGACGATGACACTACTACTGCTGAAAAAAAAAAAACTACTGGAGATCGATGCTCGATACATCGAAGCTCTCGTTCAGCGTCGGCAAAAAAAAAAAACACGGGGGAAGTCTGGGGATGGAAACTACATACAAGTACACGCTCAATTTGAGAGAGGGGGAAATTATTTGGCATTAGATAAGAGAGTCAGTCTTTTTTTTTCCACGTTTAGTGGGAGAAAACATATTTCCACGCTGCACGCCCCGAACTCAAAATGATCTGTGTGATCTATACGATCTGTGTGATCTATACGATCACTAGATGATGTTGCTCGGTGGGAGCAGTATGTAGTATAATCTGCACGGTTTTCAGAAGGATAAGTCCCCCCGGGGTGGATCTGTACTGCACAGATTCTGCAAAACGTATTATAACGGCGGGTTAGTATGATCTAGATGATCTATCTGTAGACAGATAGATCGTGTGTCCGGCGTCTGAAGCCATCTAGGATCAGAGCAGCACCACCTTCGCAGCGGTAAGGAAGGCCAAAAGGGTTAAGGGTTACCAGGTATACCCTTTGCACGAGGTGCACGAGATGGTTGTGCGTAACACTCTGGGAACATGTAGAGACAAGGGGCATGTTTCTCCCGGGGTCTTTTCACATGTACCAGGTAGGTAGGTGCCCGCTGATTTAGCTTACTGCTGTTTTATGCTCTGCTCCGTGGCCCACACGTATTACCCTGTGTGCCGTGCCACGATGAACGTCCACCCACGAAGCCATCCCGGCCCGGACCATCACATCATGTGACTGACTACGAGTATCTTACTATTACGGGGAATCCTAGTAAATAGGACCTACAGTATACATAAAAACCTATATATTTCCCTATTTTTACGAACAATATTTGGTCCTATTTACTATGGTCCCCCGTAATATTCATAAACCCGCTTTATTGTAATGACCCCCACGACCATTGCTAGCGATGAAACAGCTCCGTTTGAAGAAAATAGAAAATAACACACCGCAACGGCGGCACATACTGCAAAACCCGCCACCAACTATATACCCCGTCAGAGCTCACGACATATACGAGCAGGCAAACAACAAGTGGGAACATGTTACGGAGGACAATAGTAAATAGGACCTATGGTAGACACAAAACCCTATACATTTCCCTATTTTTACTAAATTTTGGTCCTATTTACTATGGTCCCCCGTAATAGCACTGTTTAAGTAAATATGCCAGGTAAACGTAGGGGAATACGTGGTTTTCGTCGTTCATCGCGGATGGTGATCACTACGAGTGGACTCTCGGGAAGGGACACAACCATTATGTCCCGAAATATAATCACCGTTTGATTTACCAATTATTATTAAACTGGTTCTTATATTATGGGACATAATGGTACAGTAGCAATCAGAACCAAAAATGCTAGGGTAAACATAGGGCAACAAGTATTTTTGTGGTACATCTAGGTCCTGATTAGGAGGTATCACTATGCACCCCCCCCCCCCCCCCCGCCCATGACAGCAGGTCATCCCTTGCAACCAAAGGGTACGCACCTCGTGTGACCCCTGCTGTCGTTCCTGTATAGGCGGGACAGGTGCTCCTCAGCCAGCGCCGGCCACCGGGGGGGGCTCTCGACAGCCACCTCACTGTCTCCGCTCCGTCCCCCACCCCACGCCTCGCTCCTGTCCCCGCCCCCACCCCCACAACCCCTACCATCACCTCCACCACCACCACCACTGCTGCCAGTACCGCTACGACTATCACGGTGGCAGCGTTGGTCTTGCCCTGAGACCCTGCTGCCGCCCCTGACCCCAACCCCACGCCTCCCCCGCGAAGACGCTACGGTTGAGATAGGCCCGTAGCCCTCATCCCAAGCGAGGTCGAAGTAGGACGGGGGAGCGCCTGAAAGTTGGTTTTCGCGATTGAATAAGGGTTTCCATGTATGTCATGGGGGAGGGAGGGAGCGGGGGAGGGAGGGGGGTGTGTGTGAGAAAGTAGTAGCGCGTTCGTTGTGCGGGGACGGGAAATGGAAGGAGGCGTGGGGGGAGGCGGGGGGGTGGGGGGGTTACTCATATCATTCATAGTCGTAGTCGTATGATCATAGACCCTCGCATCCTTACGATGCCGGGACGGACACTAAGCGCAACGAACCATGAGGTGTCTGGCGAGTCGCATGAAGGGCGAGCTCCATCCTATTAATCTGATAACCGCTTGCGAGGCGGGCTTTCTTGCCTATGGATGACAGCGTCGCATGTACATATACATATATTTTTTCGGTGTGGCCACTTCCAGAGACAGCAATGGTTGTACAATGTAACTGCCTCGCGGGTGCACCGATTGCTACTGTTCGGGGCGGGGCGGGGGGGGCGAGGGACGGTCGCGCGGCCGCGGGAGGTCGGGTGGCGCTCGGTAGCAGCCGGTGTTGAAAAAAACTATGCCAAAACAGACTTATTACGGAGGGCCATATTTAATAGGACCTTCGGTACACACACAAAAACCTACCTGGTATATATTTACCTATTTTTACTGACAATATTTGGTCCTATTTACTATGGTCCCCCGCAATAGCTGTGCAGATGCATTTGGACAGCACCACTACACAAGCCTATTCGATCGTACGGATACTTGTTTACCTGCTACACCAACCAGTAAGGCATGACTACGGCTACTGCCACCAGCACTGCTCACAGCTGCGTAAGAGCTCAGACGGAAGAAAAGTTAACGTCGCTTGTTGTACGCAATGTGACGGCAACAAACACATAATATACATGTACCAGGTATAATATATATATATATTTATCCATCACTTTTACTTTCCAGCCCACTCGTAGGAGGTTTTACCCTCGACGATCTTCTGGACAAGCCGTGGTCACAGGTGTCGTCCCTTCTCCCCCCCGGTACGTGCCTTTATTTTTTGTCGCGCATAGGGTTCAGCATTCCCACTGCTCGTCGATTTTCATCGAATGTAGACAACTCACGCTTTCGCGCTTTCCGCTTATCAATTTTTTATGCAAGAAAAAGTCCCTATGAGCATGCACTCGGTGAGACTTGAACCCACGAAATTGATCTTGATAGGTACGCGGACCACCTACCAAGCCACCGGGGACGCCGGCTATATGCACACGTACAAATCCAATAATATACTGCGGTAGTTTGCAATCTTCGTGAACTAACCGTGAGTACGATAATACCCACCACTCTGGTCGGAAATAAAAGGAACCTTTGAACATTAATATGAATACCAAGCGGTCTTTATATTTACGGCCAGAGTTGACATGCTATGTTCCAGATATATCACGATGACATATGCCCAAATTGGTTGATATTGCGGATATCAGTACACTCTACACCCTACAGCTTTGCATGCTTCCACACTTCACAAGCATCGGACCGATAGATAATCTACAGATATATCATCTGCACCATCTACCTGTAGATCCTTACCTGCCGCTACGAAATCTGTGCGCTGTAGTACCACTCTGACCGGAAACATAAGCACCATTTGGACTCCGATATGAATATTACCTGTATCTTATATTCCCGGCCAGAGTGTACAGATCCATCGCATGACGCCAGAATAGATTGTACTATACGCTGAGTAGGGGATGGTTAACATCCATCCCCTCCCCCATAAACGCCGGGTCCCACTCGGCAACATGAGCTACAGCAGAAGATCATATCAATACTATGGGGGAACATGGTGATCAGAACCAAAATTGCCTATTCCGGGGGACCAGAGTAAGTAGGACAAAATACTACTAGTAGAAATAGGTAAATATATAGGTTTTGGTGTGTACCGTAGGTCCTATTTAATATGGTCCCTCGTAATAGTAAAAATGCTGGAATATGTAGGTTTTGTGTACATGATGGGTCCTGACTACTATGCCCCACAGTAACGGTACATGCCAGCAATCTACCACATAAGTGGGGATCGTGATCGTGTTCCGTCCGACGTGGGCAAGCTTGATACCGCCCTGGGCGTAAAAATAAGGACGATATATATTTATATTAATGTACAAACGTTCTTTATATTTCCGTCCAGACAGCAGCGGTATGGTCGAGAGGTCGCACGTGTTCTAGAGGTCGCACGTGTTCTACGACCAGTACGAGCGTGTACGCGTTCCATTCCTCAGTCACGCTGTCGAGAAAGTTGCGCGTGTTCTATCAACAGATTCATGCCTTCCTCGTATTTTGGCACAATAATCGTCAGGCATCATACAGCAGATTCCAGAGTAAATGGTATAGTAGCAGCAGCATTACAGGTATTAATAGTAGTGGCCCCTCTATAGTATCAATAGTGTCGGCTGACTGAGTGCCGGCTGCCCGCTTTGGAGTGAGTGCCTGTGACGAAATCACATGGCACAGGGTGACTATTTACGGGGGACCGTAGTAAATAGGACCAAATATTGTTACAGTAGTAAAAATATTTAAATATATAGGTTTTTATGTATACCATAGGTCCTATTAACCCGGCGTCCCCGGTGGCTTGGTAGGTGGTCCGCGTGCCTGTCAAGATCAATTTCGTGGGTTCAAGTCCCACCGAGTGCATGCTCATACGTAGGGACTTTTTCTTGCATAAAAAATTGATAAGCGGAAAGCGCGAAAGCGTGAGTTGGCTACATTCGATGAAAATCGACGAGCAGTGGGAATGCTGAACCCTATGCGCGACAAAAAATAAAGGCACGTACCGGGGGGGAGAAGGGACGACACCTGTGACCACGGCTTGTCCAGAAGATCGTCGAGGGTAAAAAAACTCGTACGAGTGGGCTGGAAAGTAAAAGTGATGGATAAAAAAAAAAAAAAAAAAAAAAAAAAAATTAACTATGGACCCCCGTAATATAATATTAATAACCAGTGAGTGTCACAGCAGCAGTGGCAGTGTGCCGGATAGTGCCGGTTGCCGCTATATATAGAGAGAGAGTGCCGGTTTTGTTGGCTGGCGCATTTATACCGGCACTCTAGAGGGACCATCACAGCAGTAGTAGTGCTGTGTATACACGAAGGCGGCGTTCGAAACGGTCTTTTTTTCGACACAACGTCAAATAAGGTCAGAATGGAAAACCGGAGCGCTGCTTGTGATCACACAGACAGCACGATGTTTAAGGAGGAAACAACTTTCCCCCCCCCGCAATTTTTCCATTTTTGGGATTATCGTTTGGTTTTTAGAGATCAACGGGGCAACAGATCACAGATAGATGTGATTATCGTTGATCAACTATCGGCACACCGCCGTGCCCGAACAAAAGCAGCAGAATCTCGAACGTAAAACTGCCTGTGTGTTGTGTTGATCTCAACCCTCAAATCTCAAATTTCAAATCGCCGCGGCCGACGTACAACACAACCCGTACGAAAGTACGGTAGTTTTTTCAACTATTTTATAAAAATCTTGAATTCAAAATCCCAAAATCTCAAATCATTTTTTCTAATACTCGTTGCCAGGTGTGGGTACTACAGTAGTACGAACGACCCAGCAGACGATGGCTACGTATGCACGAGGGCGGCGGGACTATCTCACCTCCGGCCCCGGAGACGGCGTGCGAAGGGCGCTCCCCGTTGCGACGCACACTGCATACCCCTCCCATCGAGACGCGGTCTGACGAGACTCCTCGTCTCCGTGTCCTTCCTGCTGGGCGGGAGGTAAACAGTCGAGGTTGAAAAGTTCAATGATATTGTAGCTGCTTTCGTGTTCCGAGGCCAGTTCTCGTGCTGACGAGCCCGTTGCAAGCAGGCGGGTAGGGTCTTCACCGTACCCGCAAGAGGTCACCTAGTAGTAGTGCGGTGCCTCTTCGCCTGCTCTCCTTTCCTTCCTTCCTTTCTGCCGTTTGCGAGCGTTGTCTACCTCTCTGTCTGTGTCCGCCTGCGCTCTGCTCTCTGCCCTGGCTGCTGGTCCTGCTCTGGTCTGCTCTGATGTTTTTGCGCAAAAACACGAAGTCGCCCAAGTTGAAGGTGACGCAATGCAGGCACCACTGCACTTCCTGCGGATCCAGATGCAGGCCCAGCTATGGCCTCCCGTGTGCACCTGGGGTATGCACTTTCCTGGCCAGTCGAAGCCCCAAGTACGCGCACCTTATGCTCGTGCGTGCTTCCCTCTTGCGCCTGCCGGGTTGATGTTTTATGAGGGATCGAAAAATGAAAAATCGTCTCGGATTCCCGCGGAGTTCCATATTTGTAGGCGTGACTCAGTCGGGGAAACTGAAAGAAAGAGCCAGCCCAAAAACCACAAAAAAATACAAAGATATCAAGAGCAGAAGAGGCCAAGAACATGTACGATAGTGAGATTCATCAAAAACACGTACTTGTAAGTCAAGACCTGCTGCAACATTTACAGGGAGCACTAAGAAATTTCCGGTGTCTTGGTGTGTATGTCACGTGTGAACTGCTGTAAACCAACTTTCGACTGTCTTGTGTACCCCGGCCCTCACGTGTCGATCTGCTGTTTCAGTGCGCGAAATGGTACTGGCCGAAATCAATTGGAAATCGAACCAGCTGTAAGTATTATCGTCTCGTCGACCCTGGTGGCATCCAGGGGAGTCTCTGGCCAGTAGTCAATCGCGAGGGAAATAATGGAAAACGCGCGCGGTTCACGCAGCTTGCAAAGTTGAGTATCGACCGATCTGCCGATCGGTTGAACTCACAGCTGACGTGCTTTCTTAGTTTCTTATAAAAAAAAAAAAAAAGACATTGGAAGTGCGTCTGTCTGAGGAGAAACATACTCACCACTGGGCTTCCGGATCCTCCTGTCCTGTCCTACGCTGTACGCAGGTACGATGCAACAGCGAAAAAAAAGCGGAGTACAAGAAACCGATTCAAGCGAGTGGAACCACATTTATTTTCAAACTTCAGTGACAAGGTACGCCCCGAAGGAAGACACGAAAAGTGCTGTCGCTTTGGCGCACTCACGGAAGTAAGTGCACCAAGGAGGAGCTCTTATCTGCCCTGGCAGTTTTTGGCTCGATGGAAACACTCGGAGCTACAGCAAACAAACGAAAAGTTCTCTCAGAAAACAACGGCGAGAGACGTGATTCCAGTGCCTTTGTTGTCGGGGCTTTTGGCAAATATCAGCTTTTTCTTGTGGGCAGTGCAACACAGGTGGGACCCGCCAGGCTCTCCTACACCATAGAAATCTCGTCGTGGCCCCTCTCGGGCGGGACAAGAAGATCGGTTGCGTCTGGGTTGAGCTCCACCCGTTTCCGTCCACTGTGGAGACCCGAGGGACGTTGGCGACTTCTACGACGACTTCTAAGTCTTTTGGGCTGGAAGCACAGTATCAGTGACGACGAACCCCCGTCCATCACCACCCTTCTCCGGTGGCGCACGTGCTTCGGAAGAGAGCCGCGGCGGAGCGGGGCATGGATGAGCGGGGAGGAGAGGAGAGGAGACGAGAGGAGACGAGAGGAGCGAGAGGCCGCCGCTGCCAGGATGGCCCACAAAAAAAAAGATACCTGGTATCATGCAAGCGCTTTGTTTTGCTCGAGAACGCCGACGCGAGCGGTTTCGTCGCCGACAGCGACGCGCGGAACACAACAACAACAGGCTGCAACATTCGGAAATTAAGTCGAGGACGAGCGTGGGAAGAAGGACGTAGTATTAGTCAGTTTGTGAACCTCCGCGTGCACGAGTTTCACGACCTATGCCGAAGCCGTGACAATGCCATCGTGGCCAGGGCCCAGGCTTGACTGGAAGAAGTCTTATGAGACATCGACAGCGATGAGGCTGCGTGCGCAAGACGAAGACGAGGGATTTTATCGGCGGTGGCTCTCGATGATGCTCAGCAATTAACTGTTTTTTTAACAGGCTTGACCAGAGGAGGGCATCGGGGCGGTCTGCGGGAAGGTCGGGGGGGGGGGGGGGGCAGGAGCAAGAGGAGGAGGTGGGGGGGTAGTCAGTTGGAACAAGGGGCGAGGAAGGAGGAGGAGGGGCAGTCGGAACAGGGGGGGGGGGGGGGGGGGGAAGGGCAGTGGAAGGGCAGTTTGAACTGAGGCGGGGGCAGGGCGAGCAGCAGCATTGATTGCTGTAGCAGCAGCACAGCAGCGACCAAGCGTGGACACCAGGTGGCGAGATAGTGAACCAGAAGAGAAGGCAACAACGAACGCTACTTACTAGGCCGTGTTCCCGGCGGCGCATCAACGAGGACGGGGAACGGGTCAGCGTTCGGCTCTCCGGCATGCACCTCCTAGAAAGCCTTGGCGACCACGACGATGAAGTCAAGTCGCCAAGGCCCGGACTCGACTGGCTCTCAGGGCTATGGCAGCGATGCCGCCTAGTATTTATTTATACCCGAGCCGCACTGGCGAGGAAGAAGACGTCGTTCACATTCATGGTGATGGTGGAATCCGAGCAAGGACGAACGAACGCGCTCTAATGAGGAGGCTCAGCTGGGGGCGGGGAACAGGATCGCCGGGGGTGGCGGCATAGATAGGAGGACGACAAGGATGAGCAAGAAGAGGAAATACTTTTTGTCAAAAATTCTAGAACTAACTAGCCCAAAAGTTGCCTCTTAGGAACCTTTTATCGCGAAGCACTGCATATATATATTCAAGCCTAAACTTCCATGAACTTGCTATTATTTTGGCAAGAAACGTGCCAAATATGTGTCGTTGGAAACGCCCCTTAAAAGCGACGATGCTCCTTGGTCCCTAGCATATATACCTTGGTTTCTTATTTCGGACAATGTATTGTGTGACAAACTCCATTTTTTTAAGACATTCGTCCTTCTTTCTCCTCCTTATTCTATTACGGGGGACCATAGTAAATAGGACCTATACGGTACACACAAAAACCTATTTATTCCCCAATGTTTGGTCCTATTTACTACGGTCCCCCGTATTAGTTGTATCTCCGATCCGGGGTCACATTGGAGGCGCTTGTCTCCCCTCATACAACTTCTATATAGCAGGAGATACTTGGCATGATGGTGCAATGGACTGGATTGATTGATCACACACCGGATAGGCCAGGTCCCATTTTCTGGCGATCTTCACGTACGTACGGTAGATGCAAGGCACTTCGCGTAGCGGGCGGTCGAAAAAAATGAAGAATAAACGGAAAAAAAAAAAGGAGAAAGCAAGGAAGGGGGCACCTATGAACTCGAGAGAAAACAACTAATTTCTCGATCGGCAATTACGGGGCGACGAGGGCTGTGAGGTGGGAAAATGTACCGAGCGAGACAGCCGAGGGTCGGACTATCACAGCATCTGTGTTTAATTTGGAGGGCCGATGTAGATATAATCCTGATTGATGTATTTGATTTGCAAAGTCTACAGTAGTAGTACTTGATAATCTCATGTTTTGTAACAATTTAAAAGGCTGTGAGATCGAGGATTTTACCCGGTGGGACTTATGTTGACATACATGTGGCTCTTCTTGCACGCACATATTTCTACGAAGGGGGGTTGAACGACACGGCTCTTCTTGCTCACTATAATCTTGCAGACATGAGTCTCGAAACACTCCCGTCCTCGTCGTGCTCATCATCTTTAATGCACCAAAAAAATAACAGATGGTAGGATTCGGATGAGCCCATGATGAGTGCTGCCCCTTTATCAGGCTCGCCAACTCGAATGCGTCAAAAAGAGCACACAAAAATACACCTGTCAATAACAAAGTTCATACCAGGTATATATTTTTAAAATTCGCAGCAAAAAAAGGCTTGTCACACGTCACGAGGAAAAAAAAACGCGCAAAATTTCGGCAGCTCTACGGCATTAAGACCGAAGCACGCTACAACGTAACAAGCATACCGACTACGAGTACACAGCTATAATTTCGTAAAAGCAATAGCTGACTATTAATATTAATGTTATAGTACCGGGCCACTACCACAGGTGACCTGCACCATAATACAACTTGTGCTGTACTGCGGTGTGTCCACACACACACTTCATCCTACCGTAAAAACAGCTACCACAACGGAAAAGCAGTAAGGAGCATAGGGGGCGTGCACGAGACACCTATGATAGCATAGCACACAGTAAACGGCCACGTACGGAGGCGACCAATCGCGGGAGCACGAAGGGCTCCGCCAACGACCTACTGCTGCCTACTGTTCAGCCAGTAGCCTACTGTCTTGTCAGTAGATCATTTCACTCGAACGCCGCGTGGGTCTACGAAACAACACCATAGCACACGGTGTACAGGGTAATAATCAATCCCCACCGCACAAAGAACCCAGCTGAATACCTACTGCTGCCGTCTACTGTCCAGTCAGAACGACAAAGAGAACTGTTCTCGAGACCGCGTGCCTCTGAAGCAGTGTCTAGCACAGAAGTGTCCAGCAGTATCATGGGTAGCACTACGGGCGACCTATTCTGGGCGGGCAAAAACAGTCCAACCAGAGATCTACTGCAGTCTGCTGTCCAAACAGTAGAACCTATGGTCCAGCCAGTAGAACTACTGCTCGTTCGCCGTGCGTGAACGTGTGCCAGGGCACAGCATGAGCATCCTCTAGCACGGGATAATCGATCCCGGGGGACAAAAAACGGCTGAGCCAGCGGGGACCTGCTGCTGCCTACCGTCGAGTCAGTAGAACTACTACTCCTTCACCGCGTCTGAACGTGTTCCAGGTCCCGAGAGCTCGAACAAAACGAGATTTGAACGATGGTTACAATCGACCAACAGATGTGTGGCGCGGCCGCACCCGCCACGGTCATATCGGTCACAGCCAGAGCCGTCACAGCCCAGCCGTCAGAGCGACAGCCGTCGCATCCAATCACGAGCGCTCCTTAGAGATGGACACGTCCTCCTGCATCGCCTTCATCGTCTTCACGTGCTCCCACTCATCGTTGCGCACCTGCGATAATTATATTGGTGGTATCACAGACGTCAGCATCGAAGAGAAAACAACAACGAAACGGGAGCAAGAACAACACGGACAGCGTCGGATCACACGAGGAGCGGAGCGAATGGAGGCAAGATAAGGCGATATTCAGCAAAAAACGACCTCCAAACAATTGGTTATCGACAAATCGGGCGCAGGTGTAACACGAAGACCAGTGTGCAACAACAGGGGCGGCCGACGATACATCCTCGTACAGAGCAAAAGCTAAGCCAAGCCAAGCCAAGCCACGTCAAATCAAACGACACCAGCGCAAGACGTAACCAGGCAAACCAACGCTCAAGAAAACGAAGCAAAAACATAAAAAAAGGCAATTTGAATCAAACCAAAGCAGCTGTGACGTGCCTCTTCTTTCTTCTTGCCGCGACGAAAGTGTCGGAAAAAAAAAAAAAAAAAAAAGTAGAAAAAAAACAGCTCAAGACCAACCCAAAATCAAAAACCAAAAACCAAACTTGACCAAACGAAAGCCGCTGCGACCCTTGTTCTTTCCTACCGCAACAAAAGCGTCGAAAAGCGTCGACATCGGCGGTCGGTCCTGGTCTCTCTCCTCGAACGTCGGCCCGTCCGGGTCGTTGTGGAGCCCGTTGAAGACGTACAGTTTGTCCGTGCCGTAGTACTTTTTCGCGACCTGACCGAAAATGGGGGGGGGGGGGGGGGGGGGGGGAAAAAAGTCTTAATTTGAACGGAAAAGTGGGTACATCGTTTTTGGCCTTGGCGTCCACTTTTTCGTTAAAATACATGTAATAAGATAAGTAACTAATTGTTGTTTATGGGAGGACTGGAACAACGTATTTAACAAACATATGCAATGAAAAATTTGAATGAAAAAAACGAAGACAACTAAAGTAGCCTGGGTGCCGAATTGTGTTTTCAAAACAAAATAAACAAACAAAAACAGTTGTTTTTTGGAGAAGGATTTAATGAACGATCTGCATGAACTCAACAAACCACAAAAACGTAAATTTAAGATGATGGTCGACATAAATTCAACACAAAACCACACTACATCAACTTAACAACACAAAAAACGACAATAAAAAAGAACGGGGTATATTTCTTGAACAACGAAAACGAGATAAGGTGATAAAAAAAGGCGATTCCATAGCGCAACAAAATCAGTCACGAACGATTTCTTCAAGACAAGAAGGACGAAAATGATTCAACAGCAGTTTAGAAAATACATGAATTCCTTCGACAAGCAACACATACGTTTACGTCGTATGAACAACAAAATGTAAACGTTTCTGCAACCAAAATCGCCAAAAAAAAAAAAAAAAGAGTTTTTATTAGTAAACCAACCAACCAAACACGACCAATGACGCGTTCTACGATAAAGGTACCAGGTAGCACATTTCAGCTATTACGGGGGTCCATAGTTAACGGGACCAAATTTTGTTAGTAAAAGTAGGCAAATATATAGGTTTTTATGAACACCATAGGTCCTGTTAACTATGGACCCCCGTAATAAAATGTTTTCTGAATGACGGGGCTCCTTAACCCAAAATCGTCGGAATGCCAATCTTTTTTCGAAAAATGACGTTTTTTGTAGACTTGGGCCATGGGATTATTCATCGGGGTGCAATTTTGATTTTTGCTGAAGTCAGTTTTCGGGTGAGGTATGGAGCTCCTTAAGGTCAAGTGAGGAGCCTCAGAAATTTTGGGGTGAACCTCTATCGTAGAACGCCTCAACTATATACCAGGTATATATCACTGTCGGCACGGGACGCTCCCACACCTCAGGCAGATCGTCGATTGATGATCTAGATCTTGGCGGCAGATAGATCCCTGGCCCGTACCATCTACTATACCGCAGGTCATGCTGGTGAATAGGAGCCGTGTAATCTGCATGATCTATGGCAGCGGCCCATGTTTCCAGGGTTAGATCTGTACTATTAAGGGGGGCCATAGTAAATAGGACCAAATATTGTTAGAAAAAATATGGAAATATATGAGTGTTTGTGTATGCCGTAGGTCCTATTAACTATGGTCCCCCGTAATACGCAGATAGATCCTGCACAACCTCTCACAACGGCCAGTGAGGAACTAGATCATCTACTGTACATAGATCACGATCTGTCCGAGGTGTACATGTAGATGCAGCTGTTACGGGGGACCATAGTAAACAGGACCAAATATTGTTTGTAAAAATAGTGAAATATATAGTTTTTTGTGTGTACCATAGGTCCTATTTACTATGCCCCCCCGTAATAGCTCCTCTACGTCGGCAGCTGGTGATTCTGGGCTTCTGAACGAAAAAAACACTAATACCATGAACAACCAACAAACTTGCAAAAAAAAAAAAAAAAAAAACGACGACGACGACGGGGGAAAAAAAACAAAAACAAAAGGCTTCCTCACCATGGGCGCCGGGTGCTTTTTCAACACCTCCTCGTGCTCGGTCAGATACGCGTCGTACGTGGAAAACGCGTGCTCCTCAACGTGCTTCAGCGTCATCGTGCGAAAAAAAAAAAGGAAAAAAAAAAGGCAACAACAAAAAGCGACGCAACCACGCGAGGACGTCGTGGGAGTACGCACGGGTGGTGGGGGCGGAGAGGTCAGAGGTTGCTGGATAACTGGGCTGGGCTACCGTAAATACTGGACCGTGTTTAACGAATCGGCCCAACCAGTTTGGACAGAATGGTTAGGATATTATAGACTCGTTATTACAATCGTGCTGCAGCGTCATCGTAAAAAAAAAAAAAACAAGGCGACAGACACAACCACGACCAAAGTGACGGCGTGGAAGAGGCGACATCAACCATGGCCGTAGTCGTATGACCATAGACCCTCGCATCCCTACAATGTCGGGACGGAGCACGTTGGGCTTTCACCGCCAGGGAAACATTGGGAGAGGGCAGGGGTTGCCGGATAACTGAGCCATGTGCCGCAAATATTGACCTACAGCTGTGTCGACGATTGTACTACCCTGGTACTTGGTCCAGCTTCGAAATCATGGATTCAATATACCGTACACAACACGGAATATACCACACCGCTTGGTATAAAGTTCAGAGCCGAGTTTCTCCAAAACCTGGAGGGGGGGAGGCAAGCACGCTCCACGAAAATATTGGCGTTGGAAATACCTCGTCGAAACCTCTCAACAGATATAGACGCATCCCTCGGCGTCCGCGCTCTCCCCGTCGTCGAGAAAATCGGCTTGGCAAAAATCGCCCCGAGGGGGTGTGTTGTCTTACCACCCGTGCGATATAACACGTGCGCTGTACAGCTGGGAATATATATATATATATATATATATATATATATTTTGGGCTCTGCAACAATTCTTGACCTTAACTACCCATCTTCGACAAAATTGTTCACACTTCGGGACAAAGCTACAGCAGCTGCAAAGCGGAGAGGTATTCGATTTCCACTCGATGATCTAGATCTTTCAAGGCAGATAGATCATCTATTCTCGATCTTGTATGATCTAGGTGATGTTGCCGGGTGCGACCCGCACAATCTGAATTGTCTATTAATAGCACGTGTTTCCTGGGTTGCATCTGTACTGGGTAGATAGATAGATA
The DNA here is from genome assembly GCA_031763025.1 of Macrocystis pyrifera. Classification (NCBI taxonomy): domain Eukaryota; class Phaeophyceae; order Laminariales; family Laminariaceae; genus Macrocystis; species Macrocystis pyrifera. The sequence goes on along the minus strand of JASSKH010000011.1, from coordinate 4,762,267 downwards.
CTGCACAAACCTATCACAACGGCAGGAACTAGATCATCTATTGTAGACAGATCAGATAGATCATGATCTGTCGGAGCTGTGAAATGGTGCAAACATGCTTTGACAGCAAAAGGCCCTAACCGTGCTGTGGTGTCATCGAAATAATAAATACGTATCTGGAGACTGCTGTTAGACTATTACTCGTATACCAACCGACAGTAGACCTGTCAGGGAATGTGGGGACCGTTCAGGGCAAGACCAAAAACGATCCTTCCTTTTTCGGACAAAGCAGCATCAATACCAGCATTTAAGCGTACACATGCATATATAAAATCACACCCTGGACGAAGACAACAAGCAGTCCAATTGCCTATTACGGGGGTCCATAGTTAATAGGACCTATGGTATACACAAAAAACCCATATATTCACCTATTTTTACTAACAAAATTTGGTCCCGTTAACTATGGACCCCCGTAATAATACGAATACTAGCTTCCTATTGCAATTGACTGTCCACTGTGGCCCCTAATTCCAACTGTTAAAATTGCAATGAATAAACAGCCCCATAAATCAATTGTCCGGACACTGCTATTAATAATTAATCGACTGTTTTTTCTTGGCGTCCCTTGTCGGCTTCGTAACTCGCCATTCAGAGGTGTGGGACTGGGTTTTGAGGAGCCGCATCTCCGACTCTTGTTCAAGCTCGCGGAATCGAGGTTTCCATGAATTTTCCATATGTCTGCATATACGGCTCATCAGAGTGGGCTAGTGTTATGGTACTGCTTTTAATGAGGCCGAATGGCCGGTAATTACCCGCGGGTTCAGGTATCGGGATCGTATTTGTAGTACTTGGGAGGCGTATCTTAGGCACGAGTCGCCTTGCTCTCAGTCTCTCATCGTGCTCGAATGGAATGAAGTTGCTGTTTTCTTATATCTCCAAGCATTCAACAGACGTAAGTACCAACGAGTACCTGCTCAATAGGCAAAACTAACAAGGGATACAAAGTGTCCCGATCTTGAACTTAAATTAAACACCGCCTTCTAAATCAATTGTCCGTACACTTCAAATTATCAGTGCATACGGATTACTTTGTTTCGTGAAACGTTTTTTTTTCATGATTTACATCTGAACACATGGGCCAGGCGGTATCAAAACGTTCTACGTACGAACATGTAGTACACACCAAAAATTGATGTGTCGCATCCTTTTCTGCTTATGCCTTGGACAAAAAACCTATTAACAGACTATTGCCCCTACAACAGAGTCACGAAGTTGTCTATTAATTGGAATTGTCCGGGCAAGTGATGCCTAGCGATTGAAATTGGACAATTGATTTTGGATACTGTCCATTGATTGGATTTGTTAGGACAATTAACTTGAGAGACGTAATTGAAATGGTTTGAACATTGTATATGGCGTTTTTTAACAAGTGGATTTGTCCGGACAAATGATTTTGGAGACTCTGATAGATTGAAATTGTCCTGGCAATTGAGTCCAGAGACTGTCCATTAAATGGAACTGTCTGAAAAATTGATGTTTGGTGCTTTGAAATAATTGGAATTACAGTACCCAAAAAAATGATTTTGAGACTGTCCAATAATTGGAATTGTCTGAACAATGGATGTCTCGTGCTTTCTCAAAACTGGAATTGTCCAGACAAATGATCTCGGAGACTGCTTACGTGTAATACTTGGAATTGTCCTGGCAAATTATTTCACAGGCGGTCGATTAATTGGAATTGCTTGAACGAATGATTTCGGGTTATGAACATTAATTGGACTTGCCGGGCAACTAACTCCTTTGAGAGACCGTGAGCCTTTACCAGCCTCTGCTCATGCACGGTCTTGCGTGGTAGATATCGCCAACTGGCAGTAGAGGAGCAACGACCTGTGGCCCAACTCGCCCCCCAATGTTCGAACGCCTCCTACCGGAGAACCCAGTGAAGGGTTTCGAACATTTTAGAATGGATCGTGCAGGTTTTCAGGCTCTCTGGTCGTCAAAGGTGTTGAACAGTAGTCAATAGTTGACGTGTATGTTTCAACTGGTTCATGATCAAACCTTGTCGGTCCCCGCGTAGTGAGAGCCACGGGCTTGTGTGAAGCATAATTGCTTTTTACTACACAACAATCAGCCAGAAACTAAACGGCGTGTCAACTATCACGGGGGATCATAGTAAATAGGACCAAATAAAGTTGGTAAAAATAGGGAAACATATAGGTTTTTGTGTGTGCCGTAGGTCCTATTAACTATGGCCCCCCGTAATACCAGTGTTGTGCATATTTCATGTTTGCGTGGTGTGCGGGGCGGAGCCCCGGGTAGGTTCTCTCTTGTATCGTTGTGGTGTGGAGGACACACCGAGGTGGATTGGTACCTGGGGTCATCATCGGAACGGAGTGAGGCACCTCTGTTGTCCTTGAATCCGTGTGTTATGAGGCGGTACAATCTAGGGGAAAGGGGACCTGGTATCCGCAGGTTGTCGAATCAAAATACTCGACGAATGCGAACAGTTTATCGCAACGGTGTGGTATACAAAACCATGGTGGTATACAAAACCATGTACACTGCTGTGGTACACGAAATCAGATGATTTTGTGTCTCGTCTCCTGTTCACTCCCGCCCGGTCTTCGGTGCCGAGCATCACCGATACCTGGGGTGTCCTACACGGTACACAAACCAAAAAAATTACAAGCCTTCTGCAGACCCAGGTCGAACCTGAGACACATACATACATCTATCTCACATCTGAGCATTCTTGCTGAGGCAGGGAGGGTGTGAGAACACTACACCCTTTCAGACTAATTGCTGGGCGGAGAACGCTTGCTCGACGCGAGCAACCTCTCTCCGCCCAGCAAGCAGCCCGACAGAGAGCGTTCTCACCCTACTAATAGCTGCCTCGGCAAGAATGGTCAGAGGTGAGACGGGTGTATCTCAGGTTCGACTTGGGTCTGCAGCAAGCTTCTCTTCTTGTCTACGGTGTACCGTGCAGGACACGCGAGGTATCGCTGATGCTCGGCACGCCGAGCGGGAGTGATGGTGAGATGAGACACAAACTTAGATCACATCGACGATCATCGAAGCTGTCGTCAGCAAAGCACATAGTGACGGAGGGTTAGGGCAATTCCCCTCCTCGCTACCATCAGATCTACGAAGATCCGCCGCCAATCTAGTACAAGATCCAATATCCACGATACTCGAATACCCAGCCTCTGCTCACGCACGATCTTGCGTGGTAGATATCTATCGCCAACTGACAGTAATATTACGGGGGTCCACGGTTAATAGGACCTATGGCATACATAAAAACTTATACAGTTCCCTATTTTTACTAACAATATTTGGTCCTATTTACTATGGCCCCCCGAAATAGTGGAGCAGCGACCTGTGACCCGCACGTACCAGGTATTGAAAACAAGACAAAAAACAAAACAAAACAGTGCGTACCTGGTTGAGATTGTAGGCGTTCCTTGGGTTGGACAGATACAACAGCACCACCAAGAAGAAATAAAAAAAAACGCAGCGTGCTGCGCGAACCATCTGATAGTAAAGCAGACCAGCAAGGCAGGCGGAGCCGGCGGGGAGGCAGACGGGTAGGAGGTGGGTGGGGGAGGGGAGGGGGGGGGGCGGAGGGGAGGGGGGGGGGGGGGGGGTACTTATTCGTTGCTTGCCGGAGACATTTAGCCATTAACCACGCGTCCCAATCGAGACGGAGTTCCATTCCTACTCCTAACAAGAGACCAACAGTTGGGGCGCTCATTACGTTCTTTTTTCGTATGAAACATGGACAAAAAAGGCTAATCTCAACCCCTTTCTGTTTCGTCGCCTGTGGCGAGAGGGAGGGGGGTGGGAGAGGGGTAAGGAAAAGGCCGTAAGGATGAGGACAGGGCTAAGGGAACCGATAGGGTGAGGCAAAAGGGTAGCGGTTAGGGTTGATGTAAGGTATGTGGTAGGAGTAGGGTATAGGGGGGGGGGGGGGGGGGGGTGTACTCGATAGAGGAGATGTACTCGATCTCATGCATGGCCGTAGTCGTATGACCATAGACCCTCGCATCTCTACAACGCCGGGACGGAGCATGCCGGGTTTTCACCGACCAGGCAAACATTGCTTGCACCAAGCGCGAAGCGCCGTGAGGTAAGGTAACCATTAAGGAGGTGAGGGCAAGAGAAGGGTAAGAGTAGGATAGGGGGGAGAGTAAGGGCGAGGGCAAGGGTATTAAGGTAAGGACAAGGTAAGGGACACGGTCAAGGCATGGCCAAGAAAAAATGGCAGGAGTAGGGTGTAACGGTGAGGGCAGGGGTGAGCGTTTAGGGTAAAGGCAAAAGCAAAAGGGGTAAGGGGTTAGGGCTGGGGGTCAAAATGACATTTCAACATTTGTTTGGTTGACGCTAAGCCAAGTCGTAGACAGCCCTCGCCGGCGCCGCCAACCAAAACACCAACGCCACTCCCCCGGCCCACCTATCCCAGAAAAGCTTGTTCCCTCCGAGCTCCTCCATGATCAGTAGGTGGTGCAGCTCGTTGTAGCTCTCGGCGAAGTGTACCTTCAGGTACTCCACCTTCTCGGAACAGGCGGTCGGCCGATGTCAGGGGACGCGCGAACAGCAGAAAGTACAGCATAACTGTCAACATCGTACAGCAGCAGCAACTGTTACCTCAGGGGTGCACGACAAAAAGACAAAACGACACAACCCTTTAAAAACGAGAGCAGATTGAAGAAAAAACCGTAGGGGTGAGACCTCTGGACGAATCGGCGAAAAAAAAAAACGATTTTGTTGCACTTCGTATTTTTTTTTACTTCGTTTTAGTGTACCCCCTACCCGGGTCTCGAAATGGCTATCACATGTAGTGGGGTGCCGGATTTAGTTTCTTACGTGCACTCCTGGACACCTTGTACCGGGTACTGCTAAGATGTCGCTTGGTCCCAACTACATTTTAACAAAATATATAAACAAAATAATCCGAAACAACACCTTCGTATTTGATGATTTGTTCGAGCTCACGCTCAGTCGCGTCTGAAATACAAATATTGTTAAAACATATGAACAAAATAACCTGAAATAACACCGTTGTATTCGAGGATTCGTTCAAGCTCACGCTCAGTCGCGCCTGAAATACAAATATTGTTAAAATATATAAAACAAAATAACCGAAACACACCAAATAACACCTTTGTATTCGAGGATTCGTTCGAGCTCACGCTCAGTCGCGTCTGAAATGCGAATATTGTTAAAATATATAAACAAAATAACCTGAAATAACACCTTTGTATTCGAGGATTCGTTCAAGCTCACGCTTTTTAATAGTCCGAAATACGAATAGAGACGCAAAACACACATTACACCAGGTACCAGATACCAGTGCACGAAGTACCAGGTATCAATAGCCACGCATATGCTGTGCAAGGTTGTGGCGCCGACCAAGAGCGTAAAACGAGCACGAGTACTGCACGGGATGAGACCGGACTTAGGGTTGGCTGCGGTCAGGGTTGGCGTTGGTTCGGGGCGGGGCCAGATGGATATAAGGTCAGGGTCAGGGTTATCGGGTCGAAAGGATAACCCACGACAGGTAAACCACTCAGTCAGCGCTGTCTGAGCATAGTAGGTTATCTTTTCTGACCTCTGTTTTTTTTTCGTTCTGATCAATAAGGGTTATAGCGTCAGGGTCGATCGGGGGTAGGATTGGCGTTGGTCAAGGTTGGCGTTGTGAAGGGTTGGGGGTAGGGTCAGGGTCGGGGTTAGGGTAGGGGTCACAGTTAGGGTTGGGTCGGAGCATTCAAAGCAATAACCAGATAGATCCATTCCAGCACATCACTATCGCATCAACCACAGCAGAGGGTGTTGACTGCCTGCAGCTAGGCCCGCAAGCTTCGTGAATCCGGTGCGCAAAGCATCAACAACAACAAAACAAAACAAAATGATAGCACGTGCGGTGCAACAGCACCCGCAATCATGCAGAGAAGGGGGTGAAAAAACAAAAAAAAAAAAAAATGCTGTAATTGCGCTGCTTATGTCACTGCCGCCGGCCTGGTCGATGGCTCGTCGGGTTGCGCGCTTACTTGCTCGCTGGCAACACTCTGGAATGTTGTTTGTACGCATATTCGTACACTTCGGCTGCTTCCTTGGTTGCTCGTTTCCTTGTTCTAATCCCTTACCTACTCCTCCACAGAGACAGACAGATAGGACGACACACGCCCAGATTGGTTTACTTGCCGCCACGCCACTACCCCAAGCGACTCCTAAAAAGGCGAAGACAGGATCTACTTACCGCTGTTGCGGATGATCTGCAGTACCTCATGGTCTGCGCGACACGTGATTACTATCCACCTGCACCTGCCACCACTGCCTGAGCGTCCCATCCTTGTATTAAGGGGGGACCATTGTAAACAGGACCAAACACTGTTAGTAAAAACAGGTAAAAATATACCTGGTAGGTTTTTGTGTGTGCCGTAGGCCCTATTTACTAGGGTCCCCCGTAATATGTAAAGGTCGAAGATCGAAGCTACTGACTGTAAATGATTTTGATCGGCATCGGTCCGATCAGGTCGGACGTGTGAAAATAACATCGAAAAATGTGCGCCTGCCCACCACCGCCCAAGCGAAACCCTTCAAGGGAAAACCGCATTCCCGCTTCGGAGACAAACCACCCAATTTCTAACCAGTACGGGGGGCCATAGTAAATGGGACCAAATTTCGTTAGTAAAAATATGGAAATATATGGGTGTTTGTCTGCACCGTAGGTCCTGTTAACTATGGTCCTCTCTAATAGCTTGGTCTCCGAAGCGGGAGTGAAGCTTTGCCGTCAACGGACCAAGAGGTGAAGATACTGCTGCAGGATCAAGTCGATCTACTATTATTACGGGGGGGGGCATAGTAAATAAGACGTACGGTACAGGCAAAAACCTATACATTTACCTATTTTTACTAACAATATTTGGTCCTATTTACTATGGCCTCCCGTAATAATAGTACGAGTAGATCCTGACCTCTCCCACGAACGAAAAATCATTGCGTACCTGTCGCCACTGCCCGAGCGTCTCGTAAAGGTGAAGCACACACAGGTACCCGAAGTAAGGAACGCGCGCGATCGTCTCCAGAGCGTAAAACCGAGCGAAAGTGCGCTCTCCGTAGTACTGCACCATCAGGCCTACAAAATAAAGAGAGAGGGAAGGAGGCATCGCGACACCGGGAGGTCGGGGGGGGGGGGGGGGGGAGGCTGAGGAGGAGGATGGGTTGGAGGGGGGCGAGAAGCGGGATATATGCGGTACAAGTACTGCAGTATCTGGTAGACCCTAACGAAATCAGTAGTGCAGGACAACTTCAGTCATGACCACACCTGGTTCAATCGGGTACGTGCCGCTGTACCAGGTATTTAGTAAGAAAAACGGGCACTGCTGCTGTTAAGGCTGGACTGACACCGCCTGGCTCAGTCAGTAGCGAGCATACTGTCACCAAAATTAATCAGTACACAGGATTGGAGCAGTATACTGTCTCTCCTCTCTGCTCGAGGAGTGGACACCTGGTGATCTGGTGAAAATGAACTCTTACGGAGGTTTCGTCATTGGCGCCTGAAGCCGACCCTCCGAACCGAAGCCTAACCTTAACCCGAACCCTATGCCAGTGGTAAGTGGTGGGATACTGTGTTTGGAAAGACTCTTCCGTTGATTCGGCCCGATCGGGACGCTGTGGCTTGGAAAAACTCATGGTTGATTGCGCCGCATAAAACAAACCCTATTAGCCGACCAGAATGCGCAACTATTTACGGGGGACCATAGTAAATAGGACCAAGTATTGACAGAAAAAATAGGGAAATGTATAGGTTTTTGTGTCTACCGCAGGTCCTATTTAACATGGCCCCCCGTAACAGCTCGCCCTTTTAGAACCGCACTTCCATATGCGGGGACAAAGTGCTCAAATTATAAGTAGTTTGTCCCCAAAACGGGACTAGGGTCCTAAGAGGGTTTAAGGAAGATTATACTATTACGGGGGTCCATAGTAAATAGGACCAAATATTGTCAGTAAAAATAGGTAAATATATATGTTTTATGTATACCATAGGTCCTATTAACTATGGACCCCCGCAACAGTATATCAGTTGTCCACTGCTGCTTTACTCTCTCCTCCCAACAGGCAACTGGTAATCACGACTACGTAGGCTGAGATTTAAATCCCGACTACGTGGACGTTTACGAGTCATACCCGGGTTTTAGGCCTTGCGTTTCGGGTTTGAGATAGGGTTAGAGTTCGGGATGGGGTTAGTTAGGGATAGTAGGCGAGATTCAAGTCACGACTACGGGGACGTTTACGAGTTATCCCCGGGTTTTAGGCCGTGCGTGTTTTAGGCCGTGCGTGTCGGGTTTGAGGTAGGGTTAGGGTTGGGGATGGGGCTAGGATTAGTGTTAGTTGCCGGTCTTAAGGGCTGCGAGAATTACAGCGACGGGACTTTACGTGATATTTACCTTATTACGGGGGTTCATAGTTAATGGGACCTATGGTATACATAAATACCTGTATATTTACCTATTTTTACCAACAATATTTGGTCCTATTTACTATGGACCCCCGTAATAGGAAAAGTTGCCAGGCTTAAGTTTGCTTATTTGTTATACTGCGGCGGATTGGTCAAAATAAAGCTGAAGCTCACCACACACTTCCAGGACTGTGAGAATGTACATCGACGGGACTCTTATGTGATATTTACCTAAAATGGTCTACCTCGTAGATAATATCACGTTCTATTACGGGGGACCATAGCCGGCGTCCCAGGTGGCTTGGTAGGTGGTCCGCGAGCCTATCAAGATCAATTTCGTGAGTTCGAGTCTCACCGAGTGCATGCTCATAGGGACTTTTTCTTGCATAAAATTGATCAGCGGAAAGCGCGAGAGCGTGAGTTAGCTGTACATTCGATGAAAATCGACGAGCAGTGGGAATGCTGAACCCTATGCGCGATAAAAGCTTAAGGCACGTACCGGGGGGGAGAAGGGACGACACCTGTCACCACGGCTTGTCCAGGAGAGCGTTGAGGGTAAAACCTCCTACGAGTGGGCTGGAAAGTAAAAGTGATAATGAAAGAAAAAAAAATAGTTAATAGGACCAAACATTGTTACTACGGGGGTCCATAGTTAATAGGACCTATGGTATACATAAAAAACTATATGTTTACCTATTTTTACTAACAAAATTTGGTCCTGTTAACTATGGACCCCCGTAATAGTACAAATAGGGAAATATATAGGGTTTGTGGTTTGCCGTAGGTCCTGATTACTATGGTCCTCCGTAATACGGTAGGTAAATACAACGGGCTACGCCGGGCCGGTGGCAGACTTGCGTTATGGGCGTAAAATGTAAAGGAGGAGGAGGAGGAGGAGGAGGAGGCTGAGACTCGATGCCAAGAGACTGAGCTCGACGCCATACTCCATGGACGTTGGAAATGGCGGCAGAATGCTGACAGTTACTTGCCGATTAACCAAAATTCGGCGGAATGCTAGAAGGCGGTGCAACTAACTCCTAACTCAGGGAGGTACGCGATGACCGACACAGCACAGCTCCGTAGAAAGGTGCCGTCGCATTAACGGGTGTAGCATTACTGCTGTATGTATAGCTGTACATCTCCGCAGGCACGTAAGGCAGCTCCACTGCATGCAGCTTCCGCTGTGCGATGGTAGCGTACACACCAAAAGTGCTGCTGGGTGTATTAGGTGACATGCGATATATCTCTCATACATAATTTTTTATGGGATGGAAGTTCTCAACTACGCCTGGGTGGCATGCGCTATCGGGGCGTTCCATCGATGTCCCAGATACAGCCACCTGCGCAGGCCCCCGCAATGGCGATAGCTGACGCTCTCCATGGGTCGGAGGTCGGAGAGGACGTGCCGGAAAGAACCACGCGAAAGCATACACCCTGTCGAGAGACTATGGGGCTGAACTCTGACAGGGCAAGGATTTTCGGAGATTCCTTCGTAGATCTCAACGTCAAGGCTTCGCGCGGGCGCTACGGCGCTGAGCGGGCGGCTCCTCCGACGCCGGGCGGTTCAGGGGGGGGGTGCACACCCCGGCGAAGAAATCACGCGGAAAGATGGTCGGAGGCGGGAGAGACCCGCCGACTAAAAACGGATCGGATCAGGCTGAGGATCATCATAGGTATATTTATCACGTAAAGTCCCGTCGCTGTAATTCTCACACCCCTCAAGACCGGCAACTAACACTAACCCTAACCCCATCCCCAACCATAACCCTGTATCAAACCCGGGGATGGTTCGTAAACGTCCCCGTATTCGTGATTTAAATATCGCCTACGTAGTCGTGATTATCTGTTCCCCCCCGGACACGCATCTATTAATAATTAATAGTGGGTTGGTTCCCATACAATATATGTGGCGTGTTTATTGGGAGTCGTACGTAAAATAAAAACCAATGGCGAATATACTGGCCAGGTCAATAACTAGATTGCTACTGCCAGTGCAAAGTGCTGTACCGGCGCCCAGCCCTACTGCGGTGGCTGCTGTACGTAATGAAGGCAGGCTGAGATTCGCAGGGAACACGAGAAAATCGGGAGCCGTTGTCGGAAAATCAAGCGGAAAAAAACGATAATACCGGTACCTGGTACGATACATGTACGCACCACTCCTATGCGCTTCTACTCTACGGTGGCAATAAATACATGTATTAATAGAACAACTATTAATACTACTACTCGTACACAAGGCGAGCGAGAATACAGCGCAAAATCAGGAACAGCTCCAAATTATCGCACTCGCATACACTCTTCATACTGCTGCTGTACTCGAGCGGACCGCACAAAACAACACCTGCCAGGAACTTGAAATGCTGGCATGCGGCTGCTTTTGCTGCTGTTGCTGCTGCTCGTGCATTCTTTATACGTGTAGCATTTTGCGTAGAACAGGAGGAAGAAAAATGTTGAAATAAAATCTTCGACGCATACCGTGCTGGACACGGCGTACCCTCCTCGGGCTCGTCTCTATTACGGGTGACCATAGTTAATAGGACCTACGGTGCACACAAACACCCACATATTTCCATATTTTTACTAACAATATTTGGTCCTATTTACTATGGACCCCCGTAATAATGCGTAGTACTATTTTTGCCCGCGGCGTGCCCACGTACAGCAGCTGCAAAGGCTGGACTATGACCTGTGATCTGGAAATCATCTGTGCGCATGATGAGAGATGAGATGTTGCAGCAAGAAAGAAACCACACCGTCGACCAATCGTGGTCGTAAAAAAAACACACACACACACACACACACACCGTCGACCAATCGTGATCGTGAAACACATACACACACACACACACACCGTCGACCAATCGTATGCTCGTATCATGATGACGGTACAAGGGCAACTTCAAACTTCTCACAACAGACAAGAAAAAACGACCAGCTCACAATCAACCATAATAAGTCACCTTTGAGAAAGTTCACCACACCAGCGTTGAATACGCTCATTCCTGCGTTGATCTCTCTCTCTGCTGGCAGCAGCGGCCGCTGCGCCGGGCCCGTCACATCCACCGGGTTCGCAACCATGCCCAACCTAATGACATCACAACGGCGGTCGCGGATGACCGACTGGAAACATGAGTCTTGAAAAATGAAGCTCTGCTCGTTAGTTACTGCTTGTGGCTGGGCTGATGAGAATGGCGACGTGGCGTGACAGGACGGCATTCTATTTTCTAGACGAAAAACACCCACCAAAATATGTTCGTAAATATAAGTGATCATTTAATTGTTGGTTTGTATACGTAGACGGTCGTTACATTTCCGGACAAAATACCGCCACAGACGAAAAAATAGAGCCGATGCTGGCCAAAGGATGGATGTACCAGGTATCATACTGCTACATCCAGAAATATAAAAAGCATTTTGTTATTAAAAATTATATTAACACCGTCCTAATATTTCCGGACATAGCGGTACGAAAAACAACAGCAAACACAAGCGTGCTCGTTTCTTGCAGTAAGCAACACCTGCCCTGCTGTTGGTAGCTGCGGCTCGCTGCGAGTGTATCACCTGGAGGGACCGGCGCTGTGATAACCTTCTCGTGCAGACCCCGAAGACCTTAGTCGCTCGCCTTTCGTGTTCGTCCCTCGCGAGGCACCTCTTCGGAGGCTGTTCGTGTGGGCATCTCTTCTGGCATGTGCTGCTGTTGTTGCTGTTTCCGCCGCAGCTCTGCTTTGGCCTACCCCTCGCGCTGCAACTGGCAACGAGAAAGCCGACACCTGTTGGTCGGGCGCCGTGATCGCGAGGATCAGCGACAGCGCCGCGCCAGCCTTCCATGCCAAGTTCTTGGTTCGCATAGTCATGCCGCTGGTTTTGTTTGCTTGTTAAGTTGCGGCTTGGTTTGCTTGTCTCTGCCGTGGTCGCGCGCAAACAAAAAAAATGGTGGAATAAGGCCTCTTTGACGTGGAACGCCCTTATTTTGTTTCGGTTCGGCGTAACGTTCAAGTTGAAGGCGTTACATTTGCATCCAGTCGGCCAGTCGGCCAGCCGACCAGCCAACCACAGACCACAGCAGCCCACAGCGATTTTCGCGGTTTCCTGTTACTCGTTCTGTTGTGCTTTGCTGTGTCCAACGTCCAACCAAATACCCCAAGCATATCATTATTACTGCGGCGACGTGTTGGTGTTCAAAGCAGTCAGAGTATGTGTACAACGTAGCATGTATGCTCTGTCGTTGTTGTATGTACCCTGGTATTTAGTTTCGTTGGCACACGGCGGCACTCGGTCGAATTCTATTTGTCACCGCTACAGATACTGTAGTTTCGTAGCAGTATCAGGTATTGCGGATGGATGCATATACTACTACTGTAGGTACATACAAAGGAACAGACAGCAGAAGTAGCAGTTCCCGCCCACAGGTTAATACATGAACATAGCCATTCGTGCCGGAGCATGGAAGGATGGCAGGAAGTCTTCCTCACAACGACTTATTTAAGGTCGAAGATTTTTTTTTTTTTTTTTTTTTCGCGTCTCGCGGAAAATGCACAAATAGTGCGCGAAATGGTACTGGCCGAAATCAATTGGAAATCGAACCAGCTGTAAGTATTATCGTCTCGTCGACCTTGGTGGCATCCAGGGGAGTCTCTGGCCAGTAGTCAATCGCGAGGGAAATAATGGAAAACGCGCGCGGTTCACGCAGCTTGCAAAGTTGAGTATCGACCGATCTGCCGATCGGTTGAACTCACAGCTGACGTGCTTTCTTAGTTTCTTACAAAATACGCGAAAAAATGCGGTGGGTCCTATTATCGACTGGTCTCATGTTTCATGAGGTTGCAACGCTCGTCCATCTGATCGAATCGTCGAAACCAGAGGCACGCAAGCAGGCCGTCCGCTGGATCGTGCCGCTAAAGGTGTCCCGACTCCTAGAGAGGCGACCGAGCGTCGGCGTAGATCGTGAGCTCAACTTCTGGCGCGACAAATCCCTCCACGTCACGAAAATAGCTGGCGATTTCGTGTTGATCTCGGCCATCACCGAGAGTCGGCTCTGTCGACTAGACGAATAGAGCTCTCGTTGTGCACAGCGCTTACTGCGACCAGCCACGGCCTGGGAATGACCCTAGGGAGGACCCTGATCTATCCTGTACAGTGCCGAGTGGTGGCATGGCGCACACGGCTCACACCGTGCGCCTGTGCCCGATGTTCTGCGACGATGCGGGACTTTTCCGCCATACAGGAAAATAATTTTCAGATATTTTGCCGGGGCTGAAAATTTTCCGCGAAACGCGAAAAAAAAACCCCCGGAAATCCGGGAATGTTCCTCGAAACGCGAAAAAAAAAACGTCCGGTAGATCTTTTGCAGTGGTCGGGTTGCTGATTCCCCAAGATTTTCGGGAAAAAACTGAGTAACACATGAAGACCCAAACGAATAACGGGAAATCATGCCGAGTGCAGCAGTGGTAGCGTGAAATACAGTTAGCCACGTCTGAACCGAGATTCGTTCATGTTTCGGGGAATCACCAGTTGCCGTGACTTTTACCAGTGTTAATCTTCCCCCCCTTCCCCCCCCCCCCCAGTCGCGGCTCGGCGGTTTCTTTCGCCCCCTATTATTCGGCCTATTATTCTGAGCGAGGTTTTCGTGGCGAGATACCTCCTCCTCGCAAACGCGACACCTACAACTACTACCACCACCACTACTACTACTACTACCACCACTACTACTACTACTACTACTACTACTACTACTACTACTACTACTACTACTAATAATACTACAACTACTACTACTATTGTTGTTATAGGTGGATTTGCGGATGGTAGCCCCGGTCGAAATCGTGGAACGCCGGAGGGGGGGAACTTGATCTGTCCCATGTCGTCCTGAAAACGCGCCACACTGATTGTACCCACACACGGGCAAATCACGATCTATCTGCACAGTAACAGATCCTGTTGTTTCCGTTATGATATGTTGTGCAAGAGCTCTATCGTACAAATCCTTAAGATCCCACCCCCGGCAAACATGTGCACGGGAGCTATGTGGTGCAGATCCCAGCCGGCGACCACGATCTATACAGTAGATCGTGCACACACACTGTAGATCGTCCAAACCAATATCCTATCTACCCGGAAAAATCTAGATAATGAAATGGGGGTTCTGTTCTGTCTGTGCAGAGCTGAAAATCTCCCGCATCATCGATGGCCCGTATGTATGCGCGTTACTTTTCCCTATATTATAGCCACCATGAACCCTTGCCGCCTCGTACCAAGAAACAGGGCTCCGTTAGCAAGCTCCGTAGTGCTGTACGGCGACGGACCGGGTTCGCGCGCGGCACCCCGTAGCGGGGTTCGAGAAACATCCGCGACCTCGAGAGAGTTCCCGTCATGTGCTGGTGCTATCATACGGACGCATGCTTCTGCAGTATAGGGGTTGAACCTGCAGTTTGTTGTTATGGTACTGCTTTGAACGATGCCGGTACAGGTGTTGGGATCGTATTGTAGTACTTGGGGAGGAGTATGTTACATGGAAAACCAGGGTTTTCCGGCGAAACAAGAACCTTGCTATCAGTCTCTCATCGCGCTCGAAAGGAATACATTACGGAGGGCCATAGTAAATAGGACCTACCGTACACACAAAAACCTATACGTTTACCTGCTTTTACTAAAAATATTTGGTCCTATTTACTATGTTCCCCCGTAATAGCTGTTCTTCTTCTATATCTAAGCAAAAGCGGCGCACGTGAGTCCCAACGAGTACCTGCTCAATACGAGGCAAACCTAGCAAGGGATACAAAATGTCCCGGCCTTGAACCTAACATTTGGCGTCGTCGGCAGGGATCCTCACTTGAGAAAGCTACAAGTGTAACCCGAAGAACAAAATCGAATCCTGTAAGTAACTACTGCTGTAAATATATACATACATCACGGAGTTTATCGAAAAACAACACCATACGCGTGCGAAAGGAGATATTCCGACGAAGAGCCCGGTCCTCCAGAAATATTTTGGTCAAGGAGTGCTACTTCTGTCGTACCAGGCGTCACTGGTAGGGGCGCACCTAAGGTTTGTGGGAGTCCTGTCGCATGAGGAGAGCTCAACACCTCACCCAAAAAAATCGACTTTCGAGCAACACTAACTCGCAGCCCGATATTTCCATCCCATGTGGGCTTGATACATAACGAATCACTATCGTGAGCGAGGGTTTGCCGAGGGAGAGAGGCGTGTAAGGAGTACCCTGTAAGAAGGGAAAGGGAGAAAGTGGTAGATTTTGGCCTGACGATAGACCTACTGCGGTGAAGGGCGTTGTTTGACGAGATAGTGGAAAAGGGGGGGTGCACTCGTTCTTGTATCAGAGCCCGACCTCAGGCCTCGAGGGAGGAGTGAGGTCGATGGCAGTTTCCATTGTTAATCCTTCCCAAATACATGGAAACCCTTCGATTCTGCTACACCATAACGTTTTTGTGTGCTCTGTACTTCCTACGAGTATATTCAGGGAGCACGCCCTCATAAAACGGCGAATTACCTGTGTAAAACACCAAAGCCTATACGTATTGCACTTCTCATACGCGTTGTTACCAACAGCAGAGCGATACTTTCCCTGCCCACCGGGGTGCTCCCAAGAGTCGTACCTTCCCATCGCGCGCACCCAGATGGGTGTCTTCTAGCCGCTTGCTCCTAACGTTTTGTGTGCGTGCAGTCACCCGACCGTCGAGCAAACCGTCCACCATTTTTATATACGCATGCAGGATGTGCGCATCGTACCTTCTCTTTTCTACCCCAGGGTACGTAAAGCCTGAAAAAATCGAGCAGTTTTCCCAAACCAAACGTCCCTGTCGCGCCTGTCGCTCTACACCGCGTACGCGTCGGTACCGATGCGTACGCTAACCACCTTCACCCCACCCTGTTCCGCGATGCTGACGCCAACGCCTTCGAGAAGGGTAACCTCTTTCAGCGAAGGTATGTGTCCCTTCGGAGTCCAAGCGACCGTTTTTCTTGGGTAAACGGAGATGCCGACGTTGACCAGACCTCGCTGGAGAAAAGACACAACCTCATACTTATGTTACTTCCATCGTACCGACGCTGATGTCGTCCAAGCAATCGAACTTTTCCACACCTCTTGGCTCGAAATTCTCTCTCGGGCTCGCTTTAGCACCGGCACTAGCGGCCTGCAGAAAAACGCCTGTCCCAATGCGCCTCCATGTTGCACCCCAATGGATAGGTCGATCTTACGTCTTTCTCCCGAGTCCGCCGGGAAGAACACGGGCGAGTGGGCACATATCTCTCACCGTAACAATTTGGCGACGAATGGTGTGAGTGTGTGAGTGCCGGCACGCAAGTGGCCACCCCCGCGAGCACCGCCGTCCGTTTGACCGCGTTGAAGGCGCAGGAGAAGTCCGAGAAAATCAGCCAATTGTTTGCCTCGTGGTGCAATCGGGTGCGTAAGGCTACCTGGTCCACCCTCCCCTCGTACTCCGACCCCAAACTGTCTCGGCCCGAACTTGATCCCCTCCAACCGCGGCCTCCACCGCCGCATAGTCCCGGCTTCAAGGAGGCGTCTCTACGCCATTCCTACGCATACGGGACGTTTTTTTTGTCCCAAGGAAGTGAGGTTGGGTTGCAGGAAGAGCGGCCAGAACTACGGCGGGTAGTCGCTTCTTAGATCGCCGTCAATTTACCCCCAGAAGGTCTTAAACCAGTGCCAACTTTCTCGCGCCCGAAGTCAATCGTATTGATCGACTGTACATACGAAAAGCACAGCTGTTCGTAAACATAGATTAAGCCACTGAGCTACTCAGTCAGCGCTGACTGAGTAGCTCAGTGGTTTAGCCTTCATAAACGCGCATTGCTTCCTACGCCGGACAGCGCGTTCCGAGACTGTGTTGTATGACCTCGGGGACGACTTGAGGGTCAACCTATTCCTCCGGGCGCCGCTTGGAAGCGCTCTCTTCCTCTGAATCAGAGGCACTTGCCGCCACCGCTGCCGCTGCCACCTTGGAGACAGAGAAGCTTTTGGCCTTCGTCGGGGAATTTCGCATTGACCCTTTCCCACGTTCCCTCGCTGCCGAGCGCTCGCGGTTCCACGTTAACCCTTTCCCGCGTTGCCTCGCTGCCGCGCGCTCGCGGTTCCACGGGAAGGGTGTGTGTTGCTTCCGTATCACAGACCCCGGGTGACGACGGCATGCTGATGACGATGGCTGCTTGAAATTCGCTCCGTCCGTCGCCGAGTACGAGATGATCCTCTCGATAGCATGGTATGCTAAAGGGTCGGATATTGGATTTTTAAAGAACAGCTGTATCAATAGTACAACCAATGTGTGTAGAGTCTACAGTATACCACAGTACTCGTACAACAGATTTTTTAGCTCGGTCACTACGCCTTTGCCGGTGCCCGACGCGCGTATCCCATCAGCCACGGGATAAAAAAAGTGACATCCCCGCGTTCGACAGGCGCGGGTCTCTCGCGCCGCCTCACCCGGCCGTCCTGCGAGTGCAGCAGGGCCTGCAGAAATTCACCCCAATAATTTAGAGCCCCTCTCTGGAATGAATTCGGCGTCTCCGGTTCTTTATTCTGCCGGCGATGCCCCCCCCCCTCCCCCAAGGCATGAGCAAGGAGGCCGATCAGTTGTGGCGGGTAAGCAGCTCGGCATGGGCAGCAGAGTGTAGCTGGCGCTCGGCTGCACTTTTGACCGCATTACCGTGAAACACGCATGATACCACACCCGCCGTTTAGACAACACACCGCCCTCTGCCAGAGCGCACCAGGGGTTCTATTTATCGTCGGCGTTTTTTTTTTTTTTTGCTTCAATCGTCACTTCATCACCGGGGTCTGTTGCATACCACACGCCTTTTCGTATCGGCATGGAGGAAACTTCTCCGTCCCATCACGGTGGGCGGATCGAGCCTGCGACCCCGACCTCACCAGAACACCTGCTGCTGCCGCGCCTCGAGCAACCTTGACCCTAAAGGTAGTCGGGTAGTTTTGCGGCTAATCCACGGAACTTATCGTTGCGAATCAGCGCGAAAAGCGACGGTATTTGTCGCGGTAACGTTTTTTCTTGTACCGGGTGTTGGGCCAGGGCGCCTTTTACATCGAGCGCTGTTTTTGCGCCAGCACACAGCATTTATTTGCCGCGGAATGACTCACACGCATACAACACGCGCCGCAGGCAGGCGTGTTGTGTTTTCGAAGTGCGCAACGCGTTCCGCCGCAGACCATTTTTGCTGTTGCGGACTGTCGTGCGCCGCAGCAGGCGAAAAACCAATGGGGGTCCTTTTTTCTTGCCGTAAGCGATATTTTGTTTTAGGCTGTTATCGCCGCGGGCGAAAGTGGTTTAGGCTGTTCCAGTCATTTCGGAGAGAAAAAAACTTGGAAATAATGTCGTACATATATATATATATATATATATTATTTTTCAACAAAAATATGTGGGATACATGTTTCGGCTCTCTGAATCCGGCAAAATGAGTATTTGAAGGGTTTTTCCCGGAGTGTTTTAACGTATACCAGGTAGAAATCGCACAATTTTGACGCCGCTGGCTCCTGCGCGCGGAGCGGCCCCCGGCCTGAGGAGTGCGCCTCCGGCGTGGGTTGCGCGATGGCGGCCTGAAATGCGCCCAGGTGTGGGCTATAAAGGAAGGTTTCGTACCAAGATGCTGTCCGTCAGTTTTTCAATGGGACAAGGCTTCTGCCTCTGGGACGCGATCCTCGTGAGTTTCATTATTGAATGTTGTACCGGTAACCGTTCTCCAGTATCGCAGCTAGGCGTGGCTTTTTTGTTGCTGTCATGCCTGGGTCTTACCCTCACCGGCATAGAGTGGGAATGGAAACGCAAACATGTTTCAGACCAAAGCCTCTCATGCGTTAGCACGCTCCTTGTTAATACCCCCCCCACGCAACCCGACGTGCTCCGTCCCGGCATTGTAAGGATACGAGGGTCTAGGTCATATGACTACGGCCATGCGCGATAATGAGCCCCCCCCCCCCCCCCCCCCCACCCCTTGTGACCTGTACCACCCCCCCTTGTAGTCACACGCGTTTCAATATGGCCGGAGTCTGTTCAGACTCCTTCGCGATCCAATATATAAATGTATCCTCACCCCTCGTTATCACCCCCCCGTTATCTGCTGGCCGAGTCTGCTCGCCCTCGCTATCAGGGAATGTTCCGTCAGAGCACCCCATCGTTATCACACCCTACCTTCAGCACATACCCCGACTGCGGGGCTCCCGTGCACGGCGCTAATTACCCGGCTTACGTTAGATAGCACCCCCCCCCCCCCCAACAAAAGCATGTCGCGAGAAAAGACAGGAGCGTACATCCCCCGGTGCGTTGACTATGCCCCCTCAAGACGTACGAGCATATACCCCGTATACTTCGCAACACCCCGGTTACAACTTTTCGACCTTTTTGACAAGTTACCATCCGGGGGATGTATATTATTGTCTTTGCTCGCGACATGCCGTGGCATATGCCGTGGCACCACCCGCGGTAAAACCTTCCACGGTACCTTCCACGGTGCCTTCCACGGACCTCCACGGCATACCATGGAGCCCTAACCCTAGCCCTAACCCTAACTATGATAGAGTGCCTTGGTTTGTAGTCAATTGAGCAACCGTCAGTAGGGGCCGCTAAATATTATTGTTCCAGCCGGGTCGTACCCCGTTTACCATTTGGAATAAGGTATCTGTAGCCGAAGAGACGGAGATGTACGCGCGTATTGTGTTCGCACGCCAGGTTTGGGCATTGCTGAAACTGAAACCGCTGTCTTGAGCGGGGCATAGCTATTCCACCGCTCTGGCTTTATTTACATTTAGCTACATATATATATGTTGAGCGGGGCATAGATAGTCAATCCACCGCTCCGCGTACGACAGCTATATCTGTTCCGCCCAAGCGGGACACGCGACAGAGACAACCCACGGCTCTCAGGCAAGACCATTGGCTGGCCCGGCTCGTACATCATACTACGTATTGAGCGCGGCATAGCCAATCCACCTCTTGGGCATTTTCGTACGTACGTACGTACGCGTCGCTGCATTCAGCAGGGCATAGCCAATCAGCCGCTATGCCAGTATCTCTTATTACATATAGCTACAGGTATATTGGGCGGGGCATAGTCAATCCACCGCTGGGCCTGCCCACAGACCGCACATACAACATACATTTTTTAGGTTCGCCTCTCAGGTCACTTTGCACCAAGGGAATGGGGGGGCAACAGGAGGAGTGGCAGAAAACCCGACCAAGGGAATGCGGAGAAGGGGGAGGACGGGAGGAGTAGAAGGGAAACTGCAGTGGACGAAAAAGTAGGAAGGATATGGCAGACAGGGTAGCAAGGCACCGGGCAGACTAGGAAGTAGAACATGCCTATACTACTCGTGCCACCAACTGGTGCAGCCCTTTCGAACGTGGTCTTCCTTTGTCTTCCTTTTGTGTTTTTTTAATTTCTTGCGCTGATCCTCTGTGATTTTCATTTTTAGTTATTTCTCTTGTCTTCGATTGATAAGCCTTATTGAAGGACTCGTGTGGCGTGGGTGGATGACGAGCCTGCTTTGCTTGTTTCGTGTTGTCCGACGCCGAGGGGCCGGGCATAGTTGACGAACGCAGGACGGAGGCGGCAGACAGGGTAGCAAGGTACCAGGCGGACTAGCAGGGAGAACCTGGCTATGCTACTCGTACCACTAACTGCTGCCGCTACCTGGAGGATGCTTTGTGCTTTGGTTTGCCTGTTATTTTCCCTTGGTTCTTAGTCTTACTCTGTTTACGAGAGGTAGTGGTGTTTTTTTCTTCTTTTTCCTTTTTTTCCAGCTCGTTCTTTTCAAGTGACTGCTACATCCCCCCCCTACTTTTTTTTTCAATCATCACTTTCACTTTCCAGCTTGACTCGTACGAGGTTTTAGCCTCAGCGGTCTTCTTCTGGACAAGCCGTGGTCACAGGTGTCGTTCCTTCTCCCCCCCCGGTACGTGCCTTAATTTTTTGTCGCGCTTAGGGTTCATTCCCACTGCTTGTCGATTATCATCGAATGTAGCTAACTCACACTTTCGCGCTTTCCGCTAATGATCAGTTTTTATTCAAGAACAAGTCCTTACGAGTATGCACTCAGTGAGACTTGAACCCACGAAATTGATCTTAGTACGCACGCGGACCACCTACGAGTACTAAGCCACCAGGGACGCCGACTCCCCTGTTGTTGTTGTTGTTGTTTTCTTCACATTAAACCGTTCTTTCTACTCGTCGACATCCAGCACAACCAGTGTCCGTGCCGATCCTTCAATCCTAGAGAGATACAAGTTCTGTGGTCACAAAGCTACGCCACAGAGATACTACGTTGCCACGTATGCAGTGCAATGCCATGTGTCATACTGCGTACGACAGGCACGACATGCACATTCCATCTGTGGCGTAGCTTCGTGACCACAGAACTTGTATCTCTTCTATTAATAGGAGTGAAGAATCGGCACGGACACCGACCGGTTGTGCTGGATGTCTACGGGTAGAAAGAACGGTTTGAAGTGAAGAACACACACACCAACAAAACACGCACTCAACCGACAAGCACGCAAGGCACCAAAAGGCCGACCGTTCGACCGTCCGGTGTGTGTGTTCTTCGACTTCAGATGCGATGATGAAACCTGTGCAGGACAGGTTTTGGGAAAGGTTCGCAGAACGGTCATCGCACATGTACCTATGGAGGATGCATCAGGAGTGGTATCAAAACATCTGAGATCCTTTCCGAGAACCGGGAGAGCTCGGCTTGATAACCCGCGAGCCTCCTTGAAGTCGAGACGGGGCTTGTTTGCCCGTCTGAACCTCACTTGATCCCTCTCTTGTCCACGCTGCTGACCCAACGTGGAGGACTCCCTCCTTGCCCTCACTATACGAAAGAGAATGTGCGGCCTTCGGTAGGTAGCAGGTCAAAGCTACCACATCACTGGCGACCTTTGGAACTCTACGAAAGTAGGGACTACCGTTCTTTTTTTATGCCCTGTCAATATTTTTGTAGTTTCAGTGTCGATTCTTCATCCTAGAAATACACGAGCTCTACGATGGTCACAAAACCACGACACGTCTGTAGAGATACTATACATTGCAACGCGGTAAGCGGAGTAGACAACGCGACGACATGTCACCGTACTGGATAAGACAAGCATGGCATGCACACATGCTACTTGTAGCAATCCAGATGCCTTGAAAGAGACCAAAAACGAAAGAATATGAAAAAAAAAAAAGCATGAACCAGAAGAAAAAGAAAAGGATGTATGTGTCTCGTGCCCCTCTGACGATGTACCAGACACATGAAAGAAACTACACACAGCAAAAATAAACAGAAAATACTACTTGTACAGCAGTAAGACAGGGAAGGGCAGGTACACCGAACGACGACCAAAAAAGCACCCTCCAAACCTTGCTACCTTGTCTGCCGTCTCCTTCCTGCTTTCGTCAACCGCGGTTTCCCGTTCCCCCACCATCTCCTGACTCTCTAAGACGCCACCCATATGCCGGCGTCTCCAGTGGCTAGGTAGGTCCGCGAGCCTATCTATCCAGATCGATTTCGTGGGCTCTCGAGTCTCACCGAGCGCATGCTCGTAGGGACTTTTTCTTGCGTAAAACAATGAGTAGCGGAAAGCGCGAGAGCGTAGCAAGTGAGTTAGCTACATACGATGAAAATCGACAAGCGGTGGGAATGCTGAACCCTATGCGCGACAAAAAACAAAAGGCACGTATCGGGGGGAAGAATGGACGACACCTGTGACCACGGCTTGTCCAGAAGATCGCTGAGGGTAAAAACCTCCTGACGTATTAAGACGAGAGTTAGGTAGGAAAGTAAAAGCGATGATTTAAAAATGAAATACAATAAATAAATATGTGACGGATGTTCAATGCGGCGCTTCGTACTCATTTTCACCTCATCTTCGAGCGAAACGCGAGAGAGAAAGAACGAAAGAAAGGAAGAACAAAAATATACCTGGTATAAATATATGGATACGTACATACCATTACGGAGGGCCATAGTTAATACGACCTATGGTAAAGACAAAAACCTATATATTTACCTATTTTACCACCAATATTTGGTCCTATTTACTACGGTCCCCCGTAATAACTTTAGAAGTAGAACGAAAGAAGAAATTATCGGAAGAAACACGCAAGGAAAGGCGGAAAGCGAAGGCAAGAAAAGCGACACGATCACAGCAGTAGCAGCTTGCTGTGGCGGCTTTTAATAGTTTTAACGGTAGGGTAGTGACTCTGTCCACCACAACCATCATAGATGCGGTGGAAGCAGAGGTACCGCCTGCATCACCACGCCCGCGACGCAAGCGTGGGATGTGGTGCGAGTCTCTGCCGACAAACCTCGGCTGCTTTTAAAATAGCATGGACCGCGAGGAAAGATGCACAACAACAAAAAAAAAACTCTTCCGCGCCCCCCCCCCCCCCCCCCCGGGGTAGAACCGCGTTAAAAGCTTATCGACTTCGCCGCCGCCCCTCGCCTTTCCGTCGCCGATGCCCACCTCGTGGGGGACGCGAACGGACGCCGAGAGAGAGACAAGCTGAAAGTGGGCGCCACCCAGGAACTTTACACGGCATCTTCGGCATATTGTTGCTGGAAACTTGACCTAATACCCGGAGCGGTCGAACAAAATCAGAACCAGAACTACTACTTTACTGCTGTAGACCGCCGATTCGTGGTGCGGCCCCGCTTCCCCCCCCCAGAGGGCTACCGAAGGACGGCCGGAGGCCATTTTTGGTTGGACGTGTATGGGTCAACGCATCTACTCAAACTGCTGTGGGTCTTGCCTGCTCCTTTCCTGCTTTTTTTGTGGGCCCGGCTGATATTTACTACCTGTGGTACCTGGTATGCAATTATTAGCAAAGAAACAAGGACAAAAATGTGTATATACGATTAAAACAGGCACGTATCAATACATGAAGTACGGCCCATCGTGTACGCATGTATCCACGCGACCCCAAACAAACGGACTGCTGGTGTATGATGAGGTGTGTGTGAAAATGGGGGACACAAAACAGTATCCGTTGCCCGCCTGTCGTATTAGCGTTTCTGCGTCCTGTATCCCTGCACAACCGCTGCCCCTGCCTTTATTGTCGAGGTCTTCATCGATAGGGGGTTTATTTGCGGAAAGCTGTGGTCGGGGATGCTGATGATGGTGTTATTCAACTTCTTGTTGAAGTTGATTGACCGTGCGCTGAGTCCCGCCGGATTTCCTTTGGTTTAATGACCGCCCGGTTTTCGCCCGTGCGGCGAGGTGGAGTGTCGTATGACGCCGGCGGTGAGATGCTCGTCCAAGAAGATCTCGTCCGTGTGCTTCGCGAGAAGAAGGGATTCGCGCGGTCGAGACGCGGGGTCAGCGGGGGGGGGGGGCTGTCACAGGCGGGACCCAAAATCTTGGACGGCAGGAGGGAGCACGACGGGTAAAAACCGGTCGATGAAGACTTGGAAAAGGCATCCGCGAACGAACTCGATTGAATTGTCATCCTTCATTTTGGGTTGTCGTTCGTTGTGGCGGTTCCAATCTGGGCCTTTGAAGTCGAATGAGGTTATCTCGGAGATGTTCCGCGGCAGCTTACTTATGGTGCCGCACTTCTATAAAAAGCTGTATTCTCTATTAATATTATTCCGGAGGGGACCATAGTTAATAGGACCTACGGTACACACAAACACCCATATATTTCCATATTTTACTAAGAATATTTGGTCCTATTTACTATGCCCCCCCGTAATAGTACAGCAGTAGCTTGTTCCAGCAAGAAGCACAACATTTCACCTTCTTCGGGCGAACTGAGCGTTCGGGAGAATAATAGAGGATGGAAGTTTTCGATCTTGAACATATCTACGTGAACGACCTAATTATTATTGGACACACTTGGTGAAGGTATTCTTGGCGTGCGAGTTGTAGTTCGAGAGATGTAGATATAACATACTTCTTGAGGAGGTGCTATTGGCGCCATCCGCGCGGTGGGATGTTTTTTTTTTTTTCAATTGGCTTGGCCCACCTGAAAATATATATATATATATATAAACAACTGATTTCAGGGATCGTCCTGAAACGCCCCAAACCGTCGTAAAAAAAAAGGTACAAGAAAAAAAAAAAAACGCTTCGGATTGCCATGAAAAAAGAAAAACACCACATTCCCGACTTTGCTCCGCATTGCACCTCCCGCCAATCGACCAGGCTTGGCCGATTTAGTGTGGGTAGAACTCTATTAATAGAAAAAAACGATCAGAGCAAAACTGGGGTGGGCAGAGGCTCGACAATGAGAGTAAAGCTCCGGCAGGCCTAGCGCTGGCAGCTAATCCGGCGCGGGCGCCGATCGCGAAGGCCGGCAACTGCGAGAGCGAACTGAGCGTGGTGTGGGGCCGCAAGGGTTTGCCGTAAAAAGCACGAGAGGAGTAGGCCCGTCCGGCGAGGGCTCAAGTTGACCACCAGCCACCCGCGTTGGTGGTGATGCCAAGCCCGAAGGCAGAGCTGCGCAAGCGAAGACGCGGTCTCTGTCGATAACAACGAATAAGTTTTTATATCGAAAAGTGCAGAGATGGTGCAGGATAGTGCGTCCTGCTATCATCGCTCCTTTTTCATTGTGCCGAAATACGAGATCACTGAGTGCCACACGCGCGCACAGGATGTGCGCGGGTCTCGTACCGACAATTGAAATGGGCAGGGTGCAGGAGAAGAAGGTTGTAGTATCGACACTATTATAGGGGTTGGGGTTGAGGGCGCGAAGCCTATCGAATTTGACCCGGCGTTCAGATTGCGTCGTGAAAAGGTTTTTGCGGGGTGCAGTGGGTGAAAAACGAGTATCAAGGCTGAGGCTGAAGAGTGCTGGAATACGCTTCGGGGTCGACGTGTTGCACTTTTTTTTAGTTTGTGGCTAAAATTAACAGGAGTGTGTGTAGCTAGCTAGCTAGGTGAGGCCGTATAGCACACCAAAACAACTGAGCGTGAAAAATCTGGCCACGGATTCGTGATCCCCACCCTAAAATTAGCCTACCCTGAAATTTTCAGCTCGATCTACAAGATTTTTTTTCAGCGGGGATATATTTTGGGACCGCCCCCCCTTTCTGCGTTTTGGCGATTTTCCAACCAGGATCCTGTATAAACCGTTTAAACCCGGGCGTACCCTGTCGTTATTTCACTTTTTTTTATTTCAATAACCTACGAAGTGTCTGAAGTAGCCTGAGAAAAAGAAAACTTCTTATTACGGGGGACCATAGTAAATAGGACCAAATAATTAAAAATAGGTAAATATATAGGTTTTTATGTATACCAAAGGTCCTATTGACTATGGACCCCCGTAATAGTAGGGGATTTTTTATAACCATCCCCCCCTTCCAGGCATTTTTGAACATGTAACCGCCGATGTGGCGCCTAAATTTGCAAGTTTCAATTATTTTCTCTCTTTCATAGAATGTGTAGATCGTGCCGGGTTGTATCCACAGTATCATGACATGACGTTGCATTGTCTATTAAGTAGTGCTGTGCTTGGTTCATACGTAACAATGCAGTATCTCTGTGGCGTAGTTTAGTGACCACAGACCTTGTATCTCTGTGTGTGCTGTCTTCACATTTAATCGTCCTTTCTACCCAGCGTCATCATCATCAGTACACCCAGTGTCCGTCCTGATTCCTTATTGTTAATATTAATAACATGCTTGCCATCCGACAACGTGCAGCACGAGCTTGACCGTTGATCACTCAAAACATTCCTGAAAGAAGAAATCCCCGGAAACAAAAGAAACCTACGTATATGCACAAGGTCTATCTGCCTTCTATGTCTACTTCCTCCTATGCTTTTTCAACGCTTATCTTAGAGAGACACTACAATACAACGACAGCGGTAATTATGTGTTCGCAGACTCTGAGACAGGAAAACAAACACCCCCCAAAAAATCATCGAAAATTCAAGGGTCAAGCAAGTGAAATGCCAGTGTACCAGGTATGTACGAGAACCCAACGATACAAGAAAGAACAGAAAATAAGGACGGAAAGACAATAAAATCAAAATTTATGAAACACAAATGACGCATGGAGATCAGAAAGGCTGCTAAATAGACGGAAAGCATTCGTACTCTAGGACAAACAAATAGCTGCTGCACGGACAAAGCAACACGAGAAGGAGAGAAACATACCGGCATACGGACGCGGCGGGGAGTGGAAATGAAAAAAAAGGGGGAGACACTAAGGAAAAAACAAGAAGGAAGAGAAAAGGGGGAAAGAAGAGAACATCGTACGTACTACAGGTGGTGATAGTAACAAGTAACATGGGTGCCCGTCTGACCTAAAAAATCGATTCGGGAACCTAGCCACACTGTTAAGATATTGTCGTGTATGCCCGGGAATTACCTGGGTTCAGTCACTAGGAACGTATTTTGTAGTACTTGGAAGGCGTATCTTAGATGGAAAACCTTCCTTCCGACAAGCCCGGCGCCGAGGCTCGCCGGCGCGTATCTGTTCAACGCTGCAAGCCCTGTGCCAACCCCCACGACCGTGGCGACATGCCGAAGTATTTGCCGGCGGGGTTGACGCAATACGTGCTCAACAATTTCTCCAAGAAATCCCCTCCGTACCACGCCACCGAGGACGACGTTTCGACCCCTCTTGAACGACTCGAAGTGGAAAAGATTACTGGACATCAATCGGTTAGAGGTCGAGGTGGCGTCATCGCGGTGGTGTACGAGACGCACTGGAAGGGACTTTCCCGGCCATCCTGGGAACGGGAAATGGACCTTCAGCTTTTCTCGCCACGCAATTTTGCGCTACTGGGCCGGCACCCCGAACCAACACCGCCAAACCGACCGCCTGTACCGCCGAATGAGAGTTGGCGCGGCACAACGGGAGCTTTCTCGGAGTAACGGCGAGCGGTTTCTGACACCCGGCTATGGTTGCGTATCGCACGCCGATTGGCTCCGCCGCTACAGCAACAATGTACTTCCCAACGGGGCCCACTTTTGGTACAAGGGCGACGACAGTCTTTGGTGGCTCGGGAAAATCAGCGCAACTACACCGACGGATGGAGTATATTTGGTTCGATTTTTGGACGACCCGGGACCAATCAAGCTTCCTCTTTCTCCGGCGCGCTACACGACTTCGACGAGAGCTGTACGAGGTTCTTGGTGTCTGCAAATTCACTTGGCTAGCGCGTTTACACGGCGGGTCCAGCGTAACGTAGATGAATCTCGAGGTGCCGCCGTGGATAGCTGAATTTCGCTTCTTGACTGCACTCGTTATTTAGTTTTTTTTTTTGTCATCTTCCTGGGCCTTGGGGGATGAATTTTTGTCTGCCCGATATGTTTCTGGTGTGTTTTCTTTTCTTTTTGGACTGGGGTTGGGGATGTGCTTTTGCGTATTCTGTCCTGCCTCCCCCCCGCGCTCAGTGTTGGGACGCGCTTTCAGAGTGGTGGACTGGGTTTAGGTGGTTCTTGCCGTCTTCCGTGTTATTTTTCTTTTCGTTCCCGTACGCACTTTTCGCGTTTCCGTGCATTCTTCCTCGCCCCCCCCCCGTGCGGGCGGTATGGCGATGGCTTTCATCGACGATTTCTTCCTGCCACTTAAGGCTAGGTCTTCCCTTTATTTGTTTACGTACTTTTCCGGCTTCGTTGCCTCGCCGTTCAGAGGTGTGGGAGTGGGTCTTGAGGAGCCGCATCTTCGACTCATGTTCTAGTTCGTGGAATCGGGGTTTCCACGAATTTCCCATAATTTTGCATATACGGCTCATCAGAGTGGGCTAGTGTTAAGATATTGTCTTGTATGAGATTGAAAGCCCGGTAACTACCTGGGTTCAGTCACTAGGACCGTATTTGTAGTACTTGGAAGGCGTATCTTAGATGGAAAACCCAGGTTTTCCAGAGGAGCACGAGCTGGGTCTCAGTCTCCGCGTGCACGAAAGGCATAAAACTGCTCTTCTTCTACAGCTAAGCAAACAACACATGTGAGTACAATGTTTACCGACTTAAAAAGGCAGACCTGTCCAGGGATACAAAGTGTCCCGCAACCCGGGACCTTAACAAATGGCGACGACGGCAGAACATGGGTCGTTGGTCGTGAGTTCGAATCTTAACAACACCCTTTCTTTGCCGTCTCCTTTGTACTCTCCTCCTTGTCAATAATAGCGGTGCCAAGTATCAGTAGTAGTGCTACTGCCGCTGTCGCGCCCCCCCCTCATTGAACAACTCAACAAGAAACAAACAAAAATCTGCTGGACTTCAAGAGCTAGTCGAACCGATACATACACACCTAGCCACCCGATCTATCCCTTCGTTTCTGCACTCGTCGACAGCTGTATCAAATACGCGGCTGCCCCCCTCCCTCCCCTCCCCTCGTCGCCGCTCTTGGCGTCTTCTAGGATTGAAAAATCGGCGCGGACACCGGTTGTGCTGGATGTCGACGAGTAGAACGCTTTAATGTGAAGAACACACACACATAGATAGGGAACGCCTTTCGGTAGTAAAATCAGAATAATACAAGTATGTATTTAAGCAATACATTCGTCAGGGGAAATACGGTGAGTAATTTGACACTGCTAGCAAGCGTCTTGACATTATAGCATCAACATGGATGGGGAAGACGTCCATGTCACTTTTGTGGGTTTCTGCGAGCCTACAAGGCTGTGATAAGAAGCATCTTCCGATGTGCTATTACGGGGGTCCATAGTTCACGGGACCAAATTTTGGTAGTAAAAATGGGTAAATATATAGGTTTTTATGTACACCGTAGGTCCTATTAACTATGGACCCCCGTAATAGAACAACGCATTGAGCAAATTCGGAACCTCAGGGGAAATTTTACCCTCTCGGGAACTTATTGTTGCACCATGATTTTCGAGAGTTGAGCACCAAAAAACAAGTTGACACGGTTGTTCTTCATGGCAATACGAAAACACGTGCGGGTTGGCCTTTGCGGATTTTGTTTTGTTTCGTGCGTCAGTTACAGGTCAAATTTGCCGAAAAATCCCGAAAAATCGTCAGGTTGAGCCCCAAGAACGAAAATAAAAATAAAAAGGTCAGCCCTCAGCTTTTTTTTTTTTTATAAAAGTGTTACTACTAGAGTGTTGGCGATAGAGGTAGAAAAAAAAAGAAACTTTACTTCCGCTATTACTGGGGGGCCATAGTTAACAGGACCAAATATTGCTAGTAAAAATAGGGAAATATATAGGGTTTTGTGTGTACCATAGGTCCTATTAAGTATGGACCCCCGTAATAGTAGTGCCACCAAGAACAATCGTGCCATTTTTTTCGTGTTTCGATTCTCAAAAACCGCGTGCAAGGAGTTCCGAAACCGAAATCTTCCGCCTGTCGCTGTAGCTCGTATCGGTCTTGTCGGTCGGCGTTTAAGAGGGCGGTGGCGCGCGGTCAGCAGGTGGGTGTATACGCTTATAGAGGCCCCGGGCCCGCCGTGGAGAGAGACTTTTCGTCCAAGCAAGTGTCAAGCAACCCAACCAACGGACTCAATACACCTCGACAGCAGTTGACAAGGGTGTCTCTCCCACGCCAACCTGCTCACACCCCCCGTTCGTTGGTCACCACTTGGACGAAAAGTCTCTCTCCACGGCGGGCCCGGCGGGGCCACTTACTTACTTACAGTACTACGGATAACCATAGTAAATAGGACCTACGGTAGACACAAAAACCTATATGTTTCCCTATTTTTACTAACAGTATTTGGTCCTATTTACTATGGTCCTCCGTAATAGTAATAAAATGCCACACCCAAACACTCAAGGAAACAACGCCTTACTTATTATACCGCTCTCCTCCCTTTCGGAACAAGAGAATTTCCGACGTCTTCGTATGGGTCCCCATCGCCCACGCGCAATCTCTGATGAGGACCCAGGGAATTGATTTATCTCATTCTTGACATGAGGAAATGCAACTTACTTTTACGGGGGACCATACATAGTAAATAGGACCTACGGTACAGACAAAACCCTATATATTTCCCTATTTGTACTAACAATATTTGGTCCTATTTACCATGGCCCTCCGTAATATTATGATTCTCAAAAAGCGGGTTCGTGGTGGATGTGGAATTCAAACTCACGCCCAACAGCCCCCATGTCCTGCCGGCGGCGCCTTTTTGTCAAGTTACGGGGATACCGCTGCGGATTCTCAACCTTTTCAGGGATGCAGTTCCGTTCAGGGGACAAAATACTCAAGAATTTCAGGGGTTTGTCCCCCAAACGGGACTGCAGTCCTAAAGATCATTGACCATCGGGGCGATGTTATGCTCCAGTTGATAATATATGGATGTTAACATTCATATTACTGTACTACCGCTACGCTACTACGACAGACAGTTAGTTGTTACTCCTTCCTCTCGAGCACCCTGCCGCATGTCTTGAAAGGAAGAAGGCCGAGTCCTCCCCCCTATAATATATTATAGCAATTTCTATCGATAGATGATGTATCGAGCGACAATAACCCGCTGTCGTAAAATGGCTGTTTTGTTTTGTATAATAACTGCTGCTCGAAAGTTTCAAGGTGCACAAGAAAAGACTGCTTGTGCCGTGGTTTTTAGTGTTGCTGCCAAAGGGGACTCCCCCCACCGCCTTGCCTCCTCTCCTCTCCACCTAGTGATATATACCCTCTCAACTCGCAATACAAAAGATAATAGAAGTTCACCCTATTTTTTCTGAGGCTCTTTTACGTCCCCCCCAAAATGTACAACAGCTCGGAATTCATCGGGGACAGACGTACGAATATGGTGGATATCAGATTATGTACACGCATCTATGTATATGTATCTACGCATTTGTTATGCCTAACAATTTTGGGGCACGAGTTAAACACTCATTATTATAATGCTTGCCATCCGACAATGTGCAGCATGAGCTTCAACGTTGATCACTCAAAACATTCCTGAAAGAACAAAAAAAAAACGACGGAAATAACGGAAACCTGTATCATGCTGAGACGTACTCATCCTTCACCTGGCGCCGGGTAAGGACACCGTGTGGTGGCTCAGAGTTTTTTTTTTTTTTTTTTTGTTCCAAATTTGTGATGCCTCCGTCGTCGGTCGTAGAAGGTCGTATACAACAACTAAACAGACTATTACGGGGGTCTGTAGTTAGTAGGACCAAATATTGTTCGTAAAAATGGGTAAATATAAAGGTTTTTGTCTGTACCGCGTAGGTCCTATTTACTATGGACCCCCGTAGTCAGTTGGCTGTTGTCACAGCCCACTGCGACGGAACACAGGGCCAAGAGTGCATGCTCCGCCTCAATCACCACATCCTTCCAACGACACATCGAACGTCAGCCCGCTGTCCACAACAAATGGCTGGACGGCGTTGTAACTGTGCTGTTGCTCGAATCAAGTTGCAACGCGCAGAAGGCTAGGCTGTGCGGTGTTCGTTGTCGCTTGCCCAATCACAATATTGTTTCTCCATTGTTGTAACTGCTGTTGCTCGAATCAAGTTTCAGCGCGCAGAAGAAGGCTAGGCTGTGCGGTGTTCGTCGTCGCTTGCCCAATCACAATAATATTGTTCCTCTGTACTGCTATATATCTGTCATACCAACGGGAGGAGGAGTCTCCCCACCACCTCACGCCCTCTGTAGCTACACTATTGAGGCCGCCGGCGCTTGTTCACGCGCTGTGAAAGCGTGTTGCGCACATACGTGCTAAAAAAAAAAAAAAAAACGCGGGAAAAATACCTTTCAAATACGCGTTGGCCGGATCGAAACAACCACAATGATATACAGAACCGAAACGTATCTCATACAGGTAACACTATGCAGTATGTGGGTCGTATATTCGTACTATTTCCAAGCTTTTTGCCCCAAAATGGCTGGTACAGCAGTTGCACACCTATTAATAGCTATTAAACTGCACACAACTGCGGCGAAACAGCCTCAACATTTTAGAGCCTGCGGCGAAAAAAAAAACACCGCTCCACAAAAATCGCCTCTGCACTCAAAAAGCTCCGCAACATTTTTGGTCTCCTGCGGCGAAACGTGTTTAGTTCTAATTGCGTGTTGCACACATGGTTGATTTCGCGACAAATATTACGAAGGCGCAACAAACAGCGCAGCACCCATAAAGGAGAGCCATAATGCACGAGGCGGTGTGTCTCCCCTCCACTCCTCCCCCACCCCACCCGCAAATGCATCAACTGACTCAGAGGTATAAAAATAGTTTTGTTGCTCTCCCTTTTTCCATCGCCCTGTTATACACTCCAACCTACGATGAAAAGGGCCAAGAATCCTCCCCCCTGAGAAGCTAGTCCTTCCCAACGAGTATCGAAGTACTGCTGTGTATTGTACAACCCCGGCTGTCCATAAACGTAAGACGGCTGGTTTATAACTGCTGCGGCGATTACTGTGATGGCGAAAGGTAAACAACGAACGAACATGGTACCCACACTGCAGCTGTAGTAATGCCTTCTTCACAGATAATATTCCGGTACCTTGACGATATCTATATGGTGAGTCGATTGACAAAAATAACGCGATGGTGATTCGTATGGGTTATTACCTTAAGCTGGGTATCCGATCGATGTTTTCCCAGTAATTTACGTAGGTAACATCTTCACATTCATTCGGCGTCGTCAAGGACACAGGTTCGACCTTTTTTATAGAAACGCTTGCTTGCGCGTGCGTCCATAAAAACACAAAAAACATCCCTCTCTGGTTCCTCAGGTATTGAAACTAAGCGGGTAGTAGGTCGACGTACGGCCGTATATATAAAGAAAGCACCGGCGTCCCAAAGACCCCGCCGTTCAGAGGGGGGGTGTACTCGATAGGAGAGATGTACTCGATCTCATGCATGGCCGTAGTCGTGTGACCATAGACCCTCGTATCCCTACAACGCCGGGACGGAGCATGTCGGGTTTTCACCGACCAGGCAGACATCGCTTGCACCAAGCTCGAAGCGCCGTGAGATGTCCGGCGAGTCGCATGAAGGGTGAGCTGCATCCTACTAAGAACCGCTTGTGAGGCGGACTTGCATATGGATGACAGCTTCAATGCCGTTCGGGGGGGGGGGGGGGGGGGGGGGGGAGTGTTGTAAGGACGGTTGTACTATTACCCTGGGCTGGGTAATCGATCGATATGGTTAGGTTTCCGCTTCCTCCTCTCTCGCTTTGTCGGAGTACACGCATGCATGCAATGCACCATTCATTCTGAGTTCCGACACACACGCCCCTATGCGAAAAAATAATATCATATCATCATCGCTTATAGAAATATGTTGTGAAATACAGTACCCGATATAGTCGGGGTGTTTCAACCCACAAAACCCCAACAGCCCACCGCTATTAATAATTGATGTCGGTCTGGGCGAGATGTTTTATGATACATACGGCCTGGCCGACCTGATCTTAACAGAGAGCTGTACTCGCAGTGTAGGCTGAGTACCCGAAAATCCGACACGATTATTAATAGATATCATAGACGATGTTGTTCCGTCGCATAATGTTTTAAGAAAAATCTACGGTATGATACACGTTGTTTCCGGTACAGACCTTGCTTACTACCTGGTACACCATAACCGCACAAACCCTGAACGAACGTATACATACGTATCATACGTACGTACAATGTTTTTTGTAGGAGTCGAAGGCACAAGAAAATAACAAGAACATACCAGTATGTGAAAAGGAAGAGGACGATACGATGGACAGAGAAAGAGAGAGAAAAAAAGAGAGACCCACCAGGTGTGTTGTTTGTTGGAGATCGCCCTGAGAACGACCGACGATCGATCTTGTTTATAGTCGGCGGCTCGGCGTCTTCCGTCTTCTTCTGGACGATCTTCCGAAAAAAGCTACGATTACGGAGGACCATATATATATAGTAAATAGCACCTACGGTGCACACAAAAAACCTAACAAGTATATATTTATTTTTACTAACAACAACAACAAAATTTGGTCCCATTTACTATTAATATGTATGCCCCCCCGTAATACACGATCTCGATTCGATCTCGATTTATTTGATCTCTCGATTTGAACTCGATTTGATCTCGATCTCGATTCTCGAAAAAAACACGACAACGACAAGTTTTGATGCGTCACGCGCACGACTGCTGCTGCTCTGCTGTACAAGTATAGCTTTGAGAATTGCACCCTCGACGGGTAGAAATAACGGTTTATAATGTGAAGAAAACAACAACAACAACAACAACAACCCACGTTTCTCGGGGGAAAATACTCCCGGACTTACAGTGTAGTAGGATATATTTTGCAGTCGGTCGTCGTATGCAAGCAAGGGTTGATAAATATCGGGTATCGGGTTTTGCCAAGCATATCACATTGATTGATATATCATACCAGTACCTGGTACATGAATAGTAGTTACTGGTCGTATTATGCGTTTACCTTTTGTTTGTTCAACCCCCAACAAATTTAGGACTCACAAAATAACTCATAACTCTCACAAGAGGTACCACATTTTATCCACTACTACTCGTGCTGCTTGCTGTGTACTACCCACGACAGCACAACAACAACAGTAGTAGCAGCAGCAGCGGCAGTGAACAACAGAACATCGATAATATACTGCAGCTGTGCTGTTGTAACACAGATCGTTGTGTTCCATTTTCCGTTTCCATACTAACTACTACTACTATTATTATACTAACTATTAATAATAATACCTCAATCAAAAGTATACAGCAGTAACTTTTGATTTGGGGCATGCGTCGTGCATGCACTGCCAAGCCGTATACTTTTGCACCCCTGTGGTGGTTCTGTGTGACTCACGCACCCACTCACGACATGCATGCAGCCATTTCACACAACGGACAACATGCAGCAGACCCACGGGGTATTCTACCCCCCACACGAGTAAGTACGAGTATTTTTGTCTCCAACAAGAGGTATCATCATGGAATACGAGCAGAGTGTACTTTACTTTTTTTTTTCGCTTATTTACAGCTAACTTCGAAAATGATTGGAGCGCAACACAGACAACAGCGGTGCTGTAGTCCCAGCGACTACACAATTGTATATTGCACATTGCAGGTATGATACTTTACATCTACTGCAGTCCGCTGTGGACTGTGTGGCAGGCTGTCTGTGTGGTGCTGTGTGGTGCGCACGAAAGGCTCTCAAGGGCTCCAGGGGGAGAAGAAACGATGGTTCTCAGGTGCAAAAATGAGGAGGCGATCTTTGCGACCTGGATGAAAGATCGAGATTTTTTTTACGTATTGCAGCTTGCAGAAGAAGTTGAGTACTAGTATCAACTATTTAATCAGTCGAACTCACAGCTAACGTATTTCAAAATTGATAAAAACAAAGTTCGGTAAAAATGGAATATGGACGAGACGTATTACGCAGCTTGCAAAGTTGAGTATTAATAGTCGAACTCACAGGCTGACGTATTTCAAAACACTAAAAACTGCTCTGTCATCGACGGCCCATATATCGAGATCGACGCCGAATTTTCCGATTGTAAAATAAATAATGTGACCTCGAATTTTCCCGATCATCGATCCAGACAATCGGGGTAAAAAAAAGATCGATATTTGCGGAGAAGGCGATCTCGATCTCGATCTCTAACACTACCGGCAGTGTATAGATAGATGGAGCTGTGCGGCCAGGCATACCACCAGGTAGTATTGAATTGGTGCTTTGCTGGCATCACCTCAAAAGACTATAACTTCAGCACCTATTAATAAGTATTTATTATAGCTAGCTGCTGTTTGTTGTGGTTTGATGCCCTCGACATGGGCGCAGCAGCAGCAGCAGCAGCAGCAGCAGCAGCAGCAGCAGCAGCAGATCTGGCACCACAGGTAAGGATCATCTCCCGAAACCCCACGCAAGCACAACAGGGAGTTGCACTTACAACATGTCACCTGTCTTAAAAATTTCCAGCTCTTTCTCGCTCATGCGCTCGCAGAGAGGACCTCAGCCTACGGAGCCTTACATAATTTTGTCAAGAATGTTCCTGGAAAAATCCTTAAGCGTTCCGACGACCTACTACTACTGCTGTTCTGATACTACAGCAGTAGAGAGATAGGTCGGACTTTCCAAAATGTTGAAACCGCTTGTGATCGCGTGTGGTAGGCCGAGCGCAGCAGCAGCAGCAGCAGCCGCTGAGCAGGCAATCCAAAATGGAAGCTGGTCGGTGCTGGTGCTGGTGCTTGCTTGTGACGGTGCTGACGCTGTTTATTTTTAGCTTTTTTTGTTATTAATAATAATAGTTGCTGTGCTGTGCTGCTTGCAGTCGTGGGACTGCGGTGGCACCGCGGTCAAACCTGCCCCCGAAACGTTATTGCTGGGCTGCCGTTACTACTCGCACGCTGTATTTTTTGTTTTTCGTTTTTTTTTTGTTTGCCGCGTCGCCTTAACCTCCCCCATTCCCTTCTTATTTTCGGAGGCGTCGTCTGCAGGATTTGTTTGGTTTACCTCACACTCGCAAAAGGGAAGGAAATAAATTCACTTTTTTGAGCGCAGAGGAAGTATTTTTCAATTTATTTTTCACCTCTATGTATCGCAAACACTCGATAACTCCCCACGAGTACCGATCGATGCTCGCACCGGGCAAGGATACACGACGTACGTATGATACGCACGATGATATCTGGTACCTGGTACTGATTGCTGCTGTGAATAATATATGGAAGACTCACATCATCATGCCCTCCCGTGCGCCCGTGCCCCATCAATCAGTGGTTGGAGCTGCTTTTTTTGCCATAGCATAAAACATGGCTGTACAGGCCGAAAGGATCTCGTGGTTTGAGATGAGAAGTACTTGAAGGCCACGGCCGAGAAGGGAGGGCACGGCTTGTTGCTGTATGTTGCAGTCAGCGGGTCAGATGGTGGTGCTGTTGCAACCTGAATGTACTCGTACGATTGCAAGTAAGTTTGAACTTACAGGTTGCACAACCTGCCCCACCCAGGTGGTAATTACCAGAATCAGTAGTAGTAGTAGTAGTAATAGTTTATAAATGAGTAATAAAACACACTTACTTTTAAACCTGTACGGTTTCCACGATCTTAATTCCGACAGGATCATGGGTTGGAATCAGGATCTTGTTTGTGCTGCTCTCGTACATCTAACCGACAAAAAAGTCCCTACGACTTTGTTGAGTATCAACTATTTTATAAATTTTGAAACACGTCAGCTGTGAGTTCGTTACAACTACTTGTATTATATATTTTGATATCAAATCGAACTCACAGGTGACATATTTTTTTAGTTGGTTGAAATAGATGGTTGCAGGAAAAATTTTGAAACTTATATTTCTCGAAGAATAAACTCTGACAGTCCCGTCAATAGTTTACGACCAACCAGCTCTTTCGTCTCGCCCCTGCCTGCCCTGCGCATCAGTCACACGTCTCTATCCTCAGAACTTTTGCTGCTCTCGTCCGCCTCGCACACCACCACATCACCGGCGCCACCACCACCACCACCGCCACCGCCACCGCCACCGCCACCACCACCACCACCACCACCACCCACCACTACCATCACTACTACCGCAACTACCGCCGAAGCACTACCGCTACAGCCGGAATTTTTTAGCAATAGCAGTATGCCTCCCTTTTCGATCGTGATCCACAAGAAGAAGAGTAAGGCGTGTCCGGACCACCTACGAGGTGAGTGAGACAGCAAGCAGTATACAACGAGCTTGACCGAGGCAGCTCACGGATAACGGCAACAAGCGGCGACGACGCACAGAAACGAAAGCGCCTGGCGTGTACAGCTGTAATGCAGTAGTGACTCGGCAGTAATATACCACCTGCTGCAGTAGGGGTACCGCCCACTGTGGGCATGTTTTGTCATGAGTTAAAAGGAGAGATCAAAGCTTCCCTCCCTGCTCTGCTATGTACGACGTGCGATGCACAAATTTGTGTCGGCGATCGACTCAGCAACGCTGCTTCAGAACCTTTCGCAACACTACAGTACTGCTGCTGTGCTGCTGCTGCTGTACAGTAGAACACACCAGCACGCCGGCACCACACACTCCGTCTGAACAAGGGAGACAGCACACACACCCTCCGAGATGAATCTCCAAGCTGATTTGGTCGACAACAGCGGTGAGAGAGAGCCGAAACGCAAACACAGAGCGATGCTTATTAGTGCACGAAAAGGTCTCGATGAGATATTTCCAACGTCACCGTTCCGTGAAACAAGCAGTAGTGTGGTTGCCCGAGCTCCCCCTTTCTTTGCCCTTACACTATAAATCGTACGTGGGAGATTTTACCCTCACAGCGAGCGATCCTCTAGACAAGCCATGTCGTCACAGGTAGGCGTGGTCCCTTTCCGCCCCCGGTACGTCACTTTATTTTTTGTGGCGCACAGGGTTCAGCATTCCCTCTGCTCGTCGATTCTCATCGAATGTCGCTAACTTACGCTCTCCTCGCGCTTTCCGAGCTACTCATTTTTCTGTGCAAGAAAGAGTCCCTCGTACGAGTGTTGTTGTGCACCCCGCTAGATTCGAACTCACGAAATTGATCGTGATGGGCACGCGGACCACCTATTAATATGAACTGTTTCGAAACCGGCTCGGAAAATCGTACTTGGCCCTTTTGTTTAGGCTTGAAGATAAACTATACAGCAAGCAGTGATGTGCTGTTGTACAAGTAATACTGGAGTCAAAATGATTCTAATAGTCCGTCCCCAAAACGGGGCTGCTGATGCTGCAGTACTAAAATGCTACGTACCAGGTATCTAGAATCTATTGATCGGGGGTTGTGTGATCCTGCCTCTTTAGACACAACGGATGTATACCGCGGTGGTCCGGCAGCAGCATCTTGCTATAGAACAGGCTGGAATATGGTAAATGGGTGCGATGAAGGAGAAGACGGCGGCCCCTAGGCTGGCTGTGGAGCCATAACTCTCTCCTTTGTATGCCGATAAATCGACGCGTGCTGAGCTGGAAAAGACCCCTCTTGTGCTGAGGAAGAAAAAAAAACGGTCCGCGTACTACTGCTGTAAGAGTATATAGTGAATGTGTCCTTCAACTAACCCGCCGACATGCCAACAAAACCTGATGTGAATTTGGAGCTGCTTGAATGTACATCAACAGCAGCTCAGTAACTACAGCAGTGATATTACCTGATACCTGGTTGGTGCACTACTATAGTGTTAATATAATAGTATGCACCCGGACAGACAGACCTAATAAAGAATGAACATCAACTACGTAACTAACTGTTGCCTCGCGCGTGCAAGCAGCACAGCCTTAACGATCAGCCTGATCCGTAGCAGGATCATCTTGCGACCCTTGCCTTATACGACTGACTCTTTTCGATCATTGGAACCCGGACATCGATTTGCAGAAAGTATCGATAGTTGCTGTTCTCACAACTACAGCAGCAGTAAGTAACTGTGGTAACTCTCGTCGCGAAAAATATAGCGTGCGGTCACAGGGCAAGACAAGAGGCCTCCGATAACTCTTTGGAGTGGAAGAACATTTGTTATTATCTCCTCGGAAGCCAGGATCGAATACTCGTGTGAGTCAGAATGACGAGGGTGCGCGCGCCATTTGCACACTATTGGTAGCAAAGCCGAATGTATAACTCACTTTTACGTAGTCGATGTTTACGCCCAAAAGGTCCTTGAATTTACCGACAGCAGTGGTGTGACATACCTTGGTGACCAAAAGTACCGGATAGGGCAGAAGGATTTTGAGCGCGTTCTCCCACACAAAAACTACCGCCGAATATTTATACCTTCTATTATTAGTGGTTGTACTGGCATGTTCACACTCTTGTCGTTGCCATGTATTGCACGCGGCTTTTGACACCCTCCCTCCACTTTTTCGCAAAAAAAACTTGGATGTCGTACTAAGTTTTTGTACTTGGGAGTAGTACCACAGCAGTCCCGTTTGGGGACAAACTACTTGGAATTTGACTGGTTTTTCCCTGAAATGGGACTGCGATTCTAAAAGGGTTGATTAATTAAGTATTAATAGTGCATTCAGCTGCATTGTTGCGATGAGTTGATGGAAGAACAACCACAACATACCAGATACACAGCTATATACATGCACGACAGCAGTTATTAATAGCGAGCACGAGTGATGTGTGTGTGTGTTCCTTGACATTAAACCGTTCTTTCTAGCCGTCGACGTGCAGCACAACCAGTGTCCGTGCCGATTCTTCATCTTCAATCCTAGAGAGATACAAGTTCTGTCGTCACAAAGCTACGCCACAGGGTACTACGTTGCCACGTGCGCAATGCAATGCCATGTCATCATACTGCGTACGACAGGCACGACATACCCATTCCATGACCTAGAGAAACAAAAACGAAACAAAGAGAAAAAACAAAAACTAAAACAAAGACAATTCGAAAGAGAAAAGAAACAAAAAAAAGAAACAAAAATATACCTGGTATATGTATATGCTTCAGTATAGCAACAAACCATCGTACCCCCTCGTAGGGGACGTGGCAGACACTTGAAAAGAACGAGCTGGAAAAAAAAGAAAAAGAAGAAAACACCACTATCACGGGGGTCCATAGTTAACAGGACCTATGGTGTGCATAAAAACCTATATATTTGCCTATTTTGGTCCCGTTAACTATGGACCCCCGTAATAGTCGTCAACAGAGTAATACTAAGAACCAAGGGAAAAATAACAGGCAAACCAAACAAAGCACAAGGCATGCTCCAGGTAGCGGCAGCAGTTCATGGTACGAGTAGCACAGCCAGGGTCTCCCTGCTGGCCCGCCTGGTACCTTGCTACCCTGTCTGCCACCATCGTCCAGCGTTCGTCAACTATGCCCGGCCCCTCGGCGTCAGACAGTACGAAACAAGCAAAGCAGGCTCGTCATCCACCCACGCCACACGACTCCTTCAATAAGGCTTATCAATCGGAGAAAGGAAGAGAAATGAAAATCACATAGGGTCACCGCAAAGAAGACAATAAAATGAAATAAAAACAGGACAATGCTGCTTCATATCGACCTATCAAAATACATGATTTTCTCATTTTCGGCATTTTGGAACCCGAGGAAATTCCTCAATTGCGGACGACGATTTCGAAGTGCAGACCGCGCTACTACTCGTTACGCTTTTTACAAAAACCATCCCTCAAGACTTTTTACTCACAGATTTTAGACCTTACTCGAATCCGCTGTTGTAACGTCGAACAGCATCGGACCTGTCGTAAGAAACCCTGAAATTCGGCTGTAGCATGTAGTTAGAGATAGACGCCTATAACAGCAGTGTATAGTCAGCATATATAGTAACTGTGTATAGTCAGTATATAGTCGCTGCTTGAGAACACAGGTTCACCCGCAAATAGGGTGTAGGCTGAGCGAGAATGAGGGCGATTTTCTTACGATTCCTGAATATACATAAAACAGCGAGTGCCTCGTAGGCAACATGCTTTCCTCATCTTTTTTTATTGATCTTAGTGATATTAATAATAGTAGAGATTCCTACTCAAATCAAGCTTGTTTTTGTGCCTTTGTGACGCACTTGAGAAGTAGCGATTCCGTTGCTCTGAAACCTGCGACAAAATGTATTACATCTCTAAAAACTTGCACACCCGGTCAACCAGACGCGCGATCGAATTCTCACACCAAGCTTGCCAAGACGAGCTCTTGAGTGTTGATAGTTTTTTTTGGTCTCCCAGGTTCGTTTTTTTATTCATCAAGTTTCCTATATACCTATGGCAAATATCACATGTAGAAATTCCTGGCACCATGTATACGGCATGGACTCCTACTCACGTCCAACATTCCTGACTCAACGTCCA
This sequence comes from Macrocystis pyrifera, assembly GCA_031763025.1. Taxonomy (NCBI): domain Eukaryota; class Phaeophyceae; order Laminariales; family Laminariaceae; genus Macrocystis; species Macrocystis pyrifera. The sequence goes on along the minus strand of JASSKH010000011.1, from coordinate 4,719,179 downwards.
TGTGTGTTCTTCAGACTAAACCGTGCGTGACCACATGTGTGTGTGTGTTCACATTGGATCGCTGATGACGTGGACACTGCTGATTGGGTGCACTGCTGTATGACGTGGGTGACTGGTGACTGACTGGGTGCACGATAGCAATATCAGTATGGATGGTGCACACGTGCCTGGCTGACGACGCTGTCGAGTAGAAACGACGGTCCAACTAAAAGATCAACCGAACACAAACACACACTTACTACCGGGACTCATGACCTGACGCCCTACGAACTACGAATACTCCTGTCACCCGTCGTCACAGCAGCGTCAGTGTCGCCGTCATCGCAGCGTCATTGTTATCGTCATACATGCGTCATTGAAAAGGTCGTACACTGATTGTGCTATATGTCGACGGGTAAAAAGAACGGTCCAATGTGAAGGATGCACACATCTTTTACCCTCTTGTGCGGACTACTGCTGTAGTATTTATCGTATGCCGGGTTAGTATTAATTAATTCGCGGAAAGAAGATCCGAGAGAGACAAAAAAAAGGAAGAACGTTACCGTACGCACGTACAAATGACATGGTATGTATCATATACAAGATTTCCCTCCGTGTTTGTGGTGGACTTGGAACCTCGGTAGTGTCGCAAGCTGAAGAGGCAAGTCACAACACAGAAGGCGTCAGTTCCTCGTACGTACCAGCCACGTATGTAAGGCCGAGTACTCGTACACCTGAGACATGCCTTGCTGTACCCCTCTATCACTAAACGCTCATCTACCGTTCACTCTTGAATCCCTAGCCGTGTCCACGCTCCGTCGGCAGGGTACTCGAGTGTGGGTCTGATACCCCCCCCCCCCCCCCCCCCCCCCCCCCCGCCAAGCCCTTGTCTGCTTGGTCGGTAAAACCCCGACGTGCTCCGTCCCGGCATTATAGGGATGCGAGGGTCTATGCGGTCATGCGACTGCGGCCAGCATGACAACGAGTACCCGCCCCCCCCCCCCAACCCCCCGTCGACTTCTTGTTGCTTCCAAACATTTCTGACGGTCCATGAGCTTGGGCTTGAGTGGCAACCGCGTTCGTGGTTTTCTTTGCTTTCCAGCAAAGATGATACCTGGTGCTCGGAACCGCATGTATAATATAATGTAAATATATATAATATGTTCAGATGCGTGCGCGTGTCTCAGCTCAACACAGCAGCAGTGTAGGGGCGGAATTTCTCGAGCACCTTTTCGGAGGCACGTCTGTTGTTGATAGTGTGTGTCGCGCGCGCGCTGTGTGTGTCCACATGGAATCGTTATTTTTTTTCCCATCGACATCCAACACACCCATCAGTCAGTGTCCGTGCCGCTTCTTCACCATGTAGAGGGCAACACGCGAACCGACAGTCTCCTTTTTCAGCCCGGGGTTCTCATCCTCATCCTCCCCCTCCTTCTCCTCCCCCCCCCCCCCCCCCCCCCCCCCCGCTCTTGCCCCTCCCCCTTCTCCCCCAAACCCGTCCTCGTGCCTGCGCACAGGGGACATATCGCCGGCCAAGCGCTACGCGTACCACAAAAAGCTATCGTCACCGGGTGGCGAATCGGATAGCTCTCGGGATGACTCGTCGCGCGAAGCAGAAGATCCCTCTCGGTGAGCCTTGCTGACCTTCGCATCAGCCTCAGCTTATCTTTGCCGTACTTGGCCCTGGCGTATTTTGAACTCGACCGCCTTCGTCGTGCTTGGCCTTCTCAGCATTGGCGCAAGCGTTCGCCATTGCGAGAGCCCGCCGTAATTTATCTTGAGCGTCGTGGTCCTTGTGGCATTTTCCTTGTACCCGAGCCTCAGTCTTACTTACGTCAGCGTTAGCCTTTCAGTGCTGCAGTCCCGCTCTGGGGACAAAAGTACCTGAAGTTTTCGCGGTCTGTCGCCAAGACGGGACAGCACTCCACAAAAAAGGATTATATTACAGAGGACCACGGTAAATGAGACCAAATTTGTTATTGCGGGGGCCCAGAGTTAACGGGACCAAATTTTGTTAGTAAAAATAGGTAAATATATAGGTCTTAATGTATACCATAGGTCCTGTTAACTATGCACCCCCGTAATAGTAAAAATAGGTAAATATATAGACTTTTGTGTGTACCGCAGGTGTTATTTACTATGGTCCTCCGCATTGACGCTTTTTTGGGCTGTAGTAGTTCCGTTTTCGGGGGATAAATCAATCAAATCTTGAGTAACCTGTCAATCAAATTCTCTATTACGGAGGACCATAGTAAACAGGACCTATGGAAAATTCTATTACGGAGGACCATAGTAAACAGGACCTATGATACTCACGAAAGCCTTTATATTTACCTATTTTTACACACAAAATTTGGTCCCGTTTACTGTGGTCCTCCGTAATAGGTAATTTTGTCCCTAAATCGGGACTGCAAGAAGTATTTTGGTCCCAGAACGAGGCTACAGTTCTAAAAGGAACTCATAATTTGGGTCGTTCGTCCCCGAAACGGAAAACTGCAGTCGTGAAAGGGTTGACTTGACTTCCCGACGTTCTACCCAGCAGGATATACACACAACTACAGCAGTATGTTCTACCCGTGGGCTATTATTTACGGGGGACCATAGTAAATACGACCAAATATTGATGGTAAAAATAGGTAAATATATAGGCTTTTGGGTGTACCGTAGGTCCTACTAACCATGGTCTCCCGTAATAGTTGGGAAAAAAAAAAGGTCGAATCAATTCCCTCCGTGCCTCGAGACACTTTTGATGATGTTATATATACAAGACACTTACCACTTTATACTGAGAAACAGAAAGACTATCGATTGGCCCGGACAGCAGTGCCTACATTTGCGTATCTATAGTATCATACCTGTGACTTACGCAAACCTCGTACAGTACTTAGGAAGCGTAAAATAACACGCGTGACCGATAGATGGTACAAGGTGAGTACAAGGTGAGATCTCGTTTGCATCATCTCTCAGCTCTCGAAAAAAAAAAACCCGAGTGCCATCGATCGGTCATCGGCCTGAAACGCACAGCTATGCAGCTGTTGTTGGGTATATACTTTCTTACGTGTACGTGATTGCGTAAGTCACAGGTATGAAATATCGGCACATGGACCAAAGTTGTGCTGGATGTCTCGGGGTGAAAGTGAAAAAACGGACACAAACTGATACGTCGTTGTCTTCATGCTCAACTGCTGTCAAGAGCCGCTATTTCTTCCCAACGCATACTCGTAGGGACTTTTTCTTGCATAAAAAATTGATTGGCGGAAAGCGCGAGAGCGTGAGTTAGCTACCTTCGATGTAAATCGACGAGCAGTGGGAATGCTGAACCCCATGCGCGACAAAAAATAAAGGCACGTACCGGGGGGGAGAAGGGACGACACCTGTGACCACGGCTTGTCCAGAAGATCGCGGAGGGTAAAACTTCCTACGAGCTAGGCTGGAAAGTAAAAGTGAACGCATAGCACGATGTATGTCGTTTCTGTCGTATCGAGCACGATGAACATGTGTGTGGTATCGCATTGTGTATGTATGCTCAAGTTCACCTCATTCGTATTTGTCTATGTGGTGGTTTTGTGACCGCAGAGCTTGTATCTCTCTGAGGGGATGGAGAATCGGCAGCGCTTGATGTCGACGAGTAAAAATCATGTGGATCGAAAACACACACACACACACACACACACACACACACAACGGAGGGTGGTTCACAATAGTGCGTGATCAACTGCTGTTATCCGAGAAAACGGTTCACACAACCCTGTGTACGCGACGAACGTTCGTAGCACTATCTCTCCAATGCCAAGTCAAGTCGACCAGACCTAATCAACCAACCAGCAATGCTCTAAGCCCCTTCCATGATCCATCTCCCAAATACTGCAAGTACACACGGTGTGTCAAACCATTCCTGACGATGGTGAAAAAAAAAATTGTGGTTGAGGACGGGAGGCTTTGATCGTCATGGTTGACTTCCAACGGTGGTGGGTTGTAAGCATTTGCCGGATTGGAAACGGGAGGGACGGGTTAAATCGACACACGGCAAGTGATGTGGCATGTGGAAGCTCAACGCTCTATTATTTTCTCTCTCCGCCCCACTCTTATAAGTACTATTACAGGGGTCCATAGTTAATAAGACCTACGGTATACATAAAAACCTACATATTTGCCTATTTTTACTACAAATATTTGGTCTTCTTTACTATGGTCCCCCGTAATAATGTGTGTGTGTGTGTGTGTTTCTTCGCATTAAACCGTTCTTCTACTCGTCGACATCCAGCAAGCCCAGTGTCCGTGCTGATTCTTCACCCTAGAAATATACGAGCTCTGTGGTCACAGACTACGACACAGAGATAACACACCGTAATGCATTAATAGCCTACGTAATACCATGCCTTCGCACTAGGTGCGGCCGACACAACATACATACATACGCCAGCAACCGGAATGGAATGATGTTATTAGTAGAAATAAAATAAAAATAATTCCGCACGTACAACCAACCGCCTTGGTGGCCTATATTAACTATTGATGCATTTACATACACGAGTATAAAATATGAATGAATAACGCCCTGCACATGGTCAGAAGGTAAATAATATATATATATATATATGCACCTTACCTTTTTTGTACCAATTATATGAGTACTACTATTACGGGGGTCCATAATTAACGGGACCCAATTTTGTTAGTAAAAATAGGCAGATGTATAGGTTTTTATGTACACCATAGGTCCTATTAACTATGGACGCCCGTAATAGCTGTCGTCATATACTACTGTGTCAAGTGTATATGAACCAATCAACCTAGAGTCTCGCCAAGCACAGCATCCAAGCTCTGATTACTGGCAGAGGGTTAGGGTTCGGGTTGGTGGGCCGACTTTGGGCGCCAAGCATACTCATAGTAGTCCGAACTACTAATATTAATAGTATACAGCAGTACTACTGCTGTAGTTACAAACGCCAAGCAATTCAACTTCGACAACTTTTGCGCGTAATAAGCGGTCACAGGCCTACGTCACTTTTTTGCTGCACCGCACTTCTTACTCAACCTTTTCAGACAAACTACTTACGGGGGACGATAGTGAATAGGACCTACGGTCCACACAAAATCCCATGTATTTACCTATTTTTACCTACAATATTTGGTCCTATTTACTATGGTCCACCGTAATAGTCAGAATTTGAGTCATTTGTCCCCAAAACGGGACCCCAGCAGTTCTATTAATTGAATATTTTTTTCCGATACGCCGGAGGGGGTGTGTTGGGGAGTTTGGTTGAAAACAAGAACAAAATGCCGAAAGAAGGCGTACAACAAGAGCAGGCACACCCAGTGTCCGTTCAAAGAGACACAGGCCCATCGCCCGTAGGCTTGCTTGCAATGGGAAGGGTGGTTGATTTACTCTGGTGTATGTGCCGTTTCGGGGGACAAATTATTGGTACGTGAAATTTAGATCGAAGTATATCCTTCTCTACAGCAGCATGGACTGTGTATGTCGTGCCTGTCGTACGCAGTATGATGACATGGTATTATTGCGTTGCATACGTGGCAACGTATTAATAGTATCTCGGTGGTAGTTTTTCCTCCGGTTTTGGTCCTCCTACGTGGTAGGCTTGCACCGATCACCATGGGCGGAGATGTAATGAACGCTGGGGTACGTGGTATGCTAACATGCAGCAGAAAACGGTCGTCCTACATTTACGTCCAAGCGTAGTCTGAGTGATGATGCACGTTACACGTGTCGCACACGACGACACACACACACAATTTGAGCGCGCCTGTTGCCGCATTCATTCCAACGCTTGACACCTCGAGCCTCCTCCCTCCCCCCCCTCCCTCCCTTGCCCCTTCCCCCCCTGAACCCCCCTTGTCTCTGTATGGTTATTCCAGTTCCGTGTCGAAGAGACCGAGCTTCATGAGCAGCCTGAGCAGCCGCTACAGCTTCCGACTTTCGAGGTCCAACCCATCGTGGTTTTCTTCTCCGGATGTTTCTCGGTCACGGAGGAGTAGAAAATCTGGATGAAAAAAAAAAAAAAAAAACGACGTACGATAGTTGTGCCTGCCTCATGTGTTTTCGGTCAATTTTGGCTCCGAAACAGTCTCTTCTTGTCCCTGTGGAATAAAAACGTCGGAGGATGAAATTTCCGGAACCATTTTTTCCCCGAAAAACAAGAAAAGAGAGGGGAGGGGAGGGACGGAGGCAGGAGCGGGGAAGGGAAGGGAGGAGCTGCCAGATGCCTACCAGCATGGAAAAAAATCTGTGATTACTATTTACGAAATATGTGTAGTTTTGGTTAATATTGGTCCTGAACATTTTTCATCGTCCCCGGCAAAAGAAAGCCGAAGATGACATTAATGGCGTTGGGTGGAGAGGGGGTAGGGGAGGAGAAAAGTAAGGGGGGGGGGGGGGAGGGGGGGGGGGGGGGGGGGGGGGTGAAGGGAGGGGGGGGGGTACTCGATAGGAGAGATGTACTCGATCTCATGCATGGCCGTAGTCGTATGACCATAGACCCTCGCATCCCTACAATGCCGGGACGGAGCATGTCGGGTTTTCACCGACCAGGCAGACATTGCTTGCACCAAGCGCGAAGCGCCGTGGGGTGTCCGGCGAGTCGCATGAAGGGTGAGCTGCATCCTACTAAGAACCGCTTGTGAGGCGGACTTGGCATATGGATGACAGCTTCAATGAGTTAGTTTAATTTCCGGTGTGGCCACTCCCAGAGACAGCAATGGGAGTACTATGTAGGAAGGGAGGGGGGGGGAGGAGACCCAATCATCGGTCACATTATGATACTACTGTACGTCGATTAGATCCTGTATTTCCCGTTGAAAGATTATGTGCCGAGAGCAGTATCCTACGGATCCCGCCCAGCAAGTACGATCTAGGTTCGTGCGGATCATTTGTAAGCCTTTTTTGAGATGCACTCCCGTTTCGGGGACAAACCAAATAAAAATCCATGTAATTCGTCCCCCCCCCCCCCCCCCCCCCCCCCCCCCCCCCCCCCCCCCCCCCCCCCCCGAAAACGAGACTGCGGTGTTGAGAAGGGTCAAGTCCGATAGTAAAAAAGGGGATGCTGATGATCTAATGTTCGATTGATCTATCTGTTGGTTCGATGATCTGCGTGAATCTTTTTCGTAACGCTTGGTCCCTGCTGCGCCGACCTTGCTTTACGTCGATGTCTCCCGCTTCTATCGTGTCTAGAGGACATGGTAGTGGGCGGGCGCAGCGCACGCGGTGGGAATTCAAGATCATCTAGATAGACTCGGTTTCTCCCACCGTTTGGGAAGGGGCGGGGGTAGGAGGAAGAAGTGGAGGGTAGGGGGGGGGGCGGGGGGGGGGGGGGGGGGGGGGGGTGAAGAGAGGGAGGAAGGAACCATTCATTGTCGCGCTTGATATCGCTGACCTTGACTGACTGATATCCTCCCTCTCTACGGTAGATACAAGCCGGCCCGCACAACATACTAAGTTGTGACCGCTCACGAAAGGATTAGGATTCACTTTTTCAACCATTTGGGCACGGGGGGGGGGGGGGGGGGGGGGGGGGGGGGGGGGTAGGAGGGAAGGGGGGGGGGGGGGGGGGGGGGGGGGGGGGAGGAGGCAACCAATCCCGTCACGCAGTTTCGCCGCCCTTGAGTGATTCGTTCCTCTCTACAAAAATGTTTTGCGAGAAAAAGTGTTTTGAGAGAGAACCCGCCCACGGTTGCATGTGTGTGGCCACCGACCAAAACATTGTCGGCGGCATTTTCTCAAACCATGTGGGAGAGGGGAAGAGAAGCCCGGGATGGATCGGGAGGTGGGGGGGGGGGGGAGTGACAGGATGGGAGGGACAACCGATCACTCGTCGCGTTTAATTTCACCGCACTTTTGATCGAAGTATTTATTTTTCCCCCATGTCGGGGATGCTGGTGAGTCTGCGCAGCATGTATACGCTATGGTCTTCGCTCGGTTCCTCGACCGACTGGGGGAGGGGGGTGGAAGAAGGGGTTGGGGGGGGGGGGGGGGGGGGGGGGGGGGGGGGGGGGGGGGGGGGGGGGGGGGGGGGGGGGGGGGGGGTGGGTGGAGGAATTGTTCTGGGAAGGAGAGAGCCACTCGCTCCACGTGTGACGTGTATCTTATCTCAGTGATGTCTCGTGTTGTGTGCTGTCTGCGCTTCGGTTTTCGAGCGGTTTAAGCGCGGAGCATGGTGACACGTCACCGTTTGTTTTCTGCTATTTCTGTGTAGGAGTGGGACGGCTAATGATTTCCTCTTTTATTTCTTGCTGTTTCGCTGGCGTTTTGAAAAAACGAAAAAAAAAAAAAAAAAAAAAAGTTGGTGCGTACGTCAATGAATCGGGTAACCTTTTTGTGTTTGCAAGATGCATCGGTGTGTCGGAATGGTATATATATCGTGAGGCATTTTATGCACCGTTTTTAGTCGCCGATTTTTCCTCCAGTATTTTGCCACCGGAAAGTTTGTGCACTCCCGTCTTCGGTTTCAGGAAAGCATTTTTGTTTTGTTTTGTGTGTCCATGGTGTCTGCTGAAAAACGGCGATGAGAGAGGGGGGGTTTGGGGGGGGGGGGGGTACTTTAGTGGAGAGTGGTTTAAAAAATATTAGAAAAAAAAAGAAGCTGCCCCCGGTATCCTGTGTGTTGTTCTTTCGCCGTATCGTAACAGTACTCTTTTTGCTGTATTCTGTGTGTGGTTGTGTGTGTGGCATGCTAGGTGTGGAAAATTTGAGTGACAACTGCTGCTGCTGCTACTGCTGGTGGTGATGCAGTCCGGGTAACATAGGAGAGGCGGACGTACAACTGTACATTACGCAAGTGATTGTGGCCGTTCAAGGGGGGTACATATACGAAGCGGAGGGTGGCAGCGAGTGCTGTTGGTCGTGGTCGACAATGGCCGCGACAGCCGAAGAATCGCGATGCAAGTGCACACGCGATACTGCTGTTCGGGCGGTCTTGAAAAGTCGGAGGAAGTAGGCGCATCTGAACCAACGGTGACTAACCTTTGGTGACATCAATTTGGGGGAAAATTGACGATTAAAAAATAGATGAAAAAATGACGGATTGTAGCGACGTCGACCTGCTTGATCGATTGTGAGGGATGTGTAAGATGACAACTCGTGTGTCCGAGTTACACTGCGAGGCAGTCGTCGCAAGGCGCGGGCGTCAGGTGATGCCTACCCGCACTGCCTTGCCGGCTTACGCTGCTTGTAGACGGCTGGTATAATAGATCACCAAAGTTACCAACCATCGTTTCACGCGGGGTCCCAAAAGGAAATAAAGCAGGGAAAAAAAAAAAAAAAAGGCTGCTCGTTAATTTGAATGCATCAAAATATTTTTCAAGAGTTTCACTCTAAATTCTTTTGCTTGGTCGATTGAATCGAATCGATCAATGAATCGAATCGATAAACTGATCGGTCGAGATCTCGAGATCAATATTTTCTCTCTCGCTGATTTCTCGGTCGATGCTGTTTGTTATTTCACCCTCTTGAGTTAGCCCGTCCGCATGGCGTCCCCTCGCCGTGCCCATGCCCCCACAAGACCGTACCAAAGTCTCTGCGCCGCCTGGTGCGGTACTATTACGGGGGACCATAGTAAATAGGACCAAATATTGTTAGTAGAAAAAGGGAAATATATAGGTTTTTGTCTGCCGTAGGTCCTATCAACTGTGGTCCCCCGTAATGCAGCGTAGCATTTGTCTTCTCGTGTTCGCCCCTCCTGCAACACCTTGTATGTGCCACTCACACACGGCAAACAACTGCATCGACGGCTAGACTCCAGCGGTTTTCAGTGGCACTATTCGCTGGTGGAGTGCTCCAACCCCGAGCACCGGCTATATACCACGTTGCCACGGCTTGTCCTTCAGAGTCTACAGCGCAGGAGAAGGACATCGGCTCCCATCCCTCCACTCGAGCGATTGCGCTTATTTCTTCGTGATCGTGCTTCCTCCTGCTGACTTGATAGACGTCCCGATGCGGCGGACGATGCTTGCACTGCGAAGTACTTCGCGGAACGGGCCAACGTGGCGACGGTGGGAAACGTGCTTTTGCTTTCCTGTCCGCACAACGACCCTTTTTTGTTTTCAACTGCAGTCCCGGTTTGAGGGACAAACCACTCAAATTTCCAAGTACTCTGTCCCCCAAACGGAACCGCGCTACTATTTCCGGGGTCCATAGTAAATAGGACCAAATATTGTTAGTAAAAGTAGCGAAATATATAGGTTCTTGTGCACGCCGTAGGTCCCATTTAATATGGTCTCCCGTAACAAGTCCTAACAGGGTGAATATGTAAGGGGAAAACACGTACACCGGGTGTGGCGCCGCTCGACCTCACCATGGGGCGCGGGAGCAAAAGAAGAGATGGTGTTGTTGTTGTAATTGTAGTTGAGTTGAGTTGAGTTGAGCTGTGAGGTCAAGGGGGCTCTCATCCTTCTTCCCCGTGACCCTAGAAAACCATCCAAATATATTTTTGTACAACCCATTCGGGAAAGCACAAAACCCACCGCATATGTATGTCCCTTGGACAATTTGCAGTAGGCCCTGGCCTTTAAGGCAAGTCAAAAAGGCATTCAGGCAAGTGGAGATAGGCACGCCGCAGGCGATTTTTTTTTTAGATAGGCATATATATATAATAAGGCAAATGCCTGAAAGCCCTAAACGTGCCTGAAACGTGCCTACCTATTTCAGGCAAATGCCTGAAAAAATGCCTTAAGACATGCCTGAAATCTGACGAGCCCGCCAAGGCACACCCCACACTAATTTCAAGTAGTTAATGATTTCAGGCAAAAATGCCTGTCTCGCCCAACACATGCCTGTAACATGTTTAGAACTGCACTTACGTTGTTGGAGACGACCTCGTACCTGGAATTAATGTGTTTTTTCCCTTTGCGACGGCACGCCTTCGTTTTTGGGAGCAACAAAATGGAATATTAACAGTTAATAATAGACATACAACTCAGATGGAGGATCGAGGTATGATCATGCCTATTGTCTACTGTAGCAATATTGACCACAATAACGTTTTGTGTTGTTCGCGTATACTGGTAAACCGTATACATGGAACAGCACGCGCTCTCTGAAAACAGGGTACCTGGTATAAAACAAAACGAGGTTTTGATTCACGCTGTTCATGGAAGCAAACCAACAACTTGAAATCCAACTTGTGCATGAGCGGGCGAGCAAAATTTCTCAAGCCCCAGCGTTGGGTTCTGCCCCATCACCCTTCAACGATACCATCGGTCGAATCGTCGGACACGAAAAAACACGAGCAAGCACCACCCACAACCCTGAAAGCCCGTTGCCTAGTTTACATCGTGGCGGCAATATGGTACCGGATGTTCGCCGGGGGGGCGCAGAGTCTGCGTATCAGAAAACGCCAACGGCAAGAGTGATGTCCTACGCCAACCAACGATCGACCACTCCACGGCACACTACGATTGGTGGTGACCGTTGGCCCCTCTACCGCAACCTACGGAGCATTTTTATCCGATGCCGGTTCCGCTTTCATCGCCGTCGGAGCTACTTCCCGACCTGTTGTCAATCTCCGAGGCCGAGCTAGCACTGGCACCCCTGGCGCCGCCTCGAAATTCCACGGTTGTGGCGCAACACGACGGACAGCTCGAACAGATCGTTCAGTACCTACCGTCGTCTGCTGCGCGCCGAAGATGTTGTTCATTGCCGAGAACGCGCGCTCCATCATTGCCGACGACGGCTCTGGATACGCCATAGCCTACGGACCAGACCGAACCACTCGGGGAGCTGCTGCTTGTGGGCGAGCCAGAAGTCCCTGATAGAGATGCTGAGGTCGGGAAGGTTCTTCACGAGAGGGAAGTAGACGACAAGTTCCACCTTGAGCTCGAGAGCAGAAGAAGCTCGGGGGTCACCGAATTTGAAGCCAAGCAACCCCTTCAACTCCACTGCGTGCGCATCGGCGTATATAGCGAGATGGTGCGAGGGCAGACCACACGCACAGCCTAGTGCATCAGAAGGAGCTCCCTGAACTTGGCCTTCTCGTGGTCACCGAAGCGCTCGTACGCGTACTCGCGCAAGTCCTCCATGGACGCCAAGACCAGGGCGCGCACCTCCTCCGTATTGAGAACATGCAGAACTGCCACGAAAAAATATATATTTAGAATTAGTATGGGTTCATTTATTAATATTATTGCTTGCCATTCGACAATGTGTGGTGTTGTTCTAAAAGCGACTATTAACAACAGAAAGGGATCCATTTATTCAGTAATCACATATGCAAAATATAAGATAACATTGTACAGAACTGACCCTACATATAAGTAAAAACAACCCCCGTTCCCCTAATTTTGGGAGTTCCTACCTAACGGCGTTGTTTTTGAGTGCCTTTTTAGTCGTTTTGACATGCCTTTGCTTTGCCTCGCAGGAGATAGGCAAGATAGGCATGAAAAGGGCGTTCAGGCACACTGTTTCAGAAAAGGTCATTCAGGCAATATTTCAGGTATGCCTTAAAGGCCAGCCTAATTTGCAGCTACATAAATCACACCAATCAGCCAATCAGAATACATCAGACATTTGCGCCACTGTGAACAACTGCTATGTTCTTACAGCCTCCCTATTCGCGGCACACTGTCATGATCATACTGTCAATGCCGTACTAACAAAGGTGCTGTCGTGGTGGCACTGCAAGTAGTATAGTGCCACCAATTCAAACACAGAAATCCCAAAATCCATAAAAAACGGATGCCTCCCTGCTAAGCAATTACCAAGCTCATCCAGGATCCAAAAACTCAAATTCCATGCGAATTTCCAAACCGTACTGCTTATGCGTAAGCATCAAAACAATCTCCCAGACACTGCACTGCCGTAACTGCGGACCTCTGTCCACGATATTCCAACGGTCATCAGTTCAAAAACTACTACAGACGTACAACCAAACACTCAACTGCCGTAACTACGGACGTCTGTCCGCGATATTCCAACGGTCATCAGTTGAAAAACTAGTACACACGCAGAACCTAACACTCAACTGCCGTAACTACAGACGTCTGTCCGCGATATTCAAACGGTCATCAGTTGAAAATTACCAGACACGCACAACCGCCTCCCGGCTGTGTACACGTCACCCTTCGATTTCCAAAAATTCACTAAAGCCCAGAATATCCCACTCCTCGAGGTCAGTATATTCAATAAAATTCAAAATATCTTGCTCTTCGAAGTCAGCTTAATACCACCCGAGTCTCTCGACGATCCAAAGCTATGTCTTTCCTTATGAACGAACCACTAAAAATACTCATATTTACCACTGAAAATTTAAAACAGTAATCAACAATGCATAGGTACGCGCACGGGCGTAGTACAACACTCATATCTCCTCCCTGCGTACGTCACCATACGTTATGCAGAGACATCAACAACAGTATTACCCAAACACTGCATAACGGGGGGGGGGGGGGGGGGGGGTGTACTCGATAGGAGACATGTACTCGATCTCATGCATGGCCGTAGTCGTATGACCATAGACCCTCGCATCCCTATATACAATGCCGGGACGGAGCATGTCGGGTTTTCACCGACTACCAGGCAGACATTGCTTGCACCAAGCGCGAAGCGCCGTGACGTGTCCGGCGAGTCGCATGAAGGGTGAGCTGCATCCTACTAAGAACCGCTTGTGAGGCGGATTTGCATATGGATGACAGCTTCAATGAGTTAGTTTAATTTTCGGTGTGGCCACTTCCAGAGACAGCAATGGGAGTACTATGTAACTGCCTCTTGGGTGCCTTACCTTGAACATTACGTGATACGATCAATTCCCTTGTGCAGAGTAAAGGTCTTTTACTTCGCACAAATGATCTAACGGGGGGGGGGGGGGGGGGGGGGGTTGGGGGGGGGGGGGGGGGGGGGGGTACATACAAAACAATCAAGTTGCTTCCAACTAGATCGGGCGACTATAAATCACCCAACTTCAAACTTCAAAATCCGATACCCAGTGAACAAAGCAAATTCATGGGTGTCGGCTTTAATTATGTCCGTACATACACACGTGTATCATCTCCCCACCCTTGCTACTAATCTGAGACGGATGCCTTCGCCACGACCTTCGTTCTCCAATCTGATCTCCGGCCGCGGCTCAGGTCATATATATTATTATAAAATATATTATATAATTATATTTTATATTTTATATAATATATATTATATATAGACGATTTTATTGTTATTATCACGGGGAACCATAGTAAATAGGGCCAGATGTTGTTGGTAAAAAAAGCTAAATATGTAGGTTTTTGTGTGTACCGTAGGTCCTGTTTACTAAGGCCCCCCGCAATCGTTCATCGGCATCACAGACGCACGAAGCAGTATATATAAGCAGAGGAGGGTGGTGCACCGAAAACCGAGGGTCGTTTTTTTTCCCATTTATTTCGGTCATCTATTTTAGTATTTCGTGAAGGTGCTACCTACTGAGCTATCGGGGTAAAAGATCGATCGTTTGCCCAGCCCAGGGTAGTCTTCACAACTGCCCCCCCCCCCCCCCCCCCCCCCCCCCCCCCCCCCCCCCCCCCCCCCCCCCCCCCCCCCCCCCCCCCCCCCCCCCCCCCCCCCCCTGATGCAGCTCACCCTTTCATGCGACTCGCCGGACACCTCACGGCGCTTCTTCGCGCTTGGTGCAAGCAATGTCTGCCTGGTAGTCGGTGAAAACCCGACATGCTCCGTCCCGGCATTGTATATAGGGATGCGAGGGTCTATGGTCATACGACTACGGCCATGCATGAGATCGAGTACACCTCTCCTATCGAGTACACCCCCCCCTCTGATGAGCGGCGGGATATTTGGGTGCGTCTGTACCGTATATGGCCGTACGCTGACCTACCTACCTGCCTACCTACCCGCTTCGTTTCATCACCTGGGGAACCAGGGAGGCGTGTTTTTTTTTGGGATGCACGCGCAAGCGTTTCTGCTACACAAGAAACGCTCGAATTGAGGTTCGAATCCGTGTCCTGCCGACGACGCCAAATGTGAAGGTGTTATTACTACCCACTCTGAGCTACTGATAGGGGTAAAATATCGATCTTTTCCCCAGCCCAGCGGGGCAATCCTTACAACACTCTACTGCGGGGGTCCATAGTAAATGGGACCTATGGTACACACTAAAACCTATATATATATATATTTACCCATTTTGACTACTACGGGGGCCCATAGTTAATAGGACCTATGGTATACACAAAAACCCATATATTTACCTATTTTTGCTAAAATTTGGTCCCGTTAACTATGGATCCCCGTAATAACAATATTTTGTCGTGATTACTATGGTCCCCCGTAACAGTTGATGTCCATGGTCAGTCAGGTATGTTCGACGCTGGGCAGCACAATTTTCGCCTTCGAGCCTGAAAAAATTAAAACACGTCTATCTCCCTGGTTCTCCAGGTGTTGAAACGAAGCGGGTAGGTAGGCCAGCGTGCGGACGGGTACGGTTCCGACGAACCCGAAGATCGCGCCGTTCGGAGGGGGGGAGAGTGTCATGTAAGGATCACCACGGGCTGACAGAGTAATCGATCGATCTTTTACCCCTGTAGTAGCTCAGTAGGTAACACCCTCACAGTTTTTTTTCACCGAAAAACGACATTCTTTATTGTTCGGTTTATTTGCCGAAACGAAACGCCCGAAACCGACCGGTATTTTTCGTTTTTTTTTCACCGAAAAACCGTCCGGTTTCGGTTTTCGTGTTGGTGTGCTTTTATTTTTGTAAAAAGACCCCGATCGAAACCGACCGACCTTTTCGGTGAAAAACCGAAAAAAAAAAAAAAAAAAAAAAAACGAAATTGACGGACCGAGCCATTCTTCGTTTTCGACACACAACCCTTGAGCACAAGGAAGCATCCTGCCGGGGCAGGGGGTATAAGGGATGTGTCTGAAGCCTCGATGGAACGAGAGGAGATGTATGCGCACTCCTTGACGACGCGGGTCTGGCACAGCACCTCCTAATAAAGGCAGAGGCGCAAGCGCCAGCGGTCGGCTGCTGGTGTTTTGTGCCGTAGGCCTGCTGTTTGTTGTTGCGTGATCTTCCTAATACGGGGGGGCGTAGTAAATAGGACCTACGACAAACACAAAAACCTATATACTTATCTGTTTTTACCGACAATATTTGGTCCTATTTACTACGGTCCCCCGTAATAGTAGTTGTGTAGCTATTTTTAACAAAGTGACGAGGTGCGCGGTACGTTTTCAACCGTCTATTTACGCGGGACCATAGCAAATCGGACCAAATATTGTTGATAAACAGACGGTTGAAAACGTACCGCGCGCCTCGTCGCCTTTTTTAAGATACAGTAGCTGTACAAGTACTACTACGGGGGACCATAGTAAATATGATCAAATACCGTTAGTGAAAACAGGAAAAAAACACAGGTTTTTTGTGTGTACCGTAGGGGTCCTATTTAGTAAATAGGATCAAATATTGTTAGTATAAATAGGTAAAGGTATACCAGGTAGTTTTTTGTGTGTGTACCGTAGGGGACCTATTTATTATGGTCCCCCGTAATAAAAAAAATGTGTTTCGCTAGGTTTTTTCGTCAGTTTTTTTTTTGCCTACGTAGGGATTCTGTTAGCAAAACTGAAAAAAAGCTGTCCGTTCGTCCGTCTGTCCGTCCTCACCCGCTTTCAGTGTCTACAAAACGCACGCTTTTTTTTTTTTTTTCTGACGACTCCGAACGGATGACGCATAAAAGGAAGTAAGTGGACATACAGCAGATGATAGATACACCTTGTGCATAGGTTTCACCTTTGTATCCGGGAATTTCTTCTTTCAAGAATGTTTAGATTGATCAACATTAAAGCTCACGCTGTTAAGAATATTCGATGATACTCCTACACAGTAGGCTGCAAAGGTTGGCGCTGTCAGTCGTTAAACTGACCGAGCAGACACGCTGTGTGTCCAGGATGTGAAGAATGGATGACTCTTGACAAAGGCCGCTTGAGGGCAATAAACGCTTAGGACGATGAACCGTGGTAAGTTCAGATGCGGTTTGACGAGTGAACGTGGGGGGTGTGCGAACACTCCAGTTCCTCAGTCTTGATGGCCTCTTACAGCAACGTCTATCGGCGGCTTGTCGCTGCAACTCGTCGACTACAAGAACTGCTGAAAGGCCATCTAAATATCCCGTTACTCATAATGCGGTGTAATTAGTTGAACCGCAACTTACGAAGCATTGACTCAATAGGCTATGTACATACGGCCTATTTCTTAACACTCCCCCTCAATGCAAGTCGCAATGCATAAACGATGAATGTCCCAGGGCGATAGAACATGACTAAAGTCCTGATCATGGCTAACGATCACCAGCATTTGTTGGAAGCGATAGAAACAATACTAAAGCGCCGATCATGGCTAACGATCACCAGCGCTTGTTGGAAGCAACGCTACTTCTTTACTAGAACACTGATAATGCATACAAAACCATAAAGCTTGTGTAGTGTAACTCCCCCAATCCCGCGAAAGTAGCAAGTAAAGACAACCAGCAAAAAGGAACCCCTACGGTTTGATCCTCTGAACTTCTCATTTTCAGGCCCTGAATTCGCTGATCAACTTGAGGAGGTAGCGCTGCCTTTGCTTACTGAGGTGCTTCGTGCCAATGTCAGCAAGCTGGTCCTCTGTTTTCACATATTTCACGGTGATTCTGCCCTCCTTGACTAGTTCCTGGATGAAGAAGTACCGTAGAGCCACGTGCTTAACTCACGAACTGTAGGTCCGATTTCCGGCGACGTGCAGAGCCGAGGTGTTGTCGATATATAGTGGTACGCTGTCGAAGCGCGTGCCGAATCTCAGTTCCTTCATCATGTTAGAGCAGAACACCGCTTCCTTCATCGCTAGCGCTGCGGCCACGAGTTCTGCCTCCATAGTGGATTGCGCTGTCAGCCCCTGCAGTCCCACCTTGAAGCTAACCGGGGCGTTCGCAAGGAAGACAATATACGAGGACATCGACTTGCCGTTATCCGGGTTGTTGCCCCAGTTTGCATCGGAGAATGCAGTCAACTTGAAGCCACCTTGCTTGTACGTGATGTCAGAGGTCGCCGGCAGGAGGGTGTAGACATTGTTCTTTTTCAGGCTTGCCATTTCCTTGTCCGAGGCCGCTTTCCACTGTGCTTTAGCCGGTAGAGTCATGGCCTCTTTAAAGGTGTTAGGAGTTATTTCCGCATTCTCCCCGGCCGAACAGCTTTGAATGGTTGTCGCGGCGTAGGCGTATTCAACGGCAGAGTCTGCTCCGTACGTCTCATGCGCGATATCCGGCAGGGTTTCCTTGGTATAGAGCCTCAGCCCTCGGAGCTCAGACAGCGCGGGCCCGGTGGCGATCGCCACTAGGTGAGCAGAATCTGAACGGTTGTGAGTGTTACGCCTCGCAAACGATTGTGCTGCAGTGCCGGCACGCGTAACCGCAGGAGTCGCTTCTTGGCGCGAATGTCCCTGCTGCTGAAGCGGCTGTGATCCAGCCAGTGGTGTTTCCAGGGACGCTCCCGCGGGTGACATCGCTTGCTCCTGTGGTTCAAGCACAACCTCCTGCGAAACTCCGTCCATAGGCTCCCCCCCGGGCATCGCCCCTTCTTGCGGTGATCCTGCAGCTCCTCCGTCCAGTGTGTCCCTCCTAGTGATCTCGCTGATCCGCTCCAAGAGTTCAGCCACCGGTGGATCGTCTGAGAGCCCGCCCACGGCGATGTGGTCAGCCGAAGCACCGGGAAGCGGTTCCAACACGGAAGTGTAATCGCGAAGATCGCGCAGAAAGTCGTCGTCTGTGATGTAGTTGTGGTCGTCCATGCCGTTGCTTGGCGGATTAATCTGCTGCGAAGTTTCTTCCAACGGTGGCGGGAATAGGCGCGATGGTGTCTCGATGAAGATGACGTTCCGGCTCTCCATAATGCGCCGGGTGGCAGGATTGTACACTCGATAGCTCTTGCTGTTGTTGCTGTACCCTACCAATCGTCCTTCCACCACCTTGAGTTCAAGCTTTTTGGAGTAGGTCTCAATATGCACGAAAGCCCGGGCACCGATGACTCGAAGAAGACTCAGATCCGGCTCCGTTCCGTGTAGCATTTTGTACGGAGACTGCATGCCGATCGCAGAGTGCGGCGCCCTGTTTCCCAGAAACACCGCCGTGAACATCAATTCTCCCCACAGAAACTTTGGCAGTCCGCTGTCGGCAAGCATACACCGCACCATAGCTGCAAGAGTTCTTCCAACGCGTTCGGACATGCCAATTTGCTGCGGCGTATTGGTGCTGGCGTACTCGAGCAACACCCCCGTCTGAAGGCAGTAATCCTGGAACTCCTTGCTGATGAATTCTCCTCCTTTGTCCACCCTCAACCGCTCGACGCGGAAACCACTTGGAATCACCACAGATTGTACGAATACCTGAATGAGCTGAGAGCGTCGTGCTTGGACTTCAGCAAATAAGTCTCCGTCCACTTGGTGTACTCGTCGGAAATCTTTGTGATGTACTTGTAGCCCCCGAGGGCCTCTGGAGTTAAAGGTCCCATCAGGTCTGCGAAAACGAGTTGGAAAGGGAGTTTAACCTTGTGGTCGGCGGTCTTGGGATGAGCCAGCTGGTGGCTCTTGCCCACGGCGCACACATCGCAGTCTGGCACAGGCCCGTCGAAACTCACCCCGTTGTTATCAAGGTTTTTCAGAAGCTGTAAGCTCTTGCGGTTGAGATGTCCTAGTCGCCGATGCCACAGGTTGGCGTTTGCCGCAGCCTGCATTGCCAGCTCCGGCCCGTTGCCACCGCCGGCGAGGTCCAGCGAGAAAGAATAAAGATCGTGCCCCAGCTCTTGGAGCGGAAATATGTGGTTGTGGGTTTCCAGCCTTGGGTTGGTCATGTCAAAGATAGACACCACACCGTTACGCGCAGCTTGCTTGACAGAGAACAGGTTACGTCCTAGGCCAGGCACAATCAGACACGAAAGTTCAATTAACCGTCGCGCTCCTTTGTCGTCGATGACGTGGCCCCGGAGCACTCCCTGCGCAGTGCCATTCAATTCCCCCCCCCCGGCGGTTGAGATTTTTCGTGGCACGTCCAACACCTTGTACTCTTCCAGTCTGTCCCGAAATCCGGGGATGATGGCGTCGTCGAAATAATGTCTTGACGCGCCACTGTCCACCAGCACATTTACGGAGTCGTTGCTGCACCCTGTCTGCGGCCTCGCGGTGGGACCGATCGTGAGTGCCGACCCATCTTCCGTACTGGTGACGCCCCAAAAGACTTCGGGCTGTCCATAGGTGTTCTTGACCATTCGGGCATAAAGGGAGTTGCCAAACGAGAGCCACAGATAGTGGAGAATAGCCACCATCACTAAAGCAAGGGTCACGGCCGTCAAACCCCCGACGATGTGCTCTCGGAATCCCAGTTGATGAGCCGGTTCTTCCTCGGCCATGAAGAGCGACTCACCAGCCTCTTCTCCGCTGACGCCGCCGAAAGATCCGAACAGCCCACTGGTGTCGACTGGTTCATCCGTGGGGCCGAATGGCCAAAATTCTTCCTCCTCCGTCGGCGCTTCCACTGCGGTGAACGAGATCGGGTGGTCGATGTAGTTAGCGGCATAGTTGGCGTTACCGGCGTTTGCACTGCCGACACCATGCTGGGTGCGGCAGTCCGCATCGCTATGCGTAGTGCTCTTATGGAAGGAGCACCACTGATTTCTATCTCCCCCTCTCCTCGCGTCTCCTGATCCTGCTTTTCCGTGGCGAGGAAAGTGCTGTTTTCGCTGATGTTGCTGACCCCCCGGATTGGGCCCACGCCGGTGGTCCTTCTTCAAGATGGCGCGGTCCTGCGTTACGTGTCCGAATCCTTTGCAGTAGTTGCACTGCACGTCACTGGTGGTGTGCCCCACCACCTGCATGGCAATGCCGCGGCCTGCGATCGGCTTAGCGTTGACAGAGCGCGAAAGGTTGTTGACGTACATAGTGTGTACCATGTGCCGAATGTCGTCCAGTCCAAAGTTTCGCCTCTCGTAGCTGGCGCTTCGTACCCTCTCGTACTCGGGCGGAAGGGCTTGGAGAATGATGTCCTCGTACCTCTCGTCGTGTACTGTCTGTCCCATTTCCTCGAGGAGGTCACGGCATTCGTCCAGAACGAAAAAGAAGTCGTCCGGATCTTGGCCGGGCTCCATCTTCGTGTTGACGATTTTCTCGTGGCACGCCCTTCTGGCCTCTTTAGTGTGGCCGTTGTACTTCTCAGTCAGAGCCTTCCACGCCAGCTGTCCATGCCCCGCTCCATCTTCTGGCCGCTTCCCCTCGAGCTTCTTGACGGTGTTGTTGGCGGAGCCAGATGTGGTGAGAAGTAGAACACTCCAGAGATCTTGGTTCGCCTGTAGCCATTTGTGCTCAGCGACAGCATTAAGCGTCGCGGTGTCGGTACTGCCCAGAGTAGGTGATGGCTGGGCCTTGCCTTGAAACACTTCGAATACGGCCTTGCTGTAGAGAGACAGGCAGACGCGCAGCTTGCTCTTGTATTCTTGAAACGACTCCTTGCTCCTGCCGGCAAAGACGGGGCAGTTCTTGATGACCGCCTGGGTGTTGTTGGACGCCACGCCCTCCATGGCGATCCCTCGACGCTAAAGCGGATCTGTTCCTTCGAAGCACACGATATAGTAGATAAAATATGAATCCGAGTCTTGGTCGCTGTACTGTAAAAACAAAGAAACAAAGAAACAAACAGACCTGAACAGACAAACAAACAAACAAACAAACGAACAGGCAAACCAACAGACAAACTCGCGCGAGTCTGTGTTGGGCCGCTGAATGGCGGAACCGAGCTGTGTCGTCGGATCGCTGAAAAAATCAAAATAAAGCTGAGGAGCTTTGTGTAAAATCCAAATAAAGCTGAGAAGCTTTGTGTAAAAATCCCCAGCTGCTGCTCCTGCTCCGGGTCCACGAAGGTTCCCGATGCGCGCGCCGCGCTGAAAAAAACGATGGCTCAAAAACCTGTTGAGAATATTCGATGATACTCCTACACAGTAGGCTGCAAAGGTTGGCGCTGTCAGTCGTTAAACTGACCGAGCAGACACGCTGTGTGTCCAGGATGTGAAGAATGGATGACTCTTGACAAAGGCCGCTTGAGGGCAATAAACGCTTAGGACGATGAACCGTGGTAAGTTCAGATGCGGTTTGACGAGTGAACGTGGGGGGTGTGCGAACACTCCAGTTCCTCAGTCTTGATGGCCTCTTACAGCAACGTCTATCGGCGGCTTGTCGCTGCAACTCGTCGACTACAAGAACTGCTGAAAGGCCATCTAAATATCCCGTTACTCATAATGCGGTGTAATTAGTTGAACCGCAACTTACGAAGCATTGGCTCAATAGGCTATGTACATACGGCCTATTTCTTAACACATGCTGCACATTGTCGGATGGCAAGCCTAATAATAATAATGACGTCCATCATTATTTTTTGCTTTGAAAAATAGGGACGAAAAAAAAATCGGTCAAGGGTGGCTACGTACGGTTTCAACGTTTCCGTTGCGGCTACAGTTAGATCAGATGCTACACAGGAGGGATGGACACCGAAGGAAGTAAGTGCTGGTAAATGGTGAGTCGTTCATGACGATTGTGGTTAGAATTTCCGCCGTTACGACGTACAGTCAGATACTGTACAGTAGCAGGAGGCCGGGTCAGTGTGGCCCTAATGTGCTATTACGGGGGACCACAGTAAATAGGGCCAAATATTGTCGTTAAAAATAGGTAAACATACAACTCTTCACGTAAAAAATAGGTCCTATTATTAACTATGGACCCCCGTAATAGCTTCATAGTGTGTAACGTCTCCTACTGTAGTTGGGCGCCGACCCCGGATGCGGATGCTCAGATGGCACCGGACGATGATGCCCCGACAGTCCCAAGCGATGATGCACCTGGCGATCCCAAGCGATAACACTCTGGCGGTTCCACGCGATGATGCCCCAGCGCGCCCAGATCCTATCGCCCCGGAAATTTGGGGCGATGGTGCTCCAGCGACTCGAGACGCTGATGCTTCGGGGATTGCAGGTGGTAGTGATGCTCCGGCGAAGCCAGGCGCTGATGCTCCGATGTTCCTGTAAGCGACCCGAGACGCTAACAAGCCGAAGATCCCAGATTGTGGTGAATAGGACGAGCTCAGGCGACGCTGCTCCGGGGAGTTGGACGGCATCTTGGCTTTTTCTTGGGGATTTTGATCACCCTGTTTGCTTCGTCGGAGAGCCGTTTGCCGTCAAGACTGGAGGTGGCGCGTGCGTGAAAAAGACTGGTACGTACGACGAAGACGTGTCTCTATCGGGGTGCGCGGAGTCCACACAGCAAGACTCCATTCGTGGCGCTCTCCAAGAAGGAGTCAAGGCGATATACGATGTGCATGTGTCATGATTTTGCAGCTTTACGTCGCTTACGAGTTGTAACCGATCACCAAACTATTCAGAGATTTTTCTCGCATCGACATCCGATCGCCTTGGGCGTGGCCCCCGTTTAAAAAAAAAACACAACAAACGGGTAGAGCAATAAGTAAAATGAGACACATCACACGAAGCTCAAGACACTTCGCTGCGGGGGGGGGGGGGGGGGGGGGGGGGGGTACTCGATAGGAAAGATGTACTCGATCTCATGCATGGCCGTAGTCGTATGACCATAGACCCTCGCATCCCTACAAGGCCGGGACGGAGCAACGTCGGGTTTTCACCGACCAGGCAGACATTGCTTGCACCAAGCGCGAAGAAGCGCCGTGAGGTGTCCGGCGAGTCGCATGAAGGGCGAGCTGCATCCTACTATGAACCGCTTGTGAGGCGGACTTGCATATGGATGACAGCTTCAATGAGTTAGTTTAACTTCCGGTGTGGCCACTTCCAGAGACAGCAATGGGAGTACTATGTAACTGCCTCTTGGGTGCCTTACCTTGAACACTACGTGATACGATCGATTCCCTTGTGCAGAGTAAAGGTTCTTTACTTCGCACAAATGATCTAACTAGACGACCAGCTGTGGGCGACCGCCAAAACAAAAACAAAACAAAAAAAACGGTACCCTGGATGTCTAGCTCACATACTGAGCGGCATGTTTTACAGTGTCGTTGCCAACCGACGCCAACCCGACAGGGAGGGGGGGGGGTTGCCAATGGTGCTCCCTTGGTGAGTGCGCCGTTGGAAGCTGTCCTCGATACATGCGTTGGGTCTCGTGCTGGCGGCCACGTGACTTCGTGCGTCCGTGTTGTGCAACCTGCGGTAGCCAGGGGACATCCCGTCTGTCATTCGTGTTGGCGAGCGTGACCACCTCGCTCGGGCGTTTCAGCGATGCTGGCCCCGGGTTGAGCGCGGTCACCCGCCCCGCCCAATGGACTCCAGCCGACATAGAAACGTGAGACCCCGAACGAACGAGCAGGCGCGACCCCGGGCGAAATAGCAGGCGTGACGCCTGACGACGACACTCCAGTCACTTCCAGCCCCTGGTGGTGGTGTTCCAGCCACTGATTGATGGCGTTCCGGCGCCAGGTGATGGCGCTCCAGTCCCTTGGTGATTGATGGCATTCAAGCTCCTGGAAATGATCCTCCCGTCGCTCGTGATGCCGCCCCGGCTGCAGTGGCGCTGACGTGTTTGCCTCGAGGATTTTTTTTTTTCGTTACGTGCTCTCTGTTGTAGCATGCCCGGGGGGCTTGCGCAAAAGGTAGGCGCCCCATCTGAACGGCGGAGGGCTCGTCCGGCGTGTTTGTAACTATCCTGCGCGGCATGCCCCGGATCATGGTCGCAAGCATCTGTCCATCCCGGCCGGATATCCCGTTCTGTTGGGGCGTTGTGTCGCAGCCCTAAGCACCAGGACAGTGTACGATGGAGCGAAGGAACTATACCCCAAAACCAGTGCTGAATGGAGGGCCTGTTTAGTAGGAGGGCAAAACATGGCAGTCAGGGCTACAGTAGTACAGCGGGTGTTGTTGATGGTGGCGGCGTCTCCATTGTGCCACCCAGGGCGCGAGGAGAGACGCCGCGCGACGAGCACCGCCCCGCGCCCTCCGGGGGCGTTGCGTGGAGCGGCCGGGGCGGAGAGGCGCTGCCCAGCCGCAAGCAGGCGGGCGTTTCCCGTCTCGAGGTGTGGTGCTTTATTGCGGCCGGTTTCATTGCTTCGGCCGGAGGGAGAAGAAGAAGGTCGTGCTCCGAAGTCCGGGAACGGCCGTGTCGGGGAGGGTGCGGGCTTGGCATAGGCCGATGAGCCCGGTCGATGGCCGCGCGACACGGGGAAGGGGCAGGGCACCACGTTTCCCCGAAAGGATCCTCGCTTTTAGGGGCTCTACATGATTTAGCGAGTTATATACCCCCCCCCAAAAAAAAAAACTGGCTTTGGGGAAAAGTACGAGTGCAACCCGATGGACGGACTACTCGTACGTAATGTATATCGCAGCCCACAGGTAAAACAACGCAAACGGTTGAAAAAGACGCCGGCGACGACAGGGGGACGAAGAACTTTCCGGGCCAATTTTCTGCGGAGTCACCGGGCCCCCTACCCCGATGTCGTTGGACCACCATTATCTGATGCTGGGGTATCGTTTTACATGCTTTTTCGAGATACACATAAAGGCGTTTGTTGCGAGATTGGTCGTCGGGTTGCACACCTTTTTTTTTTTTTGTTTTCAAGCTCTTCTTTTCTAAACCAGTTTTGCGGGGGGGGGGGGGGGGGGGGGGGGGGGGGGGGGGGGGGGGGGAAGAAGAACTCCTTTTTTGCTTCAGAGCAATGATTATTACGGGGGGCCATAGTAAATAGGACCAAATATTGTTAGTAAAAATAGGTATACATACAGGTTTTTATCTATACCATAGGTCCTATAAAATATAGACCCCCGTAATCCTACGGTAGCGATCACTGCGTGTTTCGGGGGGTGATAATGATGATGATGGTGATGGTGATGATGACCAAGTTGGTGTCCCAGTTGCAATGGTTGAAAGCGAGGAGTCGTACGGCGCGGGCGCAACATGATGCTGCTCCCCGTGCATACTGCTGGTGCTGCTAGGCGGCGCTCACGCTGCTGCTCGTAGAACGGTCGGCGACGCCAAAATCCATCAACTATTGTTGTGGTCGCTATCTTCGGGGTCCCGAAAGGGTGTCAAGCGGGGAGCCTCAGAAAATGCAGGCGCCATACTCCTCTACCGCATCGTTCCAACGATATCGAGGCGTTCTTCAGTGTGTGTTGTCGGAACTTTGAACCGTTTTTTTTTACCCAAACTGGCGAAGTACACCCGGTGTCCGTCCTGATTCCTGGTCCCAGAGAGATTCGTACTGATTTTGTGGCCACAGGCTGCTGTGCGACAGAGAAAATAAATAAAAAACAAACACGGGAAAAGCGCAATATGATTTAGCAAAAGCAAGTGAAATGAACGTATATACCGGATATTAGAACACAACAACACAAGCCAGACCAATAGACAAGTACTACTTACGGGGGTCCATAGTTAACGGGACCAAATTTTGTTAGTAAAAATAGGGAAATATATAGGTTTTTGTGTATACCATAGGTCCTGCTAACTATGGACCCCCGTAATAAAAAAAATACCAGGTATATATACGATAAAGACAAAAAAAAATATGAAATGAAAAATAACAAAAGCGACGCAAAGAGACCAGAAAGGCTGCTATTGATGGAAGAAAACCGTACATGCTCAAGAGGAGTAGATAACAGAAAACTGCTGCACGGACGAAGCAACACGAAGGAGAGGAAGATATTGGCATGAGGACGGCGGGAGGGGGGGGGGGACAGAAAACGAAGAGAGAAACAAGGCAAAAAGCGAGAAAGGGCAGAGAACAGAGAACCAATAAAATCGCACTCAAGGCGGTGATAGAAACACGGGTTCCCCGTCTTGACTGCAAAACCGATTCGAGGACCTTGCCACACCCTTTACCGCCGTCTCCTTCCTACTCTCGTTACTGGCGGGGTGTCAAGTATCAGTACTGCCGCTGTCACGCCCCCCCATTAAACGACTCTACAGGAAACAAACAAAGAACTACTAAAATTCAAGGGCTAATCGGATCGATACCTTGCCACCCGATCCATCATGTCGGGTCCGCAGTCGTCGACAGCTTTATCAGTACGGTTGCCCCCCCCCTTTCCCCTTGCTGCCGCTCTTGTCGTCCTGAGCTGCGTGGCGTAGCCAGTTCCTCTCTGCCTCGCCCCTGTGCCATCTCGCCATGAAACAGTCCGCCGCTTCGACGACCCCCGATACCGCTTCCCACTTTTTCTTGGCCGCCCTCGGCCGTCTCTGCTCCGAACAGCAAAGGGGAGCTCATCGTGGACCCCTCGGTGGCTTGAAAAACCCTGAGGTAGTTTGCTAGATCTTGGGCCCAATTCTTCTTAGGTCGGCCTGATCCTGGGTTCTGCACCACCAGCCATCATCCCAAACATCACCCGACGGGCCAGCCGCCCCTTGATCGTCCGCTATATGGTCCCCCCTAAGAATAAACGTCGTTTGCCGATCACAGTCAGACACATTTTCTTGGCCGAAACGTGATATCCCCGGATGATGCCAGTTGCGGCGAGGGTAGCTTGCCGCTTGTTCGCAGCTCGGACCGACCGTTATGATCTTGCAGATAGATCATCTACAGATAGATCATGACCTAGATCCTAACTGACCTGTCGTTATGACCTGTTGTGCTGGATTTTGTGGCAGTACAGATAGGCGCAACGCAGACAATATGTGCCAATGTAGGTCGTGCAGGTCATATAGATCATACAGATCATACAAATCATACAAATCATACATATTATTCATATTACACAGATCATACAGTTCATACAGTTCATACAGATCATACAAATCATACAAATCATACAGATCGTACAGATCATACAAATCATACAAATCAAAGCATTCAAAGCATACAGATCATACGTATCACACAGATTAAGAAGTCTGTCTGCCCCGAAAGATCTCGATCATCAAGTGGTAGATCGGTGATGTGTCCGAGGTTGTGCACTTCCTGAAAAAAAAAAAAGTAGACAAAAATGTCAACTCGTGACCCTTACCCTTTTACCCCAACCCTGACCCCGACCTGTTACGACCCATGTTCAGCGCTACGAGTCCTCTTCGTCTCGCAAAAGATGTGCGCGCGACAATCCTTTTCCTCGAAAATGTGGCAAGCTCTACAGTTTTGCAGAAGCGAATTTTTCACATGTAGGACAGAGCACGATCCATCTGTAAGCCATCTAAGTCCTGCCTAGCCTCCCGTTACGACGGGCACTGCCCATCATCAGTCAGTCCGGTGGAAATAAACTCCTTGTCGAACTCGGCATCGAATTTTGAGGGATGGCCTCTTTTCATCGCCGACGGTGGCGCCGGCGGCGCCGGCGGAAGGGAAGTTATACCACTACTGTAGTGCTTGACACGGCAGAGGCGATGTGAGCGCCGTCGTTCCGCTTATATACGATGCGCTACACATGAAGCCGCACTGCTGGGGTTTCGATCACGGCAAGGCAAATAGGCTGCTCGGTCGGAGCCTGCACCAGTCTGCCCATAAGTAAATACAACAAAGGACTCTTTTGATATCAACATGGCTGTTTTTGTGTCTTCTTCTTTGACGATTGACATACGTACTATACGCCGTACTTTGTCGGATGGAGGACGAAAACGTAAGCACTCGTAACGAATAAATATCTTAATAATCAAGCAGACACTTCAGACTTTTGAGAACAGAGTGACGTTTCTTAACCGTCTCCCCATCGCCGACCACAGGTTTTCTCAGAGAGGCTTCAGGCCAAGCCGGTCTTTTTTTTATCCTCCGTCGGGCCTGATTATTATCCTGTTGCTTGGCATCATGCAACAATGTCGTTCGGCGCTTCTTCGGGAGTGTTTGAGGAGGGGCACTTGGCCCTTGCGGACGGAGGGAGGTGGTCTAGGACCAAGAGAACGGAGAGGCACGTCTATAGTTTTTGTGGCTTCTGGTTTGTTGGCAACGTTTTGCTCCGCGTTTGTTGCTTGGGGCGGTCTTTATTTTCTGTATGATATATTTTCATCATGTTTTGGAGTGTGGACACTCACGGAACTGCACGTATCATAACATGGTCGGACGGCGAACGAAATAATAAGAACAATTATATATACGATTACGGGGGGCCATAGTAAGCAGGACCAAATACTGTTAGTAAAAATAGGGAAATATATAGGTTTTGTGTGTACCCTAGGTCCTATTTACTGACAAAAACCTATATATCCACCAATTTTTACTAACAGTATTCGGTCCTATTTACTATGGCCCCCCGTAATAATATAGGGTTATAAGAGTGGTGACATACATATGAATAGGCGTCCCCGGTGGCTTGGTAGGTGGTCCGCGAGCCTATCAAGTTCAATTTCGTGAGTTCGAGTCTGATCGAGTGCATGCTCGTAGGGACTTTTTCTTGCACAAAATTGATTAGCGGAAAGCGCGAGAGCGTGAGTTAGCTGTACATTCGATGAAAATCGACGAGCAGTGGGAATGCTGAACCCTATGCGCGATAAAAACTAAAGGCACGTACCGGGGGAGAGAAGGGACGACACCTGTCACCACGGCTTGTCCAGTAGATCGTCGAGGGTAAAACCTGCTGGAAAGTAAAAGTGATGCGATGAAAATAAAATAATATATATATATATATATACTAGTTGTTGCCAGGCATCGGTATGTTTTAGAGACGATGTACAGCATGGCGAGCTTCAACGCCTATCACTCATTAAGGTACCTGGGATCTCATACTGGTACAGAAGAAACAACAGCCAAGGGAAATCGGTTTTTTGTATCTCTTGCCTGTGCTCGCACGATTTTCCGCGGGGATTTTTTTTTTTTCTTTCCCCAAAAACAATAAAAGAGGGGAGCACACACCCTACCTACAGGACAACGAAGCTACGCCATGTATTTGGCTTTGGAAATATGCTGTGTTCTCAGCAAAAGAAAATAATCCTCTCATGTCGAGAAATTTACATCGACCCACCGTCGAGAAAAAAAAAAACAGAAGTAACAAAAAAAGTCGCGTGCTACCGTATAGAGGCTATAAAAAGGGTAGCGCTTTCTTTTTGGGCAGAATATTTCTGACCAAAACGCGGGGTTCCTTAAGGGCGCTGAGGGAATATACCCAAAATATTTGCTGGAACATCATTGTGTGTGTGTGTGTGTTTTTTTTTTTTCCCCTTTCCCTTCCCCTTTCTCCCTTTTTTCTCTTTTTCGAGTGTACACATAATACCGTGGGTATGTTCCTGGTGTTAATTGGTTGCAAGTTGATACGGGATGACGTACCACAGGTCGCTAGTGCCGCTTCCCTTAACCCATTTTGGACCCCACAGTCCCGTTTTGGGGACAAATCGCTTGGGATTAGAATCGTTTTTCCCCAAAATTGAGACTGCGGTACTAAAGGGGTTGAGGACTGGTACGATATACCGCCGTGCGCACTGCTTCGTACTTGATGGTTTTCTCCCATCGAGATGCATTTTGTTACAACAGCCTCTGTTTTGGTGACCACAGACAGGCAGTAAGTAGGGTTTCAGGGAAGTGAGTCAACGTGAGAAAATCACCATCATCCGTAATTTTCGATACGTACATCATACCGATAGGACCACACACCTTCGCTACTCTCAAGGTCGGCGCTCGACTTGCTAGTAGGATAGCGTAGAGCGTCTCGAGTGCGGGGCCTCAGGAAGTTTTTAGCTGCCCCTCTATCGTACCTGGTATGGCTTGCGGTTAAAAAAAAAAAAACGGCTGGGAACTTCGAATTTCGTTCGAGAAGATGTGTGGTTCTATTTCGCGCGTTTTGTTTCGGGCGAGTGCGATGTAAAGCAAGGCACAAGGCGTTATGGGAAGGGGGGAGGGGGGAGAGGGGAAAAGCGCCCGCTAGACGTGGCCCTGAATTTGAGCTACTACTGGGAAGGAGCGGGAGATTAGGGGGAGAATAATAAATGGGATCGGGAGAAAAAAGTGCGAGTTTCTAATTTTGTCGGCATGAAAAAATAGGGACCCCTTTGGAAACGGTCAAAACAGGTATTACTTGGTTGGAAATGGCGTTTTCGTCCGAATTTGAACCTTGATGTAAAGGGATGAAACTGTAGAATTTGTAACTTAATTTATAGGGGCGGGACTGTAGTCTGATTTTATGGAATACTTGCGTCAATATCGACTATCTTCTAGGAGTAATTTACCAACTATGTACGTACGGATATTAATTCGGAGACCGTCATATGTTCATTTATGGATGTTCTTCTGTGATGGGGTCCCAGGCGACCTTTAAAGATTGTCGAGATAGAGACCGGCCCGTCACTCAGAGTTACTGCTGCACTGCGACTTCTCCTTCCATGAAATATACCTGGTACTAAGAATATATGTTACACCTCTCTTTCCAACGCCTCATTGCGACCTGGGTCTCCACCCCTTGTTCGTCGTGAGCGAGGCAACTCGTCGAACACTCGTGCACCCGAGTGATCGAACACGCTATTACGGGGGAACATAGTAAATAGGACCAAATACTGTTAGTAAAAATATGAAAATATATGTGTGTTTGTGTCTACCGTAGGTCCTATTAACTATGGTCCCCCGAAAGAGCATATATATTAGATATGTATACAAGGGGACTTTCGCCGGCGGCGTGATGGCCACCGTCGACGCTTAAGGCCCCGGACTGCAAATTTAATGCCAGTTTTCGATGCCAAGGGCCCGTAACACATGTTCGACGAATCCTCGACGGCAATGAGTAATAGTCAGAGGGAAGAATAATGAGCGACAATAATGAGCGACAGACACCTGGTGACCCGGGGCTCGGCTGATGGACATCGATACCAATTATTGCACTTGTATTATTATCGCTGACGCACTTGATGAGTGATCAAACTTCCACACCTCGGATAACGTAACACTCGGATAACACTTATCTACTTTATGGGGCCTAACACAGGAACGTGGTAACGTACCAACATAGTCTTAGCACTAGAGGAGCGATCACGGTGGCGCGGTAACACAGTGTTAACTGGAAACCCACGAACGTTCACGAGCCTTGACGTTATGTTGCTTCTCGGTCTCGTCCAGCTCTAATGCGGTAACAGTATGTTATGCTGTGATTTGTCCTTGTGACCAAACACGTACGTTATCACTCTAACATGCCCAGATCGTTATCCACATATATTTACTATTAAGGGGGACCATAGTTAATAGGACTTACGGTACGCACAAACACCCTTATATTTCCATATGTATACTAACAAAATTTGGTCCTAACTACTATGCCCCCCCGCAATAACACGATAACCTAATGTTATTGTAGACGCAGCGTTAGACATAACCCACTAACATTATGTTACCGTTAGGAGGAGTGTTGTACGTAACACCCTAACATAACTTTACCATGTTCGCCAGCACTACTAACACATAACATCGTGTTACAGATAACACACTAACGTGGCATAACGCAATGGCCAGCACTACTAACACTACGTTATCTGGACCCCCCACCTGATCGCCTCACGGTCGGATAACGTAACACTTTTTAACGTACGTTAGATACGTTACAGTCTTAGCCGGCCCATACGTAACATTATGTTAGGATGATATAGCCTTAATGCGGAAGTCTCTGTAATATTGTGCTACGGTGTTACCGTCGGTGAAGATCTGATGATGGTAACATTCCGTTGCCGTGTTACCATAAAAACCAACCCGGGTTACTGAGTTACCGTTGGGGCCGAAGTCGTTCCAACGCAATGTTACTACGTTACCCTTTGCATCTTGCCGAGATATAACATGTGTTAACTGTGTTAGTGGTAAAGCGGGCGTGTGGGGAGTAACATAGCCTAGCCGTGTTATCCAATTGCGCCGACATCCCAGTAGGGGATACCTACAACGTATCCCCGGGGGGGGGGAGGATAGCATAGCTTCCCCGCAAAAACCCCCCTCCATATTTCATAACCCCGGAGCAGGGGATATTTTGGAGGGATCCCCCCTAAAAAAACGCATCATTTTTTGTGGAGCCCCTATTTAATAGGAATTTCACTAACACACTAACATAGTGTTGTGTACGCGTTTATTCGGCCGTGTACGTTGGCCGTCGAAAGGGTGCCACGGCGGTAGCTCGAAGAATCCCGCTGGCACACTAACGTAAAGTTACTCGCTACGGGCTGATGCCGCTAACACGGTAACATAACGTTAATGTTTAGGTGAGTATGTAAGTTATCCCTTCAACGTGTGTTACGATAGCCACCAGGAATTCCGCCAACACGCTAACATAGTGTTACTCGCTATGGGCTGCATACCCTAACAGCGTAACATATACTGTGGTCAGTACGAGATCAGGGTGACACGCTAACTAAATGTTATGCGATCGCCCGCCAATATCTTAACACACCAACACCATATTATCACAAAATCCAGAAAGTAGTTATCGTAGTAACGTAATGTTCCGTTTTTTTTTTTCGCTGACGCCTAACATTAACATACTTCGAAGTAAAACGTTAAGTGTTACGTTGTCCGAGGTGTGCAAACTTCACAACAGCGGGAAGGCGGGGGGAGAACCTGCTCTATGACCGACCCCGGATCTAGGTTATAAGACAGAGAGAGGCTTGAAAGGGTTGAAACATTGAGGAAGAAGACCGTGTACTCCTGCTGTATGTATAAATAGTACTCATGGGTATACACACATATATACTATACCCGGTACGTACATTTGCTGAACTCGGTGAGACGAAATGAAGAAAACAGAGTACCCGAGAATCACGCAACAATCTATTAAAATACTTAAAATAATACATATACACATAATGAATGGTAACGATGTTATTTATTAACAGCAATGGCCATGAGAGTGATGACGCTTGACAATGTCATTGTGAGGAGGGAGGAGAAGAGCTTCCTCTGCGGCCACCCCGGATCTACGTGATAAGACAGAGAGAGGCTTGAAAGGCTTGAAAAAGTAGAGTGTGAGGAAGAAGGCCACAACTACTATTATTAATACTTATTACTGCTGTATGTAGTGCTCTTCATGGGTATACATACATACTTGGTGGTACTGTACGTAAAATTGCTGATTCCGGGGAGACGGAATCAAGAACACAAATAGCCGAGAAACACAGAATACACACTATACACTCTAATAAACAAAACAGGTATGTATTACTCTCCCAAAGCAACACGCAGGCATCAAAGAAAGGACCGCATGCTCGACAGCGTAGTAGTGGGGAGGGAGGAGAAGAGCTAGCTCCATACGACCACCCCGGATCACGGTTATAAGACAGAGACTTGAAAGGGTTGAAACATTGAGGAAGAAGACCGTGTACTCCTGCTGTATTATTAATAGTACTCTTCATGGGTATACACACATACGTACATACTATACCCGGTACGTACATTTGCTGAACTCGGGGAGACGAAATGAAGAAAACAGAGTACCCGAGAATCACACAACACTCTATTAAAATACTATTATATTAATAATACATACATATAATGAATAGTAACAATGTTATATATTAATAGCAATAGCCATGAGAGTGATGACGCTTGTTGCCACGTACACACGAAAAAAAAAACTCCGGTGTTGGCCAGGCAGTTTGTGACCACCGAATTTGTATCTCTCTATGATGTGATTGAAGAATCGGAACGGACACTGGTTGTGCTGGATGTCGACGGGTAGAAAGAACGGTTTAATGTGAAGAAAACAACAACAACAACAGTGCGATAAAGAATATACCTTCTTTTTTTTTTTTTTTTTTTTTTTTTTTTTTCATCATCACTTTTACTTTCCAGCCCACTCGTAGGAGGTTTTTACCCTCGACGATCTTCTGGACAAGCCGTGGTCACAGGTGTCGTCCCTTCTCCCCCCGGTACGTGCCTTTAGTTTTTATCGCGCATAGGGTTCAGCATTCCCACTGCTCGTCGATTTTCATCGAATGTACAGCTAACTCACGCTCTCGCGCTTTCCGCTAATCAATTTTATGCAAGGAAAAGTCCCTACGAGCATGCACTCGGTGAGACTCGAACTCACGAAATTGATCTTGATAGGCTCGCGGACCACCTACCAAGCCACCGGGGACGCCGGCTTGATATGCTGGTATATGTTTAGCTCGTTGGAGAATTCAGTAATGGTACGCGGAAATGATTCTGTGTGACGACAACAGCATCACACCGAGAAGTCGGAGGAATCAGCATCACGCATGTGACAGGCGACGACACGCCCGACCGAAATTCGTATAGAATACCATGAGACAGAGTTATGACGCTTGCTTGGCTTGTTGTCACGTACCAGGTACATACGAAAAATAAAACTCCGGTGTTGGCCAGGCAGTGCGGTAAATAATATATATGTTTCGTAGCTCGTTGGAGAATTTCAGTAATGGCACGCGAAAATGGATTTCAGTAATGGTACGCAAAATGAGCTGTTGAGTCCTGGGTGGCTATCCCTACCTCTTGGTCGAACCTAAAGGAGGTCGACTAAAGAGGTCCGGCAAGTTCAAGACATGAACACTGGTGGAGTGTCACGTTGAATCTGTGTTCTACAGATGGACAAGAACCGGTACACAAATAAGAAAGTGTATTGGGCGTAAGCTTTTTTTACCCAGATCTCCAAGGAGGATCAACAAAAAAAAAAAAGAAAAAGTAATGGTACGCGAAAATGATTCTGTGACGACAACAGCATCACACCGAGATGTCGGAGGAATCAGCATCACGCGTGTGACACGCAACGACACGCACGACCGAAATTCATATAGAATACTCGCCTGTGGTGAGCCGAGATGACTGGAAGTAAGACTGGAGGCAAGAAAATACTCGCCTGTGGTGAGCCGAGCATGACTGGAAGTAAGACTGGAGGGAAAGAAACAGTCGCCTGTGGTGAGCCGCAACATAATCATAGTAATACATATACATACAGGGCTAGGTTTCTCGTGCTCCGGGGTCAGCGAGGATGTCGCCGATGCACGCCTTGTGGGACCTCCATGAACAACAGCAGGAGGAGGAGGCGTGTGCCACATCAGCCTGATATGATTTAGCGACGCGGGCTTAAGGATAGGATCAAAGCCGCCACACCGCCTGAACTATTCTTCTTTTTTTTTTTTCGTGCTTGCTACGAGAAGGGTGATACTAATGGACCCTTCTGCCGTTTTTTTTTTTTTTTTCTCTGACTGTTGGCGCTGCTCAAACCGAGGAAACTGCCCAAACTTGTTCATATCAGACCTGCCGCTTGCTGTAGGCCGTATGGGATTTGTTTGTGCGAGGTATTTCTCCAAAAAACAAAATCAGCGTTTTTTTTTTGCGCGAGGTAGGTGTAGAACTCCTGCAAGGTGAGAAGCCTCATAACATTTATGGATGTGCCGCTAGCGCGGCAGCATACGTCTGTTCACCTACTACCTGACTTACAAGCAGAATAAGTTGGACTACGCAGCCCACGGACGGAAGGGATGCCAAGAGGAGTGCTTAAGAGCACCTCCAAGCCACGAAGAGAGACGAATTCACCGTCCTCCGCTCGCGCGCACGCAAGAAAAAAAAGAATTGAGAGCGAGAAGGGAAAGAACGCAAGTCTCCGAGAAATAATTGATTTTTTTGCGCCATCCAGACGCCTTGTCTACTCGTACGCCGCCGGAGTCGTTTTATCAAGGATGTTGGACACCACCCGTCGCAGGATAGTGGGGGTGATGAGACAGCAGGGGGCGGGGAGGAAAAAGAGAAGGTGGGCGAGGCGCAGGAGCCGCAGTCGTCGTCAACGCCGCCCTATGCAGAGGAGGGGGTCTGAGAAGGACGAGGTGGAGCTGACGACGGACGAAGAAGGGGAAAAAGAGAATATGGGGGCCGGAGAATAGGGGGGCGGAGGGGGAGCAGGGGGGTAACGGAAACGCAGGTTCAGCAACACCAAGAGCATCCGAAGTCGCTGTAGCCATCGCTGCCAGCGCTGCCTCCGCAACCACTGCTGCGCGATCATCGCTGATCCGGGGTCACCTCCAACAAGCACGGCAAAAGGAGGAGACAATTTGGGGGGGGGACGGGGAGAGAGAGGGGAAACAAGAAACTGACCAGGGGGGGAGGGGGGGGGGGTACTCATTTGTTGCTTGCCTTAGTCATTTGACCATTGACCACGCATCCCTTTCGAGACGGAGCACCGTTCCTACTGCTAATAGAGACACCTCCAACAGTTGGGCATTCATTACGTAAACTGACCAGGGGAGGAGAAAAAGCAGGAAGGGAGCAGGGGAGCGAGGAAGACGACGGGGGTTGGTTGAGCAGCGCGGGTCATTGGTTGGGGGAACGAGCACCGGCGTCGCCGCAGGCCATGCCCCCTACGAGGAGGTCTTCCGGAGAAACGCGAGATCACCATCAGCCGGCAGCGGAGCGTTGAGGCTTTGCTGGTTAAAGAACGTTACGAGCGAAGCTTTCGTACTACGCCCCCCCCCAAAAGAGAATACGTACTGGCTTCTAGAGGTTCCGTGCTGACGAAAGTTATCATCCCGTCGCATGCTTATAATTTCGATTACGTACGCACGAAGTATGATACTCGTACAGTAACACATAGGTAGGACTTTTGCCGGCACATGATACCTTGGTATTCCGGAAGGCCAGAGTAAATAGGGCCAAACATTGTTAGTAAAATAGGGAAATATATAGTGTTTTTGTGTGTACCGTAGGTCCCATTTACTATGGTCCCCCGTAATAGAATCTTGAACGAACCTTATTGGGATTGAACTGTTCAAGTTTGTTAGGATTGGGATTTTTTTTGGCTCCACCTCGATCCCGAACCCAATAATTTCGACGCTGTCGCCCATACGCAAAAAAACCCCTCCTCACAAGCGGGTCTTGGTAGGATGCGGCTCGCCCTTCACACGACACGCCAAACACCTCACGGCACTTCGTGCTTGGTGCAAGCAACATCTGCCTGGTCGGCGAAAACCCGACGCGCTCGGTTCCGGCATGTGCAGATATGCGAGGGTCTACGATCATACGACTACGCGTACGGCCATGCATGACATATGTGCACCCCCCCCGTTGGTGCTGTAGACGCGCGTTCACGTAGGGAGGGAGGAGACGGCTCATGGTACGTGCTCCGCGAGCGTGCTCTTGGAATTTGCGATTCTAATTCGGTTTTCAGCGGTATGTTGTATCTTTGGTTTGTTGAGGGTCTTTGGGAGACATGAATAGTACCGAAATGCACTGCACGGGAAGTTTAGTTTCGGTGATTGTATTGTTGGAGGAGGAGGCAAGACATGCTGCACTGTAGGCGCTTGTGTCGTCTGCGCTTCGGCAGCTGGTTTCAAAGGAAGGCAGTTGTCCAGGGCATAGTCCGTTGGGCTAATGGTAAAAGGTTAACCAAGCTGCTCTCCAGCCTGAGCATTATGTATCACTCTCCCCCCTGAAAAGGCCCGGATCTACGGGCCGACGCTTGTCACCAACTCACGCTCTTCCAATTTCTGGAGATCCTTGTTAACCTCATAGATGGGGACACTTCGTATCCCTTGTTATGTTTGCCTATTGAGCGGATACTCGTTGGGACTCACGTGTGTTGTTTGCTCAGAGATAGAACAAGAGAATATATCTCTGAGAGACTGAGAGCAAGGCTCGTGCCTCGCTGGGAAAGCCCCTGGTCTCCCAACTAAGATACGCTTCCCAAGCACTACAAATACGATCTAAATACCCGAACCCAGGTAATTACCGGCCTTTCAGTCTCATTCAAAGCATTATCATAACACTAGCCCACTATGATGAGCCGTATATGCAGAATTATGGGAAGTTCATGGAAACCCCGATTCCACGAGCAAGAGTCGAGGATGCGGCTCCTCAAAACCCACTCCCACACCTCTGAACGGCAAGGTTACGAAGACGGCAAGGTACGCCAAAAAAGAGAAAGAAAGGAAGGCCTAACCGTAAGGAACATAGATAGATCGTCAATGGAAGCCATCGCCATACCACCCGCAAGGGAGGTGGGGCGAGAAAGTGTCTACGGAAAAGCGAAAAGTTAACACCAAAAGCGAGGCGGTCCTGTGCCCCATTATGCGTTGTCAATTTTATCCAGATCGCCCCCAGTTCCCAACGGGAGGGGATCGGCAGGATGAGAAGAAAAATAACACGGAATACGCCATAAACCACCTAAACCCAGACCGAAACTCCGGAAACGTGTCCTGTGCCACAAATGAGTGGCCCGATTACCCAGACCAACCCCTACACTGAGCGGGGGGGCCGGCAGGACGAAATACGTAAAAACCATCCCCATGTGCCCGTGTGGCAAAGCAATAGAGTAGAACTCACATAGTAGGAGAAAGTGAATTATACAAGGAGGAACGGGATGTGTCAGAAGAGGAGATGAGAGAAATAGACGAATGTGACATGGAGGAGTTTGGTACACTGAATGGCAGCGAGAAAACGATCGCTATCCTAGGAGAAAAATGGTGGCCACAGGCGGCCAGATAGGAAGGGGATAAGAATAGCAAAAAACACTCTATGTAATGTATGGAAACAACGTAATGAGAGCTCAATTGTTGGAGGTGTCTCTATTAGGAGTAGGAACGGTGCTCCGTCTCGAAAGGGATGCGTGGTCAATGGTCAAACGACTAACGCAAGCAACAAATAAGTACGCCCCCCCCCCCCCCCCCCCCCCCCCCCCCCCCCCGCCCCCCCCACCCAAGAAAGAAAGCCCAGAAAGCGCTAAAACGTACCGAGGAGAAAAAACCCAACCCGAAAACTCGGAAAACGTCAAAAAGTATAAGACAACCCCCAGGAGTTCAGGAAAACGGCAAGTAAAAAATATCGAGTGCAGTCAAGAAGCGAAAATCACCCATCTACGGCTGCGCCTCGGGATTCATCTACAGTACGATACACTGCCCCTCCCGTGCAAACGCGCTAGCCAAGTGTGTTTGTAGACACCAACAACCTCGTACAGCTCTCGTTGAAGTCGTGTAGCGCGCGGAGAAAGAGGACGCTTGATCGGTCCCGGGTCGTCCAAAAATCGAACCAGATATACCCCATCCGTTGGCGTAGTCGCGCTGATTTCCCGAACCACCACAGACCGTCGTCGCCCTTGTATCAAATGTGGACCCCGTCGGTAAGCACCGTGTTGCAGTATCGGCGGAGCCGATCGGCGTGCGATACGCAGCCATAGCCGGGTGCCAGAAACCGCTCGCCGTTACGCCGAGAAAGCTCCCGTTGCGCCGCGCCAATTCGCATCCGGCGGTACAGGCGGTTGGTTTGTCGGTGCTTGCTGGTTGGGGTGACGGGCCAGTAGCGCGAAATTTCGTGGCGAGAAAGCTGACGGTCCATTTCCCGTTCCCAGAATGGTTGGAAGAATTCTGTCCAGTGCGTCTCGTACATCACCGCGATGACGCCACCTCGATCTCGAACCGATTGGTGTCCGGTAATCTTTTCCACTCCGAGTCGTTGATTAGGGGTCGAAACGTCGTCCTGGGTGAAGTTGTATAGGGTGGATTTTTTGGAGAAGTTGCTGCGCACGTATTGCGTCAATCTCGCTGGCGAATACTTCGGCATATCGCCACGGTCGTCGAGGTTGGCACAGGGCTTGCAGCGTTGAACCAATGCGTGCCGGCGAGCGTCAGCGTTGGGCATCTCGGAGGGGAGATCCAAATACAGGAGCTTGGCCCTGAGAGGAGATCCGTGCGGCCGGGGTGTCCGCCGAGGAGCAGGGGCCAACTGCGAGGACTTTATAGGGCCCCGTCCAGTTGTGTGAGAGTTTGGCCTTGAGGATCTTGGCGTCCGTGTGAGGCTTCGCGCCCTGGAGGATGATGGCCGCCGTATTGCATACCCACGCCCAGCCGCCAACGGTGAACTTGGGGACTGGACGCAGTGCGTTGGAGAGGGCGGAGTTGCGGGGGTTCACGCGAGCAACAGTGAGGGCTTGGTGTTCGCGAACGATATCGTACGCGCGCTGCTGGCGGTCTGTCGCCAAGCCGCAGTAGGCTAGGTGGTCGCGGCCCAAACTCTGGTGCCCGGCGGCTCCAGCACGCTCGAAAATCGTGAGAGGGAGGCGTGGCAACCGACCCATGTGGACCTCGTTGGGAGCCAAGCCCGTGGCGATGCTGACGGAATTGTTGTACGCAAATTCGACACGAGGGAGCTGTTCGTCCCAGTTGTTTTGGAGCTCGTTGACGGTCATTGCCAGCGTCTGGGTCACCGTGTGGTTTACACGTTCCACCTCACCCTTGCCGTTTTGGTGGTGGGAGCTGATGACAATTTTCCGAACCCTTAGAAGCTGATAAACGGCGTGCGATAGCTTGGAGCAGAATTGGAGGTCGTTGTCCGAGAGGATGCCGCGCGGACATCCCCAGAGGGGAATATACCGATTGGTGAGAATGTTATCCTTGCCCTAAGCGGTAAACTCAGACACCGTGACTGTGAACATGTCGGCTCGGCGGCAGAAACGATCAATGAAAAGCAATATATAGGTATTACCTCGAGGCATTACCGGGAGAAGGCCGAAGTAGTCGATGCTGACGGCGATGCTGGGCCCTTCCGGCAAGGGCAACACGATGGTGGGCCACCGCACCGTCTGCCGGGACGTTTTCCATGCTTGGCATTTCAATCACCATCACCGGGTGCAGGTGCTCATATCAATCCACCGACAGACACGTTCGAGCATACGTAGGGTGCGCGGGGTTCCCAGGTGGCAGGAAGCTGTGGGATGGCAAACCTGCATGACCCAGGGGCGCATGGACAGCGGCACATAAATGCGACTAGGCTCGTCGTTCAATAAACAGGCCGCACGACAGGGCGTTGCGTGCCCGGCGCAAGGGGTAAGGACTGCTGTCAGACGAGTACGACGATGCCGACGTCCGTGGTGTGCAATCAGCCTGTGCCAGCTAGCTCCGGAACCTGTATTACGTACGGCCCACTGACGAAGAGTCGAGGTGATTCGGAGGCTATACGACGGTATCATGATGCTGATGTTCCGATTGAGGCCGTTCGGGTCGATAATTCGAATTACGTCGAGAGGTTTGGAACATATTGAAATCAACTTGATTGCGTTTGTTTTCAGTTTTTAGTACTTGGTAATTTGTGGTAATACTGGATACTATTACGGGGGTACATAGTAAACAGAACCAAATATTGTTAGTAAAAATAGGTAAATATATAGGTTTTTGAGTGCACCGTAGGTCCTATTAACTATGGTTCCCCGTAATACTGTCCGGTGCAACAGTTGACCCTATTTTGCAACGCCGATTTTCGACTGCTTACTGGCCTACTGCTCTAGTTCCGATGGCGTGGTGTTGATTACCGCGAAGGCGCTGGAAGCCAAAGCCAGTATCGTTTAGAAAAATATGCTTCGATTTTAGATTTAGGGATTTAAATGAGTTTGGTGTTGCCACAGCAGGGAAGCAGCTGTTTGGTTCTATACGTTGGGTTTTGGATTTTCTGTGTTTGAAGTGATAACTTACTATATTGCTCGGTGTAGTGTCACGTCAAGATGATTTGTGTGTTGGATGGTTGTGGATGTACTGTAGTGCGGCATAGACACTACTACTGCTGTAGTATGACGATGTCACAAGCAAGCAGGCTGTAACACCTTGCGTTAGTTTTGCACCAATAACCGACTAGGTGTGGCTGCCAACGATCTACGGACACTGATTCGGGAACCGTCATATTGCCGT
The DNA here is from genome assembly GCA_031763025.1 of Macrocystis pyrifera. Lineage (NCBI taxonomy): Eukaryota > Phaeophyceae > Laminariales > Laminariaceae > Macrocystis > Macrocystis pyrifera. The sequence goes on along the minus strand of JASSKH010000011.1, from coordinate 4,676,685 downwards.
TTCTGGTGGTCATTATTTGTACTAGTATGATGGACCCTCTGGTGGCTCTTCTATGACAGACGAGGCAAAGCCCTCCCTTTCACTTAGAGATATTCGTAGTCTACTCCGATAAAATATACCTGGTGTCTGGTAGTATATGGTACATCTCTCGTCCCACGGCCACATGGCGTCTAGGGTCTCCACCCCCTGCAAAGCGTGATAGAGGCAACGGGTCAAGCACCCGCTCCTCTCTCTCCCCCCCCCCGTTCCCTCTAATACAGCGACTATAAGTAATAGCACTAGACCGCGAGGCGGCCTGACATGCAGGCTTGGGCTCTGCGAACACGTATTAGGTAGTGACTTGAACGTTTGAGGTCTGGTACCAGAAGCCAAGGATGCCATCGGAGAAGTCGGTTCACGTCGAGCATGACTTTTCAGATGAAGTTCAAGAGCTACGGCGCGAAGTCCAGCTGATGATGGAACACAGTCAAGCCTCTACGACGAACGCCATGAGACACGTTATGACCGAGTTCACGAGGTAGAACGCCCGATTGGAGTCCGCCGGCGCTGAGGGCAGCGCTGCTAGTGAGGAGGTCCCACGTGGGACAGTGCCCACTGCTGGAAGAGAGACCCCTGCTGCTGCTGTAGGCATGGTACGGGACAGCACAGCAGGACGAGAGACGAATTATGCGTGAGGGTGCCTCGCGGAATTGGGGAGCAATGAGACGCGGAGAAACTGCGTTGCCTGTCGAGGTTGGCCCACCGAGGAGTCAATCAGACCAGCCAGGGAGGGCAGGGGAATGGGGCACATACCCTGGCGATGAGTTGGGTGGTGGGTTGATTTGCCTCTCCCGCCATTTGTTTTCTAAGCACACTGTTGACAAGTACCATAGTTTAGTGGGCTGAAACCTGAGTTCAATCCCTGGACGAGAGACGCTCGGTATTAAGCCAAAGGAATTGGCTTCTTGTGTGCCTTCGTGTCGGATCCACCGCAGTATATTGCTGTAGGGGAATTGAACAAATATAACTCGGTACTTGCCGCTAGGGGGTTTAGCCGCGAAAGTGTGCACATGCATACACTGGCGTGTAAGTTCCTGTCGACGGCCCTCAAGAGCAAGGGCGATGGAAGTATACTCCACAGATGTACCTCGCCGAGGGAGGCTTGGGACGAACGCTCTCCCTGCGCGGCACAACCCGCAGAAGACGGGGGCCAAATCTGACCTCTCTCGACGCCTCAATAGTCTTAAGATAGCGCCAGGGAGCAACCCGCTCGAGGAGATGGGTAGGATTGAGGATCTTGCTGCGGATATGCACACAGCAGGTCTGACGCTCGCCGACTACATGCCATACACCATCTGCAATTACGCTCTGTTACAGTGGTTCGGTGCAACAGGGCATTGCTAAGATAGGCGTCGAGAGGACCGATAGACACGGGATTGAAGCCTAACGAAGCTGTTGCCCTGAAAAAGACTGCCAGGGAGGCTGATACGCGGAGCAAAGACAGGATCCATGCTGAGCGGTCAGTCAACTTAAAAATAGTGGCCGTTGATGAGAAATACCCCGGGAAACACGCATCCATGAAGCCAAATGGAACGCAGATGGTCACACAAGCTTTTCCCTGGTCAAGAACAGCAATTACTATGAGACCCACCTCACGTCCTCAACACCTGTCCTGTCGAGCAACGGAGACGAGAGAAGAAGCTAGCACGGCTCAGCAATATTACAACCAGCATGTGGGGGCCAACATGGCCGCAGGTCGGACCAGTTCCGTAGAGTTGCGGGTTGTGGCGAGCGCAAGCGAAGAACGGGGTCACGAAGGACACGAGTGTGTGTGGGACGGAGCACCACCTTGGGTTGGTATCGAGTTGTCTGCCAACCGGCGAGCAAGGACCCCTGCACCGAGAACGAACTTGATTCATGGTGTCCAATCCGAGAATCGAACTCGGGCTTCGAACAACCCTCGACATGCTGATCCCACAGATGGATGACACAGAGGCCACAGGCGGCCTCAACAAAATCATCGAGAACCGCAGGCATATCATGCGGGAGGTAGCGGAAGCACTGAGGAAGATTCACAAAGACAAGGAAGCATCCCGTCAGCGTCGTAATGCCAGGATATCACCGTCGTCCCCAAGTGTAAATGTATCAGAAGGAGACCTTATCCTGGCACGGGAGAGCGACAGCTCGCTCTTCGGACAAGGTATGGGACCGAAGTTTGTACACGAAAAATGGACAGGTCCGTGGACTGTGACCAACGTCGTGCTTTAAGGGCCTGAGCGCTGTCATAGAAATGAAGGGGAGAAAAAAAAAAAACGATCCCGTACGGTGTCTGTAGCATCACTTAAACCCTTCTATAGGCGCTCATCAGACCTGAGACACCCGATAAGAAACGAATTCGCACAAATAGCATGGGGTGCGGACCTGGGACTTAAAGGAGACTCGGTCGCAGCGGCCCCGGTCTATACGCTAATAGATCTTAAGGGATTGGTGAGTACAACAGTGACAGCCCGTTGAGAATATCGGGGAGGATACCTTGACAGAGTCTCCTCGGACTGGGTCACGGAGGCAGAATCCCTAGACAGTTTTATCCCTTTACAGCTAGATACCTTCTACGCCCGGTGGAACTTAAACCCCCCCGACGCGGAGGGTACTCAGACGACAGCCCGCCCGAAAAAACGTACGCTTCTGAGTAGAAGAGAAGCTCTAACCTTATATCCGATAGGAACGACTTCGACTAGATCCCACGCGGTAGGCGATAAACGGATAGACCAGGTAGGATAAGTTTACGACTTTTGCTCGCCCTACTGGCGCGCTAGACTGGCGCGCTAGATTCCCAGACAATAACTAGGAAGAGCTGACGGTCTCGGAAATGAGCAATCGGGTAAAAGGAAAATGTTGAGGCAAACAGGTTGAACAGGTCAACAGAATAATGCCTGGTTCCTGTGGTAGTAGTCTTTTTACAAACGATACAGAAAGAGCAGAACATCAGTTGTGGTTAAAAGGCGGAGCACATAGGACCCTGGTTGGTATCTGATGCAGTATTTATGGATCAAGGTTTTCCCTGTACAAGGCTTAGGCGTGCGCATCGCCCGTCTTTCCGCGTTGCAGTCCTTATCGCCACCAAGCTGGGGGGGGTGTTACAGCGGTTTGGTGCAACAGGGCATTGCTAAGATAGGCGTCGAGAGGATCGATAGACACGGATTGAAGCCTAACGAGGGTGTAGCCTTCAAAACGACTACCAGGGAGGCTGACATGCAGAGCGAAGACAGGATCCACACCGAGCGGTCAGTCAACCTCAAAATAGTGGCCGTTGATGAGAAATACCCAGGCAAACATGCCTCCATGAAGTCACACCTCAGACTGAATGGAACGCATATGGTCACACAAGCTTTTCCCTGGTCAAGAGCAGTCTAATTACTCTGAGACCCACCTCACGTCCTCAACACCTGTCCTGTCGAGCAACGGAGACGAGATAAGAAGCTATCATGGCCCAGCAATATTACAACCAGCATATGGGGGTCAACATGGCCGCAGGTCAGACCAATTCCGTAGAGTTGCGGGTTGTGGTCAGCGCAAGCGGAGAACGGGGTCACGAAGGACACGAGTATGTGTGGGACGGAGCACCACCATGGGTTGGTATCGAGTTGTCTCCTAACCGGCGAGTAAGGACCACTGCACAGAGAACGAACTTGATTCAGCTCTACCTGCCGAATACGAGGTGGAGGCACGGAAGCTGGCATCTCGTGACAGCATCGGCCGCGATAAGATCATCAAGGCTGTTCGAGAGCGGCACCATCGAGTTTCTAGAAACGGAAAGAAGAGCTTCAACGCTGGCTATGCAGGCCATGCAATATACGCCAGTGACGGTGGTCACGGTGGCCGCGGTAAAAGTTGGAGGCAGTGGCAGAGAAAAAGGCGGACGTCGAAGACAGCACAGACGAGGCGGTAGAGGCATCAACGAGGACGGTGGTGGCTCGGCCGCGCTGCTGCTGGTGCGGATGGAAGCCGGGCTAAAGCCACCAGTGGTAGTACCCCAGTGGGCAAGTATAATAGATGTGGCAAGAAGGGTCATTGGAAGGCCGATTGCATGGCGATCCTATACAGCCGATGCCAAGGATGGGGCACACTAGCGATGCGTGCCCCACGTCCGCAGAGAAGCGATGCAATCCAACGGGCGGGGGCACGCTGTTGATGTCTGCCTCTCGTCGAACGAAGAAGCTGTGCTGGCGTTGGCGAGCGAGGTTGGGGCAAGGGACGATGACGGTGAAGGTGGTACGGTCCAGACCTCAGCTTTCAAGTCAAAGAGACAGGTGAGCGCAGGTATGGTTGGGGCAGAGGAAGGGGAGTTAGCCTGGCACGTAGGGGACGAGGCCAGGATTTGCGATGGTGGGGCATCCACTTACATGATGCCCTCGACAGCTTACATGGTCAAGTACAGAAAACTGAAATTTAAAGCTACGCATCGCCGATGGCTCAACTCGCTCGATCGAAAGATACGTCGACTTAAACATTGGTTTTCGGTCCGAAAACTGTCTCGCGCAAGTGCCGACTAAGCTGCGCAACACCTATTTTCCCTGCCCACCCTCGTAAAAAGGCCCACACTTTCGGACGGCACCTCACGGAGGTTGTAGTCAGACTCAGGTCAGCGTTTCGATTGTGTTTCTGTTGAGTGGGACCCTGTACAGCATTTACGACTTCCTTCCGGATCGACTGCAGTACTAGGGGAAAGGCCTGTGCTGCCTTGGCCCCGGGGTATCTGCCCATAAAGTCCACGATTGACATCAACGACTTCCACTGCGCGGCTGGACACTCCACGAGGTACTACTCCGCAAGATTGCGGAGCAGCAAGGGATACTCCTCGAGGGGAATAGTTGCTGAAGTATAGAGGGTGCTCCTTGGTGAAGGGTCTCCGCAGAGGCGAATGACTCCCTGTCTACGGGAGAGGGGGGGATCCGAGGCAAACGACGTGAGCACGTCGGGTCGAGGTAGTCGGGGGGTGGTGGATACGCTGGAAGACGGTCTGGCTCACTTGAACGACCTCGATATGACGTGGGGCTTTGATCTGGACGCGTTTCTGCAGGAGCGCGCACAGCAGGCACCTGCCACCGGAGACGCCGGCGACGGAACTGCCGAGACGATGGGTTCGTCTCAAGGAGATGCGGTTGATGCCTCCTCGGCCCCGATTGGTAGGATGAAAACAGCCGAGACGATGGGTTCGTCTCAAGGGGGTGCTGTGTCCTCGGTCCCGGCAGGGAGGGCCGAAAGTGACCCGGGCGTAGCATCAGTCTCCGACACCGCCTAAGGGAACGGTAAGGATCCCCTCGCGGTCCGGTCAGGGAGTGCAGCACACGAGCTCAGCAGCTGGGGACCCCCCCCTGCAACAGTACACGGGGCCGGACCGGGGGTCTGAGCCAACGCCTGGAGGGTGAACTTGCTGAACACCGGGTAAGGCAGAAGCCCGGGGTCGAGGACGTGCTGTTTGCGGCATTGTACGAGTGGGCGATGTCGATGAGTATCCTGAAGAGTACTTACTGGACGACGAAGGACGCAGGGGCCTTGATGGCTAGAGAACTTGCTGTGGAGAACAAATGGGAGTTAAACGTGTGCATGCCCGGTGGTTTCCTGGAAGACGCATAGTCGCCCCCGCAGTCCGTAGGTGGGAGCGTTCTCAATACAAAGCGGCGCCGCACGAGGCCATGAAAATTGAGTTGGACGATCACAAAACGACCGGTTCTTACGAAGCCGCGACACCGCCTCAAAGGCGGAATCTGTAGGTGCGGAGTGGGTGTTTACCTGCCAGAAGGTCAGACATGGCCTGATGGTAAAGAAAAAGGCCAGACTTGTGGCTATGGGGTTTAGCCAGGTGCAGGAGGTAGATAGATCAATTTAAAACGTTTGCACCGACTCCCTCGTCAGTGTCAGTTGAAACTCTGGCGGATATTGCCAATGGACGTGATTTAAAGAACTTCCATTTAGACGCCTCGCAAGCTTTTGTCCGCGCAAAAATTGATGCCGAGGTATACATGAAACTACCCGGTGGGTGTGGTGACACGTCGAGGAAAATCGTTCGCCTAAACAGCTCACTGTATGTTCTAAAGCAGAAAGGACGGCAGCGGATGGGATAATTGGTTGAGACCGTGGTAGAGTACGGCATGGAGCAGTATTGGACTGTTCCGTGTGTTTTTTGCATGGTTGTAGACGGCAAGGTAGAGCTGTCTTTGGCCTTTCATGTAGATGACATAGTGATCGCAGGTTCGGACAAGACATGCAGAGACTGCCATGCCGCGTTGGTTACGAAAATCTCTTCGCACAACCTCGGCGAACTGACTTGGGGCACTGGTTGTGGTTTCCAAACACGACTAGGAATTGGAGACACTGGAGAATACGCGGAAATAGTTTATTGAGAGCATGTCGAACCGTTTTGGTGTTAACTCACCTTGTGACATCCCCGCGACGCCCGGTCTGGAACTAGGCCCAAGAAGGGAGGGCGAACATGGAGTACAGGGAGACTGTGGGCAGTCTGATGTGGCTGTTGACCGTGACGAGACCGGGCATCTCGAACGCTGTGCGTGCTGTGGGGCACCGCTCTCACAACCCTAGGCAGAGGCATTGGAAGGCAGAGAATTCGGGATACCTTCACGGGATCAGGTTTTATGGATTGATTTTTGTGAGGGACTCGGGATTGGATTTGATTGCGTATGGTGATGCTGATTATAATGGTAAGTTGAACAGTGGGCGCTCGATACCGGGGACGGTAATCACCCTGTGGGGTGCGGCCGTCTGGTGGGCAAGCAGCACGCAGAGGTGTGTTGCGTTGTGCACAGCAGAGACAGAGTGTGTCGGCCTAGGTGAAGGAGTGAAGAAGGCCTTATTTAAGGGCGCAGTGTTATCGTTGATTTCTCCAGAGCTGAGTAGATCATGTATCCAGGTTTCGAGGATAACCTGGGGGCCAGACCATTGGCTGGACACCATCTTAGACCTGCTTAGAGCAAGCATATCGACGTGCGCTTCCATTTCATTAGAGAGCTATTTCGTGGGAAGAAGATCGGCATTCACTTCCTAGCTTCGAGAGCCCAGCATACGGATATTTTGACGAAGTCCCTCGATGCGACCCGTTTCGAGTTTCACCGTAGGTTCCTGTTGAATCTGCCGTTGGAGGGTAAATAAGGGAGTATGGGCATTGTTCGATGAGTACAATGTTTGAGTGATGCGAGGAATAACTTGTCGGGTCACCACCCCACGTTACTTGGAGGGGCATGGGTGAGTAGGGCACCACTTGGCATTCTAGTTTCTGGCCGTGGTCATCTTTTGTAATGCGACCGTTGTTTCGATTGCAATGGTTTGGAGTAAATATGAGATGCCGGGGTTCCGACTCGGTGGCCGGGTTTCCTCTTGCTAGACTATTGTTGGCTGGTGGGTTCTGGCTTGTCTTGAATAGCCCTTCGCTGTGAAGGACGAGGAAGAGTGCTCGTTTGGTTCGTTGCAGCATCGACGGTTGCATAACTTGTAGAGGGTTTCGCATACCGTGGGAGGCGTTAATATAAATTTTACCGTATACTGAAGGAGAGCTCGAGCGCTGTGCTCCTCTCCGCTTTCTCTCCTTTTTCATGAACTCTAATACAACGGCCGCAAAGAACATAATCAGGCCGCGTGGCGGTCACGGCATTCAGACTTGGACTCTCGTACGAACATCCGTCAATATTTTTATTCCGCACTGCGATGCTGTCGTCACACGATCCTCGGAGTTATTTAGAACAGTATATACGTATACAGAGTAGTACATAGTATATGCCTAAGGGGTTTTCAGCTGAACAACCATGGTTCTGGTACGGACAAGTAAGCGTCGTGTCTAGAAAGTACCAGCAAATTCGATGGTATTTATTGCGAAAATTGATTTCTGCCGGGGAAATTGTGGTTGTCTTGTCGCGGCTTGTGTTATCAAGCTTTGCCTTTCTAGTGTACGGAATCGATAGCTAGCTTGATGTGCAACCGAGACCGTGAGCAGAAAAGCATAAGAAAGGCTGGACGATGGAAGCCCTCATAAATACTGCCATAGTGAGGCTATTGGGTTCGTGTCTATACCGCGGTATCGAGGGCCTTACTATTGTAATACACGACGACGACCACAATATACGATCATTAAAGCGTCATGACGCATGCTCGTCCAAACACAACGCGATTCATCACCAATGGCAGTACGTGTACCTTGGCGGCGGCCAGGGTCAAAGTATGTGGATGAGGCAAACGATGAAGGCATCTTCTCAGTGGTCTTTGTGAGACTATTCGGTCCAAGTTAACCACTGCTCGAAGCGTGGCGGCGGCCGTAAAATGTTGTCATCAGTACCGGGGCATTGTACGTAACCACCATCAAAAGTGTACAAGAAGGCCCAACATGACGGTTAAGAACTTGGGCACCATAAGAACGACAGAAAGGGTAAGCTTCACGAAGATATGCAAGAAAATTGTACATGTGGAGTAGAAAGAAAATGCAGAATGGGCTGATCGTCCAGTTTCTTTGGTGGCTAGTGCTGTCTCCGGCAAAGCTGCGCTCGTAGTGTTTGGCAGTCGATTCGGGCGTTTGTGTTGACAGGTAAGGTCACCTGGTCGAAAGTTCGGCATCTGCGGGCATCTGATGTCGTCGACTGCCTGTATTTCAGTTGGCAGAACAGGGATCGGGCCATACATTTATTCTCACTTTGTAAAACTGAGTCTCTATTTTGGAAGTTGCAGATCTGTCTGTCTGTTTGTCTATCTGTGTGTTCGCATCCCTTATATTTTCGAATTTATACTAGTTCGTTCCAATGATCGATATACTAGTTCGTTACAGATGATATCCATACGACGTACTTCGACTCTTACAGATATACTGAAACATACGATACCAACAGGCAATACGTAGCCAAATAATGTATCCACCACACCGTACCATCACACTTTATAGTACGTGGTAATATTAGGGAAACATAAAAAGTCTCCATGATCGACAGGAGATAGAGAGTAATAACGAGATGCAGATGAAAGCAAGCAGCCGTAGATCATTGCGAAGAGTAAACCCGTCGGTGCAGCGATTTAACCAGGATAGTTGACGGGCCATGTCTGCACTGGCTGAAGAGAGCCGGTCGCCGAGCAAGGGATGTCAAGGAGTCGTCAAGTTTTGTTTTTTATCTTTTGTCGTTTGTTTCGTTTTTGGCAGTTGGGTACTATGTATAGTCCTCAGAGAGATAGGGGCGGTTATATGGCGCCCCCTCCCTACCCCCCCCACGTGGGCCGTATGTTTAATGTAGGCTCTAGCAACGACCGCGGGGGGACGATATGATTGCGAGTGACGGGAGGAGGGCGGGGGGAGGGGAGGGGGTAGGAGGTGTGGAGCAGGTAGTACGATGGTTAAACAGGTCGTTGACAGCACCCCACTAGAACCCGGAGCGCGTGGAAGCGTTATTTGGGGGAAAACACCAGTTTCCCGGAATCGGTAATTTGATACACATAGCGCGTGTAGGGGTACCAGTTGGGGCGCGACCGGGGGGAGACCCAGCGAAGGAGCTCGCATACCAAAACCACTAAAGCGCAGATAATTTTGACGAGGTGGTGGTGGGAGAGGGCCGTGACAGACGTTGCGGGTGGCCGAGCAAATCGTTTTTCCAAAGGAGCAGGCCGGGAGAGTACGGGGATTGCGGGTGTCATCGGTAGGGATCGTACAGTAGAGGAGCACGAACATATAAGATAATCCATGACATGATTTTTGAGGACAGGGACGAGCATGAGAGGGGGGTCGATAAATTAGACCATGGAATACGGCGAGATTGCAGCGTATGTACTTGCCGAAGTTTATGTACGAGGTCTTGCAGAGAGTACTCGGGTTAATAAGCGTCTAATTCGGGGATAGAGCGCGAACTCTCATTTAAAAAAAGGGATGTCAAAAACGCATTTAGACGGCTTTCGGTTACGCGCTGGGAGGGTGCTTTCCGTGGGTTTGCGGCTACGGTTCGGGTGGCGTCCAGGGTGGTGGGGCGTGATGTCAGCGGCGATGCAGCACGCGCAAGGTAACACTACGAGAACCCCTGCATCGTTCTCGTAGGCGGGGGGCAAAGCGGTAGAGCACGTGGCGGTGACGCCAGACACAGGACGTCCGGTAGTTCGTTGGCCGGTAGAATGTGTCGTGGGGCCAGTGACGGGGGGGGGGGGTTTGACTCAGCCTTTGTAGCATTTTTTGTGGGTGATGCCATACCGATATAAGTACAGTAGGGTTCAGAAGGGGCGCAGTGTTTAGATTTAATCCGTTTTCAGGCTATGGGTGAGAGGTGCGCGGGACAGGAGTCGTTCCTCTAGCACAAAAAGGTCACGGGCTGACCTCCACAACCGGAGGTGTTTGGAGTATGATAGTGACACGGAGGGTATGACCATTGGCCTGCTGGCGTGGAAAATCGTCGAACCACGAGCGCGGTTGGCAGAGCGGCCGGGGGGGCGGCAGACAGCAATGGTGAGAGAAGTGTTAATACTAGCAAGGACGTTGCACCACGCATCCTTCGTAATCCGGCCCGGATAGTTCCTTGTCCGTCGGCTTCTGCAGTTGTTTAACCTGCTTCTTAATGGGGATGAGCGGGCGGGGGGGGGGGGGGGGGGGGGGGGGGTGGCACACAGTGCAGAAAAAAGCGAGGCGAGGTTTACGGGTTATCGCGGGAATTTATGGCAGGTGTGGGTTGGCGGAGGTGGTGTTTGGAGAGAGGGGAAGGGCACGGGGGAGAGAGGATAACAGCGCCGTCTTTCAGCTTCGTGAAGCAGCTGCCGAGTAGGACCTGATTTTCGGACGCGTCTCTATCACCAACAGGAGGGTTGTGCGTGGAGACGAAGTCTAGTGGAGGTTTGGTCTGCCCGAAGAGGTGCACAAACGAACGAAAGGGGGGGGGGGCAGGCGGTAGCTGATTTGATCTCCATCAACTTGCTGGAGGTCATGGCGATAGTCATGACGGCGCTTGTGACGATAGTCATGAGGGGAGACAGACCGAGGAGAAAAACGTGAGGCATTTTTCATGAGAGCGGACAATAAGGCGGCCGTAGCCCGGGCCAAGAGGTGCAGGGGGTGCGGGGCGAAGCAGGCCTGAGTAGGGGCGTCGATGAGGATAATGGGGATATTGGAATCAGGGTGGGGTGGTGTTTTTCACCCAAAGCATTTACGGGGGGTCGAAAATAGGCTGACCGACGGTTTGACTATAGGTGGAAGGAAGAGCATATTGCCGGGAAACTAAACGCGGAATGTCCCGGAACCGCTTGGCAGATGCAGGAACTGGGACCGGGGGAGCGGCGTATGTGTTCGGAGATAATGCGAGAGGCTACGCTTTAGGAAGAGTTGCAGCTTTGACTAGCAAACTTGTGAGCTGGAGGTCGTTCGCCGGGAAGGACTGCGAGCTGCAAAAACATATGGGAGAAATGGCACCAGTGGAGGAGTTGATCGAGTTCATGGGCTGCTACTGCGTGGAAAAAGGGAACAAGGAGTCGACCATCGTAGGCAAGTTGGTGGGGACCATTTTTCACCGTGAACAATTAGTAGGGCTGGCAGTATCCCTGGGTAACCCCTTGATCTGGTAGATGAGGCAAGCTATCAAGAGGGTACACGCTGAGAAAGCTAGTCAACTGAGAGTGAGAAGGCCGCTGACGTGGGAGATGCTGACGGGGATGCATGATAGCGTTCCGTCGTGGGGAAAGGGACGAAGGGCGATTTGAAATAGGCCTGGCTTTGTCGTGTATTTCAATGTTGCGGGCGTCGGAACTGTTCGCAGGTGGAGTATTCCATAAGCATTCTGTTTGCAGCGGGGGATGTGTTTTTTTTTTTAGGGATGGTGGGCAGTTGCGGATGGTACAAGGCAGCAAGCAAACAAGGTAGAGGTAAGGTTTAGGGGATCAAACGGAAACCAAGGGAAAAAGGAGGCGGTCCTGGTGAGGACAAGGACAGGAGTAGGAGACGAAGAAGAAATGGGGGCGGTGGGTCTGTTGGCTTTTTTGCATGTAAGATGACGGAGTGTGACGGAGAGTTGACGGGGGGGGCACCTTTGATGTCGTATCAGGGGGAGGAGGGTTGTAGGGTATGGTCCAGGGCAGGGGCAACCCAATGCTTGAAGAGTGGGACTGCAAGGGCGGGGAGAAAGTGGAGGGACGAAGGGCGGGGAGCGGGGGCGGGACTATTTCCGGGAGAACTTGCGTTGAATTCGGGGACAATAGGGTGCCAGAGGCAGTGATCAAGAAGGGAGTTAGATGATCGTCGGTTTAATTTAAGATGTACGTTAGGGCTAACATGGAGGGCCCAGTATGAGTGACAAAGGTGTTGGGGGAGGGGGCAGGGGAATACGAGCGATAGCCGGGATAAGGGACTAAATGGTGTTGGAAAGATAGGATTCAATCTACCCGGAACTACGAAGACCGCTCGTATACTGTTAGAAGTGCCCAAACGGTCCCTATGTATATCTCCGCACAGAGTGGTAGTGAAACGCGGTCTCGTGAGGGGAGGCATTCCGCTAGCGGAGCGCGACCAGTAGGGAGGTCGATCGCGTTTCGTTGTGTGTTGGTGGGAAAGGCGTAAGCAATCGGGGAAAGGGGCAGGGCAGCCCCTTCCCCCCTCCTCTTTCTCCTGCTACTTTATGTAGGGGTACGAAGGCGTACGCATGCGGGGGGGGGAGGGGGCGATGCAGCCTACCCCCCCACCCCGTCACCATTTCGGGATTCTTTAGATGACATAAATCATCTTTGGTGGACGTGACAACCAAAGTGGAAGGTTGTCGTAGGGACAACCTGGTGATTGGGGGGTAACGGGTCGAAACATATGTCCCTTTAAGGACGATAATTTACGCGTTTTTTCACAAGACAAACGGGATGTTAGATACGAGGTAATATTTGCCAAAAATGACAGTTTCACGATCGACGAGAGATAGGGAGGAAGAAGGAGATTCAGATGCAAGCAAGCAGCCGCAGATCATTGTGAAGAGTGGAGTCGTCGGTCCATCAAAGTACCCAGGCTAGCTTATGGGCAAGGGCTGCACGAGCGGAAGAGCACCGGGCGCCGACCAAAGGATGACGAAATATGTCAAGGAGTCATTAAGGATTGTTTTTTTCTCACCCACCCTCCTGCAAAGCATAAGCATCATTCGTACGCACCGTTCCTCAAGTTGGCTAGACGTGTGGTCCGCACTTCGGAATCGCGGTCCGCGTATGGTTAATGAGTTTTTTTTTCGATGCGAAAGCCAGGATACACATCTCATCACAACGAACGAGGACAGTTCACAAACTTTTTTTGGACGACTGGCTAGGTGCCTGGAATCAGAGCAGCTGGTGAGCCTCCAGCGGCTCCTGGGCTGGTTATGTTTCTGTACCTTGTGATTGGGAGCAGGGTGCCAACGGGAAAGAGCCCACTGCGGGGTCAAGGTACCAGGCGGGAGCAGGGCGCCAAGCGGGGCTTGATTTGTTTACCTGCGTTTCTTATGGGGAATATTCCCAGAACATTCTGAATCTACTAAATGGAAGACTTGACTGACTTGAGTAGACACAGAGGGATGCACCTGGAACCTTTCACCCAACGAAAGGTGCGATCAGGCGCTGGACAATCAAGGGCAGGACTAGGAAACCTTTTCTTGAGTGTGAAATGTATATACTGAGAAGACCTGTGAACGGCCCAAAATTGTACGAGTACCTACTTTTTCGCTTGTGCGCTATGTGTAGGGCGATTAAGAACGGGTTAATGTTATACTACTGTACGAGTGCATGCTACCAGTACATACGTATGCATATTAATTGTATGGAGTATGGAGTGGTATCCGTATGCGAAATATATACCATGTAGGACAGCAGTTGCTCATAGTCGCGCAAGTGTCTGATGCATTTTGTTTTGTTGATTGGTGTGATTCATGTAGCTGTAATTCATGTATTGTAGGGAAATCTCGGAGATGGTTTTCTCTCTAGGTGGGATTTTTTTTTTTTTGTGAACGACTTCTGAGGGTCCGAGAAGGCGATGTGAGGCGCCATACCCCGCACTTACTTAATTTACTTCGGCATAGATAGCGATAGTTGACACTTCGTCTACTATCTCTACTTCTGCTCCTGCGCCTCATGGCAAGGTTGAGCGGTGCACTACTCGGTGCACTAGTTGTCCTATTATGCTAGCGGGTTGGCATATAAATCATGGTGGCTCGTACGAGAGGGTGGGCGTAGTGTTGATTGTACTCAGATACACGACATATAAGATCCATAGGTAGATTGGGGAGTTCCACGCTGGAAAGGGATTCCGGCAGTAGGGTATTGGGATATCGGGGTAATGTGTGCCCACCAATGCCACTCGTCATCAGGTGGAACCCTCTACTGCATGTGAGGCGAGTCAACTCTACAGCGAGGATGTAATACAAGAGGAGTTCCGTGTCATGTCTGAAGTCAGCCACGCGTTCCCGTGCCAGCTGCGCCTATACCTTTAGGGATCAATCAACACGTAGAGATGGACTGCTACTGGACTCCGTGCTGAGGGAGACCCGGTGAGAGTTTGGAAAATATGGGGTACGTGGTGACAGGTGACGCAATAAACGTGCCTTGGATAAGAGCATTACTCCAAGAGAAAAAATGGCACGATGGTTTGACCGACAAAGAGAGGGCCGACATCGGGGTAGGCTATTGGACTGCCGATGACTGCCAGAATCTCGAGGCTGTAGCGAAACGCCATAAGCAGCAGCAGCAGCAGCAGCAGCGCTGTCGTCTACACTAGCAGCGGCATCAGCGTTATCACCAGTACCAGCAAAAGCAATACGATCATCACTACCGCCAGCAGCAGTAGTAGCGGCGGTGGCAGCAGCGCTAGTCTAATTTCCAAGGTCAACAACGAGAGCAGCGACAGCAGTACTACCATTCACACCAGCAACAATAGCGGTACAGTGATCACGACCAGAAGCGACAGCAGCGCTATCGTGACAACCCCCAGATGCAGTAGCAGCAGCGGCTACACGCCATTCAGCCAGACACAGCAGACGTCAACTACGCACAACAAGTATCAGTTAGAGCAGATGGGAGAGGAGCACCAGCCCAGGAGAGAAACGGCCCACTGTCAAGCACAACATCCTTGATGCGATTTCGTCGAGCGAAAAATCCGCGGTTTTGATATTACAACAGCAGCCAAAACAGGTGGTCAACGCTCACGACAGGAAACAGGAGGAGCAGGTAGTGAACGTGGAAGAGGAGTCCGCGCAGGAAGTTATTTTACAACAGAACGATATGGACCTGGTGGAGCGTGAGGAGGAGCGGGTTGGGGGTGAGGAAAAAGGAAAACGATGCGAACCAGGAGGAACATGGACTAGAGGTGATGGAGAAACATCTACATACAGCAGAAGTAGCAGCAGCAGACACAGCGCCAGCAGCAGCAACATCAGGGAGCCACAAGCTTCGACTTCCCCAGCGCTGTGGGCACCCCCATTCCCAGCTGAGCGCGAGGACAAGCAAGGTTGGGAGGACAAGGGTTTGGTCCATCGGTGGGCGAGGTGGTCGACGTTGGGTGGATGGAGGAACGTCTACAGCAGAAGCAGCAGCAGGAGACACTGCTGCAGCAGCAGCGACATCAGCTTGAGCCGCCAGCGTCGATTTCCCCCGCGCCGTGGCCACCCCCATTGCCAGCTGAGCGCGAGGGAAAGCAAGGTGTCAACGGGTTTTGGCTTTTCAGCAGCTTCGTGGACTGGGGGACGGAGCCGGGACGTCGATATCTTACTCGGCCGAGGAGGACGCGGGTACGCGAGAAGAACCAGGTCACTGCCTACAAGATAGAGCGTTCGCTCAAGAAAGGCATGTATTCTTCATTTTTCACTGATCTGATTTTAATGTTCGGTCGTGAGTCTGGTTGTGATTGCTGAATGGTATTCGAGCAACTCCGGTACTCGTATTTTTTTTCACATCGATCGTACCTGGTTAGGCTAACCCCCCCCCCCCTGCCGCGAAGCAATACTATTCTGGAAATTGGGCAGCGTGCGTATATATTCGGTGTTCGGATACACCAAGTTGGTTGATGTAGTTGGACGATGTTGTTCGGAGTAACTACTGGATTGTTTCGGAGAAGCCCCCCCCCCCCCCCCCCCCCCCCCGAAATCGTATCACGTAGTGTGTATATGGTGAGGCACCCACGAGGCAGTTAGTTACATAGTAAACCCATTGTTGTCTCTGAAACTGCCCACACCAGAAAGTAAAATCAGTCCATTGACGCTGTCATCCGTATGCAAGAAAATCCGCCTCAGAAGCGGTTCTTAGCAGGATGCAGCTCACCCTTCATGCGACTCGCCCAACACCTCACGGCGCTTCGCGCTTGGTGCAAGCAGTGTCTGCCTGGCCGGTGAAAACCCGACGTGCTCCGTCCCGGCATTGTAGGGATGGGAGGGTCTATGGTCATACGACCACGGGCATGCATGATAATGAGTACCCCCCCCCCCCCCCTATATTATATACCATATATAGGTTGGGTTGGCGTCGGTTTGGCGACGACACTGTAAAACACGCCTCTCACTGCGTGAGCTAGACAGCCAGGGTACCGTTTTTTTTTTTTTTTTTTTTGCGGTTACCACGGCTAGCGGTCAAGTTAAATCATTTTTGTACGGAGATAACCTTTACTCCGTACAAGGGGGATGATCGTATCACGCAGTAGGTATATGGTGAGGCACTCGCGAGGTAGTTACATAGTATTCCCACTGCTGTCTCTAGAAGCGGCCACACCAGAAATTAAATCATTCACTGACGCTGTCATCCATATGCAAGAAAATCCGCCTCAGAAGCTCTTCTTAGCAGGATGCAGCTCACCCTTCATGCGACTCGCCCAACACCTCACGGCGCTTCGCGCTTGGTGCAAGCAATATCTGCCTGGTCGGTGAAAACCCGACGTGCTCCGTCCCGGCGTTGTAGGGATGCGAGGGTCTATGGTCATACGACTACGGCCATGCGTGATAATGAGTACACCCCCCCCCCCCGCTCCGTCTCGAAAGGGATGCGTGGTCAATGGTCAAATGACTAAGGCAAGCAATAAAGGAGTACCCCCCCCCCCCGAAAGGGTAAAGCACACGCAGGCAAGATGGACGCGATCCTAACAGGCTCGCACCTTGACACTAGGATTAAGAGATGTATCTTGATGAATGTGATAGTACCAAAGATAGAACATGCAGGAGAAGTATGGGAAGGGAACGCGAAACTGGTAAAACAGATGGAAACAGTACAGATGACAGCAGCTAAAAAAAACTTAAGATGCTCAAGTACGACTACAGTAGTAATACAGTATTAAGAGCAGAACTGGGAATGCACCCACTCAAGACAAATAGAGACATGAGAAAGTTGAAATGGCAATATAAAGTAAGAAACATGCCAAAGAAGAGGCTGCCTGCCATAGTTGATAGAGCTGTATGGGAGAAAGTAACGAAAGGGCGAGCTGGATTAAGGTGTGATGGCGTAGTTGAGAAAGTATGGAAGGATGTAAGGGGAAGCCAAGAAGAGGCGATGTCCGCCGGGAAGTTTGGGAGGTACAAGGCAGAAGTAGAAGAAAGGATAGAAACAAGGGAAAGGCTAGCGCTAAGAAACAAGGTGGAATCGGACAAAACACTTAGAGATATACGGGGGATTGAGGGAAGGAATAGGAACGAAAACGTAATTGCACGTACCAATGGACTTCGCGAAAACGCTGAAAACTGCCCTTTCGTGTAGGTGACCTGGACCTGCCAGAAAGACGAAAGAGGTATACCAGTAGCCGGGAAGAGGAGGAAGTAGATGCACAGCTGTGGCAAAGCAATAGAAAGCAATTTTCACATATTAATAGTAGGAGAATGTGAAATATACAAGGAGGAACAGAATGTGCTAGAAGAGGAGATGAGGGAAATAGACGAATGTGACATGGAGGAGATTGATATACTAGATAGCAACGAGAAGACGATCGCTATCCTAGGAGATAGATGGTGGCCACAGGCGGCCAAACAGGAAGGGGATAGGATAGCAAAAAGTTTCTATGTAATGTATGGAAACAACGTAATGAGCGCCCAATCGTTGGAGGTGTCTACTAGGAGTAGGAACGGTGCTCCGTCTCGAAAGGGATGCGTGATCAATGGTCAGATGATTAAGGCAAGCAACAAATGAGTACGCCCCCCCCCCCCCCCCCAGTGCCGCGCCCCGTCATGCAGTTTTGGTTACTACTGTTATTGATGTTATTGCATAAAGTAGGGTCACGTACGTAGGGAGGCGCTATATAAGACTATGGTGCTACTGTCCGTGCGCATACCTATGCATGGTTGATTACTGCTTTAGTTTTTTAGTGGTATGCAATGGGTGTTTTTAGTGGCTGGCTATAGGGAAGACATACCTCTGATAAGCTGTACTGATCACTGATAAAACGACGAGAGATTCGGGGGGTACTATACTCACTTGGGGAAGCATCCTATTCTGGCTTTGAGTTTTTTTTGGATTTTGAAGGGCGACGTGTACACAGCCGAGTGGTTTTCTGGATTAAAGCTTTTGGAATTTGAAGGGCGATGTGTACACAGCCGGGAGGCGGTTGTGCGTGTGTAGGTGATTGCCGTTTGAATATCGCGGACAGAGGTCCGTAGTTACGGCAGTACAGTATGGTTTAGAAATTTGCAATTAATTTAAGTTTTAGGATTTTCGATGAGTTTGGTGTTTCCTCAGCAGGGAGGCAGTTGTTTTGTCCTATGATGAGTTTCGGGATTTCTGTGTTTGAATTGATAGCACTACTACTAGTAGTGCCACGTCAACAGCACTTATGTGTTGGATTATTGTAGACCTATAGCAGCACGGCATTGACACTATGATCATGCAGTGTGCCGCGACTGGGGAGGCTGTAAGACATAGCAGTGGTTGTGCTCAATCGCGCAAATGTCTGATGTATTTTAACTGGCGGATTCGTATGATTCATGTAACTGCAACTCATCTGTATAGATGTCGGAGATAGGTCTGTCTCTCCAGATGTGATTCACGTTTTTTGTTGAACGACTTCTAAGGGTCCGAGAAGGCGATGCGAGGCGCCCTACCTTGCACTTACTCAACTTACTTCGGCGGCAACAACACCAATTGATACCTCGGACACGTTTTCTACTTCTGCTCCCGCGCCTCATGGCAAGGTCGAGTGGAACACCACCTGGGGCATGAGTCGTCCCCTAACTCGTGGCTGTTCTTGAGCGGTAGGCGATAAATAAAGCTCATACTGCATGCACACTGTCGGACGACAGAACAGGATTAACGATCCAACGTTCAAGTTCATGCTGCACATTGTCGGATGGTAAACGCATTAACAATAATTATGAGCAATGAAACGGGAGCAAGGTGGTGCCTTACAGAGGCGGTGCCTTGTTTTCTGAGCTCCTCAGGAGCTCAGTATATCACCCGAAAACATGATTTCGAAGAACGATCTTTTCCCATAACCCGACCAGTAACTATATGCGCTAGTCCCAAATCAACTATACTACTACTGCAGTACAATGATCATACTAACCGGTATACTAGTAATAATAGTTGCTCGCTTAAGGAGCCCAACCGGTCAGAAAATATCGAGCCAAAAACGGAGTACCCCTACTACAGTAGTGGGATGGGGTTTACTAGTAATACGGCGTTTGCCGTCCGACAATGAAGAACAGAACGAAAAAGCGCACATACGTAAGTGAAGTAAGTAAATTAACAGCGTTTATTTAGGCAATTTCATAGAAATCGTTATTGCCCTCGATGAAATGCATTCGAGCGCTGTTCTCTGTTTTTTTTTGTGATGTCGCAGATGGAGTTGGTGACAGTGTCGAGAGAGACCAGCAGGCACCGGCACAAACGGCACCCCAGCAGGCGGGGTTTGGCTCAGACTGAACGTCTGCTTTTTTTCCTTGGAAAACCAAGAAAAAAAAGGCGCGCCTCATTATTAAATCCGAACGGTTACTATATCACGGGGCAGAGTGGTATGCCAGTAGAGCAGTACGATAGCACGGCGGGAGCAGGACGCCCCACCCCCCAACAACCAGCAATAGGTTGCGGCTTGCCTGGTCCATACGGTGGTAGTGTACACGGGAAACCACGTCTGCCGATATCTGAATATCGCAGCATGTCTCCGATCGCCTCTAAGAGCCCAAGACTCACGGCTCCGGTCCCGAACGACGATGGAAGCTGGAAGCCTATCCATCCCTACGTACGGAAATACGCCCCACCCCCCAACAACCAGCACTAGGTTGCGGCTTGCCTGGTGCATACGGCGGTAGTGTACACGGGAAACCACGTCTGCCGATATCTGAATATCGCAGCATGTCTCCCATCGCCTCTAAGAGCCCAAGACTCACGGCTCCGGTCCCGAACGACGATGGAAGCTGGAAGCCTATCCGTCCCTACGTACGGAAATACACACTTCTTTGACGAAGCATGCTGTCACAACGTCATGTAGAATCCAGGTGGTGGTGGGTCAGTAGGTGCAGCTTGCAAGAAATAAAATTTATATGTTTTCTGAAATCGGGGAGACGAAATATACGACGGTAATAAAGTGATCGACAGACGAATAGACAGAACTGTCTGTACCACACAGAGGATCGCAAAACAAAAGCGAATTATAATGTCTCCCCAACAAGCAGTTACAAAGTAATCGACAGACGAACGAATAATCGGAAGATGTCTGCACCACACAGAGGATTGCAAAATCAGAGCGAATTAATCTTTTTCGTGTTGTCGGTAGCCGTGATGCACCAGACTCCTTCACAGCCTATTATTACTACAAGAGTGAGAAGGACGAACGTGACAGATCTGCGGCGGCACAGTGGTCTGCAGCGGGGTTTCTTGACATTTATTGCGCTTGACGGTTACAAAGTATTCGACACTACTACTCGTGGTCATACTGGGCGGGGATGTGGGATATTCGTTGTAGCTCCTTTGTTTTTTTTCTTTATCGCGTGAAATAAACACAATTAAATGCACGGATACATACGACCGCGTACGTACGTAGATTTCGTTCGTGTTGGTTCAGCACTAATCCGTGTTCATCCAGCATGATGCATCGCAGATATGACTACAGCAGGTATTACTGAGGTCGCTTCTGGGCATTATATTTTCATATTGTGGCACATCCCGGCCCAGCAAAAACGCACAGCACACGGCACAGCTCTGCAGCAGGAGCAGCCACACAGCTCTGCAGCATCAGCGCATATATAGCACCGCCATACAATCCGAACCTGCAACCCAAGTACAACCCGCTTCTTGGTGCAGTATGAACTCTCGCAGCCATCACCCTGCAACAGCAGCAATGTCGGCGGCGTTGAGGGGCATCCAGCACTCATGGCTCAACCGACAGCCTCTCGTAGGAACTGGAAATGATCCGCCACAATATTTTCCCGACCATATCGAGCACACACACGCAGCACAACAAACACCATACTGCACTGCACAACCCGGCACATATGCCGTAATTCCAACGCCCCACCCAACTCAAGACCAACTAGCGGATAGTAAGCGTTCCCACGATGGCGACTCACCCGGTGAACCCTGCGGTCCCAGAGACCCGACACGCTTATCGCGTGACTGCTCTCTTGTTCAGCTTGCGCAGCCGGGCTACCGTTCTCAACGTCGCCGGCATTGCTGCTGTTGTTGCAGGGTGATGGCTGCGAGTTCATACTATACACCGAGAACCGGGTTGTACTTGGTTGGGTTGGGGGTTTGGATTGCATGTCGGTGCTATGTGTATGCACTCCTGCTGCAGAGCTGTGGCTGCTCCTGCTACATATGCTGCTGCAGAGCTGTGCTCGTATGGTTGAGCCCCGCGGTTCAACAGCAGCATTATCCTTGATATTGGGCATGCTGTTCTCGTGTCCTCGTATGGTTGAGCCCCTCCTATAGTGTAGGTACAGCAGTATGGGTATGGTATGGTACGTGGTACGGTACGGTGTGGCATGGTGTGTGGTGTGGCACGGCATGTGATATCGTATGTTGGTACGGTATGATGGTACGGTTTTTGGTGGATACACTACATGGAAAAAGCACGGTGTGTAATACGGAAAGTTTGTGGTATGATATGATGGTACGGTGTGGTGGATGTATTATATGGCTAAATATTGCCTGGTGTTATGGTATGTTTCAGTATATACGGTCCGTAAAAGTCGAATATGTCGTACGACTATCACATGTAACGACCTTATATATCGATCATTGGAACGTGTTCGAAAATATAAGACATGAGGACAGAAGGACAGACAGACAGACGGACAGACAGACAGACAGACAGACGGACAGACAGACAGACAGACAGACACATTTGCAATTACCGAAACATAGACTTAGTTTAACATACTGAGAATAAATCCTCAACAACGTGGGGCAGGCAATGGCTCTACGAGAACGTAATATAGACAATTAACGACAAGAGGCTATATACTGTAGGTAACCTTGGTATAGGGGTAGGGGTAGATGAAATTCGCTTATTAATGACTATTAATAATAGAGCTACTGCTGTACACTTCAAGGAAGCGTACATGTTTTTCTTGCCAAAAAAGAGGGGAACGATTCGTATACGGCATTATGATCTTTATCGTGGTGAGAGGGAGATCAATGACAGCCCGCGCTGAGCCATCCCACGGTAGGGTTGCACCCGACGTTCCTGAGCCCCTCACATTAGGAACTCAACATCTCACCCGATACAATACTTGGAAGAAATTCGTTCGGGCTATCCGACCGGCACTTGAATGCGCTAGTCCTAAAACGAGTACACGAATAAATTTTCATCCTAACTGGTAGTTCCTCACTTAAGGAACTCAATTGGTCAGAAACCTTTCGCCCAAAAAGTGCAACCCCTACCGTGGAGTGACTCCGCTGACTGCTAGCAGCTCAGTGGTTCTGTGGTTGTACACATCGAAAAAAAAAAATAGCGGACGATCTACCAGACAGAGGAGATACACGTGGTAACGGGGACCTCACAACCAGTGTCCATGCCGATTCTTCAATCCTATTAATCGAAGAGACACGAATTATTATGTGGTCACAAAGCTACGCCACAGAGATACTAGGTTGCCACGTATGCAGTAAGCACAGCAGTGTGCAATGCAATGCCACGTCATCATACTGGATACGACAGGCACGACATACACATTCTATGAGATAGAGAAACGAAACGAAACAAAAAAAAAAACAAGACGACAAAATCGAAAGAGAAAAAGAAACAAAAAAAAAGAAGAAACTATATGTCGTGCCCCCCCCGCAGGAGATGTGGCAGACACTTGAAAAGGACGAGCTGGAAAAAAAACAGGAAAAAGATTAAAAACACCACGACTCGTCGTAAACAGAGTAAGACTACTACTAGAGGTGGGTGCGAGTGACAGACAGGCGATTCGGGCGCTACCGTGCAGGTGAGCTATTTTTTCAGTCTATAGCTAGCCAGGTACCACTTTCCTATTTTCCGAGATTTGGTCTGATTGGCTTATGGTCCAGGTTAGGGTTGTTCTGATTGGCTCACGATTAGGGTTAGTAGGGTTAGTTCCGTTTGTCTCGTGCGCATTGTGTGTCGATCATTTTCTCGAACAAGTGGTCGGTTTTTTTTTGGGTTCCTCAATCGAAGATCTTTACCCCTACTCTGTACTGTTAGGACCGCACCTGAGTCTCCCGTTTTGGGGACTTAATACTTGTAAGTAGAGTCAAAGCCAAGTTTCTGTGCAGTGCAGTACTATTACGGGGGTCCATAGCTAATAGGACCTATGGTGTACATAAAAACCTAACAATATTTGGTTCTATTTACTATGGTCCCCCGTAATAGCTACCCGTGGGACTCGCGCGAGAGCTCTTCCACTGTAAACGTGGGGACACAGTAAGCAGGACTAAATATGTGGGTCCTATTTGCTATGGTCCCCCGTAATAACAATATTTGGTCCTATTTAATATGGTCCCCCGTAATAAAAGGAATTAAAACTCCACCCGACGCAGCCGACCTTTGGGAACGAGTATTACAGTACTGGGCCCTCTATAGTGCCGGTGCCCGGTATAGTGCCGGTAAACTCTCTGGACACAGACAGCGCCCTCAATAGTGCCGGTCCGGCACTATTACCGGCACTATTGAGGGCTGCCCCGCTATAGTGCCGGTTGGGCACCACGGCGCCCCGCAATAGTGCCGGTTCACTACTCACACAAGCAAGTCAGAGGACAGACGCCACACAGAAAAGAGGGTACACTTGCTGCTGCAGACCAAGCAACACGGAAAAAGACCCGGTTCCACGTCGCCGAGCCTGACTTGAAGGCTCTCACGGAGACTGTCAACATGTTGAGCACGAGCGTGCGCGACGCGCAGCAGCAGGGATCCCGCATCGTAGACGCCGAGATCAGCGAACTGTTGGCAGAACTCGACATCGAACCCGGAAAGCTGGTCGCGGAGGAAAGCGGTGAACGCGATTCAGGGGTGGGCTACCATCGAGGACCACGATGAGGTGGTAGAGGCTCTTCGACTGGACGCAGTGGACGAAATGGCGGCATTGCTGACTGGAACGTACGTGTCTACCGACGGCGAGGAGAAGGACGAAGAGGAGGAGGGCGGTGGCGATGAGAACACGGGGCGCGAGCGCCGTGCTCCACCCACTTATGATGAGCTGTCGCCTCACTTCGGCGTCCTGGAAGCGGCAGCAGAGGAGAGTGGCAAGGGAGACGCGGCGTTCTACCTAACGAAAGCGAAGATGGAGATGATTGCAGCGCATTCCGCTAAACACGGTGCGCCAGGCAAACATGAGAGGGCTTGTCGCGACATAGTGAGGGCGGGGGGGGGTACATGGTTGTTTGTTTTTTGCTTGCGGTGCACTTCCTACTGTCGTGCTTTTCTTGGTTTGTTTGTTGTTTTTTTTTTGGGTGCGCCAGGCAGACATGAGGGAGTTTGTCGCAACGTAGTGAGGGCGGGGGTTTACATGGTTGTTCGTTTTTTTGCAGTGCGCTTCCTGAAACGTCCAAGGAGGGCAACGAGGACTGAGGTTTAGCTTCGTCCACTACTAATACATAATTTCGATCCATTTCGTGCTCTGTTGGCCCCGCAAAGCGTGAACGCCACACCATGAAATCAAACACCTCCTCAATAGTGCCGGACCGGCACTATTGAGGGATATTCGAAACCTCAGAAGTGTCAGACTGGCACTAATGAGGCACTATTATGAATAGTGCCGGTGCCCGGTATAGTGCCGGTAAAATCTCAGGACACACCCCCGCACTATAGAGGGCCCAGTACTGTATTGAAGTTACTGAAATTTCACACGCACGTAATACGTATTTATGTGATATTGCGCAAACGCAAACAGAGATTCTGAAATTCACATTTTTTTTTTAAATCACTTTTACTTTCCAGCCGAACTCGTAGGAGGTTGTACCCTCAGCGATCTTCTGGACAAGCCGTGGTCACAGGTGTCGTCCCTTCCCCCCCCCCGGTACGTGCCTTTATTTTTTGTCTCGGATAGGGTTCACCATTTCCACGGCTCGTCGATTTTCATCGAATGTACTGCTAATAACTCACGCTCTCGCGCTTGCCGCTATTCAATTTTGTGCAAGAAAAAGTCCCTACAAGCATGCACTCGGTGAGACTCGAACCCACGAAATTGATCTTGATAGGCTCGCGGACCACCTACCAAGCCACCGGGGACACCAACTCTGTATCCTATCTATGCTGCTGGGCTGCCTCCCTACTCATGGAATATGTATGCCGTGCCTGTCGTATCCAGTATGATGAAATTGCATCGCATTGCTCACTACTGCTTACTGCATACATGGCAACGTAGCATCTCTGTTGTTGTTGCTGTTGTTGTTGTTGTTGATGATGATGCTGTTGTTGTTGTTGTCTTCACATTAAACCGTTCTTTCTACCCGTCGACATCCAGCACATCCAGTGTCCGTGCCGATTCTTCAATCCTAGAGATACAAGTTCTGTGCTCACAAAACTACGCCACAGTCAGAGATACTACGTTGCCACATACCAAGTATGCAGTAAGCACAGCAGCAGTGGGAAATGCAATGCCATGTTGTTCATCGTACTGGATACGACAGGCACGAGATACATACACATTCTATGAAATAGAGAAACGAAAGGAACCAAAGAAAAAAAAACAAAAACAAAGAAGACAATTCGAAAGACAAAAGAAAATAAACAAATGAATAGAAGGAACAAATTGTCGTGCCCCCCCCGCAGGGGATGAGGCAGACACCTGAAAAGAATGAGCTGGAAAAAAAAAGAAGAAAAACACCACTGCTTGTAAACAGCGTAAGACTAAGAACCAAGGGAAAATAACAGGCAAACCAAAGCACAAAGCACCCTCCAGGTAGCGGCAGCAGTTATTAATAGTTTGTGGTACGAGTAACGTAGCCAAGTTCCCCCTGCTAGTCCGCCTGGTACCTTGCTACCCTGACAGCCGTCTCCGTCCTGCGTGCGTTCGTCAACTGTGCCCAGCCCCTCGGCGTCAGACACTACGCAATACGCAGAGCAGGTTCGTCATCCACTCACGCCACACGACTCCATCAATAAGGCTTATCAATCGAAGAAAGGAAGAGAAAGAAATAAAATGAAAATCACAGAGGATCAGCGCAAGAAGAAAGAAAAAACGAAAAAACAAAAATAAGAACAGAAAAGGGAAGATCACGTTCGCACCAGCTGTACCAGTGGGTGGAACGAGTAGTATACTCATGTTCTGCTTCCTTGTCGGCCTGGTGCCTTGCTACCCTGTCTACCATCTCCTTCCTACTTTCGTCCACCGCAGTTTCCCTTCTACTCCTCCTGTTCCCCCCCGTCTCCGCATTCCCTTGGTCGGTGTTTCTGCCACTCCTCCTGTTGCCCCCCCCCCCCCCCCCCCCCCGATTCCCTTGGACACCACCCACGGCGGATACGCGGTGCTTCCTACTCAACTCAGCCTCTCAGCCTCATGCCACCTCACCATGAACCATTCGGCTGCTTCAAGGATTCCCCGGTACCCCTTTCCCGCCTTTTTTACTGCATTGGACCACAGCGCGGTCTCAACTCCAAACACCAAGGGGGCAAGTTCCGTTGACCCTGCGGTGGCTCGGAACTCCCTAAGGTCTTCGACTATACAAATATGCCAAGTCTTAAACTGTCTGCCAGGTCTCGGGTTCTCCCCACCAGCCATCGTCCCGAACATTACCCGACTGGCTACTCGCTCCTTGCTTTGCCGTGCCACGCCCCCCGCATAGAAGAGCCGCCGTTTGTGGCGTAGCTTTGTGACCACAGAACTTGTATCTCTTCTAGGATTGAAGAATCGCCACGGACACTGGTTGTGCTGGATGCCGACGGGTAGAAAGAACGGTTTAATGTGAAGAACACACACACTCGAGTCAGCGTGCAATCTTCCTTAAAGTTCATACACACTCCAAAAAAGAACAGTACCACCTTACTCGAATCAGCGTGCAAGCTCTCTTGCTTACAGTTCATACCTGGGCACTAAAAAAAAAAAAACAGTACGTGTCAGGTATTAAAATCAAGAAACGTATACGCACGAGTTGTCCTCCAACGCTAACTGTAGTGTTATGAGACAACTAACTCATGCGCCTGGTGGTGCGCCGTCTCGATTTTGCTATGAGGCGCGGGGGGGGGAGCAGAAATAGAAAAAGTGTACGAAGTATAAATTAATAATAGTAATGCTGTAACAGTTATAGTCGCCGAAGTTGTTCGTAGAGTCCAAGCCTGGATGCCCTGACTACCACGTGGTCTGATGAGTTTCTTTATAGTCGTGGTATTAGAGGACAGAGGAGGGGAGAGAGAGCGGAGCCTAGCTCGTAGCTCGGAGCAGAGAACGGAGCAGAGAACAGAGTGCTCAAACTCTCCTCGTGAACACACGGCATAATTCATAATAACGCCTGCGAAGATATACGCAACCCTCTACAACTTGTAACCGTCGCTGCTGGAACGATCCAAACGAACACCCTCCCTGGCTCTTCACAGCAGTGACGAGACCGAAAAGACATTCAAGACTTGCTAGGACCTAAGAACAGCCAACGACAGTCCCGCAGGAGGAAACCCGGCCACCGGGTCAAAACCCCCTGTATAACACATATACTCCAAACCATTGCAATTGAAACAACGGCCGGATTCCAAACGATGACCATGGCCAGAAAATAAAATGACAAGCGGTGCCCTACTCCCCCATGCCCCTCAAAGTAGCGCAGGGTTGGCGACCTGACAAATTAATCCTCGCATCACTCAAACATGGTACTCATCGAATAATGCTCATACCCCTCACTCACCCTCCAAAGGCAGATTCAACAAGAACCTACGATGAGACTGAAAAGGGGTCGCAGCAAGGGATTTCGTCAAAATATCCGCGTGCTGCTCTTCCGAAGCTACGAACTGAATGTCGATCTTCTTAGCACGAAGTAGCTCTCTGACAAAATGAAAACGCACGTCGATATGCTTACTCCGAGCAGAACTAAGAGGGTTTTCAGCCAACGCTATGCCCCCCTGGTTATCCTCGAAAAGCCGGACACATGATCCGCGTAGCTCTGGACAGATAAACGACAACACCGCGCCCGTAAACAAAGCTTCCTTCACCCCTTCACCCAGGGCGACATATTCTGCTTCTGCTGTCGACAACGTAACACACCTCTGCGTACTACTTGCCCAACTGACGGCCGCACCCCCTAGGGTAATTACCGTCCCCGATACCGAGCGCCTATCGTTCGACTTATCCGCATAATCAGCATCACTATACGCAGTCAAATCCAAACCCGAGCCCCGTACAAAAGTCAATCCCATAAACCTGGTCCCGTGGAGGTAAGCCATAATCTTCAAAACTGCCTTCCAGTGCCTCTCCGTTGGGTTGTGGGAGTGGCGCGCCACAGCACGCACAGCGTTCGAGATGTCCGGCCTCGTCATGGTCGACAGCCACATCAAGCTGCCCACAGCCTCCCTGTACGGCCAGTCTCCTCCAAGTTCGCCCTCCTCTCTTGGACCTAGTTCCACACCGGGGGTCGCGGGGATATCAGAGGATGAGTTAACACCAAAACGATTCAGCATGCTCTCAATGAACGTTTTCTGCGTAATCTCCAATGTCACCAGTTCCCAGTCGCGTTTGAAAGCACAACCAGTGTACCAAGTCAGTTCGCCGAGGTTATTCGTGGGAAATTTCATAGCTAGCGCGGCATGGAAATCTCTACATATCTCATCCGATCCTGCGATCACGATGTCATCTACATGAACGGCCATGATCAGTTCTACCTTGCCGTCCACAACCATGCGAAACACACACGGGTCAGACCTACACTGCTCCATTCCGTACTCTACCACGGTCTGTACCAATAATCCGGCCCACTGCCGTCCGCTCTGCTTTAGACCATACAGTGATCTGTTTAGGTAGACGATCTTTCTTGACATGTCACCACACCCACCGTGCAGTTTCATGTATATCTCGGCGTCGAGTTTCGCGCGAACAAAAGCTTGTGCGACGTCTAGATGAAAAATCTTTAAACCATGTTCATTTGCAACAGCCGCCAGAATTTTAACTGACGCTGACGAGGGAGTCGGTGCAAACGTTTGAAAATAATCTACATCCTGCACCTGGCTAAAACCCTTAGCCACAAGTCTGGCCTTTGTCTTTACTATCAAGCCATCCTTATCCGTCTTGTAGGTAAACACCCACTTCGCACCTACAGGTTTCCGCCCTTTTGGCGGCGTCGCGGCTTCGTACGTGCCGGTCGTTGTGTGACCGTCCAACTCAATTTTCATGGCCTCGTGCCACGCCGCTTTGTGTTGAGAACGCTCTACATCTGCTACGGACTGTGGGGGCGGTTCTACGTCTTCCGGGAAACCACTCGGCATGCACACGCTCAACTCCCCTTTGTTCTCCACAGCAGGTCCTCCGGCCATCAAAGCCACTGCGTCCTCCGTCGTCCAGGGCGTACGATCCAGCATACTCCCAGGCTTCGTCCACGACTCGTACGCTGCCGCAAGCAGCGCGTCTGCGGTCCTTTCATCCATCCTTACCTGGTGCACAGCAGGTTCACCCTCCAGGCGTTGGCTTTGACCCCGGGTCCGGCCCCGTACAGTCGGGGGGAGCCGGCCCCAGCTGCTGAGCTCGTGTGCTGGCCTCCCCGACAGGACCGCGGGGGGATCCTCACCGTCCCCTTGCCCGGTGTCGGAGGCTGATGCTGCGCCCGGGTCGTTTCCGGCCCTCCCTGTTGGGACCGAGGAGGCGTCCACGGCGCCCCCTTGAAACGAACCCATCGTCTCGCGTGTTTCGGCCCTCCCTGCCGGGACCGAGGAGGCGTCCACGGCGCCCCCTTGAGACGAACCCATCGTCTCGGGTGTTTCGGCCCTCCCTGCCGGGACCGAGGAGGCGTCCACGGCGCCCCCTTGAGACGAACCCATCGTCTCGGGTGTTTCGGCCCTCCCTGCCGGGACCGAGGAGGCGTCCACGGCGCCCCCTTGAGACGAACCCATCGTCTCGCGTGTTTCGGCCCTCCCTGCCGGGACCGAGGAGGCGTCCACGGCGCCCCCTTGAGACGAACCCATCGTCTCGGGTGTTTCGACCCTCCCTGCCGGGACCGAGGAGGCGTCCACGGCGCCCCCTTGAGACGAACCCATCGTCTCGGGTGTTTCGGCCCTCCCTGCCGGGACCGAGGAGGCGTCCACGGCGCCCCCTTGAGACGAACGCATCGTCTCGGGTGTTTCGGCCCTCCCTGCCGGGACCGAGGAGGCGTCCACGGCGCCCCCTTGAGACGAACCCATCGTCTCGGGTGTTTCGGCCCTCCCTGCCGGGACCGAGGAGGCGTCCACGGCGCCCCCTTGAGACGAACGCATCGTCTCGGCTGTTTCGCCGCCGGCCTCGCCGGCGGCAGGTGCCTGCTGTGCGCGCTCCAGCAGAAATGCGTCCAGGTCAAAACCCCACGTGCCGGGACCGAGGAGGCGTCCACGGCGCCCCCTTGAGAGACGAACCCATCGTCTCGGTGTCTAATTCCCCTACGGGAATGTACTGTGGTGGATCCGGCACGAAAGCAGACCACAAACCAACTCCTTTGGCGTAATACCGAGCATCTCTTGTCCAGGGGTTGAACTCAGATTTTAGCCCACTAAACGATGGCACAGGAGTGTGTTTGAAGGCCAAATGGCGCGATAGAGGCAGATCAAATCCACCACCCAACTCACCGCCAGGGTATGCACCCCATCCTCCTGTCCTCCCATGCTGGTCTGGATGACCCCTCGGTGGGCCAACCTCGACAGGCAACGCAGTTCTTCCGCGTCCAGTTGCTCCCAAATCTGGCGAGGCGCCCTCACGCAAATTTGTCTCTTGTTCTGCTGCAATCTCTCTTACAGCAGTGGGTACCGCCCCTTGTGGGCTCTCCCCTACAGCAGCGCTACCCTCAGCGCTGCCGGACTCCGATCGGCCAATGCCTGCTTCAACAGCAGCAGTAGTCTCTCGTACTTCAGCAGTGGGTACTGCCCCTCTTGGGCTTTCCCCTACAGCAGTGGTTCCTACCTCTGCTGGACTTTCTCCTACAGCAACGCTGCCTTCAGCTCTGCCTGGCTTCGATCGACCGTTGTTCCTCATGAACTCGGTCATCATTTCCCTCATGGCGTTCAGCATCGACGCCTCGCTGTTCTCCATCGCCAGTTCGATCTCGCGTCGCAGCGTTTCAACGTCACTTGGAGAGTCGCGCTCTTCTTGAGCCGATCCCTTCGAGGGCATCGTGGGCTTCTGGTACCAGACCTCAAACGTTCAAGAGCACTAGTGTGTTCGTAGAGTCCAAGCCTGGATGCCCTGACCACCACGTGGTCTGATGAGTTTCTTTATAGTCGTTGTATTGGAGGACAGAGGAGGGGAGAGAGAGCGGAGCCTAGCTCGTAGCTCGGAGCAGAGAACGGAGCAGAGAACAGAGTGCTCAAACTCTCCTCGTGAACACACGGCATAATTCATAATAACGCCTGCGAAGATATACGCAACCCTCTACAACTTGTAACCGTCGCTGCCGGAACGATCCAAACGAACAGAAGTAAGTAAAGTAAGTGATAGGCACGTAGGGCGCCTCGCATTGCCTTCTCGGACCCATCATAGAAGTCGTTCACAAAAAAAATGTCATGTATCCCACCTGGAGAGACAGAACTATCTCCGAAATCTCTACCTGGTATAGAGAGATGGTTTGAAGCTACATGAATCACACGAATCCGCAAATACAAAATCACACCTTACTGGACAACAGACAATAGTCCAATAATCTATTAACAGGTTCCTATAGCAATCAATTGACTGTCCGTTATGGTCCCTAATTCCACTCAATTGAAAGGCGTCGATCTCTATTGTCCAGACAATTGACCACTAAATGGCCCTGATGTCCAGACAATTTCCAATTAATGGGCCTTCTCCTAAATAAATTGTCCGGCCAATTCCAATTGACAGGCTGTCTCCTGAATCAACTGTCCCGACAATTCCAATTGATAGTCGGCCCCCCCGAAATAGTTGTCCGGACAATTTCAGTTAGTAGACTGACGCCAAAATTATTTGCCCGGACAACTCTAGTTAATAGACAGTCTCCCAGATCAATTAGGCCGACAATTCCAATTTATACAGTCTCCAAAATCAATTGTCCGGACAATTTCAAATAGCAGACTGCTTTCTAAATCAATTGTCCGGGCAATTCCAATTTATAGACGGTATTTAAAATCAATTATCCCGACAATTTGGACTAGTACAAAATCTCCAAAACTACTTCAGACAATGCCATTGGTGGGCAGTTTCCTAAATCAACTGCCCGTACATTTCAAAATAACAGTGCACACCAGGTGTAGATTATTTTGTTTCGTGAAACCTTTTTTTAATGATTTACATCTGAGCACATGGGCTAGGTGGTATCAAAACTTCCTACGTGCGGACATAAAATCCGAAGCTAAAGTTGAGGTGTCCCGCCCTTTTCTGCTTGTGCCTTTTGGACAATATACCTATCAATAGACTATTGCCCCTACAGCAGAATCACGAAGTTGTCTATTAACTGGAATTGTTCGGGCAAGTGGTGTCATAGAGACTGCTGTCTAGCAATTGAAATTGTTTGGACATTTGGTCTTGGATACTGTCTAGTAATTTGAATTATTCGGACAATTGATATCGGGTGCTGTCTAACGATTGGAATTGTCTGGAAAAATAATTTTGGAGACGCTCTATCAAATGACAATTGATTTCAGAGACTTGTCCATTAATTGGAATTGTCTGAACAATTGATGTTTGGTGCTTGTCAATAATTGGAATTGTCCAGACAAATGAGCTCGGAAACTGCCTATCGATTGAAATTGTGCTGGCAAATGATTTCGCAGGCTGTCTGTTAATCGGAATTGCTTGAACGATTGATTTCGGTCGATTTACATGAATTAGACTTGTCGGGGCAACTGCTTTGAGATACCGTCTATTAATTGGAATTGTCCGGACAATGGGTTTCGGAAGCGATCTACTAATTGGAATTGTCGTGACTATCGAGTTTAAGAGGGCTCTGTTATTTGAAAGCTGGCAGCTACTTGTAGAACTACATTTGATTTGGTCAGTACACAATAGTACCACCATGCTAGTATTGCCTCTACAACAGGATCGGGAACTTCCCTCTAGACGCAATCATTCAAGGTCCTTTATTGTGCTATATTACGAGTAGTATCAATTCAATACAATTGTCAACATCGCTCGTCTCCCGCAAGTGCTACAAACAGATATCACACATATATAGATATATATCATATCTCACGAACTGCAGCTCGCACGCCAAAAACAGCTTCTCCATTGTGTTCCTGCTTGGCTTGTTGATGCGGTCACCACGTGGATATAATTTTCGGTCGCGATTTTCAGTTTTATATATATATATATATTATCCATCACTTTTACTTCCCAGCCCACTCGTAGGAGGTTTTACCCTCGACGACCTTCTGGACAAGCCGTGGTCACAGGTGTCGTCCCTTCTCCCCCCCGGTACGTGCCTTTATTTTTGTCGCGCATAGGGTTCAGCATTCCCATTGCTCGTCGATTTTCATCGAATGTAGCCAACTCACGCTTTCGCGCTTTCCGCTTATGATTTTTTTATGCAAGAAAAAGTCCCTATGAGCATGCACTCGGTGGGACTTGAACCCACGAAGTTGATCTTGACAGGCACGCGGACCACCTACCAAGCCACCGGGGACGCCGGCTATATATATATTTATTTTTTTTCATCACTTTTACTTTCCAGCCCACTCGTAGGAGGTTTTACCCTCGACGATCTTCTGGACAAGCCGTGGTCACAGGTGTCGTCCCTTCTCCCCCCCGGTACGTGCCTTTATTTTTTATCGCGCATAGGGTTCAGCATTCCCACTGCTCGTTGATTTTCATCGAATGTACAGCTAACTCACGCTCTCGCGCTTTCCGCTAATCAATTTTATGCAAGAAAAAGTCCCTATGAGCATGCACTCGGTGAGACTCGAACTCACGAAATTGATCTTGATAGGCTCGCGGACCACCTACCAAGCCACCGGGGACGCCGGGTATACTATATACATTGTGGTTACTGCCCGAATAAGATGGAATGTCACGTTTTTCTCTGGAAGCAGCTGCCCGAAGGTGGACTGTTCATTTCTTTTTTTTCGTTCGAACCAGTTCGTACATCAATACAAGTATTTTCATTTCCCCATCCCGTTCATTACTTTCGCTCTCCTCTATTCTCGCCCCCTCCTTTAGACTCGTAACTCAGATCCGGACTCGCAGAGCAGGCAGGCTCTTCTCTCCACTCTCCCCACTAAGGTACGTGGTACGCATGTTTACCGCGAGATTGGTTCGGCCCTTTCTTCCTTCGTCGACTCGCGCACGAATTGCTCCTATCTAGTAGGCTAAAAAAGCGCTCTCGATGATAGATAGTTAGTGGATTGCCGTGTTCACTTATTACGTATACTGGTGCCAGCTCGTACTTGAGTACGACTTACTACTGCCTGTAATACTGCCGGAGACACTGCTGCCTGTAATACCGCCGGAGACACTGCCGGAGACACGCATTGAACGCTAGTATTACAGGGGACCATAGTAAATAGGACCAACTCTTGATAGTAAAAATAGGTGAATATATAGGTTTTTGTCTCTACCGCAGGTCCTATTTTCTATGATATAAGGCCCCCGTAATATTAATATTAGCCTCGACGTGTGTCTAAACAATCAATCAATCAAGCAATCAATGCTATTAATATTGTTAATCATACCTGTCTGTGCTCTGTTCTGTTCTGTTGTTGCTTATTTGGTTGCCATAAAAACGATGATGGTGGTGGATGAATCTCAGATAGAGATGGCTTTGTTTTCCCGGCGCAACAACAAAAACAAGGAGGAGGAACAGGAGAAGAAGAGGAAGAAGAAGGAGCAGCAGCAAGAAGGAGGAGTAGACAGCAATGGCATCGTCAAGACACCAACTACTGCTCCTTTTTTTCCTTGCGCGCACGACACTATCACCGCAACCACTGCCAGCAAAAAAAAAACACCAACATCAACACCAACGAACAAGGTGAACGTCCTATTGATATTAACAATACAAACGGGCAAGACAAACAAAACGGTCGCAAAAAAAGAGGCCGACCGCGGCGGTCACACAGCAGTCATCGTTGTCGCAAAAAAAAAAAAAAAAAATCTGTCCTGAGGCTTGGATGGGAGGTTCGTTCGTTGTTGCTGTTGCTGTTGCTGTTGCTGTTGCTGTTGCTGTTGTTGCTGTTGGTGTCTGTTGTTGTTGTTGACGACATGTTGTTGCTGTTATATATATCGTTATTTCATTTCCCTTCCGCAATGTTCAGGCAGAGGGCATTATTCGTTTTACTCGAAACTTTGACACAATATCCGTCGAGCACCTTCAAAGCAAACTCAGCCAATCAATTCTCCTTCCCTGTGTATGCTCGCTTCAACATCTGGTACAAGCTGTCACGGGGGACCATAGTAAATAGGACCTACGCTACACACAACAACCTATATAATTTCCTATTTTTACTTACAATGTTAGGTCCTATTTACTATTACGGGGGACCATAGAGAGAGGTCCTGTTTACCATTGCGTGCGGCGGACCATAGAGGTCCTATTTACTATGTATATAATATGTATGGTTCCCCGTATAATACCACCCCTTATACCCGATGTGTGTACCTGTGCTATATATGATGTCATTGCTGGTTACACCTTGCTGCTGTGATTGTTTTTACGTTTGCCATCGGGCAATGTGCAGCATGTCATTATGATGAGCCTTAACGTTGATCACTCATAAAACATTCGTTCCCAGAAAGAAGAAAACCAAGCAAGGGAAACCGAAGCAAAAAGGAAAAACCTAGGCACGAAGTCTAACTCCCTGGTGTACCCACTTCCTGCTTGACCAAAACAAACTTTGTAGTTGTGTTGGCCATGCGGCAATGTGCAGCGTGTCAGCTTCAACATTGACCACAAGTATTAAATATTCCCCAAAAAAGTGAATTAAACCAAGGGAAAAACGCAAAAAAAAAGGACGAAAAAATACTGACTATCCAGGCTAACAAGGGCACCAACTCTAGCTCCAGTGAAACACCTCATCCTCCCAACCGATATTTATTATGCCCCCGTAATCTCCGCCTGTGTTTCTTTCTGCTCGTTTTCTTCTACAGCAGTAGTACAGCAGCAGTATAGTGTAGAGGTGTGTTGTTTTAAGGAAAAATAACAGTCAGTATCACACGTACGCACGTATTTACTCTTTTTGTTGTATATGCACACACGAAGAAAAAAACGCGGGGTATTTTTTTTCCGGGACGACGCTGCTGGTGGTGACTTCGGGCGCGTCGGGACGAGCGAGCCCCCCGGGGGGGCTTGGGTGCCGTCGCAGGACATCCATGGCCGACCCTGCTGGTGAGACGAGATATCGGCGTTGGACGTGCACACAAACAAACGCGGTTCGATGTGTGCGTGTTTTCACGTTTATATATAACTTTGACGCCTTTTTTGGAAGTCGTGAGATATATATATAGTATATATATATTTATATATATATATATAGCGACCCAAACAATGATGACATATATGTATGTTTGTAGGTTGTTTCTTCTCGTTTCCGGGGATTTCTTCCTGTTGTTCAGGAATGCTTTGAGTGATCAACGTTCAAGCTCGATCAGCTGCACACTGCTGTCGGATGTAAGCATAATAATAGTGATATAAGTAGATGTATATTGGTTTATTCAACCACGTACGAGCAGCATATATATGTCATGGGGGCCCAGAAGGTGCGGGCATGTATACATATATATATAGGATCATGTTGCTCGTACCGGTGCCATGCGACTCTTTGCGTTCAACCGTTGTAGTTCGGGACACGAATTTCTGTCACCCCCCCCCCCCCCCCAATAATCACGCATTGGCCATCGCTGTCGCTGTACATCGTTCACCTGTTGTGCTGCCGTCAATTGTTTCCCCTCTGGTGTCCCAAGAGGGCTATAAGTATAAGCTGCCATTTCTACACGTCACCATCCAGCACATCCAACGAGTCGAACATTAGCAAACATACAGCAGGTTTCCTCACGTGTTCCATGCAATAAGTAGCAGAGGTACTCCGGTTTTGAGAGCGCCCTCGTGACAGCAGAGGCCGGAACAAGCGCTCTTAGCTACGAATTGCGCTCATCCCTATTATTATTATGCTTGTGCTGACTGATTGATTGGTTGTGATTGATCTTCGTCCGGGACCAGAACGAAAAGGCTCTTAAAACTATTTAATAGAGCGAAAGCACGATCGTTCGTTACTATTACGGGGGACCATAGTAAATAGGACCAAAATTTGTTATTAAAAATAGGACAATATATAGGTTTTGATGTATTCCATAGGTCCTATTAAATATGGACCCCCGTAATATTCAATACTGCATAGTACAAGACATGCATCGGGAGTTGAAACTTTTGTCCACAGTTGAAACTTTTGTCCACAGCGGCTCCGATATCCTTCATGTTTTTTTTTACCGAGATCTTTCCGGGCAGAAATATTCCTCATCTGTATGATCTATTAATAGCGCATGTTACAGCAGTCCACTGCAGGTGTATTTACTTATTTTTTTATTGGGTGGGTGTTTTTCTTGCTGGTGTAGGACGCTTATATTGCTACGGCGGTATACGGGTATTTTGTAACGGTTGAATTTTCTGAGAGGTCACTACGTTGGTTATAGTATAGGAGTTCTATACCTGATACAAAAAAAATGCCTCTGGGAAAAGCTAAAAAAAAGTGCGACCTGATACACAAGGTGTGTGCTATATCAATAGTAATCAGGACCAAATTGGCTTAGTAAGGATAATATATATATACTGGAATATGTAGGTTTTTGTGTACATGCAGGATCCTGGTTACTATGCCCCACCGCAATAGGTGTATAATGATATTCCAACGATCCTAGATTAAGACAGGAGTCTGGGTCACAGTCAGAAAATATTTTGGGCAAGAAAAAAAAGGGAATGTATGGTGTTACGGGGGGGCATAGTAAATAGGACGTACGGGACACACAAAAAAACTATGTATTCATGTATTTTTACTAACAATATTTGGTCCTATTCACTATGGTCCTCCGCTCCCGTAATATTACGGGGGGCCATATTACGTAGGACCTACGGTACACACAAAAACCTATATGTTTCGCTATTTTTACTAGCAATATTTGGTCCTATTAACTATGTATGGTCCCCCGTAATAGTAGCACGCCTCCGAAAATGCAAAGTTACGATAGGGGCAGCTCGTACGTACATTATTTTATTGTGTTTTTGGGGGGGGGCTCCTTCCTCACATGAGGAGTTCTCTACGTTACCCAAACACTGACCTCAGAAAGAAACAGAAATGAAAGGACGAAAACTCGACGAACCAATTACAAGGCCAACTCGCAGGTATACACCGAAAAAAAAACTGCGTACTATTACGGGGGATCATAGTAAATAGGACCTACGGTACACACTAAAACCTGTATATTTTGCCTATTTTTTCTAATAATATTTGGTCCTATTTACTAAGGTCCCGCGTAATAGGCCAAAACGATGCCGGGTACACTAATAGTGCCTCAGTTGAGGAGCCGCCTCGCCGTCAACCAGAAAAAAAAATGTCAAAAAGAGTGATATACCTGTCGTACCAGGTGTCTCGCAAAAAAAAGCGTGTATTTACTACAGCCAGTAAGTCTATAACGACATCCACCAACCCTGCATCCGCTTTCTCTCTCGCGCGCGCGGAAAGAATAGACGTACACCCGAAAAACACGGACTTCGTACACGACAACAAGCTTTTTCACGAAGTCATCGTTCAGCTACTAGAAAAGCTGAGTCGGCACGACTCATTTAAGTCACCAACTATTACGGGGGATCATAGTAAATAGGACCTACGCTACACACAAAAATCTATATTTTTCCCTATTTTTAGTAACAATATTGGGTCTTATTTACTATGGTTCCCCGTAATACCAATACTTATTGGCCGGGTTGATATTACGGGGGTCCACAGTTAATAGGACCTATG
Organism: Macrocystis pyrifera; assembly: GCA_031763025.1. Classification (NCBI taxonomy): domain Eukaryota; class Phaeophyceae; order Laminariales; family Laminariaceae; genus Macrocystis; species Macrocystis pyrifera. The sequence goes on along the minus strand of JASSKH010000011.1, from coordinate 4,637,270 downwards.
GTATACATGAAAACCTATATATTTACCTATTTTTACTAACGATATTTGGTCCCATTAACGATGGACCCCCGTAATAGTTGATCGTTGCCCGGACGTGCCGACTATCCGACTTGTTAGGTTTGCATACTTGTAGTAAGGATTGTTGAAGTTTATGATACTTTTTCTTTTCGGGCGGGATCCCCTCGACCAGGGAGGACTTATTTGACTCTTGAATGACGCGGCGTACTCTTTATTGTGTCGTACATGCTGGCACAGGCGGAACACAGTAGACGGTCAGTGGACGAGCCGTCTGCACAGGGGTACCCAGCAGCTCCCACCCCCGGACGAGCCACCTTCCCCTCAAGATCAGCGATCCCATCGACACAATACAACAAGTATTGAGGGAAGAGGAAGGGGAAGAGGAGCAGGAGTAGGAGCAGGAAGAGGGGGAGGACGACGAGGAGGAGAAGTAGGAGGAGAGGGACGAAGGAATCCAACAACAGACGAGGCTATGTGGGACAGCGAAGACGACTACGACGGACCAGCCGGCTGGGGAGCAACGCGGATGTATGAGGCATCGTCAGCAATGGCGCGCTCTGTTCTGTTTCACCCGTCCGGGCCATACTAAACAAAATGTCTGCATCTTCTAACCCCTATACGACCTTTAGAGATGAAGGAAAAAATTGGGAAAAGGTGACGGATTAAATCATCGGCTACTAATTCCAACCCCGTTTAGGGTTTCAGACATAAACATGGTTGAAACGAAAAGTGACGATGATTACAGCGAACCCGAGTTCCTGGGGGGTAGGAGATGTTGTCCCAAGTGCAGCGCATGGGTACATGCCGTAAACGTGCGCGGCGTGGTGATCTGTGTACCGCTGCGCACTCTTCTTAGAAGATTGACAAATGTTTTTGTACGTACGGAAACCCGCCGCCACGGTATTTTACGGTATACTAGTGTTGATACAAAGTAGTGGTCCCTCTTTAGTGCCTGTGAAATCGCTTGGCACAGATGGGACTCACCAGCGTGGTAGTGGTGGTAGCAGCTATATATCAGCCCTGGACTTATCGAATACCGGTACCAGGTGCCATCAGGTTTCTTGGCTTGGTTTCTCCCTGGATTTTCTGCTCCTTCTTTCTGTACGATGAGCTGTTTTTTTTTTGTCTTTCTGGTCAGGAACATAATCCTCGTTTTGAGTCTGATGTGAACATTAAACGCATATCATATTCTCGGCTAGAGTAGTGTGAGTGATCGATTCCAAAACTCATGATCCAGCATTGTCGGATAACAAACGTGAAAACTACAATGTACCGGGGTATGCCTTGAGGAGTAGGGATGACCTGTCCCTTGCTATAGAAAGAGAATATTTGAATCTTCAAGGAGCGCCTCTTGCAGATAACATCGGTTACCTCACAGGCAGGTATTTAGTTATCTCGAGCCGGTTGGCCCCATGGCTTGGGGATGGAGCCTGGATGGGGCTTTCAAGGCAAACACATGGGTAGGATATCGTAACGGAATCCCCGCATAGGCGTGTGTATGCGGCCCCTGAGATAGATCCGGCAGCCCGCCGCAGAGGGAAGCACTTCAGCCGGTGTCGAATCGTTTGATTGTTGTTCAAGCTTCAGCTCTAACAAGAACATATGAAAGAAAATGGCGCTCATGGCCAGTGTTGGTCATGGGTCTTGTCCAACAGGACGGAGGGAGGAGAAGAAAAGAGAAGTGAAGTGAAGTGGACGAGTGTGCGTGTGCACGGTCGATCTATCACAGAGCTCTCAAGTCTCAAAACCCCCAGCATGCGGTAAAAACAAAAACTCGAACATAAAACCTCGGCTGAACTCGAAACGGTACTTCGGGGTTTCTGCCGATTTTATAAGAAACTAAGAAAGCACGTCAGCTGTGAGTTCAACCGATCGGCAGATCGGTCGATACTCAACTTTGCAAGCTGCGTGAACCGCGCGCGTTTTCCATTATTTCCCTCGCGATTGACTACTGGCCAGAGACTCCCCTGGATGCCACCAGGGTCGACGAGACGATAACACTTACGGCTGGTTCGATTTAGCAGATCCAACGGAGTTCCACCGCATACTACTGAATCGGTATTGGACATACCGCACTGCTTGTACCGTCGTAGCACTTTATACTGCTGGTGTGGCCAGCAGGCACTCACTACAGGCGACTATGATACCGAGCAGCGACTCGGTAGAGACTACTAGCTGCTGCTGGGCAGCATGGTGGCTGTCCTTAATACGACCCCTCGATGGAGGCGTGGTCAAACTTGCTACATTTAACTATCGAATTTGGATTACCCTATACACCCAGGTTTTTTATGTACTCTTGCTTGATTCTGATCACAAATATCATAACCTACCCCGTTCTATTTTCTCGAAACTTTCAACTCTTGTTACTCGATTAGTGTACTTCTCTGTACTACTTGTCGGCATATTTATCGTGCGAATCCGTTGCTATGTCGCAATAAAAGTTTGATCCTCCCCGGCGTCGCAACTACATCAACCGTTCCTGCTTCGCTTATGATGGGTGACCAACCCTTGTACAGCTACGGCAGCAGCAAGCATTACTTGGCAACACACAAAGGCATACCATTGCTGTAACAGGTTTGAAGAATGGACGAGCATGCAAACCGCAAAAATTATCACGCAGACCTTGGAACCCGCGCGGGTCTCACTATACATGTACCAGACAGGCAATACTCGGCACGATATTACTACGCCGTACGCTAAATACTACGACGTCGTAACTGGCCGTAGGTTTTTACTTTTGAAAGGGTACCAATCGAACAGCAGTGTTAATTATCATACTTTGCTGTTGAAACACATTTCAAACTGCTATGGTGTTGTACTGCTTAAAGGGTAATTGAACAGTTGAAGACAGATTTGTGTCAGAGAGAGACAGAACGTATTACTGCGAAAAACTCACAATTGCATCTCAGCAATACATAACATTTCAACGATCAGTTTGCTGACCGACAACATAGAAATATCTACGTAGCAGCCTACCACATTTGTGCCCCTCCCTCTTACAAAGAAGACGTGTGGTGCTACAAATAAATCCTGCACAAATAGACTAGCAGCCGAACCACGTTTCTGCCACCCTCCCATACAAAGAAGACGTGCGGTGCTACGAACTACGAGACAAATACATCTTGCGGTTAAGTGGACGCCACCCCGCGATGCAGATGTCCCTCCGAGCGATTCAGATGATGTCCAGCGACCCCAGAACCGACGTATACTATTAGTACAAGGAAATCTAATGCATACTATTAGTATGAGGAAATCTACAGTAGTAACAAGGATTTCTAATACAAGGGACCGTTGAGCCTTCATCTTTGTTTATAAAGGCTCCTTGTCTTTCCACGCCAGGGTGGTATTAATACCAGGTTTTGGACAAGGTTGCACACGTTGAACAGGTCATCGATTCCCACCTCATAACCTAGATCCTTCAGGGCAGACATGATAAGGGTGATGATGATGATGATGATAATGATATTCTCACATTAGCTCACTTTCCTGAATCCCACTGCCTGTGGTCACAAAAACAGGCTGCAACCAAACTGCATCTCGACGGGAGAAAACGAAATCGTGTCACAGAGTCGAGCGGTGCGTGTGTCATGCATGATGGCGTAGTCTCGTCGGGCTCTCCGGCCGGCATAGCTTCTGTTCCTCGAAAGGCTGCTCACACTCTAAAACATCATGTGTTAGTTCGTTCTGTTCTCAGATCAAACAGGGCCATAGGCCTTGTGGCACACATTCACACGCTCAAGTTCCTTCAGTTCGTTGTAAAGACTGCTACCTGCATTCCCGCTGTTCCACCCAGCCTGCGGAACATACGCCTGGGCCATCTCCTAGTTGTCTCAGTCGGTACTCTTCTGGTGTAGGGGAACACTGCCGGCAACAGGACGGGCTATAAGAAGCTGAAGGGGTGGAAACGGGTTGTGACCGTCTACTCACATCCCTACGGTCTCCGAGTTCAATTCACATTGTTCCCTTTGCCTACATGCCACGCCCACTTCTGGAAACCCCTCGGATCCTTGGATTACCACCGTAACATCCTCCCCAGCTGGTCTAGCCGATTAAGGCAAGCCACGCGATATATCCTAGACGGTGGACTCGAGGTATTATATGCCAGCCAAACTGAGGGAAGAAAACCTGACCATTTTTTTTTTCCCCAGAGGAAAGGCTGCCCCCCAGTACGCACACTACATGCATCGCCTTGCTCTCTTAACTCGGCGTACAATGTGACGCCCCCTCCAACTAAGTTCCTGAATGCTCGCTTGACTCCTAAACTCACTGTCGTTCCCCCGACGTACAATACCTGTACCACCTAACACTATTGTGCCAATCGATAGGAAAGATCACAATCGTCGTGCCTCCAAGATGAAAACTAGCCAAAACAGAATGTCAGAGATCGGAAGGAACCCCGTGCCTTCGGACAATAGACTCCTATTGCCCCCTACTCCCGCCATAGATACACAGATCGCGACGGTAATGCGAGATGACAGGGTATTTTTGGCATGACTTCAACGCAGCAATCACCTGGCGCCAACCAAAACAATGAACTCCTGCAAATTCGTATTGCCGTCGCGGAGCTAAGTGGGTTAGTGTTCCCAAGTGCCGCTGGCCTAGAACAACGCCCCCCAGCGGCATCCAGCTCATCCTCCCCAACTTTGAACAAGCGCTTCAAGAATCGCCATACCGGAGCAATAGCGTAAGATGCTCCTCGTCCATCAACTTTCCTGAAGCCCCGAAGCCGACACCACCAAGACAGGTGAGCCGGTGTTGCGGCTGTACTCGAAGATAGACCCCGGACCAGCTGCTCGATCTTCGGTCGGCTGTTCGAGGGGTGGCGCGAAAGACGGAGAGAGGGCGTGAAAGACGCAGTCGCGGGCGTAGGCACAAAAACACGCGCCCATACACCCAGCACCATGCCCGAGGGACGGCGAAGGAGAGGGAGAGGGAGAGAGAGAGAGCGAGAGAGAACTAGGGAGGGATAGAAGGAGAGATCAATTGCGAAACCGCGCGGCCGCGGCCCCACCCTCGCCTTCCCACTCCGAATCCCCTCATTTTTGATGCCGTCAGCTCTTCCCAATCGTTGTCGGCGAAGCGGACGCGCCAAAACGGCGAGTAAAGTCGTAGACCAGCCCGGGCCGCCCCGCACGCCCCATTCTGCCCTCGACCGGCTTGATGACTTTGTGCCGATCGCGAACTTTCTCATTGCCTCCTTCCTACTCAGCGCGGGGCGCCTTCTCGCCCCCTCGTCTGCGGGGCGGCTCCGCTCGCTGCTCGGATCATACAAGTTCCACCACGTGTGAAACGTGTCCAACTGCAGCGGAGTGAAACTTGCCCAGTGACTCCGCCTCCGAGAACCAGTCCGACGCCTCCCCGTCGAGGTACCCGTCGCGGTACCCTCACCTCGCGACCCCCGGTAGCGCTGACCACCCTCCTCCTGTCCAGTAGCGTGTACATTGGTGCTGCTGTAGTCGAGTACCCTCCGAGCCCCGGGTCCGGTCCCCACACCATCTGCGCGAACTCGTCCCCCATGGGGTGCCGAAGATCGGATGGCCTCATGTAGAATGGCTTCAGCAATGCGGCGGAGACCGTCCTGGAGTGCGTCGCTCCGCCCTCCATTTGGATGACGACGCTCAGGCCCTCAATCACCACCCCCACCACTGCTCGTTCCGGCGGCTGCTCGCTATGCTGCAACCCTTCCCTCCTCGTGGGGGGTCCACCCGAGCTACCCCAGGGTACTCCCGAGGTCATCCCACGACCCGTTGTCGACACCGCTGACGACGCCTGCTTTCTGTATCGCCGCCTCCTCTTGGACGCTGCCCGTCCACCTCCGTCGACGGCGAACGTACCGACACCGTGCGGAAGGGAGGGGCCGGGTCCGCCACCCGAGGTGCCCGCACCGCTCGAGTCACGTGGTCGGGGCCAGCTGTCTGTCAGTCAAGCCCCCTTCCCCAGATGTCTGAATTAAGACGGCGCCTTGGTGAGTCTGAGGGATGCTGTCAACAAGGGCACCAAGCAGCGAGGGCGCAGGGGGCGGGCGTGGTCTCAGCATGGGTGGTTTCTGCGAGCATGGTCCGGTGGCGTGCGGCGTGATCATGACTCTCATGATAAGTTACTGGGCGGTCGAGTCGACTAAGACTTAGGCGATTCATGTCATGAAAAGTCTTGTTGCTGTAGCTTAAATCAGAGTATAACCACCCCTCGGCTATCTCGGCTACATGTTCTTGAACGCGCTAATCTAGCCATACTCACCACCCCCCTTTGTGCACTATCCACGCAAGGGAGAGCACGAAAACGCTGTATCGGTTGTAAAATACCTACATATGTGGACTGGATACCGATCATAATGATGTCTCGACCAACTATTACGGGGGGGCATAGTAAACAGGACCAAATATTGCTAGTAAAAACAGGTAAATATATAGGTTTTTATGTACACCATAGGTCCTATTAACTATGGACCCCCGTAATACTAGTTTCTCGACCCTGTACGCCCATTCCTAAACCGGAGTCAATGAGCCCGCATGAGCACGAGAACGTTGTAACAATACCAAAAACCTAAATAGGGGTCGGTACATCTGGAAAGATTTGCACATCATACAGGTACCGTGTTGAAAATAGCATTAAAAACCATCGCGCGGTACAGGGGAACAGTATGATTACCGCGCATTGGGCAGTTCCGGCGGGGATGAGGCAACACTGCATTGAAAAACGTGGCTGCCACGGTTCCAAGCTGTGGCCCCGAATGGGGAGGCACAGCGGACACGATAACACTGCGAACGGGCAATGCTGGGTATTGGCGGAAATGTGTGCAGCGTGTGGGTACACTGTTGATTTTGGGATCAGAATGCCCGCACGTTGTGGCAATTGTCCCGTTACACTGGGAACGGGCAATACTGGACACTGTTAAAAAATGGTGCAGCACGCCGATTCGTAGTTGAATGTTCGTACAGCATGCCCGTACAGTTGATGCAGTGTAGCCCTACGTAGTCGCAATTTCGTGCAGTATGTCGGTATACGTCAGAGGAGCTTACAACACTGGACGTTACTGAACAATTCCGCAGCATGCCGGTACTTTGTAAACAAAAGTGAACAACTAGATCGAACACGCGGCTAAAAAGTTATCCATGCGTGAGTTCATGGTTGAATGTTCGTTGGCCTGCCAGTACATTATTACCAAGGCAGTACTACGTAGCCAGTTGTTGAAATTTCGTCCAGCATGCCGGTGTATGTTAGAGAAAAGTGCAACACTGGACGTTGTTGCAAATTGCGCAGCATGCCGGTAAATTTCTAACTAGACCGCAAACGCGGCTAACGAGTTCTGACAACGAAAGTTGATAAAGCAAACCGAGTCATATTAATGCTGCTGTACGGTCAATACGTACACGGACGAACCCCGAACATGACTGCCTGCCTGTCTACGACAATCAAAATCTAATCACGAAAACGAGCAAGCGACAGCGACCCGTATTTGCAGCAGTATGACACTTACTGAGATAAGGTATCTCGCATGCTGCGGGTTCCTGTACGACTGCAGGTATTCAGTATACGAGTGAGCATCAAGCATGGATACGAAACATGCAGCTTGTGGACGGGTCTAGCGACGATCTTGCGGTAGGTGACGCCGTCATCATCACATCTTATTCGTCTCCCGGAAACGAGCAATCGACAGCGACCCGTACTTGCAGCAGTATGATACCTACTTACTGAAATAAGGTATCTCGCATGCTGCGGGTTCGATTGCCAGCAATTCAGTATACGCGCGAGCATCAAGAATAAATACGAAATATGCAGCTTGTGGACGGATTTAGCGACATTCGTGCGGTAGGTGGTGCCGTCAGCAGCGTCTCTTAATAGTCTCTTCTCGTCCCCGTGCTTTCCTCTGCGGGTCCTCTGGCGAGCAAACCGGCGGTACGGCCTTTCACTGATTCCTTCACTTCTCTTCTCGCCCCTGTTGGCGTACGAACGGGACTGGTCTCATGCCTCGTGCGCGAGGATTGCCTCGCGTCGCTGTTGGCTAGCATAGTCGGTATTTCGTTGCATAAATTGCTGTTATATTTATTACGATGCCTGTACTATTCATGAACGCGTGGTTCACTCCTCGGGTGCTGTCTTTTCCTTATGTTTTGTATCCAGTATATATGATTTAGTGTGATCCGTATGGGGGACATTATTTCATCTAGGAGGGCGTCGCGAACAGGTATTTCGTTGCCTAAATCGCTGTTGTGTTTATTACGATTCCTGTATTATTAATAAGCGTGTGGTTCACTTCTCGGGTGCTGTCTTTTCCTTATGCTTTTTACCCGGTACATATGATTTAGTGTGATCCGTATGGGGGACATTATTTTAACTAGCGGGGCGTCGGGACTAGCCCCCCCTCCCTCGCCGCCTGAGTTTTCAAAGCTCAAATGTGACGAGGGGTGGGCGCTGCGCACTAAAAAGAGACTATGTGCCGCGGCAGACTGCAGGATAAGTTCATCCACTAAACAGACCTGCGTTGAACACATGAAATGAGTGTGTGGGGCTATTACACTCACGCATGCCGAAGCTCAGCAGAAGACGGACTCTGCTAAACGAGGTGCAAGCCACCCCCCCTCGCGGGGGGGCGGGGTCAGCTCTCATTCAACTATACTAAACTCCCACGGCGTGCAGCCGCAAGACCCACACGGTGTCCGCCCGCGATCCCGCTTGGGGACCGTGGCGCGAACCGATCGTGACCTACCGAAAGTTCCTCTGAACGACGGACTCGGTCACGACCTCCTCGCTGCACGTACCGTCGAACTCTTTGCTCAAAGCCAGGGATCACTATTGCTGTGCGTATTGGTCTAGAATTCGGCATAGGGAACCAAGAGCAACCCCGCCCCCCTCTGAATCAACCAGAGGGGGCTTGGTGTCGAAACACGGCGCAGAAATATGATGCGTTACACGGGACGCGGGATAAATCTATCAAACAGAATCCCGTCGGGCGCGTGTGAGGTGTACGCGAGACTAGTACACTTGTGCATACCGAAGCTCACCCAAGGACGGACTCTGCTGAACGACTCCTACCACGCAGCCCTCTCTCGAGGGGGGTGGACTCAGCCCTCGTTCACTCGTGCTACACCTCTCACAGCACAGCCTACGGATTCGGGGCTAGTCATCGCCTCTGCGGTGGCCACCCTCCGTGGGTACTGTGCTATCTTATCTTCAGTGAAAACTCGGGAGCCACGGCGCCGAGCGACACGCGGACGGGGAGTAAACCCGCCGCATGCCGGAGGCCGCCGTGGCCGATACCCGCTCTACCATGTCCCGTTCGTGAGTGTAGCGTTTGGCTAGTGGTGTCACTACTTATCGGCCGTAGTGTATTGAGAGATACAAGGGACGAGTCTACCCACCAAGGAACCATGGTGATCAAGGTAAAAAGGAAAGTCCCCAAGACCCCCCTCACACCTCAGGAGAAACCTCGACCAGCAGGAGCAACATCAACCAGCAGGATTAACATCAACCAGCAGGAGCAACATCAACCAGGAGGAGCAGTCGGATGGCAAGCGTAAGCATTGCGCATACGACGTTTACATACGACTACGTATGTACGGTATAATAAGCTGTCGTCAGGAACTCGTGCGCAGCAGCACAGCCCCGGTCCTCACGCGCTTTAGGCGTACAAAGGTCGCGCGATCGAAGTAGCACACACAGCTTGCAAAGATGAGTTTGGACGAAATCCTCGATGTCACAGCTATCACGGGGGACAATACATAGTAAATAGGACCAGATATTGTTAGCAAAAATAGGTAAATATGAAGGTTTTTGTGTGTATCGTAGGTCCTATTTGCTATGCCCCCCCGTAATAGCTGTTATTTTTGTTTTTTCATAAATATGTAGAACACGATCGCGAACAGTTTGTTTCGACCGTTGGAGGACCGAATACCTCACCTCAGATGAAATCGATGCTTGGAAACGTGCGAACAGACTTCGTTGAGCATGTTATTACATGTCTGAAGGGGAACAGAGCAACACCACTGTTGTGTCCGTGGGAGCTTGCATGGTGGTTGTTGTACGGTTGAAATTTGTAACGAACAAAGCGCCTGGAACCACGCGAAAAACACACTTCGCACCTCGTCCTGTTTCTTTTTGAGTCACTCGCATGCCCTACATGCTCTGAAGGAGTTATCTACTGAGCTATAGGGGTAAAAACAGATCGAATACCCAGCCCAGAATAGTCCTTATAACACTCTCCCCCCCGTACGCTGACCTACCCCCTTCGTTTCAATGCCTGGGCACTAGGGAGATACGTTTTTGAGGACGCACGCGCAAGCGTTTCTACTATAAAAGAAAGGTTCGAAGTGAGATTCGAACCCGTATCCTCGACGACGTCAAATGTGAAGGTGTAACCTATTGAGCTATAGGGGTAAGTAAAAAATCGATCGATTACCCAGCCCAGGGTAATCCTTATAACAGTACTGCCTGTCGCGGTCGACGACTGGCTCCCGTCGTACCGACAAAATAAAAGTCCTTGGGAGAGTGCCCTCGGTGGTTGGTCTCCGCACCCGAAACGAACCGATATAATTAAAAAGATCATTATGTTTAGGGGCAGAGTAGTAGCGCCCAAGATAACGCCTCCTTTTTCTCGGATTAGTTTCCAAGCTGATTTTCTCGACATCGGGATAATACATAGAGAGTCTATTATGGGGGACCGTAGTAAATAGGACCTACGGTACACACGAAAACCTATACATTTCCTATTTTTGCTAACAATATTTGTTCCTGTTTACTATGCTCCCCCGTAGTAGAGCAAACTAACCCAAAAACTGCTAATAAGCGATGGTCTTTGGAAGCTACGGAAAAATCTCGACGTGTATTAAGAGGTCTTTCCGAAGCCTACACCATATCCCTTGCGTTGTACGTAGCCCTCCCTTCTATTTTGTTGTTATTGGAGAAAATCGTCCCGGAAACCCATCCCATCAGGACATGCGTATCACCTTTGCGTGTAACGTTGATTCGAGACATTTCCCAGGCCAACATCGAACTCGTCGTCGTGTCTGACCCCATTTTGGTTTTGGAGAAAATCGGGTCGGAAGTTTGCCTCAGAGGGGTTGTCACCTCGCATGTCTTACTCGTGGAGACGTGGGGTGACCGGTTCCCTTGAAAAAAACATACCACCACTACTGTAGATACTGTTACAAACGAATGCGAGTTTCTTATTTCCACCGTACCAAGATATAGAGACCGTCGTGTCTGACCCCATTTTGGTTTTGGAGAAAATCGGGTCGGAAGTTTGCCTCAGAGGGGTTGTCATCTCGCATGCCTTACTCGTGGAGACGTGGGGTGACCGGTTCCCTTGAAAAAAACATACCACCACTACTGTAGATACTATTACAAACGAATGCGAGTTTCTTATTTCCACCGTACCAAGATATAGAGACCCCTTTGTTGGGAACTATAATGGGTCGAGCCGGGATGGTACCACAAGTGGGGGGGCAATCACGGTGCCGGATAGGAAGGGTAAACATGTAGACAAGGATTAGAGCATTGAACAGAGAGTGCATTTGGGGTACCTCCCGGGAACATCTGATATGTTCCCAGGAGAAACATGTCTGTTCTCTCTAGTATCCCAGACGATTATATATAACCATCTCGTACCCCTCCCACACTCAACCAATTTCGAGCTGACTGTGAATCTGGATTCTACAACCGACCGTGATTCTACGACCACGGGTTTACGACAGTCGATCGAGACCGACGATTCTGCAAATTCTCCAACCTACGCACACGAGTTGACCACGGGTGCAAACTAAATGTGCAGAGATTCTTCGAGGAATTCGTCGGTCAACTTGAGGTGCATCAAAGATGGCGACCAATCTGATTTCTACAGGCACCTCAAGGGGATGGATTTCGAGGCGAAGAAATCGTCCAGCTCTCAATACATCAAAAGACGCAGAGGGAAGGCGGTTTCGTTGTATGGGGCTCATTCGCGATCGGTGGTTTCAGTGGTTCAGCTCTCTGCTCAACACTAAATCGCCAACGCTCGACCCGAGTATCGTGGAAGATCTCAAGGTATGGCCCCCGTGCACACTTCTCGATGATTTACCTTCGATCTTTAAGGTGAAGGTAACAATCAAGAGCATGTGTTACGGTAGGAATCCAAGGACCCGAGGAGTTTCCAGATGTAGACACGGCATCAAGACAAAGAGGATAATGCGAATTGAACCCGGAGTCTGCGGATGTGTGAGCAGACGGTCACAACCTTTCTCCACCCCTTCAGCTTCATATAGCTCGTACCGTTGCCGGCAGTGTACACCGGACTGAGGCAACTAGGAGATGGCTCAGGCGTACGTTCCACAGACTGTGTAGAACAACGGGAATGCAGGTGGCAGTCTTTTCAATGAACTGAAAGAGTTTGAGCGGGTGAATGAGTGCCAGACGGCCGATGGACCTGTTTATTCTGAGAACGAAATCACACATGATGTTTTAGAGTGTGAGTCCATTTGAGCAGCCTTTCGAGGAACACAAGCTATATCGGCCGCAAAGTCCGGCGACACTACGCCATCGTGCATGACACGCGCACCGCTCGACTCTATGACATGGTGTCCAATCCGAGGTTCGAACTCGGGTTTCCACGAAATGCTGTTGGACCCGGTGGACTGCTACCTCGTACACTAGAACAATTGCACGCCATTGTGATCACCATATTGCAGGGCGGGGGCGTACCGCAGGAGTGTAAATATGCCACGATCATAGTGCTGCACAAGAAGAAGGACCGGACTGAGTACGGTGACTATCGAGGCATCTCGCTCGTGGAACACGCTGGCAAGGTTCTCCTCAAGGTAATCACCAATCGCCTCAGCAATTTCTGCGAACGGGAGAATATCTACCACAGGAGCATCGCGAATTTAGACAGCAACGGTCGACGATTGATGTGATCTTCATGGGTCGACGACTTCACCAATTGACGCGAAAGAAGAGCACCCCTCTTGTCAGTCGACCGAACTCTCTAGTGTGCCGTGCTCGCTCGCTTCGGCGTACCACTGAACATACTCGAGGTTATTCGCCACTTCCACGATGGATGCGTGCGTGCATCGTGACGGACGATGGTGAATATTGGTTCGGCGTGGGGCTGGGCCTACGGCAAGGATGCGTGCTCGCATCATTAATGTCTAGCATGTTCTTACTGCCGTACTACGTGTGGCAGTGGAATGGTTTAGCGCCAGTGCAGATGTGGTGAAGGATAAGGTGCGCACCAAGCTGAAGGATGAGAAGGGAGGGTGGGGGGGTAAGCGAGGAGGGCCGGAGGAAGGGCGAGATAAGCCCCAGGAGACTGGCGGAGCCGCAACCGATCTGGGGAATGCTGTATGCAGACGACGCGGGCATCGTTACCAGATCGAGGAACAGCCGTGCGACGACAATGGCACATATCCTTGCAGTGTGTGGTTCGTTCGGATTGACAGGTTCGGAGGCCAACACGGAGACCATGTGCCTGATGACGAAACGTATGGACAGAGGCACTTTCGTTACGGAGGCAGCCGGCCAGATGTACAAACATAACACCAAGTTTGTGTATCTTGGGGCAACTGTGTGCAAGAACGCCGATCTTACTGCTGAAATCAACCGGCGCGTGCTGCTGGCCAACACGGCCCGTCGGTCGAGCCCCTCACCGTGCGAGCCCGCGCGTTCAGGAGACCATCGATAAATGCGTGAACCAAATGGAGCAAGATGAAATTATACAATTTTTGATCAACGCCCTAGTCCCTGGGGGTCTGCAGTAACCGTGGTAGCAAAATCAGACAGCACCCCACGTTTTTGCGTAGACTACGGGTCGACTACGACAATCAACGAAAATTCGATAAAAAATCATTGCCCATGCCAATTTTTGAGCGCCATTTTGACACGGTCGGAGAACCACACGCTATGCGAGTATAGTAATATTATGCGATGTGCAAAACGCTAACCACACAAAGCAGCCAGCGAACAAGATAAGACTGCTTGTGTCACGCAGAACGGGAACTGAGTATTTAAACGCCTGTCCTTCGGTAGTGCAAACGCGTCCTTTCTTTTCTCGCGAATAATGTCATGAGCTTTCGCACACTTTGGTCCGAAGAGTGGTTATGGACGACTGTATATGTATTAGGTATGGCGGTTGGTGTGTGTTCTAGCTCGTAGCTGATGTGTACGCCTGGACTCGATTGCCGATGGCCGGTCAATACACAGTCAATATTCGAGGCAAACGTATTCACGATTAGGTGATTTTTTACGAAAATCTTCAATGGAAGAGAAGAACGGCGAGATGGTGTGGTGGCCGCAAGCCACAATGAAGGTTGATTGATTTGCTCAGCTGGAAGCAGATAGTGAGCAAAAGTAGAGTGAGCTCGAAGAGGAGCGGTGCGCGTGTGCGTTTACGGCTCGAAACAAAGGACGACCCTTATTAGTATCCGTTCACAGCAAAACAAAACAGAACGAAACAAAACAGGGAGACCCCCCAGTTTTACTGCAACAACCTCTTGGGGTACGTTACTCATGACCCCGTTTAAAGCGCTTTGTTGTTACTTCAACCGTAGTTAATACTATGCTATCGGTCCTGGAGGGATATTGAAGCTATATTTTCAATGATTTCCAGTGCACGTACTACATGCGCTACTGTAGATTCTGTACATACTAAAGATATTTTCTCCATGCCCACCAGTACATAGATACGTAATACATGTGTGATACTACTGCTGTTGAAAGTTCTTTCAGTATGTGTACGAGTATGCACTCACTGTAGAGTGTAATACCCGCTGTTGCGTACTGGCAATGTATCACACGAAAAACCGTCCTACGGAACAGATCACTACTCCTGGATAATACTGCCTGCGTACGGTAGTACGAGCTACGTGGCACCAGGTAACCCTATGGTTTATGCAGCAGCCACTAAATGATACTGACCACTGCTGAAAAATGTGTCATATCTAATAGGCAATGCATAGCGCGATCAACCAAAGCAATTGGACCTCTCTCTTACCGATTGTCCAGCTAGCGCACAACACTAGCTTTAGCACAACAATGCACGAATCACCTAAGTTCTTTACAGTCGGAAGACAACCTCAACTACCAGTCGACATCATTCTGCGTTCAGGTCGTGATGTTTTCGTACTCGTGGGTTCGAATCCCCCGGTGATCATCATGTTAAATGGGTGCTCGCTGTTGGAGCCGATGAAGTCGCCGAGAAATCGCCGTGGAGATGTCCCGAAGCGAGGGTCTCTTGTAGCCGTCGTTACGGCCGACATGAGCTGAGCAGAGTTATTTCGAGTATTTAGGTAGGAATTTCCAGACCCGAGAGGGTCGAGATTCTTAGAGTGACACCGCAGGGGGTCACAGGGATCGACTCTGGTCTGGTCGATTCTGGAGGTACCCGTAGTCAGCTTGAGCAGAGAAGTGAACACGGTCCAAGCTGCGGACCCCTAACGACCCGAGATCTAGTCCGGTGGGATCTTTCATTCATGGCTTTGAGAGGTATGCCTCCTTGCATACGTGTTCCGAGGTCTACGATAGATACGTCTTACCCTGTCCGTGACATGGTGTCCAAATGTATTTTTACAAAACAGTATAATACCAGGTATATAGGATTTACACACCGGAAAAATTCCCCACGGCGTACTGGTGCAGTAGTGGCAAGCTACAGTACGTGCAACCTTTCAAAAAATAGTATTGTTTTCAAATTTAGACACGTAGACACACGTACTCCTGGGTTTTTGCAGCTTCAGATTAGGTCTTGCTCATGAACGGGAAAATATCCTGCATGGCGCTATATATGTATGTGTATAAGATGCACTTTTATGTTTTTAAGCTTGCTACACCCCAGCGACCGAGGGTATTTTCTCGCGCTTTCGGCTGCGGGGCAAGCAAGGGGACCGTGGGGACATTTCGACGTATGTCCGAATCACGGCCGAGCACCGTGGCGGTGCTCGATACATTTGAACGTCGCTGAGCTGGCTCTAACCACCAAGGGGGATTGCTTTCCGCCTCGCCGAGTCTAGTAGGTGACATGGAGAACCCCACGTTCTTTTTTTTTCATAAGTAAATAACCCGCCAACCTCGAACACTTTATAAAGCACCATCTGCTGTACACATGTTTTCAACCTCAGCAGAAGAAGTAGCAGCAGCAGCAGCAAGCATACAGCACGAACAGCAGTACACATCTGTCGGCCGGCCGTCGTATCTGTTGCACCAAGCCCTTTGACGGGTAGTGTACGCCAAACACTGAGTACGTTCGTGACCACAAAACTGCCTCCCAAGGTCCGTCTACCAGGGAGAATTTGGTACCCCAGGTATGGGTGTTATACCTAGCTATTATGGGGGTCCATAGTTAACGGGACCAAATTTTGTTAGTAAAATTAGGTAAATATATAGGTTTTTATGTATACCATAGGTCCTGCTAACTATGACCCCCGTAATAGTAATATTACGGGGGACCCTAGTGAATAGAACCTATGGTACACACAAAAAAAACTACACTTCTACCTATTTTTTCTAACAATATTTGGTCCTGTTTACTATGGCCCCCCGTAATAGTTGTCCAGTCGCACGCTCTCAGTAGCAGGTAATCGCAACGGGCAAGAGCCACAGAGCCAGGCCCATACTGCCTCCGGTTTCACTGTACTGCCCCGTGTGGCACCGGGCACAGCCCACACTGCCCGACTGCCTGGCTGATATTCTATTTGCTAAAATTCCCGTATGATACGACGAGCTGTATGCACCTCCAACAACGAAGAATTTTTTCCGCTGAATTTTCTCTGCGTTGAAAATCTTTACAGTTTGCCCTTTGTGTGGGTTCCAGGTTCTCGACCAGACCGTCGCATGGGTATATTGTCCCGCGGAGGTCCCACCATTCGCCGAGGTTGTGGAATCCACTGAATCGCAAACATGTACTTGCTCGTGAAGTCGATGATGCCTTTTTCGACCGAGGGGACATGTTGTCGTCTTATTGTTCACCATGCACCTGCAGTCCGTTATACTGCACCGTTATTGTCACAACCACACTGTTGTCAAGACATGCAGATTTCTTTTGGTTATTTTGCTTTATCGTTTTAAAACAAATTGTCGATCAACCTAAACGTTCGTATCGTTTGTTGCGCACTCTGCATGCAAATCCCTTTGACAAAAGTATCGTTCAGCTCATTTAGTTATCTTCAGTTTGTGTGTAACAAAGCTTGCAAGCAATCGTTTCATATACACACTGCTGTGTAACGTCGAGAAAAGCTGGAATGTCGTCAAAGGCATATATCAATGTTCGATATGAATGGTTTCGTATACCATTAAAGGCACTATACCATTGTTCGGTATTAATGTTTGGTATACCATTGTTATTACGGGGGACCGTAGTTAACAGGACCTACGGTACACACAAAAACCTATATATTCACCTACTTTTACTAACAATATTTGGTCCTGTTTACTATGGACCCCCATAATAGTGATGCAAGGTTTAATATACCATGGTTAAGTATACCATCAATCATTCGTAATACATGGTTTCGTATGCCATTGTATAGATGGTTCCGTAATGATTTCCATGGTTTCGTGTACCATATAACATACATCCATAAAATAGAATGATTGAGTTCGTATATCATCACTACGTACACATGGTTTTGTATACCATAACACATATACATGGGTCAGTATACCATGGTGTGAATGGTTTCGTATACCATATCATGAATGGTTTCGTATATCATTACGTATACATGGTTCCGTACACCATAGTATACACGGTTTTGTATACCATTAAAGTATACATGGTTCCGTACAGCATAGTATGCATGGTTTTGTATGCCATCATCAAGTATACACGGTTCCGTACACCATAGTATACGTGGTTTTGTATACCATCGTAAGTATACATGGTTCCGTACACCATAGTACACATGGTTTTGTATACCATCGCAAGCATACATGATTCCGTACATCATAGTGTAAATGGTTTTGTATACCATCACTTGTTATACATGGTTTCATGTACCATTGTATCATTCATGGTTTCGTATACCATAACTCACTCGTTATACGTGGTTTCGTATATCATTGTATACCTAATACATGAGTTTGTATCCCATCGTTCGTTACACGTGGTTTAGTATGCCATCGGGCGTTATAAAAGGTTTAATTTTCGTTGTGTATGTTAATCCTGAACCATGCAAGCGGTCATGCGAAGGACATGAACATATCCCACTAGTAGTTGATATTTCGTGGTATATGACTTATTATGTCAAATCATGATCATACGAGCCCGTGGTTTTTACTACGCAAGGGTCGACAGGACTAGATGAACAAGTGCAAAGTATAGACATCAACTACTGCTGTACAATGTCTTGAACGGTAGAAAGCCACAAACCTGTCACTCTTCTTAAATGTTCAAAAGCGGTACTGGGTTCTCCAGTATTACGCGTTCAAACATTGGGGGGCGATGTGGGTTCCAGGTTATCGACCAGACCGTCGCATGGGTATTGTCCCGCGGAGGTCCCACCATTCGCCGAGGTCGCGGATATCCGTATATCTTATTGCACGACTGTCGTCGTCCATATTCCATTAGTATTTGTTGTCGTCAGCAGCGATGTCGTCAGCAGTGACATTGTCCCGTCACAAGTAGTCACCGCAGATTGGAATGCAAGGCCCGTGCCTCGCACACACACTCTCTTCCTCTCCCATCATCGTTGATGGTTGTTCTCGTGAGATCGTCCGTTCCGATCCTATACCAAAACCTGGCGTGTCCTACACGCTACACCCTCTAAGAAAGGGAAGTGCCATAGATGTCGAGTCGAACCTGGGGGCCCTCCCCACATTTGACGTACACACGTACGCGACCACAAAACTGGCTTCGTCTGTTGGTCTACCTGGACCAGGCATCTGCTGTATATGTAGGTATCATACTCTTAATATAGCGAACGGTCCAGTCGCACAGCAGCAGGAAATCGCACCGGGCAAGAGACACAGAGACGGGCTCATTCTGCCGCCCGTCTCCCTCTACCCCCCCTGTCTCGGTGTGCATCTGGCATAGTAGCAGTTGTAGTATTATATTGTTAATAGTGGTATTAACAGTAGTATTTAATAGTAGTAGTAGTAGTAGTGGTAGTAGTAGTAGTAGTAGTAGTAGTAGTAGTAGTAGTAGTAGTAGTAGTAGTAGTAGTAGTAGTAGTAGTAATAGCAGTAGTAGTAGTAGTAATAGCAGTAGTAGTAGTAGTAATAGCAGTAGTAGTAGTAGTAATAGTAGTAGTAGTAGTAGTAGTAGTAGTAGTAGTAGTAGTAGTAGTAGTAGTAGTAGTAGTAGTAGTAGTAGTAGTAGTAGTAGTAGTAGTAGTAGTAGTAGTAGTAGTAGTAGTAGTAGTAGTAGTAGTAGTAGTAGTAGTAGTAGTAGTAGTAGTAGTAGTAGTAGTAGTAGTAGTAGTAGTAGTAGTAGTAGTAGTAGTAGTAGTAGTAGTAGTAGTAGTAGTAGTAGTAGTAGTAGTAGTAGTAGTAGTAGTAGTAGTAGTAGTAGCAGCAGCAGTAGTAGTACAGTAGCAGTAGCAGTAGTATAGCAGTAGTATTGGAAGTAGGCAGTAGTGCTGCCGTTGCCACGAGTCTGCTGCTGTAACCATGTCAGTATATTATACTGCTTTTGAGAGTCATTAATTTAAACGCCGAGAGAAACATTTCATGACAAGTGCAGATATTTTTTCAAGATGCCCTTGATCGTATGTAGACCTGCTGCCGCCTGTTATTGATGTCAATAGTATTGTTAGAGTTTTACTACTACTGCTGTTGTCGCGAGTGAGCTGCTGTTGCCGTGAGTACGTATTCGGCAGTTATTATATTTTTTAATGACAAGTAGATGCAGATAACTTTTCATAGTGCCCCATCCGCACGTATACCTGTACATAACTAAATGCAGAGAAGCTGCTTCCTACTACAATAATAGTGATGTTTTTTGTTATTTGGCCTTTCTGTCTTTTTGACGCTGTTTTTGGCACGCAGATATAGAATTTTGAAGTAGTTATATACCAGGTAGTATAATAGCTGTAGTTGTAGTATTAATCTTATTATGCTTGCCATCCGACAACCCCAATTTCAATTTAATTAATTCGTACTGGAAATAGAGAGAATTATTTATTTTCCGTCTTCGGGCACACGAAATATGCAGCACGAGCTTGACCGTTGATCACTCAATACATTCCTGAAAGAAGAAATCCCCGGGAACAAAGGAAACGTATGCATTAATAGTAGCCCATGGTACTGAGTGCATGCTACTTCTATTAAAGCCTGTCCAATAGCAGTATACCTGATATACATTAGTACCTGTACTATAGGTAGTAGCAATAGTCGCGTAATCCTTGTGGTGTCCGCTACAGCTGTTGTTGCCCTCTGCATGCTGCTTCTACCTGGCCAATAGCAGTGGATGCCCTCAACCGTATATAATACGTAGCCTGTACATTTACAAAATCTTAATAGTAGTCGTAGTGTTACGGGGGACCATGGTAAATAGGACCTACGGTACAGAAATACCTATATATTTTCCAATCTTTGCTAACAATATTTGGTCCTATTTAGTATGGTCCCCCGTAATAGTACCGTGCATGCTGCTTCTACCTTTACTACAGTACATATATCTGCGTAGTAGTGGTGGTGTATATCAAGAGAGATAATATAGTACTCATGCCCAACCCATGGTACCGCTTGCATGCTGCGTTGCCGCTGCGTGAAAGTCATTACTTATAGTAGCAGTAGCAGCAGTAAGTAGTAGTATTGGTAGTACTTGGTAGGTAGTATACACCTTGGTAGTGTAGTATTTATTCAAGCTGCTTCTACCTATACTGCATCTACAGTATACCAGGTAGTACTCATGCCCCAACCCATGGTACCGCGTGGTTATTTTACCATGACGTCGTCTGTAGTGTGTGAGCGATCGGTCATGCTCTAGCAGTAGTACATAGTAGTAGTATAGCTAGTAGTCGTAGTAGTAGTGTACCAGGAAGTATTTGGTGGAATGCATGATACTTCTACTTGCGTAGCATGTATAGTACCAGAATAGTAGTCAACCCGCGGTATCGCGTGTAGTAGTGTAGTATTCACCACAGAAATAGTAGTACTTAGTTCCTGCTGACCACTATTACTATTTCCTTCGAGCAATACGCTAACCCATGGCTCACGTTTCCGCCAAGAACTGCTACTATCGTTATACGTGTGTCACCTGTGGCTCCCTTTTCGCCTTGCGACGCCCCCGGGATTTCACGTTGCTTACATCCCGAAGGAGAACCTTGTACATATATATAAAACCCGTAGTACGCGCTCGGTAGTACCTGGTATTAATAGTGGTGATGGTGGTGTCAAAATAATTATATTTTTCATCTCACACAGCAGACGTGCAGTTTTTTTATAAAAACAGTACCACGGTGCGTCCAGGTATGAAACACACACCGAAAAATTTCCCCACCCGTGGCAAACTGCGTGCAACCTCTGAGAATTATTTTCCAAATAGATACATACTCCCTGAATTCTGCAACGTCTGGAGCAGATGTTGTCTTCCTCACATACGGGATGTGCATCCTGCATGAGTTCATATACCCCGTAGTACGCGTGACACCCACTCCTTGAATGCTGCAGCTTTAGATTTTGTCTTCCTCGTATACACGCCTGCATGAGGCCATATAAGACCCGTAGCACGCGCGATCGAAGCATCACACACACAGCTTGCAAATATGAGTTTCGACGAAATCCTCGATCTCACACGTACAGCTGCTGTTTTTTATTCTATAACTATATATATAGCACGGTGGTCGCAGGGGAGGAACGACATAATTTAAATATCTTAGGGTGACCTGCGTGAGGGGGGCTGCGTGAGCAGCAGCAGCAGCAGCAGGACAACACAGCAGCTGCACGTAGCAGCAACAGCAGAGTAGCAGCAGCAGAGCAGCGGCAGCAGCACCAGCACCAGTAGCACATCAGGCACACACCCGAGACCGCCCTCGGCACAGCAGTCGCGGCAGGGGAGCACGGTGGGGCACGTCGAGCAAAGTATAATGGCGTCCCCGATGGAGTTTATTGGTAGTAGGTGAACCTCGCCCCTACTAAAGTCAAGTTGTGGGTTCGAGTCTCACCGAGTGCGTGCTCGTGCTTGTCGGGAATTTTTCTTGAGTAAAAACGTGACAAGACGAAAGCGCGAGAGCGTGAGTTAGCAAAACCCAACAAATGATCGACGAGCGTCGGGAATGCTGAACCCTCTGCGCCATAAAAATGAAGGTGCTTACCGGGAGGGGGGAGGGACGGCATGTGTGACCACAGCTTGTCTAAAAGCTGTAAAGTAAAAGTGAGATTAAAAGAAAAACATACATAAAAAGAGCCACACCCTCGAGGTTCTGAGCAATGAAATATTTCGCAGACTGGTCTACTCCATGAGGGGAGCTGCGTTAGCAGCAGCAGCAGAACAGCACAGCAGTGATGATACGTAATAGCAGCAGCGGCGGCAGCAGCAGCAGAGCAACATGGGCGGCAGCGGCAGCAACAGCAAGCAGTACACCACGCGGGCGTCCTGGCAGAGCAGGCGGGACAGGGGAGCACGGCGGGGCACGACGAAGAAAGGCATAATCACACCCTCGAGGGTCAAGAACGAAACACATTGCAGGCTGACCTACTCCGTGAGGGGAGCTGTGTGAGGGTGTAAAAGAAGCACAACGTCGTCGTCGTACCTCATCGTAACCCGCACACGTACTCGTTCCTAACTTCAATTTCTTGGCGGTTACATGATAAAAAGAAAAAACGCTTTCACAACACAACCGCAACTCCACGCCGCATGTGTATGGAAATGTAGACTAAAAATGTTACGTAGCAAACGCTACATGAATTTAAGGCTTATAAACTCGATTCCCACCACATTCTCCCTTACTAAACCTGACTGATCTCTTCTTGCGAGTAAGTCTGGAACCCCGATGAGACTCTGAGTATTCAAGTTTTACCTCCGACTTTTCGGTACTGGACTCAGTATGCAATAATCGCATTGCTCTCATCGTTCCTTCCTAGGTGTTTTCTAAGTGAGTGAGTTTTACAGGTTCTTGAACATGAGATATTCCCCTTTTTCCTTTTTCGGGGGATGAATGCGAGAATCGAACCACGGACCTCGCTCTTCATAATCTCACGTCCTGTCGATGACGCCGTTGTAGGGAAATGTAGACTAGAAATGTTACGTAACGAACGCTACATGAATTTAAGGCTTATAAACTCGATTTCCACCACACACGTAAGACTGTCAGATGTGTGTACAAAAAAACAAAATCATAGACACCGTTTGTACCTCCACCACCATACCGCTCCTCCCGCGGCGTAGGCTCACCCGATTCGGTCAAAACCAAAGGCCCCGTCTCCTCTGCCCCACGGACCCCGGTCGCCCGGCGTGCACAGCAGCCGGAGAGGCTCGCGACGCTCGTTTCGCGACCATACGCTACCCTACGAGCCTCAACATTTTAGCGGAAAACCCGGGCTTGCTGTCACACACGTAAAATAAAGCCCGAATCAGCAATTTCACACCTGTTTCCTCAACGACCAACCCTCAACGCACGCGCAATGGTGGGGCACGAGACCGGCCTCCCCAGCCCATATTTCCCACACTTTTGCCGCCATGAGAGGTCAACAGCCGTGGAGGCTGCAGCCTCTCCCGTTTCGGCCATAGGAGAAGAGGTCCAATCTGGGTGCTGGCATCGAGAACAGAATATTTTCACCGTCACGAGCGAGCATCGGTTGACGGCACATTTTCCCCTTGACGGACAGCTGTCAAGGACATCCCAATGCTCAAAACTAATATATTTTAGAAGAGGGTTTGACGGGCCAAAGATAGGCCTGACAAGGCAAAGGTATGCCGTCAACCAAAATCTTGGGTCACGAGAGACTGTACTAAATGATGTATATATCACTGGTCCAACTCACAGCTGACGTATTTTAAATGTTTCTGTAAAAAACGAGCACAGCACCCCCGGCCAGCCGCCAGCCAGGGCACGTCGCAAGCACGTCCGAGGCCGCCCCCGACACAGTCGGGCTCGCGGATCACGATGAGGCAGTTACATCCCGTAAGGTGAATCTCATCTCGCGCTAGTACGACCAACGCAAAAAAAATACATCCAAGAAACTCTAAGGAGCGTTGACGGCACAGGCCCAATATTATCGTACTGATATGCTGAATGTAGGTATAGGTTTTTGTGTATATGATGGGTCCTGATCACTGTGTATGGTCCCCCGTAATAACAATCGTCTTGTCGTTTCTACTTTTTTATTCGCACTATACACAACAACTATAACTACCGTACCTGGTATGTACAATACTTCCAGGTAGTATTCTAAGAGCTGTACTATACTCGCGACTTCGTCGCCATGTCTATGTACGTAGTCGGCGTACGTCGTGTGGCGTAGAATAATGCCGCGCTACTACTTCTGCTGGCTGCTGATGTATAGTGGCTATCGAGGGGGGGGGGGGGGGGGGGGGGGGGGGGGGGGGGGGGGGGGGAGCCGGGGGAACGGGGGGGACGGGGGAACCAGGGGGAATTGGAGGAGCGGAGGGGGCGGATGGAACGGGGGAAGCGGCGAGAAGAGATAGGGTGGCGCCCTCGCTAGCAGGTCGGGGGAAGGGGAGGGGGACGGAGGGGAAGGGGGAGGCAGGAGAAGCGGGGAGAGCGGGGGGAGCGGGGGGAGCTGGAGGAGCGGGGGTAGTGGAGAGAACAGGGGGAACGGGGGGATCGGGGAGAGAGAGGAGAGCGGAGAGAGCAAGGCGGACCGGGGGGTCGGGGGGATGGAGAGGGCGGGAGGGGCGGGGACGGGTACAAGGAGCGAAGCTAGTGGAGAAGGGGAAACCGGAGGGACGCGAACTCGTGGTGGAGAGGGAAGAGAAGGCAGAGGAGTGAGCCAGATAAGTGGAGGGAGAGGAGCAGAAAATAATGACAGAAGGGCCCCGACACCAATTAGCGAGGCTCAGGCAGGAGGATCTCCCAGGGCGCAGGGAGGGAAGTGAACAGGGAACGGGACGCGCCCCCGTGCCTTCCTTGGCAACACTACAGGTGGAGTGGCGAGCGGGGTCTGCGGTGTGACGCTTCAGCTCGGGCACCGAGCGGCACGTTTCCAATGTGGGCAAGGGCGCCATGTGCTCCACGCTCGTTGTGTAGTTGAGGCTCTTGCGAGAGGCACGGCATCGACACCACCCCGCTGTCCAGCGATCGACTGCGGAGCGCTTCATCCCAGAAGGGACACGCTGGAGGCGGCGGTCCAAGCTGACCCGGGTCTTCGCAATCGGGCGGCGCGGGGGACACCACAGGTAACGAGGACTTACGCAGCCGGGGGCTTTGGTACGGATGAGACCAAATCATTAGGGTCACCACTCAATGCAGTTTCTTTAGATGATCTGGGGTAACGTTTCGCAACCGTGAGAAAAGTGCAGCCGCAGCTGGCGGGAACACACGCGCGCCTGAGCGTTCACGACCTTGGCATCTTCAACCACGCTATAGGAGAGCACCGGCCGAACCGGGACTCGGCGACTCCGAACTCGCTCCTGCGGGCGATAACGTTATGATACCTCATGCCAGCCCGGCTCCACTCACCGGACGGCCGGATCAAGAGGCGACAGAGGTTCGCGCTGGTGGAGAGCGGGGGCATAGTGCCCCTGCTTCCATGGCTGCTAGTGTATACCAGGAGAGGGGACTTGAGACAACGGGATGCCGCCCAGGAAGCTTCGGAGGAGGCGAAGCTTGAACGAGCATCGTTGGCGTGTCGCCACGCGGGAGGGGTCAAAGTGACAGCACGCAACCTTCTGGCAGCCACGATCAGCAGGGAACGAGAAGACGTGGAACACATTGGTGGCCAAGTTCACCCCCGAAGATCACGCCGCCGTGTCCGCGACGGCGGCGGCTGCGCTGTGGGCGAGCGCTACGGAGGTGGACGATGGAAATGCCCCCCCTTTGCGCACTGACGATGAGTACGCCTCGGAGGTGCTCTTCGACGTCATCAGCTCCCGAAGTGCCCTCCAAGGTTCCGGAAACGAAGGTCTACGATTTTCTCACCTACAATCAATCGTTCACACCGACATAGGTAGAGAGGAGTTCGGAAGGGATATGACAGTCTACCGGCGGAGAATCGTCGACGAGCCTTACGCGTTCTCGCCAGAGTTCTGGCAGCTCTTCTTACAGTCGAGCCTCACTGCGTTGGGGGAAAAGTGCCGGTCGGTTTGCGTGGGCATGACATGGAGGAGGCTCATCATCGCAGGGGCTATGCGACAGTGGCGGCCGCGGTTAGAGGAGGTAAACCGAGACGCGAGACAGTTTGGGGTCGCCGTACCCGGCGGAGTGAAGCGCCATGTGGGATTGAGGGCTAGGACGTTACATGAGACGGGCAACTGGCTCGTTCTCACAGACTGCTCCAACGCCTTCAACACCGTAAAAAGGACGGCGGTGATAGAAAAAGAGGCAAACTGCTTGCCAGCGCTCACGCCGTTAGTGACCAAGTGCTACCGCACAAGACCAGCCGACGTGATTTTCCGGATGGACTCAGGGGAGACCAGGACGACCACTTGCTCCAGCGGTGTCCAGCAAGGGGACCCCATGGAACCAGCAATGTTCCGCCTGGCGTTGCGATCGGGGTTGAAGCGATTCCCACAGGAAATTCGAGGGAGGAGGGATGGACGCCTTCGTGTACATAGACGAGCTCTCTCGGTCTTACGGCCATCACGGCCAACAGGGCTAGAGCACTCGCCTTTCTTTGTCGAGAGCTAGATGACATCGGTATTGTGCCCGACGCCGCCAAAACTGTGGCACTACCACCCAAAGGGCACGCTCCGACGGCGGAGGAGATTTCGCTCCTGAAAAGCGTCGAGGTCCGCATCGCAGACGAAGGAGGGGTGACGGTGGTGGGTGTCCCTATCGGCACCGAAGAATTCGTACGGAGGCGAGCAATGGGGGTAGTGAGGGATGGGGGCGCAGACCGCCTTGAGCGCTGCCTCGCTAACATGGCCCGACAAACAAGCAGCAGCCCTCGTAGCCGTCGAATCTCTCGGGCAATGGACGAGCTACCTCGAAAGGACTCTGGACCCAGGGCTGTCCCTCGAAGCATGTCGAAAGGCAGACAACGGGGCGCAGTGGGCGTACGAGAATATCCTCGAGCTACCGGGAGTGGCGGAAGCACAGCCTTTCGTTCAGGAGGGGTGCCCGGGTAGACGGCTGACTCTCAAACCTTACCAGCAGGCCCAAGCAACCGGGGCGGGAGGGTTAGGGCTACGGTCGACATAAGCGAGGAGAATCTCGGTCTCCATTGGGAGCAGGGTGGGGATCTTGCCGGAGGTTCTAGCAGGCGTCACAGACCCGTTAGGAGATAAAGTGAGGAGGGGGCTCCCGAATCGAGCATCATTGCTCAGTTGGGAGGCAGCTTGGGGGAGATTCGAGACATATTCGGGGGTGACGAAGGAAGCGATGGCGGGCATCGTCCCCGAATCTTGGCTGGAATGGAGTCTAGGCGCAGAGGGGGACCTGGCTCCGAGGTCCCCAGAGGCCGACATGCTGGCAGCGCACGACGCCGTAACCACTAATTCGCGCAAAGCCCAATAGAAGTGGGGCCAGCTGGTGAATCAAGGTCGGCACGCTGCCCACACTGCTTCGTTGGAGCAGCTACCGGAGACGGCGCGCGCCCCCGGACCGGGCGACCCGCTGGGTGGAACCGAGACCTTGCCCTCCGCCAAGGCTCGCTATAGGAGTCTACAGGGGGCTGGAGTCACGGCATCCCTTCGGGCGAGGCCAACGGACTCACTACGTGTCATACCCGCAGCAGAGTTCGTGGACATGGAAAGGCGCTTCATGGGGATAGAGGAGCACGTGGCAGTAAGGTGCCCCTGCTGCGATGCAGATGACGTGGACACCCGCCACGCACGCATCTGTCCCAGAGCAGGGGCGCAGGTCAACCAGCACCAACCGCTTGTCCACGCGATGCCCAATACGTTGAAGCGGCTAGGAATCAAATACCAAGTGGAGAGCCGCGAAGCGTTCACCGTAGACCGAAGTCTGTGGTTGGACATTGTCGTCATGAGAGGAGGTCTCCGAGACGCTCCTAACAGGAGTATAAGGTGAAGTCCATCCTGCCGGACGTCACCCATGCTGACCCACAAAGGCAGATACACCTGCGAGGAGGCAGTGCTGATCACGTTGGATCAGCTGCCTCTACCTCCGAGGCGCGCAAGCGTCAACACTACGCTCGTCCGGGACATGTGTCCTTTCACGAACGGATTCACAAACTTGCCACTGTAGCAATGGAAAGCCTTGGGCATCTTGGGGAAGAGGCAGTAAGTTCATCGACCAGCTGGCAGCTAGTGTCGTGGGGGGGAGGGATAATGGGTCGATGGCAAGGAAAGGGCTGGTGAAGGAACGCCTGCTTCAAATCGTCTCGGTAGCTACACAGGTCGCCATTTCGAGGAGGGTGTCGCGCTGCAAGCTCCAGCTTAGGGACTGCCAGGAAGCGAGAAGGAGCAGGGGGGGGG
This sequence comes from Macrocystis pyrifera, assembly GCA_031763025.1. NCBI lineage: Eukaryota > Phaeophyceae > Laminariales > Laminariaceae > Macrocystis > Macrocystis pyrifera. Next base: position 4,608,790 of record JASSKH010000011.1, on the reverse strand, counting down.
GGGGTGTACTCGATAGGAGAGATGTACTCGATCTCATGCATGGCCGTAGTCGTATGACCATAGACCCTCGCATCCCTACAATGCCGGGACGGAGCATGTCGGGTTCTCACCGACCAGGCAGACATTGCTTGCACCAAGCGCGAAGCGCCGTGAGTTGTCCGGCGAGTCGCATGAAGGGTGAGCTGCATCCTACTAAGAACCGCTTGCGAGGCGGACTTGCATATGGATGACAGCTTCAATGAAGGAGCAGGGGGGGGGTGTGTACTCGATAGGAGAGATGTACTCGATCTCATGCATGGCCGTAGTCGTATGACCATAGACCCTCGCATCCCTACAATGCCGGGAAGGAGCATGTCGAGTTTTCACCGACCAGGCAGACATTGCTTGCACCAAGCGCGAAGCGCCGTGAGGTGTCCGGCGAGTCGCATGAAGGGTGAGCTGCATCCTACTAAGAACCGCTTGCGAGGCGGACTTGCATATGGATGACAGCTTCAATGAAGGAGCAGGGGGGGGGGGTGTACTCGATAGGAGAGATGTACTCGATCTCATGCATGGCCGTAGTCGTATGACCATAGACCCTCGCATCCCTACAATGCCGGGAAGGAGCATGTCGGGTTTTCACCGACCAGGCAGACATTGCTTGCACCAAGCGCGAAGCGCCGTGAGTTGTCCGGCGAGTCGCATGAAGGGTGAGCTGCATCCTACTAAGAACCGCTTGTGAGGCGGACTTGCATATGGATGACAGCTTCAATGAAGGAGCAGGGGGGGGGGGTGTACTCGATAGGAGAGATGTACTCGATCTCATGCATGGCCGTAGTCGTATGACCATAGACCCTCGCATCCCTACAATGCCGGGACGGAGCATGTCGGGTTTTCACCGACCAGGCAGACATTGCTTGCACCAAGCGCGAAGCGCCGTGAGGTGTCCGTCGAGTCGCATGAAGGGTGAGCTGCATCCTACTAAGAACCGCTTGCGAGGCGGACTTGCATATGGATGACAGCCTCAATGAGTTAGTTTAATTTTCGGTGTGGTCACTTCCAGAATCAGCAATGGGAGTACTATGTAACTGCCTCTTGGGTGCCGTACCTTAAACACTACGTGATACGATCAATTCCCTTGTGCAGAGTAAAGGTTCTTTACTTCGCACAAATTATCTAACTAGACGACCAGCTGTGGGCGACCGCCAAAAAAAAAGAAAAAAAAAAAAAAAACCGGTACCCTGATGTCTAGCTCACGTAGTGAGCGGCATGTTTTACAGTGTCGTTGCCAACCGACGCCAACCCAACCCATATATAATATATGGAGGGGGGAGCAGGGGGGGGGAGGATAACAGACCCACACCGATAGCGTGGAGATGGAGCTTGGAGGCGGCTTAGGACATGAGAATATAATGTGAAGAGCACATCTTGAGAAGGCGGGGGAAGGAGCAAGAATAACAACGGAGTACTGTATATAAAGCATAGCGGGAAGTAGACATAGATTTATTTATTTATTTTTATCCTCCGGCGTAGAAGGTAGCTAAACCTTGTGCATAGGTTTCCTTTACGTCCTCTTTGAGGGATATTTTGAGTGATCAACGTTGAAGCTCATGCTGTACGTTGTCGGATGGCAAGCAAAATGACAATAATCATATCGTGTATGGTATCACATAATCAGGGGTGGTGTGATAAGATCTATTTCACTGCTGCTCGTTGCTGCTTTTTTACTTCTTTTTTTTTTAAATTTTGAAATGCATCAGTAAAATACGTCAGCTGTGAGTTCGACAGATTAAATAGTTGATACTCAATTTTGCAAGCTGCGTAATACGCCTCGTATATATTCCATTTTTACCGAATTTTACAAGTATTTTTTTATAAATTTTGAAATACGTCAGCTGTGAGTTCGACTGATTAAATAGTTGATACTCAACTTTGCAAGCTGCGGAATACGCCGAACGCGCGTATTCTATGTATGTGATTCCTTGTCAAAGATATAGGCCAGCGGCTCCCCTGGATAATTTTATAACGATACCACCACATACACCATCAAACACACCCTCGGACAGGCTCAGACGAGTTTTCCAAGCTGATCTTCTCGACAACGTGGAGGAGAGTGCGCACGCCGAGCTGTGCTCCTGTTTACGGAGAAGACCTCGTCGATATCTTGTCATCGTCGAGATCTTGTCATAAAAAAAACTACCAGGTACCAGGTATCATTTTCGTTGTTACTGCCTCCCTTGTTATCGAGAAAATCTTCTATTAGGAAAATTCTCCCCGCTGCTTGCTGTGGTTGTGTTGCCTTGCGTGTGTTACGGTTGGTTGTGCTAGAGGTGGTATAGCCGTGTGTGTTGTGTACGGACAGTTAATGCAGTACGAACAGCCACAAGAGCCACGAATGAATGCTGTATGTGAGGCCAGAGTCGAGTGGTTGGTGATGGGGTACATCTCTGGTACCAGGTACAGCATTGATAGTATAGGTGCAGTACTCGTAATCGATTAACACCAGGACCTGGTGCCTGATACTCAAGTAATCGTCGTACTCGTACTCGTACTGCATACAGAATCAGTTATCAAAACCCACGACGGTTTCATTTTTGCGGCACAATTATTTTTCACCCTTTTTCATCCGCTGGTGAGTTTTTTTTTCGAAGAAAGAGTGACAGACAGAGCAGAAGGAGACACGACAACTATCGACTCTTATCCCCAGGTTCAGATTGTGCCATGGTGCTTGAGGTGGCTACGCCTACGAGGGTCCAGCAAGGGGCGATCCTCATGCTGGCGGCGACCTTGGTGGCTGCCGGAGTGGGAGGCGGCCAGTGGTTCATGAACGCGGACTACGTCGTCTATGGTTTTTCCGTAAGACCCGCAGTTTGTTCGATGTTGTTTTGTCGCAATTGTACACACCAATTTGTCCGTATTAGTAAGACAACTTTTGTATATAATTTGATGAACAAAACATCCTTATATTTACGTACATGCTGATACCTCGTATCTGGTGGGCGTGAATGTGATGCTCGCAGATGGTACCCAGGGGCAGATAGATGATGTGAAGATATGTATGTATCGAGTCGCCCATACAAGCCGTGCTGCTGATGATGATGCTGATGCTGATGCTGCTGCTGCTGCTGCTGCTGCTGCTGCTGTTGCTGCTGCTACGGCTGATGGCGCTGCTGCTACGGCTGCTGTTGTTGCTGTTGACAGCTGCTGTTAAGGCTGCTGCTGCTGCCGCTGTTGCTGCTGCTGCTGCTGCTGCTGCTGTGCACGGGCTTCGACTGTGGACTATTTCGGTCGGAAATGTAACTACCGTTTGTTGTTTAATATGTTGATCTAAACGGCCCTTAAATTTCCGTCCATACGTACTGGTATTCTACTGAGTAATGCATGTATCCACAGCAGCAGCAGCAGCAGCAGCAGCAGCAGCAGCAGCAGCAGTAATGTCGAGCTCATACGTTTGTTTTTGCTGTGGCCGACCGTGACACGGATACAGAGGCGAGTGGCCAAGGCAGCGTTTGCCCAACGAGCGTCATTTACGTTGGAAAGCAAAAGGGTACGGACATACATGCGTACAGCAGTGAGCCACAGGTGCTAAAAAAAAATACCTTGTATTTAACAGTTAATAGCTTCAGTCTGAGCTATTTACGGGGAACCATAGTTAATAGGACCTATGATACACACAAAAAACTATATATTTCCCTACTTTTACTAACAAGATTTGGTCCTATTTACTATGTATGGTCCCCCCTACTCAAAACTGTACTCGTACGTAGCGAGTAGGCTTTGCAATCTGCGAGGTAGGATCTTTATTTAGAGGTGTTTTTGACTTGAAAACTGCGCAGCGCAGTCTGTCCTTCGGAATCGACGTCTGCAACTGATAAATTTCCTGGTTCGATGCAAACGCGGCGCAGCCCCGTTTAATATGGCCAGTTTTGGCCCGTTTTTGGCTGCGGTTTTGGCTGCGGTTTCAGGGTCAGGGTCAGGGTTGGGGTTAGGATTAGGATTAGGGTTAGGGTTAGAGTCAGGGGTTAGATTGGGTCTTCGCCCATACCTTGACCCTAACCCCGACGCCCCAATTGCAACCCCACCCCTGACGAAGCAGGGTACCCTGGGGACACTACGTACTGCTGCTGTGGGCGATAATTCTCCGTTTTTTTCTTTGTGTCGGCCTCCACCATCTAACAATAATGTCATCACCGTCCCGTACCGACCGGGGGTACGATACACGAACAAAACACTCAACATGTCGAAGTTGTAAGACGTGATACAATAAGTCTGTCCGATGAAATCTCCACACTACGTACGTAAATACTAAATAAACTGCAAAATCGAACTATTAATATTAATATTATTGCTGAAAATTAAATCCCAACGATTGACCTACACCCGGGTTTCACAACAAGTTGTCTCTTCAACGAAGCCCTGTTTCATCAGCCAGTAGCATTCAACATTTCATCCGGTAGGATAATTCCGGGAAATTTCCTGGAAATTTCCAAGTCACTATATATATATTAATATCACGAGTGTGAGGGGGGAAAGCGGCCCCGACCCCCTGGAACATCTTACCGGGCGATCGGATTCCTATTTCACACCAGGTATTTCCAACTCGTGGTAGAGCTATTATACGTGCTATCCCTCGTGAAGATTTCTTGAATGCGTATCATTCTTACGGCATTCGTTTATTATTTCAACATTTATATATACACCCCCCCCCCCCCCCCCTCCCTGAGTTCTGAAGCTTCAGATTATGTTCCGCCTCATTAACCCTTTGAGAACCGCAGTCTCGTTTTGGGGACAAACCAGTCAAATTTCAAGTGATTTGTCCCCAAACGGGACTGCAGTTCTAAGCGGCACGTATCCTGCATCAAGGTAATATGAAACATATATTCCGGTTTTTATATGGCCTCATGAAGGGTATACAGCGGTCCGTATTTGAGGAAGACAAAATCCGAAGCTGCAGAACTCAGGGAGTGGGTCGGTCTCTATTTACTTGGGAAACAAATAAAAAGGAACATAATATCCGGAGGTTGCACGTAGCTTGTCACGAGTCAAAAATATCCCCCCCCCCTTATATATAACAAACCCCTCCGCCGTAAAGGACTGACAAAATAGGAGTACGTTACGTATTTCGCGGCTCTAGGGGTTTGGGTATCGAGCAAACGGAACCAAGGCGTCAGGAGAGCCATGTGCAGGGGTTGCTGCAACGACTTTCTCAGTGTTGCGCCCATGACACCTGTTGTTGTCGATTGTGTAATCGACGGTGGTGCTTGCTGTAGTGGGGATGGAGGGAAAGGGAGCCCCGGCTTCACAGGTGGCGGGACCCCCTCCCCCCCCCCCCCCCCCCGCTGCACGATGTGGGCGTAAAAATATCATCTTGGAGACACAACGTAGCAAACCCCACATGCTCTCTCGACAACCTCTCCATTCGGTACGCCTATTGGTGTTGCTGTGTACGCATTGTCCAGTGCCTTCACAAGGACTTGTTTACTTCGAGATTATGCGGACAGGGGGGCGGTGGAAGGGAGGGGGGTACTCGATAGGAGAGATGTACTCGATCTCATGCATGGCCGTAGTCGTATGACCATAGACCTTCGCATCCCTACAATGCCGGGACGGAGCATGTCGGGTTTTCACCGACCAGGCAGACATTGCTTGCACCAAGCGCGAAGCGCCGTGAGGTGTCCGTCGAGTCGCATGAAGGGTGAGCTGCATCCTACTAAGAACCGCTTGTGAGGCGGACTTTCTTCCATATGGATGACAGCTTCAATGAGGGGAGGGGGGGGGGTCCCGGCCACCCGTGTTGGAACTCCCGGGGTCTGAGCTGTGCACGACTAATCATTTACTAGGGTAGTGAGTTGGCCAACTATAAGCCGCCGACTATTAATAGCTGGTAGTTATTCGTTGGCTCCGAAGGTAGTATCAAGTCAATCGCGTCTGGTGTCTTGCTGCATCTGACCGGCGGGCTCGTGGCTCGAGTCGTGTGTGTGTCTTTTTTGCAATAAAAAACACTATTTTTATTTGTTAGGACTGACAACGGCAGTTGCGGTAGAGAGGCGTTGAGTTCGCAGTGGTGCGATCGTTTTCTCGACAACAATGGTAAGGGCGCTATTGTTACGGAGGTCCATAGTTAACAGGACCTATGGTAAACATAAAAACCTATATATTTGCCTATTTTTACTAACTGTATTTGGTCCTGTTTACCATGGTCCCCCGTAATAATAGTAAAGCCGAACAGTGTGTTTTCCGAAAACACCTTGTTTGGTATTGGCACCCTTTTTTTCGGAAGGCTCTCTCTCGGCCTGACCTTTTTCTGAATACACCTTGTTCGGTATTGGCGCCCTTTTTTTCCGGAAGGCTCTCTCTCGGTCAGACCTTTTTCCGAAAACACCTTGTTCGGTATTGGCACCCTTTTTTTCCGGAAGGCTCTCTCTCGGCCAGACCTTTCCCGAAAACATCTTGTTCGGTATTGTCACCCCTTGTTCGTACCGCTGTCGAGAGAAAATGATTTTCTGAAAAACGATCGCACCCCTTGTGCGAAGTCAACGCCTCTTTACGGGAGTTGGCCACTATTTTACGGAGGACCACAGTAAACAGGACCAAGTATTGTTGGTAAAATAGTTAAATGCATAGGTTTTTTTGTGTACCGCAGGCCCTATTTACTCTGGCCCCCCGTGATAATAGTTGGCTTACTCCGCCACCCAGTTATTGCAACGAATAGCCGTGGAACCCATCCAAGGTATGCCATTCTCCCAGCCCTACCTTGTACTCGTATCGTTTCGCAGCTAGCGAAATCGAGACGTAAGCTGCGGTGACGTTTTTCGATGTCGTTCATGACAAAAAAAAAAAAAAAAAAAAAAAAAATGTGGAGGAGGAGCAACTGCAATAAGTGCGCCCGAGGCGGCCGGACGCGTTTTATGCTGTGTGTAGCTTTCTCCACAGCCGTCGTGGTTTCATTCACGCTTGTTCTGAGAAAGTCGTTGCAGCGACACAAATAGCGTGGCACACGGCGCTTCTCTGGTCGACGTTTTCGTCGCGCTTGCTCGAAACAGCTGTCAACAACAGTACGTCAGGCTGTGAATCGCGGCCGATTTATCCGATTCAATCGGCATCGGGATCGCAAGAACTTGGTTGCGATGGTTGTTGTGATTTACGTATTAAAGTTTTTTTCCGGCTAATCTCCCCCCCCCCCCCCCCTCATGCCCCGTCCCGGCATTGTAGGGATGCGAGGGCCTATGGTCATACGACTACCGCCATGCATGAAATCGAGTACATCTCTCCTATCGAGTACAACTCCCCCTATCCCCCCACCGCCCCCGCCCCGCTGGGAGCGGGGGGGGGACGTCCTCATTTGTTGCTTGCCTTAGTCATTTGACCATTGACCATCCATCCCTTTCGTGGCGAGGGAGATACTCATGTTTCATCCATGGCCGTAGTCGTACGACCATGGACCCTCGCATCCAACCGCTGGGGGGGGGGGGGGGGGGGGGGGGGGGGGGGGGGGGGGGGGGGGGGATTGATGGGGCTCGTTCGATTCTACTAGGTATCAAGCGGGCAGATTTACTTTTGATGTATTCGATTAATCGGTCTTCGCCGGAACCGATTAACGTTACAGTCGAACTTGCGCTCCGATTCCACGCAGCCTACTATTGACACCCTTAAAATCCTACCCTTTGAGACTTCAGAGAGAAAACATACCATTTCGGGAGTAAAACATGTTTTTTTTTCGACCCTAGTTTTTTTTCGGCCCCTCACACGGGCTATGCTCTCGTGTGCGCGGAATCGGTGTAAAAAAAATGTAGGTCCCAATCTTCCGGAAAATCGTGCCTGTCCTGATCACCTACATGCTAACCTGTCGCTGTGACAGATTGTGCAGGATATCTTCAAAGTAGTACAGAGTAGTACAGGCCCAAAACCCAGGGCATATGTGCTGCATGCAGTACAGTATAGTACATCACGCGGATTGCACGGCTCCTATTTATACCACCCGGCAACATGAGCTATTACGGGAGACCATAGTAAATAGGGCCTAATGTTGTTGGTAAAAATAAGTAAATATATGGGTTTTTGTGTGTGCCGTAGGTCTTATTTACTATGGTCTCCCGTAATAGTGTAGATCACACAGACTAGGAATACGTCTGGCCTGAAAATATCTACATCGTGACGTCAGCAATGATCTGTATGATCTGTATGATCTGTATGATCTGTATGATCTGTATGATCTATCTGATCTGTATGACCTGTATGATCCGTCCGAGGTGTTCGGCTGGTTTGCTTTCCTTTCCCGCAGGACAAGACCGAGTGGACGGTGACAGCCGGGTACACCGCTGGGGAGTTCTGGGGGCTGGTCATCCAGACGCTCTGCCTCCCCGCAGCCGCGGTGTCCCTCGTGACCTTCGCAAACGTCTCCTACAAGTCTCAGGCCTGGTCGGCATGGGTGCGTTTTTTTGTTCGTTTTTAGTTGGTCGAGATAGTCAGTTGGTTAGTTAGGTAGGTAGGACCATAGCTAATAGAAGCTACGGTGCACACAAACACCCATATATTTCCATATTTTTACCAACCAATATTTGGTCCTATTTACTATGGCCCCCCGTATTAGTAAATTAGTTACTTGGTTGGTCGGCATGGGTGCGTGTTCGTTGGTTCGTATGTTGGTGCCTCTAAATGATCGTTGCTATCACAGCTTTAGTCCTTCTGCTACAAGCCTCAAGGCATGGTCGGCATGGTAGGGGTACTTATTACGGGGGCCCATGGTTAATGGGACCAAATTTTGTGAGTAAAAATACGTAAATATATAGGTTTTTATGTACGCCGTAGGTCCTATTAACTATGGACCCCCGTATTAGCTGGTTTTTTGGTTGGCGGGTTGGCTGGTTAAATGTATTAGTTATTGCGGGGGTCCATAGTTAATAGGACTTATGGTAAAAAACTATCTCGTATATTTGCCTATTTTTACTGACAATATTTGGTCCTATTTACTATGGTCCCCCGTAATACATTATTCAGCTAGTTAGTCCCTTATGGGAACCATGTATAGGGGACAAAAACAGACGGCGAATGTGATCTTGGGTCAACCTTCTCTAAGGATGGATGACGCTCGTTGCCTTCACCCGCCTCTCCTACGAGTCTCAGGCCTGGTCGGCATGGGTGCGTGCTTTTTGTTGTCGTTTTTGTTGTTGTTGTTGCTGTTGCTGCTGTTGTTGCTGTTGTTGTTGTTATTATTGTTGCGTCACCGTAGTCGTCGTCATGACTGCTGCGTTGTCTTACATGAACACACACCGCTCTCAACTTCCCCCCCCCCCCCTATTTATCTACTAGTGCGTTACGTGATATATCAATCTTTCTGTCCATACCTCCATCGCTCCCTCCCTCCCCCCCTCCCTCCGTCGTGTTCACGCATCACCTTCTGTCCGTACGCATTCATCATCGTAATGCCTCCATATTATGTATCATGTCCATACTGTGTCTTCTCTCCCTGTCCCTCTCTCTCTGTGGATTGTGGCAGGTCAAGGTGGTAGGGTTCACGTTGCTGTTAGCGGTGCTCGCAACGTGCGCCTTTGTGGCTGACGAGACCATGACGGACGGACTGCTGGACTGCCTCTGGAGCCTCTGCGAAGACGCGTGAGTTTGCTTATGAGGGCGCGTGAGCGTAAACTTGAAAAACTAGATGGCCTTTGTGGGCCTCCCGTGGCTCGTCTGCCATCCTCGCTTTTCAGAACCCCCCCCATCAATTAATTTCCTCGCTTGTCATCCATATGCAAGAAAGTTCGCCTCAAAGGCGGTTATCGCTAGGATGCAGATCAACCCTTCATGCGGCTCACCTCATGGCGCTTCGCGCTTGGTGCCAAAAATATATGCTTGGTCCGTGAAAGCCCGACGTGCGCCGTCCCAGCATTCTGGGGATGCGAGGGTCTAGGGTTGTACAACTACGACCATGTACGACGTGAGTACACCCCGCCACTCCCTACCCCCCCCCCCCCCTACCCCTCCTTCAACCCCACCCGCCCCCCCCCGTCCACCTCTCAACCCCCCTCCCCCACCCCCCCCCCGTCCGCCTCCCACCCTCAACTTCTGCGAAAACCCGTGAGTTGTGCTTATGAAGACGTGTTAGATTGGAGGCCCTTATCGTACACTGGTGCAGTTTACGGTAGTGCTATAAAAAAAACTTGAAAATGGGAGCGTTGTTGGCCTCCCGTGGCTCCTCTGCCACTCTCGCTTTTTACGGCTACGGTAAGGCCATGCATGATATCGAGTACACCCCCCCGATTATTTGGATGCAGTCATCCATCTGCAAGAAGGCACGCACAAGGTGTCGAAATCCACCCCACAAGCGATTTATTTAGTAGGATGCAGCCCGCCCTTCATGCGACTCGCCGAACACCTCACGGCCCTTCGCGCTTGGTGCGAGCAAATGTCTGCCTGGTCAGTGAAAACCCGACGTGCTCCGTCCCGGCATTTGTAGAGGTGCGAGGGTCTATGGTGTTGTACGACCACAGCCATGTATGACATGAGTACCCCCCCCCCCCCTCCCGCCCCCCCTCCTCCTCCCCCCCCCCGAAACACACCACACCATACCGTTCCGTACCGTACCTTGCTACACCACTCTATTATACCATATCCCATACCATACGGTACAGCGTAACCATGCATTTTCGTTCCATATGTTTTTGTTCCATAATTTCTGTCTATAGTTTTCATTTCGCTGAACTGATCGGCCCACCACCACATCTCCTTCCGTCGTCTTCACCGCCTTCGTCCCGACCATACCATACTATACCATACCATACCACATCATACCATACCATACCCTATCATACCACATCATACCGTACCATACCGTACCATACCATGTCATACCATACCATACCGTACCATACCATACCATACCATGCCATACCATACCATACCATACCATACCATACCATACCATACCATACCATACCACCATATCATATCATACCATACCATACCGTGCCATGCCATACCATAACATACCATACCAAACGATACCATATGCCGTACTAGTATACCATACCATAGTTTCGCTCCATAAAAACTTTTTCGTTTCGATTCCACAGATCCCACCGCTACATCTTCTCCGTCCGAAGCCTTCACCGCCTTCATCCCGAGCACGCCATATACCATACCACATTTTCGTTCCACATTTCCGTTCCATATGTTGACATATTTCGTTTTCGTTCAACAGGTCCACCGCCACGTCTTCTTCGTCCGAAGCCTTCACCGCCTTCATCCCCGCCGTGGGCACCTTGTACTTCTGCGTGCTGCTCATCTTCTGCGGCATGGCCGGCTTGCTCGTCCTCAGAACCACCTTCGACGCCCTAGGGTGCTCCGCGAGGCTCAGGTGGGAGATGGCACGCAAACTAGCTACGAGCACTACGGAGGGGGGGGGGGGGGTATTTATCAGAACCCACGGTGGACTACAAAAGCCATGTATCCTACCGGTGCTTGCATACCTAATTTGGTCCTGATTACTATTAATATGTTCGAAGCGTTCTCCGGTAGAGGTTCACTCAATATTTTCTGAGGCTCTTCACTTGGCCTTAAGGAGCTCCATACCTCACCTGAAAACTGACTTCAGCAAGAATCAAATTGCATCCCGATGAACAATCCCATCCAAGTATACAAAACCGTCATTTTAGGAAGCAAGACTGGCATTCCGACGATTTTGGGTTAGGGGACCCCGTCATTCAGAAAACAGTTCAGCGGAAATGTGCTATTACGGGGGCCCATAGTAAATAGGACCAAATATTTTTAGTAAAAATAGGTAAATATACAAGTTTTTATGTAAACCATAGGTCCTATTAACTATGGACCCCCGTAAAACCTCCATCGTAGAACGCGTCGTTCCACACGTGAAAATGCAGAATACGGGGGGGGGGGGGGGGCAGGGGGGGGGTATGATCGATATCATGCATGGCCGTAGGTAGTCGTATGACGATAGACCCTCGCATCCCTACAACGCCGGGACGGAGCACGTCGGGTTTTTACCGACCAGGCAGGACTTTTTCTTCCACCAGGCACGAAGCGCCGTGAGGTGTCCGGCGAGTCGCATGAAGAGTGAGCTTGCATCCTACTAAGAAACGCTTGTGAGGCGGACTTGCGCATGGATGACAGCTTCAATGAGTTAACCCAATCTCCGGTGCGACCACTTTTCCGGGGGTTGGGGGGCGGGGGGGGGTGCATTGTAATCAGAATCCGCTTTGAACCCCCAAAAAACTGGTGTTTCCTCCTGTATACACCCCTCGCTTGGGTTCTGATTAATATTTTTGCCCCCGTATCACCACTATTGGACGAAAATATAGTAACCTGTTCGTTCTCTGATGCGTACGCCAAATGGGGACTATATTGCCGGCCAGAGTTGTGTATATGTAGGGGACCGGTCTCTTTTGGGTGCCGCTTTGACTTCTTTTGATTGTAACCCTTTTCGGACTGCCGGGTAGAATTATGAGCGGTTTGTCTCCGAAGCGGGACTGCGGTTCTACTGCGGGGGGGGGCGTAGAAAATAGGACCAAATGTGGTTGGTGAAAATAGGGAAATATATAGGTTCTTGTGTGTATCGTAGGTCCTGTTTACTGTGGGCTCCCGCGATAATAGGGTCAAATATTTTTCACGCATCGGATAGATGGGATAGATCGTTTCCACTCCATGGTGGAGATCTGTCAGGGCAGATAGATCCCTGATCTGTATGATATGTATGATGTGTATGATGTGTACGATCTGTATGATCTAGCTCATGCTGCCGGGGTGGGAGCCGTGTGACCTGCATGATCTACGGTAGCACATTGTTTCCTGCGTCGGATCTGTACTGTATACAGATCCTGCGCAACAGCTCGCAAGTGCAGGTTAGGATCTGCTGTAGATGATCTAGATCATGATCTGTGTGACCTGTGGACAGTGCTGTCCGTCGGTTTTGTCCGGCCGTTTTACAGGTAACCTACCCTCAAACTGGTTCTTCTGGAAATACACACGCATTTTATTTTGTGTTGTGTCCTCCACAAACGTTAATATTCCACAGCCAATCCTCCCTCCTTCCTTCCCTTCTTCTTTCTCCCCCCCCCCCCCCCCCCCCCCCCCCCCCCCCCCCCATTCCCCTTCTTCTCTCTCTATATCTCTCTCTCTCTCTCTCTCTCTCTCTCTCTCTCTCTCTCTCTCTCTCTCTCTCTCTCTCTCTCTCTCTCTCTCTCTCTCTCTCTCTCTCTCTCTCTCTCTCTCTCTCTCTCTCTCTCTCTCTCTCTCTCTCACTCTCTCTCTCTCTCTCTCTCTCTCTCTCTCTCTCTCTCTCTCTCTCTCTCTCTCTCTCTCTGGCAGAGACCGTACGATTGCTCCGCGCGATTACCTTTTGTGCGCCGCTTGCATGCCTTGTATGTTCAAAGTCCGAGCATCCGCTATTGGACCGAAGGAAGAAGAATCGCAGCCCTTAATGGGAATGTCGGCAACTAGTACTGCTGCTGACACTGGGACGCGTGGTGGTGCTAGTGGGGGTGATGGGGGCGGCAGGGGGATGGGGAGGGGAGGGGAGGGGATGGGCTCGAGTTTGGGGGGCCAGTCGACACTATTGTCGGTGTGTGGAGGCGGGCTGGGGGGGGGGGATAAGGGGTGGGGGAGGCGGGGGTAGTGGTGGTTGTGTTGGTGGCTGTAGTCATGGTGCTTATATTAGTAGTAGTAGTAGTAGTAGTAGTAGTAGTAGTAGTAGTAGTAGTAGTAGTAGTAGTAGTAGTAGTAGTAGTAGTAGTAGTAGTAGTAGTAGTAGTAGTAGTAGCAGCAGTAGTAGTAGTAGCAGCAGCAGTAGTAGTAGTAGTAGCATTGGTGCTGGTCGCAGTGGTGGTAGTAGCGATTATGCCGGTGTGGTAATATCACGGGGGACCATCGTAAATAGGACCAAATATTGTTAGAAAAAAAAATGGTAAATATACAGGTTTTTATGAATACCATATGTCCTATTAACTATGGACCTTCGTAAAAGCGAACTGTTTCATTGGTGGTAGTACTCCGTGTTGCGCTATTACTGTAGATCAACTCTTATTCCAAGTAATGTGGCACAACTTTAAAAGTGAAATTTTCGATTGAAAACATCGATTTTAGTTTCACAAGATCAAGATCATTTTGAGTTTGAACTTGGGGTTTTCAAGATCAATCACTTTCGACCTCAGGTTCGATTTCAATGTCAGCGTCAGATTCAGTTTCAAGTTACATTCCAAGTTCAACTCCAGTTTACCTACTATATTTTCGAGTCCACTTTCAAGTTCATTTTCAGGTTTTTTTTTTGGTCCCAATGAAAATGAAAGAAAAAATGGCAAACCGAAGGTAAACTTTGCTAGCCGTATGGTGTAGTTAGTGCTTTCGCGACGACCGCTGTCGTTGGGTCCAGGCGGGAGATATAACAAACATTCTAGTAAACTCCACTTTTAGCTTCATTCAAAACCAACTCCGAATTCAATTCCTACTGCCATGCCCATTTCGCTTCCAGTTTCAATTTCGATTTCAACTTCAATTTCAGCTTTAGTCTCAACTTCAGAACCAACCTCAATTTCAGTCTCACCTACCATTTACGTTTTCGCTTTCGATTCCAATTTCGAATCATATCGAATGAAAATCGTAGTATCTGATGCTCTCGCGCCGATTGCGTTTGCTGTCATTTGGCTCCAAGGCGGGAGAGATGGAGTTGGAGCGCAGAAGATCTCAACGATGGAGTTCCATTCTGTGGCTGGCAGGCGTTTTCTGTTTCTTCTTTCCTGTTTTCATATTTGCCAGGTGACCGTCTCGCATTGATTGCTGCATTCTGCCAAGACTGACTGCTGACACATTGACTTTTTGTACGTGGTGCATTATCGTGGATTATTTGCTGCCAGATGCATATTATGGCGTAGCCGGTGCCGGATATTATGTCGTACCTGGTGTCAGGTACTAGTACGGGGGACCATAGTAAATAGGACCAAGTATTGTTAGTAAATATAGGTAAATATATAGGTTTTTATGCATACCATAGGTCCTATTAACTATGGACCCCCGTAACAGGTGTCTGTTACTGATTGCCCGTATTGACCATTACGGGGGACGATAGTAAGCAGGACCAATTATTGTTAGTAAAAATAGGTAAATATATAGGTTTTTGTGTGTACCGCAGGTCCTATTTACTATGGTCCCTCGTAATAGTAGCATGTATTATTTATCTTGCAATAGTGGCTATGGATCGTGGATTATATATATTTAGCGCCATGAGGTGTTGGGCGGGTCGCATAGAGGGCGATCGTCAGCATCGTACTAGGAACCGCCTTTGAGGCGGACTTTCTTGCAGATGGATGACAGCTTCGAACGCACTCATTCGTTGTTGTTTTTTTTTTCTGGTGTGGCCGCTCCTTAACCTCCGTTTTTTCAGTATGGCTTTTGGTGACGGCTGGGAGAAGATGACGGTGGCCGGCGTGCAGCGCTACGCGTCTTCCTCCGCTACCCAGGACTATGGTACGGTGTGGAACTTGAGGCTGTCGTCGAGCTTGATCCTGAAGGTGAGGCTCTGGACGCGTCAAAATTTTCTTTAGGCCTTGATATACTGCTTTTAGTGCGGACGTGCGCTCAGTCAACGCGTCAAACCGCGCGTCAAACCGCGGTCTTCAGTCAAGGTCTCTTTTTGCATTAATATACTAGTTTGGGTGTAGAGGCAGGTCGGTCAAGGCGTCAATTTGTGCTACAGTGGGAGACCGGTCGTTTCTTGGCGCGTCCAGGACTGTTTTGGCCTTATTGTACTATTTTGAGTGCAGGGGTGCGGGCCGTCACAGAATCAAACCGCGGTCTCCTCGCACATTATGGGAGGAGGTAGGGGAGGGGTGTTGTGTAGGTTTGTTTTAGTTGGTTTGGTTTTGATTTGGTTTGGTTTTGGTTTTGGTTTGGTTTAGTTTGGTTTGGTTTGGCGGGCTGTGGTCGAGCCTGATACCGCAGGTGAGGTTGAACGCGTCGAGGCCTCTTTTGGCCATAATGTACTAGATTTTAGTGTAGGGGTGCGGTCAGTCAAGGCCTCTTTTGTCGTTGACATCGTAGCTTCAGTGTACGGGTGCGGTCAGTCAAGGCTTCCACCCGGCAGCAACACGAGCTATAGGTCACACAGATCATGATTTGACCTGCCCTGAAAGATCTAGATCATGAACTATGGGAATGATCTATAGATGGTCTGTCCGAAGTGCCCATCGTTCGTCCGTACCTAACACGCTGCCACCGTCGCTTCCTCCTCCTCCTCCTCCTCCTCCTCTGCGTCCTCCTCCTCCTCCTCCAGCTGTTTCCCGACGTGCTCATCTACTGGCTCTTTCTGTACGTGATTGCCCTGGTGGCCGTGGTGGCAAGGGGATGGACACCGGTGAGCCCCCCCCCCCCCCCCCTCCCCCCGCACCTCCGACCCGGCATTGTAGGGATGCAAGGGTCTATGGTCATATACTACGGCCATGCATGATATCGAGTACGCCCCGTCCCCTAGTACTACTACTGCTGATGCTGCTGTTGCTGCTACGCTTTTTTTGTACTCTGCCTAGGGATACGAGTAGTTTTGATCACTACTGTTACTGCTATCGCTACTGCTACTGCTACTGCTAACAGCACTGCTGCTACAATTACTAATAGTAGCAGAGGTGCCGCAACAGAGAAACCACCACAGAAACCACAACAGTAGGCCAAGCCTCTGGGCCTATCAATCGGCAGCGAGCAGTGCCGTCCTCTACTCGTGCACCTATCACGAGAAGCTAGGAGGGGGCACGGGGCGAGTATGGTCGTTCTTCTCTTCTCTCTGCCTCTGAACAAATTAAGGCATCTAGTTTCCGTCGGTAGAGCCCATGACTATTAATAAATAATTAATTCCGTCGGTTGCGAACGAAACAGGCATCTCAGGTGAACTTAGAGATACTATGCATTTTGTCAAGGAAAAAATAAAACGGTCTCGTTAAAAGTCAGAGCAAGTGAAATGACCAACATCTACCTTTTCCCCCAACACAACATGGCATGCAAAGGACAGTAGAAAAGTCAAAACCCTGCTGTATTCTGTCTCTCTCTGCCGTAGATCATTTAATGTAAGTTTGGATTGGATGAGGCTTCCTGCGCCGGGCCGGAGGTCTCGTCTGTTATTTTCTCCCGCGCTGAGTAGACTAGCGTATCACGTACTCTGCGCGGGGTTAGCACCTGTAAATGATCTGGGTATACAAGCATAAGAATACTAATCCTGCTGCCGGGTGGATGGGATGGTCTCAAGAAACTTTGCGACCAACTCTACTCCCGAAGTTTCGGGAGCGAAAAGAAGAAGTGACCTCGCTGCGATACAAGCTCCCGAGAAATTTCGATATCATCGATGGTTCCATTTTATGTACCAAATTTTGAGCCCATCGATTGGATCGCCATCTTACTGTAGTATTCTGTCTCTCTACGGTGGATCGTTTCATGTAAGCATTGGATTGGATGAAGCCTCCTGCGCCGGCCTGTGGTCCCGCCCATGCTTCGTTGCGCCTCTTTTAGATTGTGTTTGTAGTTGACCACTGGCCAGGGGCAGAGCTGTCTCACCCAAACTTCTTCTAACGTTGACTCGCCGGTCCTTTCCTGCACACGTGATCAAATTGATTTAATCAAATTTTGCCAAAGTGCGAGTAATTTCAGATACATGTCGAGCTATTTGCCTTTTTTTTTCGCTGGATGCGGCCGCGCTCACGAAATACGGTCTGCTTTCCGTCCTTCTCCTCTGTCCTAGGGTTCAGTTCTCTTCCTTTGCCACATAGGTTTAACCCGAGTATCTGACCTTTTCCCTTACCCTTAACGTTGCCCTTACCTTTACCCCCCTACCCTTACCCTTCTAACCTTACCCTTATCCATACCCTTACCCTTACCTTTATACTTACCCTTTCGCTCGCCCTGATCTTAATTCTCATTCTCGACTTTTCCCGTACCCCTGCCCTTGACTTTACACGTACCCTTACCCTCAACTTAGCTGTACCCGTACCCGTACCCTTACCCATCACGTTCCCCTCATTCATAACCTCACCGTATTACTCTTACCTTTACCCAACCCTTACCCTCACCCTCGCCATCACGCTTACCTTCGCCCTTACCCTTACGATTACCCTTACCCTTACCCTTACCCCAACTCTTACCCTTATCATAATTCTCATTCTTGACTTTTGCCGGAGCCCTACCTTTAACTCTACACGTACCCTTACCCTCAACTTAGCTGTACCCGTACCCGTACCCGTACCCGTACCCGTACCCTTCACCTTACCCTTATTCATAACCTCACCGTTAGCCTTACTCTTACCCTTACCCAACCCTTACCCTCACCATCGTCATCACCCTTACCTTCGCCCTTACCCTCACCTTCGCCCTTACCCTTACCCTTACCCTTACCCTTACCCTTACCCTCACGTTTACCCTCACGTTTACCCTCGCCCTTACCCTCACGTTTACCCTTCTACCCTTTCCCTCACTTTTACCCTTCTACTGCTGTTACCGTTACCATTACCCTTGCCCTTTTACCATTGCCCCTTCCGCCCACCGCCCCGCAGCTGGGGCGCTACCTCCACGCTCCCTTTCGATGCTTTGGTCGCGGCGGCGGCGGCGGCGGTGGGCGTGAGGATGGGGGTTGGGGCGGGAGCTGGAAAAACGGGGAGGCGTTTTTGGTTCTGGCCTTCGCGGCCCTCCTAACCTTGGAGGCGTTGTACTGGTGAGAGGCAGATTATGTGGTGGTGCTGTCGGGATTTGATGGATGGGTGGACGCTGTGCAAGGTTTTTTTAAGGCGTTGGTTGATTGGCAAGGCTGTGAATACGGCAAGATTTACTGGCTGGGCTTCCACGGCGAACTATTATTGTTTCTGGGGAATATAGTGATCAGAACCAATGTGACCCATAAACACACGGACATATCTGAGTTTTTGGGTCCGTCGTGGGTTCTGATTATTACATATGCCCACCCGGGATAGATGGGTCCCGAAGTAAGCCAAATACTACTATTACGGGAGACAATAGTAAATAGGACCAAATATTGTTAGTAAAAATAGGGAAGTATATAGGTTCTTTGTGTGTACCGTAGGTCCTATTTACTATGGTCCCCCGTAATACTAGCGGACTTCAAGTTTTTACTGAAAAAAGAAAACATTCAGGTCGAGCCACAGAGGCGTCGGTCAGATGCAAACGACGCAAGAGCTCTGCGAATTTGCGCACCCCATGCTGTTAACAGGAAAAGCTATTAATAATAAGCCAACCACCAGGTAGTATGTAGTCGGCGGCGGCTTATCGTCGACCCACTCAACAGCCCTGTTCGTGTGGTTGCGCGTGTCGAACGAACATCGAATTCGATAGTAAATGTTGGATAGATCAGATACCTGGTAGATTAGATACATCAGATACATCAGATACATCAGATGCATCAGATAGATCAGACAGATCAGACAGATCAAACAGATCAAATAGATATGACAGATCAGACAGATCAAATAGACCAGACAGATCAGATAGACCATCTATATATCAGATAGATCAGATAGATCAAACAAATCTGGTAGATCGGATACATCAGATACAGCAGATAGATCATGATATACTAAGAAGGACCATATTAACAGTGATCAGGACCAATCATATACAAAAAAAAACTATATATTCCAGTATTTTTACTCAGCGTATTTGCTCCTACCTATACCATGTTCCCCCCTGATAACATCATCTAGATCCTCACGTGCAGTTGTGAGATGCTGTGCAGGGATCTGTGTGGTACAGATCCTATGATACCCAACAAATTGGGTGCTTAATGATGCAGACTATACGGCTCCCAACACTGCAACGTATGCTGCTGTAGATCACACAGATCAGGAACCAGTCTGCCCTGTGAGTTGGCTGTGAGCTGGCTGACTACAGGCCGCCGGATAGTTAGTACCTGGTAGTTGGCGACCGTGGGTATCATCAGTTAGTTGCGTATGACCGGCGCGGTTTTGCGGCTCTAGATAATGTTCTTGCTTTGTTTTCTTCATGAAAAAAAAAAAACAAAACAAAACAAAAAACACGCACAGCCTCAATAGTAGTTACCTTACTTCTCCACCTATCTGATAACTGAAAATAGCGTTGGCAACGAAAGTCCAGCCAAAGAATACCTCATTCCCGGCCCCATGCATTAATCTCGTACAGCACCCGTCTGCGTAGGCTACACGCAAGATAACAAACCACACCCTGGAATGATTCTCAGGGCCGATTTCCTCCCAAAACCAGGCGGGGTCGGTCGCACCACAAAAAAAAAAAAGTGAAAAAAAAAATGGCGGGCTTTGGGCGGATGTCTCGTCGAGAAGTTTCCATAGGAACAAAGACGCGTCGCTCGGCTTTTGCACTCTCCCTCTCCCGTTGCTATGAGGGAATCAGGTTGCGAGATCGTATGAAGGCGGGGGGGGGGGGGGGGGGGGGGGGGGGGGGGGGGGGGGGGGGGGGGGGGGGGGGTACTCGATAGGAGAAATGTACTCGATCTCATGCATGGCCGTAGTCGTATAACCATAGACCCTCGCATCCCTACAATGCCGGGACGGAGCATGTCGGGTTTTCACCGACCAGGCAGACATTGCTTGCACCAAGCGCGAAGCGCCATGAGGTGTCCGGCGAGTCGCATGAAGGGTGAGCTGCATCCTACTAAGAACCGCTTGTGAGGTGGACTTGCATATGAGTTAGTTTAATTTCCGGTGTGGCCACTTCCAGAGACAGCAATGGGAGTACTATGTAACTGCCTCTCGGGTGCCTTACCTTGAACACTACGTGATACGATCAATTCCCTTGTGCGGAGTAAAGGTTCTTTACTTCGCACAAATGATCTAACTAGACGACCAGCTGTGGGCGACCGCCAAAAAAAAAAAAAAAAAAAACGGTACCCTGGATGTCTAGCTCAAGTAGTGAGCGGCATGTTTTACAGTGTCGTTGCCAACCGACGCCAACCCAACCCATACATATATATGGCGGGGGGGGTGTACTCATTATCATGCATGGCCTGGCCGTAGTCGTATGACCACAGACCCTCGCACCCCTGCAATGCCGGGACGGAGCACGTCGGGTTTTCACCGACCAGGCAGACATCGCTTGCAACAAGCGCGAAGCGCCGTGAGGTGTTGGGCGAGTCGCATGAAGGGTGAGCTTCATCCTACTAAGAACCGCTTTAGAGGCGCATATTCTTGCATATGAATGACAGCATCAATGAATTGATTTAATTTCTGGTGTGTCCACTTCCAGAGACAGCAATGGGTTTACTATGCAACTGCCTCGTGGGTGCCTCACCATCTACGCACTACGTGATACGATTATCCCCCTTGTGCGGAGTAAAGGTTCTCCCCGCGCAAAAATTATCTAACTTGGCCGCCAGCCGTGGTGACCGCAAGAAAAAAATGAACAAAAAAAAAAACGGCACCCTGGCTGTCTAGCTCACGCAGTGAGAGGCGTGTTTTACAGCGTCGTCGCCAACCGACGCCAACCCAACCTATATATACCAGGTATATAATATAGGGGGGGGGGGGGTTGTCTCTCATCACACGTGTTGTACGGTAGGCGGCTCCTCGACCCACACTACCGTATCAATTGTTTACATACCGGTAGTTCATTTATTCACCCTTTTGAAAGGCCAGAGGAGAAAAGGCCTGTTCACGGGTCGGGTCGGGTTGGGTCGGGTCGGGTCAGGATCGGGTCACGTAACTTAACCAACTCAACTGCCGTTTAACTTAACGCCGTTTTCGGAACAGATTTTTTTTTTCAGCACAACTTATACACATAAACAGGGGTTAAATTTTCATTTTTTTACCTACTATAAACGATTATATATATATATCACATTTTGTCAGTACGGGGTTAACTGAAATATTTATTTCACTTACCTGACTCGACCCGACCCGACAAGTGAGATGTCGAAGACCTCCTGACCCGGCCCGCGGGTAGGGTCAGACCCGTGATCAGCCCTAGAATATTTCAGCATCGGTCACACCGCGGAGGGGGGGGCGGGGGGGGGGGGGGGGGCGAGGGTAGGGCGTGTGTGTTGTCTGGACTGCATACAACTCGAGGAGCTGTGGTGCTACAGCGGTACATGTATATTTATGGTATTTAAAACGTAGGGGGGTGGACACCAGGCACGTGTTTTTTTGGGCCTATCGCGAGTTCTAAATGCTGCCCCCCCCCCCCCCCCCCCGTGTGTATACAATGCACGATAGCGCCGCATGCACGGGTGATGTGGGTGATGCCTGTACTGTGCCGCCGCACGCTCTTTCCCGGCCGCTGTTTGACGATAAATATCGCACTTGTCGAGTTGTTCGGACGCCGATTTGTTTTTGTTGTTTTGACGCCGAGCATGCTTCCGAACAAGGGCATGAAACAACGTAACGTTTTGTTGTACTTTTGTTTGCGTCAAAAATGGTGAGAGTAGTGTGAGGGTCATGGGTGGGACTCGACTGGGATCAACGAAAATTCTTTTAGGTAGGAGCGCCTCGGCCATACATGTATGTTGTTTTTTGCGAGTTTTTTTGTATTCCTTGAGTATCTTCGCTGTATCGATGTGTCGGAAGCGCAGTATGTTCGAGACTTTACCGAAACTTTTTTGCCGTAGATACATATCACCAAATCACCATGAACTTTTTTTTTTTTTTTAAACGGAAAAAAAGGTATCTGGATCATGGGTGGGATTCAACTGCGATCGACGAAAAGACTTGGCAAGAGCGTCTCGCCCGGACAGTGGGCCAGCTGGCGAACATCACGATGGGGCTCATGGTCCTGCCCGTGTCGAGAAACGGGGCTTTCGAGAAGGTCAGCCGCACCTCGGATCGCACGATCTACACGTAGCTGTGACGTGGATCGCTAGACGATGTAGATCGATGAAACATGAAAATACACCATCCGCAGCTATTACGGCCGTCCATAGTTAATAGGACCTTTGGTATACATAAAAAACTATATATTTACCTATTTTTAATAACAATATTTGGTCCTATTTACTATGGTCCCCCGTAATAGTCTACAGTAGTGGATGGTCTGTTGATCGACCTTCTGTGGTAGATTGTATGTTGGGTGGTTATCTAGATCATCTCGGCCGTCTTTTTAGTTGGAGAGCCCAGACCGCCTTGATTTTTTTTGAACGTCTGTTTTTTCAGGCCGTCTTGATGATCTATTCACGAATAGCAGACGATCTGCATGCAGTAGGTGATCTACATGGCCAGTTGCAGGGTATATCAGGTATGTGCAGCGCATGATACGTCGAGTGATCCTCTATGAGATCATCTACAGTAAAATATCGTCTGTTGGTAGATCATGCACCCCCCCCCCCCCCCCTGCTCCGTCTCGAAAGGGATGCGTGGTCAATGGTCAAATGACTACGGCAAGCAACAAATGAATACCCCCCCCCCCCCACCGGGTTGGGTTGGCGTCGGTTGGCAACGACACTGTAAAACATGCCGCTCACTACGTGAGCTAGACATCCAGGGTACCGTTTTTTTTTTTTTTCTTTGGCGGTCGCCCACAGCTGGTCGTCTAGTTAGATCATTTGTGCGAAGTAAAGAACCTTTACTCTGCACAAGGGAATTGATCGTATCACGTAGTGTTCAAGGTACGGCACCCAAGAGGCAGTTACATAGTACTCCCATTGCTGTCTCTGGAAGTGGCCACACTGGAAATTAAACTAACTCATTGAAGCTGTCATCCATATGCAAGTCCGCCTCACAAGCGGTTCTTAGTAGGATGCAGCTCACCCCTTCATGCGACTCGCCGGACACCTCACGGCGCTTCGCGCTTGGTGCAAGCAATGTCTGCCTGGTCGATGAAAACCCGACATGCTCCGTCCCGGCATTGTAGGGATGCGAGGGTCTATGGTCATACGACTACGGCCATGCATGAGATCGAGTACATCTCTCCTATCGAGTACACCCCCCCCCCCCCCTGCCTTGTTTTCTTGGAGAAAATCGGATCGTAAAATATCATCCCCGGGGATGGACTATCTATCTTGCCTGTTGCATACGGTAAGAAGGTGCTTCGGTTCTCCCTGCTAGTGTTGCACCAGGTGCGAAGTAGTGCCATCCCTAGCCTCGCCCGCCACCCACCCACCCACCTCGAGTATTAGCGTGTTGTTCGACGTAGGGTGGGAGTCGATTATGGTGCACCGTGACGGGATGGCTATATCGTGTTTCTAGCGCTGGTGCTGATTCACATGCCCCCCAACCCCCCCATCCCCCCAGCAAGAGTGCTTCTAACGCTGGTGCTGATTCACATGCCCCCCCACCCCCTGACCCTCCCCAGCAAGCGATGTCTCCTTGGTCGATGAAAGCTCGACGTGCTTCGTAGCGACATTTTAGAGATGGGAGGATCTGTGGTCATACGACTTCGGCCACGCATGACATGGGTACACCCCTCGACTGCCCACCCAAAGTAGATACGGTGTTTGTCGTAGAATGAGACACGATGATTGGCGTACTGTGCCATCGCGGGATGGTTAGAGTGTCTCTGGCGCTTGGATGCTGATCCACACGCCCCACCCTCCCCCCCCCCCCCCCCCTCCCTGCCAATCCCCCGTGACACGACTACGGCCATGGATTACATGGGTACCCCCCTCCTCCAATGTCTGGAAGTGGCCACACCAGAAATTAAATCAATTCCTTGATGCTGTCATCCACGTTCAAGAAAATCTGCCTCTAAAGCGGTTCTTAGTAGGATGCAGCTCACCCTTCATGCGACTCGCCCAACAACAAACACCTCACGTTTCGCTTCGCGCTCGGAGCGAGCAATGTTAGCCTGGTCGGTGAAAACGACGCGCTCCGTCCCGGCACTGTAGGGATGCGAGGGTCTATGGTCATACGACTACGGCCATGCATGATAATGAGTACCCCCCCCCCTCCTCCTCTCCCCCATCCTCCCGATTACGAAGGTGTTCGGCGTAGGGTGGGAGACGATGATGGCATATCATCGCGGGATGGGAAAAGTATTTTTTTGCGCTGGTGCTGGTCCACATGGTCCTCTTCTGGGTGGTGTTCGCCCAGGAAGGCGACTTTTGGAGCGACTGGCCCGTCGCGATACCGACCGACTACCACTCCGACAACTGGACCATCCCGCTGGCGACCCTGACGACCTGGGTCGCGCTGGTGGTGATGTTTGGTTTCTCCCTCGAGTGGGTGAGTCGAAAATTGAAAAACATTACACCTTTTTTTTTTCTTTGTCTTGGTGATTTTTGTTTGATAATTGCGTCCCTCTTGTGCGAGATTGATTACTTACAGCCCCCCCCCCCCCCCCCCCCCCCCCCCCCCCCCCTCTCTCTATGTTCATATTATTTCGGGGGGGCAAAGTAAATAGGACCTACGGTTGACACAAAAACCTATATATTTACCTATTCTTGCTAACAATATTTGGTCCCATTTACTATGGTCCCCCGTAAATACCAAGCTTCCGTGTGTTATTTTAGTGATTGTTTGTCTGTTTTATCTGTGCCGGGTGTGTTCGTTTTGTTCGGGGTTTTTCTTTACTTCGTTTGGACCATCCTGCTGGCGACCCTGACTATGATACCTGGGCGACGTTGGTGGCCGTAGTCAGATTCTCGCTACGAAGAGTGAGAAAATAAGAAATAACCTGTTGTAACAAGAAGAGGCTCACGTCTTTTACATAGGAGACGCTCGTAAGAAACTTGGAATAAGGAACCGTGCTCAGCGGCGAGTGCTGCACTAAATCCTACCGACAGTTAAAGCCTCCCTCGTAATGCTCAAGGTCGTTCAAGGCTGGTTTCACGATACGGTTCTCAGGCTGTCTCACACTACTGTAGGCGCTTCTTGTTGGCCGATGTGGAGTTGCGCCGCGTGTAACGCTTCGGTAGATGGGGCGACGAAACGTTGCGCCGCTTTGTTGTTTCCCCCACCACTTGTTTTTTCGTGCGCCGGGCGGTGGTGCTTTCGCAACGCTGCCTCCGCACGATGCTACCCAGCACGCGCCACCTTCATTGCTTTCTATTCAACAAAAATAAATGGCTGCGCCGCAAACAGTTGCGCCGCGTGTACCGGTTCGTCCGGCGGGCTTATTGCGTGTGGGTGACAGGTGTGGCGGTAGAACTTTGCGCTGTTTTGTTGCTTCCCAAAAACAAAATTCTTAGTTCTCGTGCTTTGGGCGGTGGTGCTTTGGCACTCTGCCTCCGCTTGCTTTGTTTCGAAATGGTTCCACCGAGTGTAACGATTCGCGTGTAACGCTTCGCATGTAGCGCGTGTGATTCGCATATAACGCGTGTGGTTGTGAGAGGTGAGGTGCGGCGGCGGAAATTTTGAGCTGTTTTTACGCTTCACTGCTCCCTCCCCAGGGCGGTAGTGCTTTGACCCGCTGCCTACGCTTGTTCTCTACTTTAATGTTATTGAATTCGCGTGTAACCGTTCGCGTGTAACCGTCTCTGCTTCTGTGCGGCAGGTGCGGCGGCAGAAGTTCGAGCTGTTCTACTACTCCCACCACTTCTTCCTCGTGCTCTGGGCGGTGGTGCTTTGGCACGCTGCTTCCGCCTGGTACTACATAGGCGCGTCCATCGCGCTGTGGATCGTCGACCGCGCCATCCGGTTTTCGAAGTGAGAAAAGGGGGCGGGTGATATAAGGGGGGCGGGGTAGGGGGATGTACTCATGCCAGGCAGTCAGGCATGGCGGTGGTGGTGGGGGGGGGGGGTGTACTCAGGTAGTGCATGGCCGTAGTCGTATGACCGTAGACCCTGCAAGGCATCCCTACATATATGCCGGAACGAAGCGCGTCGGGTTTTCACCGACCAGGCAGACATTGCTTGCGCCGAGTGTGAAGCGCCGTGACGTTTTCGTCTAGACGCTTGAAGGATGAGCTGCATGCATCCTGCTGCAGGCTCCCTCCCAGCAACGTGAGACTATTCATAGTTCGCACAAAAATCATGGAACATATCTGCCCTGAAATGTCTTGACCGAAATAGAGGAATCGATGACACGCCTGAGGTGCGGACTACTTTTCTTTATAGTTTTTGCATGTATTAATATCTTCACGGGTCTGACGATGGTATCAGGGACGGTTAAGGTTCTCACAAGCTGTTGGAGGCACCACGCGGGTCTCCTATACCGTTGTATGCTCCATGTGTCTCCCAAGCAACGTCTCAACCGCCAACACGTACCGTACCTGATGACGTTTTTTTTCCGCTATTTTTTGTTTCTTTGTATGCATGATTTTTCCGCAGGGGTCTGACGATGGTGTCGGTGAAGGGTCTCACAACATGCGGAGGCATTACCCGGGTCTCCTACACCGCGGAAAGCGGAGGCGTTGGCCCCTGGGGCGGGGCTCCGAGGGCCATGCTGCATGGGGCCGGCCAGTACGCCTTCGTCAACGTGAGCGAGAGTTTTTTTTTTTTTTAATAAACTTTTCTCTGGTTTTTTTTTTTTCCCCCCTTTCGTTTGTTTTCGCTTTTTTTCGTGTTTTCCAGCATTCCGGCATTTATTTATTTTTTGCTCTTTTTCCAGCATTTTTTTTTTTGTCGTTTTTATCGTTTTTATCGTTTTTGCCGTTTTATCGAGGGGGTTTTGTGAGCGCGCAGCAGTACAGCCAGTATCACGCCCACGTACTATCATTATTGCTGCTACGGGGGACCATAGTTAACAGGACTAAATATTGTTAGTAAAAATAGGGAAATATGTAGGTTTTTGTGTGTACCGTAGGTCCTATTAACTATGGTCCTCCGCAACAACAGTTCGGTTTAACGTTGGTTATCGCAACGAAACAACACGATGGATATCGAACTATCGAGCTTCGATCTATCGTATACTAGTGCCTGGGACGCTCTACTCTGTGGTGGGCTTTGTATGCCCTAGCGAAGGCGGGACATGCCGAATTGCCCGTGCTGAATTGTCTTATATTTGGCCCCTCTTACACCGGTGTACCTGCTGTGCCCTAACGATGTGCCGGTGTGTACTACTATTACGGGGGTCCATAGTTGATAGGACCTATGGTATGAATAAAAACCTATATATTTACCTATTTTTACTAACAATATTTGGTCCTGTTTACTATGGTCCCCCGTAATAGGTGCCGGCGATCAGCTTGCTCGAGTGGCACCCGTTCAGCATCTCCTCCTGTCCGGACGACCGAGAGACCACGCACCACATCAAGGACATGGGACCCAAGACCTTCACGGGAAAGCTGCGGTGTGCACCGGCAAACGCACTACCTTTTTTCTCTTTTTTTTTTTTTGCTTGTTTCTCTCCTGATTTTGCTCGTACAATCTGCTGTCAAGCCTCTGCCCCTAAAAAACACGTGGATGCATGCCGCACCTAAGTTGTTCTTGGGACTTCTCATGCGAGGAGATATTTACTATGCTATGAGTGCATCATTTATACTATTTCGGGGGTCCATAGTTAATAGGACCTATGGTATACATAAAAACCTATGTATTTGCCTAGTTTTGCTACCAATATTTGTTCCTATTTACTATGGTCCCCCGTAATATCAGTAAGCCACACCGGTATGTACTAATAGTAAGAAATCTATACTAATAGCAAGACATCTATACTACTAGTAAGTGACTTTTGAGTTTAAAAATGGTTGTTCCAACGATGCAATGGTTGGGTAGAATTCCTCGCTTGAGGAGGGAGCCACCGGCAGTCATACTGTTTTGGAGGCGTGCTGCGACAGGGGAGGCAAGTTTCGGCCAAATGTGGTTCTGACTGACGGGGCTTAGGACTGCAGTCCTGTTTCGGGGACACAGAAATCGCTTGGAGTAAGAGCGGTTAGTCCAAAGGTCACCGAGAAACAGTTACGGAGGACCATAGTAAATAGGACCTACGGTACACACAAAAGCCTATATGTTTACCTGCTTCTACTCACAATAGTTGGTCCTATTTACTATGGTCCCCCGAAATACGAGTGCCGAATACCGTTACAACAAAGATTGTGTGTGTGTGCGTTTTTTTTTTTTTTTATCATGTTAGGCGTGACAATACCGAGGCCACCCGAGATCGTTCGTCGAAGTTTTAAGCAGCTAAGCTTTCATTTTTTTTTTTTTTTTTGTTATCCCGTATAAAACAGTTTTTGGGTTAGGTGTGAACGAGCGTCAGAAAGTAGTGCTGCGCGTGCGTGCGACCCTCGACCGTCGTGCGCGTCTTTGGCCCCAAAAAAACGCTACAGCAGGAAGTACCTCTATCGTTCTTCTCTGCCGCGATCTCTCTGTGACAGGCGCTGCCTTCTATTTTACGGGGGACCATAGTTAACAGGACCTATGATGCGCACGAAAACCTATATATATTTACCTATTTTTACTAACAATACTTTGGTCCTGTTTACTACGGTCCCCCCGTAACAGGGGCCGTGTACTTTGTGTTACACGGTAGAAGGGGCCTCTCCGCCTCAAGGACAGAGCGGCCACGATTTGCGTTTAGCGGTGTCGTTCGAACGAACTACGAGACGTCCATGAGAAACACACACACATATATATATATACACATCTGCGAACCGTCAACACGATTTCCTAGGCAAAACAGGTTGAATAATCTTTCGACATCCTATCTACACACATATACCAGGTATATATATATCGCATGAGTGTGATTCCACGATCACGCCTTTTTTTTTTCCCCCCCCCGTTCATGCGCTTTCTGAAAAAAATCGTTCTCTATACAACAACAAAAAACGTATACGTCCTCCTTCCTCAACTTTTACAGTTTTCTCAGTTTCACTTGCTAGCTTTACCCTTTTAGTTCCGTTTTCGGCGCGAAGTACTTGCTACGGAGGACCATAGTAAATGGGACCTGCGGTACACACAAAAACCTACATATTTCCCTATTTTTACTAACAATATTTGGTCCCATTTACTATGGCCTCCTGTAACAGGAATTGAGTGGTTTGTCCCCCGAAACGGGCATGCAGCACTAAACGGGTTGACTCGCAGGAGGTTTTTTTTTTCCCAACACTACAGCTCACCAACTTTTCTGGGAAAAAGAAATAGGGTGGACACTCAACTAACTGTGCATGAGACTAGGAGACTAACGCTAGCCACTGAGTCAGGATTAGGGTCATAGGGTTGGGTGTATTCGTCTTAATCGTGCACAGGGTGTGCCAACCATTTCTTTCGAACGGGCTACATGCGACCCTCCCTTGTAAAGTCAATTCTTGTGCTGTCGGATTTTGCAGTCGGTTGAAAAAAGTCGCTTTCGGCACGTTCGCACGAGCGTTTGCCCCGAAAACGTTCCCCAAGGTGGTGTTTCTCGCCTCGTAATAGGTCGAACTTTTGTTCAACATCCATCTTTCCAGAGCAGCCGCCCGCTTTCTCCAGGCGCCCAGTTGCAGGAAATCACCTCCGGCACTTTTTTCGATCCAACTGTGTCAATCGCGATTACGGTCCCTAAATCGGATCCAAAAAACGTCCCGTTTCGATCCATTTCGCGAAGGGTAATCGAATTTCACTCAGTTGGATCGAAAAAGCGCTGGAGGTGGTCTCCTGCAACTGGGCGTCTGTCTGGAGAAGCGGGCGACTGCTTGCTCTGTTGACAGATATTGCATGAAAGCTCGCGGCCCATTCTGAGGCAAGAAATGCCGACTTCGGACGTTTTCGGGGCAAAAGCTCGTGCGAGCGTTTTGCCGAAAGAGGCCTTTTCGACTGACTGGAAAATCCGACTGCTTAACAACTGGCCTATCACTGGTACCGGTATTTATGATCGTGCTTTCTGGGACTTGCAAACAGGCTAAATTTGGCGCTCGCTACGATACGGCAGGGGACTTTCGTACTACTCAGCACGCAGGAGCTGTAGCTTTTTATCCTCGCCGACTTTCTGGACAAGCCTTGGTCGCAGGTAGATGCCAATGTTACCTTGTGTGAGTGACCAGAGCAGAGCCAAAGGCGTCAACCTGCTAGCAGTAGTCGGTCCCTGGGTTCACACTGCTTTATTTTACACTTAACACTGGCGTCGTCGGCAGGACGCTTTGGGCACCTGTTCCATACTGCCATACCAGTACACTTTACACCAATCCTTTCTTCTCCCCCCCCCCCCCCCCCTCACATACTCCGTCTCGAAAGGGATGCGTGGTCAATGGTCAAATGACTAAGGCAAGCAACAAATGAGTACGCGCCCCCCCCCCCCCCCCCCCCCCCCCCCCCCCCCCCCCCCCCCCCCCATATTATATATGGGTTGGGTTCGGTTGGCGTCGGTTGGCAACGACACCGTAAAACATGCCGCTCACTACGTGAGCTAGATAGACATCCAGGGTACCGTTTTTTTTTTTTTTTTTTTTTTTTTGCGGTCGCCCACGGCTGGTCGTCTAGTTAGATCATTTGTGCGAAGTGAAGAACCTTTACTCTGCACAAGGGAATTGATCGTATCACGTAGTGTTCAAGGTACGGCACCCAAGAGGCAGTTGCATAGTACTCCCATTGCTGTCTCTGGAAGTGGCCACACCGGAAATTAAACTAACTCATTGAAGCTGTCATCCATATGCAAGTCCGCCTCACAAGCGGTTCTTAGTAGGATGCAGCTCACCCTTCATGCTACTCGCCGGACACCTCACGGCGCTTGGTGCAAGCAATGTCTGCCTGGTCGGTGAAAACCCGACATGCTCTGTCCCGGCATTGTAGGGGTGCGAGGGTCTATGGTCATACGACGACTACGGCCATGCATGAGATCGAGTACATCTCGTCTGTCGAGTACACCCCCCCCCCCCCCCCCCCCTCTGATAGACCCTCGCATCCTTACAATGCCGGGACGGAGCATGTAGGGTTTTCACCGACCAGGCAGACATGTATATGGTCAAACGACTACGGCCATACATGAGATCGAGTATATCTCTCCTACCGAGTACACCCCCCCCCCCCCCCCCCTGATATCGGCCATACGACTACGGTCATGCATGAGATCGGGTACATCTCTCCTACCGAGTACACCCCCCCCCCCCCCCCCTGATATCGGCCATACGACTACGGCCATGCATGGTATCGAGAACACCTCCCGCCCCCCGCCCCCCCAGTGCTCATAGGATGTGCAGCATTGCACTCGCTCGTCGATTTACCTCGATTTTTATTCCTCAATACTCATGCTCTCGCGCTTTGATGCTACATACAACTATACTAAACCGCTAGCACACTATCCCAGCGCTTATAACGGTAACAGCGCAACGCTACTATTAAGTAGTCAGACTTCTTTCTATTTTCTTGATTTTTTTTTCTTTTCCATCCCATGTATTTCCTTTTAGCCTCATTTTCTCTTCTTCCTGCTACTTGCCGCTCAGATCCGGGGTCAACAACGTAGCGGGCTCTCTCCCGCCCCCCCTCCCCCTCTCCGCATTGATGCAGTCATCCATATGCAAGAAAATCCGCCTCTAAAGCGGTTTTAAGTAACGGATGCAGCTCACCCTTCATGCGACTCGCCCACCACCTCACGGCGCTTCGCGCTTGGTGCAAGCAATGTTTATGCCTGGTCGGTGAAAACCCGACGTGCTCCGTCCCGGCATTGTAGGGATGCGAGGGTCTATATACGGCCAAACGACTACGGCCATGCATGATAATGCGTACACCCCCCCCCCCCCCCCCCCCCCCCCCCCCCCCCTCCAACCGACGTGCCTTACGGGGTTTTTTTTAAATCGCGAGAAGACCATCAGCCCCTTACTTTTCCTCGTAGGTTCGCGTCGAATTCGTAGGGAGATGCTCGTCGAAACAAAGTGACCAACTACTACGGTACAGTGTCGTCATGGTCGCGGGGGCGCCTTCAGTACCGCAGGCCCGATTTGGGGACAAACCAGTCTAATTCCAAGTGATTTGTCTCAAAAACGGGACTGCGGTACCAAAAGGGTTAAGATGGGCACACCACTGCTGTATAGGTTGGTGTCGTTACCCCTTAGCCCTTTGTTCGGGGAAAAAAAACAGAGGTCGGTCCCGTTTTGGGGGCCGAACTACTGTTACGGGAGACCATAGTAAACAGGACCAAATATTGTTAGCAAAAATAGGCAAATATATAGGTTTTTGTGTGTACCGTAGGTCCTGTCTACTGTGGTCCCCCGTAATGGTCGAAGTCTGAGCAGTTTGTCCCCCCAAAACGGAAGTGCAGTTTCTTGCCCAGAAAAGGGACTGCAGTTTTTTGCCCTCAAACGTCGGAATCGTCGATTTCTTTTTGCGCCATGTAGCCATGGATCCATCCCACGAGGGACGCTTGCGGCGGTAGGGGTCCCACCTAATTTTTTTTGTGTCTTAACGCTTCTTTCTTTTTTTCATTTTTTTTTCGTTTGAAGGACGTTCTACTGTTCTTATACATGATGAGGCTTTTTTTTTTTCATTTGAAGGACGTTCTACGGTATATATATATATTCTGAGGCGTTTTGGAGGACGTTCTACTTTATATACATAGTTTGTTTTTTTTTGTTTTTTTTTGTAAATTAATAAAAAAAAAGCCCGACCTTTGGTTGACAGATTATATATATATATATACTGTACTGACGTATTATATGTATACTGTACTATATACACTATATACCACTATATGCCGACGAGCGATCGATCCTACGGCCTGCAAGTGGACAAAACAGTTTTTATTTTGTGAAATGGAACGATGTTGTGTACCGTTCGGGCTCAAAAGACAAGGACCGCTTGGTACCCATCTTAGCCGTCGAGGAACCGTCTCGTTGTGGGGACAAACCGCCCAAATTGTACGTGTTGATAGTTTGTCCAAAAACCTGGGCCGCAGTACTGAAAAGTTGGACGTCTAAGGGTATTAATATTACGCGGGATCGTAGTAAATAGGACCAAATATAGTTTGTAACTATAGGGAAATATATAGCTTTTTGTATGCACCGTAGGTCCTGTTTACTATGGACCCCCCCGTAATAGTTCGTTCTTCGGCTTGAGAAGCCCTCTCAGCCAGTTTTTGTTTTCTTTTTTGAGAAAAAAAAAACCCGTCACCCCCATCGTAGCATATACTGCCCTGGACATAGATATAAGAGCGTTTGTACGGTATCTTGGAGACGAAGTGTTCTTTATATTCCGACCAGAGTGGGGTACCGTTTTTTTTGTTGTTGCCGATTTCGTTTTTTTCTCGCTGACGAGGCGCTCCTTCGCTGAAGAAATAAATTCCCTCTACGGTCTGGCGCTAAAAAATCTACGTACGGCAACCCTAAAATCGCTGGAAAATATCAGTCATTTTGTGTTTTTGTGACACACAGCTACTAGGCGTCGGGGGAGTGGCGCATTTGGTTTTAGTCAACATCAGGTTTCGAGCGGGGGATGCACCTTCTCGATCGCGAGAACCCCAGAAAAAAGTAGGTTCTACTTCCATCGTAGCACCCCAGTCGCGGCACACGGCAAGGGGTATTTAACTACAGTATTACGGAGGACTATATTAAATAGGACCTACGGTACACCCAAAAACCTATACATCTTCCTATTTTTACTAACAAAATTTGGTCCCGTTTACTATGGTCCCCCGTAATATTGATAGTATACCCTACAGAGCAGTCTGATGCTGAAACGCTACGGCAATATTCGCACCAGAGTGCGGCACAACATGAGCACAACGCTAAAATAATGCAAGCGCTACAAGTTGTAAGATTAGATCGCTAAAACGCCACACTGGTACAATCGCGAAACAAACAAACAAAACAAAAAAAAACAGAAAACAGAAAAAAAAAAAAACATGCTCATACGCAGCTTATCAATGCGTAAACTTTTGTAACAAGGCTGAAACGCCACGTGCCTGGATGCGGTGTATCGCAAGAAAAATGTTGGAACGCTACGGTACGCTGGGACGCCATGGTCGCAAGAGCTCTATCAACGCGAAAACACCTCTGGCTTAACCCTACACGTGAAAACGTTTTAGTGCTGAAACGTGGGACACTAACCACACACGCTTGGGTAGTCCACTACCATCACGGGGGGCCATAGTAAATAGGACCTGGGGTACAAACAAAAACATATATGTTTACCTATTTTTACTAACAATATTTGGTCCTATTTATTACTATGGTCCCCCGTAACGCTAGGCACACAGCAAAGCACAAAAAAAAAAAAAAACGCTGCAACGCTAGAACGTTAGGATGGTGTTTACGATGTACCATGGTAGCGGTAAGCGCTGAACGGCGAGACGACAACAGGATAGGACGCTAAAATCCCGTCATGCCGTGACACTACTACGGGGAGGCCATAGTAAATAGGACCTATACGGTACACACAAAAAACTACATATTTCGCTGTTTTTACTATTACGGGGTACCATAGTTAATAGGACCTACGACACACACAAAAACCTGTGTATTCACCTATTTTTACTGACAATATTTGGTCCTATTTACCATGGCCCCCCGTAATAGAACGCCCAAACGCTGCAGATCACAAAATCGCCATCAGCGCTACAGCGCGACGTCGCCAAAACGATATGGAAGCCATAAATGCGATGAATCGCTGCAACGCTTACACTGTAAGACTGGATTCATTCTTACGGGGGGGGGCGTAGAAAAAAATAGGACGAAATATTGTTAGTAAAAATAGGTAAATGTATAGGTGCTTGTGTGTACCATAGGTCCTATTTACTATGGTCCCCCGTAATAGTAAACGCTGAAACACAAAACTTTCTGACTCTGAAATGCTTGATACGTGTAACGCTCAAATACAAAATACTCTCATCGCTATAACCGAACCACGCTACCAGGATGCTGGCGACTCTAGGGACTCAAGTCAAGATGAACGTCGACGGGCCCTATGGTGTGCCGTTAGAGGTGAGACGGGAGAGAGGGGAGGGGGCGGGGTTCTGGCGGATAAGGGGGGAGGGCGTATTTATGTCATGTATGGCCGTGGTAGTATTTCGGGGGGCAAGAGGGGGGGGGGGGGGCAGCGAAAGGGAGAAAGCGAGCGGGTGAGGGGGGGTGGGGGGGGGGGGGGTACTCATTATCATGCGTGGCCGTAGTCGTATGACCATAGACCCTCGCATCCCTTGCCTGGACGGAGCACGTCGGGTTTTCACCGACCAGACATGAACACTGCTTGCACCAAGCGCGAATCGCCGTGAGGTGTTGGGCGAGTCGCATGAAGGGTGAGCTACATCCTACTAAGAACCGTTCTAGAGGCGGATTTTCTTGCATATGGATGACTGCATCAATGTATTGATTTAATTTCCGGTGGCGAGCGGGGGGGGGGGGGGCATTGGTGGGGGAGGTGGCGGGGGCAGGATGACCCCACCTGCCCCTGCTCTAAAATCCTGGTATATACGAAAAGAAACGATGATCTCATAACGACCTCCTCCCTCCCTTCCCCCACCCCGCCTCTCTTTCTGCCCTCTCTCGTGTTGTTTTTTTACCGGTAGTACAACCGCTACGATCTGTTGGTGATGGTGGCGGGGGGGGGGGATCGGGGTGACTCCTTGCGTGTCCTTGTTGAGGCACCTGTTCAACCTCTCGCGCGACGGTCGCCTGTCGGGCTGCCTAGGCGAAGGGGTTCGACTGGTGAGGAATAATATTTTGTGGCCATCCCTCACTAGGGGCCTGAACCCCTAAGCCTGTCCCTACACCTTGTGGTGTCTGGGGACTATCCTGGCATGCCCTAAAGGGTTTTGTTGCTGACGCGTAGGCATGCAGGTTCTCACGTGAACCGCGACATGTAACCGCCACCGGGAACGTTGCCGACTGCGACGCATATGTCTGACACCACTGTCAATTTGTTTGTGTTGATCTGGGTCCAGCCGCCTGACCAGATGCTGCAGCGATGCTGAACCCTGGGCTCCTGCTGAGTTCAGAGGGGGTGGATTTAGTGCTGTGGATTGTTCGTCTCCTCTCGAAGACGTCATAACATAATCCTAACCTTGAGCTCGTGGCACTCACTCCTCAGAAGATGAACCCTAACCCTATCCCGAACCCAATATCCCTAGTCGCAAACGTCCCCATCCATGTTGACGATGTAGGGCAGAGCTAACGTTATCCCTACCCTGGTATGCCGCGCTGCTGTCGGGCTGCCTAGGGGACAAGGTGCGTGATTGACGAGGGAAGAGCTTTGTGTTGTGGTCACCGCTTTCCCCACCAGTAGCGAAGCCTAACCCTTCAACCTTTGCCCCTGCCCTCACCTTCAACCTTACCCATCATGACTATCCTTGCCCT
The DNA here is from genome assembly GCA_031763025.1 of Macrocystis pyrifera. Lineage (NCBI taxonomy): Eukaryota > Phaeophyceae > Laminariales > Laminariaceae > Macrocystis > Macrocystis pyrifera. Next base: position 4,571,757 of record JASSKH010000011.1, on the reverse strand, counting down.
CGTGACCACCCTTATCGTCATCCTCATCCTTACCCTGACATCATCCTTACGCTCGACCTTACCGCCGTCCTTACCCCCCACCCCTCTCTTCCTCTCCCCCTTCCAATTTCCCGTCTCCCCCTTTTCTTCGCGCTGGATGTGATTGATGGGTGACGCATGCACGGATGCTATTTTTGACAACCTAGGTCTGGAGCACTCGCTCCATGGAGGAGATTGTGATGATGGAACGGGAGTTGCAAGACGTTGTCGCTTCAGAGGTGGGGGCCGGGGGAAACGGGCGATTTTCCGTGCACTTGCACCTCACCTCCCCTCAGGTGAGACGTTTTTTGTTGTTGTTGGAGATTTTGCTTTGCATCTTTGTGGGACATTTATGGGGGCTTTTGCATCTTGTGAGACACTTATTATTGGAGACTTTGTTTTGCATCGTGTAAGATATTTTACGGGAGATTTGTGCGTCTCTGTGAGTTGCGAGACTTGTATTTTGGAGGCTTCTGGGCTACCGGCACCCTTTGTTGGAGACTTTCGCATCTTTTTGAGACGTTGCATCCTGTGAGACATTCGTTGGAGACTTTGCATTTTGTGAGACATGCGATGGAGACTTCTTCGTCTACTAAGTCTTTCGTTAGAGACTTCAAACGCTGTGAGAAGACTATCGCGAGGGATCATAGTAAATAGGGCCTACGGTACACACACAAAATCCATATATTTACCTATTTTTACTAACAATATGTGGTCCTATTTACTATGGTCCCCCGTAATAGTGGAGACGTCAGGCCTTGTGGTACATGCATTGTGGAAGTCGCATGTTGTGGAATATGAGTATGTGCTATTACGGGGGACCATAGTAAATAGGACCGAACATTGTTAGTAAAAATAGGACAATATATATGTTTTTACGTATACCATAGGTCCTATCAACTATGGACCCCCTTAATAGAGGCTTTGCGTTCGTCTCGTGATATGTATATAGTGTTGGAGGCTTTATATGTTGTGAGATATTTATTTGTTGGAGACTTTTGCACCTCGTCACACGTTTATTGGAGACTTGCGTCTTGAGTTGCGCCGCGGCAAAGGGCGGGGGCGGTACCTATTGTTTCTCGGGTCCTCGTAAAAATTGAGGAGCTCTATTCCCGAGCTTGAACAAAAAAGCCAAAACTTTATGCAGGTTCACATCTCGCGGACGGATCGTCGACAGATATGTTATAAGGATTACCCTGGCTGGGTAATCGATCGATTTTTTGCGTACCCCTATAGCTCAGTAGGTAATACTTTCACACTTGACGTCGTCGAGGACACGGGTTCGAATCTCGCTTCGAACGTTTCTTCGTAGAAAGGCGTGCGTGTGTTGATAACTCCCAGGCGAAGAACGAGCGTAGACGATATTCCCTTGCCCCGCGTGTTGCTGGACCCGTAAAGGGACCCAGCGGACGATCCAACCACGCCTGCCCCATCCACGACCTCCCGCTGCTGCTGCTGCTGCTGCTGCTGCTGCTGCTGCTGCTGCTGCTGCTGCTGCCGCTGCTGCTGCCGCTGCTGCTGCTACCGCTGCTGCTGCTGCTGAGGCTGCCGCTGCTGCTGCTGCTGCCGCTGCCGCTGACCTTCCGCGGCCACTTCGGGGGCGGGAGGTTTATGTCTAGTTTTTCTGGTGGGTATTCGTAGGAGTAGCTTTCGACGCCGTATCTCCGGCGTACTCCAAGAGCACCAACACAGCTTCCGCTCCCTTTCCCACCGAGGTCGCCGTCTTCCGTGGAGACGCGTTCACCCTCCCGGCTCCCGTCGCCAAGTTCGGAATGTTTCGACGATGGCGTTGCAGCATCCACTACGGTAGATAGCGGCTGCCCTCTACCGGACCCAAATCGTGCCGTCACCTCGAGAAGCTGGGCATGCGTTTGACGGCCGTCTCCGTCTGCGGCCGCCCGCTGCAGCCCCTCGAGCGCGAGGCCCTGCCCCAATACCTCTGCTTCGTCACCCATGAGCCTAGTTTGCCAACGTTGACAGGCTCTAGAGTGTTGATAAATCCCAGGCGAAGAACGAAGATGATTCAGGTTTTTGGTGTTATTCTCCATCCCAGACAGAAAGAGTGACCATGTGGCCATCACGTACACCCACAGAAGCAACCACCTATTAATAGTAACCCATAACAAGCCAATATCCCGAATATTCATGAAACCGTCGAAATACTGAACGAGCACATTCGAACAGCGTGTGCTTCCCTAAAATCATGTCTCCTCGGTTCCCCAGGTATTTGAAACGAAGCGGGTGGGTCAACGCACGGCCGTGCACGGAACTGACGCCCCAAATATCCCGCCGTTCAAGAGGGGGGCTGAGTGTTCTAAGGATTTTTTTTTGCTTTTTAATATCCCTTTTACTTTCCAGCCTAGCTCGTATGGGAGGTTTTTGCCCTCAGCGATCTTCTGGACAAACCGTGGTCACAGGTGTCGTCCCTTCTCCCCCCCCCGGTATTACGTGGCTTTTTTTTTTTTTTTTTTTTGTCACGCATAGGGTTAAGCATTCCCACTGCTCGTCGACTTTCATCGAATGTAGCTAACTCACGCTCTCGCGCTTTCCGCTAATCATTCTTTTTTACGCAAGAAAAAGCCGCGACGAGCACTAGCATGCACTACCCTGGGCTGGGTGACCGATCGATATTTTTACCTCTATAGCTCAGCAGATAATACCATCTTCAGATAGATCATGATCCAGATCTTTCTGGGGGGTAGACAGGTTCCTGATCTGTGTGATCTATTTGCGGAGGACCATAGTAAATAGGAACAAATATTGTTAGTAAAAACAGGGAAATTTTTAGGGTTTTTGTGTCTACCGTGGGTCCTATTTACTATGGTGCACCGTAATAGTCTATGTTGTCGGGCGGGGGTCGCGTATTTACCTTCATGGTCTCCTGTAGGGTCGGATCTGTTCTATACAGATGCTGCACAGCACGAATTATAAATTTAGCCTACTGTGCTTAGCCTCTGCTCGTTTTATATTTTTGTTTTCCTGACAACTTGATCGTAAGCAAGACCGCACGCTCGCACTGGCTTGATTTTGCTTTCCGACCGTGGAGAGGGGGGGGGGGGGGGGTATTCATTATCATGCATGGCCGTAGTCGTATGCCCATAGACCCTCGCATCCCTACACTGCCGGGACGGAGCACGTCGGTTTTTCACCGACTACCAGGCAGACATTGCTTGCACCAAGCGCGAAGAAGCGCCGTGAGGTGTCCCGCGAGTCGCATGAAGGGTGGGCTGCATCCTACTAAGAACTACTTTAGAGGCGGATTTTCTTGCGTATGGATGACAGCATCAATTCATCGATTTAACGTATGGCATGACCACTTCCAGAGATAGCAATGGGTTTACTATGTAACTGCCTCGTGAATGCCTCACCATATCCACTACGTGATACGATCATCTCCCATGTGGGGAATAAAGGTTCTCCCCGCACAAAATGATCTAACTTGACCGCCAGCCGTGGTAACCGCCAAAACAAAAACAAAAAAAACACACACAAAAAAACGGTACCCTGGCTGTCTAGCTCACGCAGTGAGAGGCGTGTTTTACCGTGTCGTCGCCAACCGCCGTCAACCCAACCTATGTATACCAGGTATATAGTATGGGGGGGGGGCTACTCATTTGTTGCTCGCCTTAGTCATTGTGACCATTGACCGCGCATCCTTTTCGAGACGGAGGGGGGGGGGGGGGGGGGGGGCGTACTCTTTTGTTGCTTGCCTTAGTCATTTGACCATTGACCACGCATCCCTTTACAGACGGAGTACCGAGACGGGGGGGGGGGGGGGGGGTGTGTACTCATTCTCAAGCATGGTCGTAGTCGTATGATCATAGACACGGAGGGGGAGGGCGTTGGTGTCGGGTTTTTTTGTTTGTTTTTTGGAACCCCTGAATATGTCATGTTTTTTTTTTTTGTTTCAAACTTTTTCGCGTATATATCAGTTTTACTTTCTGACCAGCTCTGCGTACCCGTGGGAGGTGTTTGCCCTCAACGACTTGCTGGACAGCCCGTGGTCACAAGCAATACGGTACTGCTATTTCGGGGGACCATAGTAAATAGGACCAAATACCAAATATTGATAGTAAAAATAGGTAAATATGGTAGGTTTTTGTATGTATCGTAGGCCCTACTTAATGTGACCCCCCGTAATAGTTGTGTGGTCACAGATAGTGAGAGAGAAAAAAACCGAAACGAAAATAGTCGCAAGTTAATGGGTAAAGCAAGTGAAATACCAGGGTACCAGGTACAAGAACGTAGCAACACAAGCCAGACCAGAAAATGTGAACAAAATGGCAATAAAAAGAAACGTAATAATTCTGAAAATGAAACAGAATGCAGGTGACGCAAATACATCAGAAAGGCTGCTGGAAGAAAAGTGCACATGCTCAAGGGAAACAGATAGCTGCTGCACGCACGAAGCAACACCAAGGAGAGGAAGATATGGGCATGAGGAGGGCGGGGGGGCGGGGGGGGGGGGGGGGGGGGGAAACAAAGAGAGAATAAGACAAAACGCAAGAAAGAAGAGAGAAGAGAGAAGAAGGAAAACCTTACTCAAGGCTGTGACAGTAACATGGGTTCCCCGTTTCGGCCAAAAAAAAAAAAAACGATTCGGGGACCTTGCCACACCCTCTGCTGCCTCTTTCTCGTCAATAGCGATGCCAAGTGTCAGTACCGCCGCTGTCGCGCCCCCCCCCCCATTGATCGACTCAACAAGAAACAAACAAAAACTGCTAGAATGCAAGGGCTAGTCGAACCGATACCTAGTAGCGACCCAATCCATCATTTCGTTTCTGTTTTCGTCGACAGCTGCATGTGTCAGTACGGCTGCCCCCCCCCCCCCCCCCCCCTCCCCTCCCGCCCTCCCCTTGTCGCCGCTCTTGGCGTCCTGAGCTGCCTTGCGCAGCCAACTCCTCTCCGCCTCGCCGATGTGCAGCCTCGCTATGAAACAGCCCGTCGCTTCGACGACCCCCCGATACCACTTCCCAATCTTCATAACCGCCCTCGGCCACAACAAGCTCTCTGCTCCGAGCCGCAAGGGGCAGCTTCCCGTAGACTCCTCGGTAGCTTGAAAAACCCTGAAGTCGTCTGCTAGCCATTGGGTTCAGTTCTTTTCTGCTCGGCCTGGTCTCGGGTTCTTCCTGCTAGCCGTCGTCCCTAACATCATCCAATGGGCAAGCCGCTCATTCGTCGTCCGCTATACGCCCTTTCGCGAAGAGGAGGCGGTGTTTTGCGGATGGTCGTCTCAACGCTCTCGCATTGCGCCGTCTTGAGGGCCTTGGCGCGCGTCATGAGGTGGTCGGCGCGTTGTCGGCGCTGGGAGCCAAGATGATCCGTAGGAAGAGTTAGTTGGTGGAGCGCCATTCGGAGCTCAGCGAAGTGCTCCTGGCCGAGAGTCCATGTCACACACCCGTACGGCAGAGGCTCCGTCACCTCGGCCTTTAGCATGCGCACTTTTAGAGTGAACAAGGCATCCTTCATATCGCACAGCTCCCGTTTGAAGCCGATCGTAGATGACCTTGCGAGTCTGAACCGCCGTTTTTGATCTCTGGCATGAGGTCAGCGCTTGCGACGATATTATAAGACCGCCCAGGTACAAAACCTGCATCGTCTGTCTGTACCTCTGCCCTGCTTGCTTCGATGGCCAACGGTGAGGTCCGGAGCGCTTGGTTCGGTGTCCACAGTTCAGTGGTCTCCGTATTCTTCTCGGATACGGTGAGGCCTGCTGCTTCGAAAACGGTCACGATGAAGGTCGTCATCTTACGCAGGACCTTTCGACGACGTGAAACACAACGCCCGCATCGTCGGCGAACAGCACACCCCATGCTTCCCTCCGCCCGTATACATGCTATTACGGGGGCCCATAGTTAATAGGACCTATGGTATACACAAAAACCTATATATTTACCTATTTTTTCTAACAATATTTGGTCCTATTTACTATGGCCCCCCGTTTTAGTGGATTGTGCCAAATGGTTTGTTGCACAGGTGTGCTTAGGACATAGCAGGGATGACAATAACCGTGATACGGGTAATTACCCGCAGCAAATTCAGCCGTACGTACGTACGTACGTACCTACGCAATTTTGTTTTTTTTACCATAATTTAGTAGGGCATGTATCTACGCTTGGGGTACCCGGTTACCAATATACTGCCCGAGTACGGCCGATTCGACTACAATAGGTTGGGTATGTACCCGGGTACCTCGGAGTTCTGTACATCAGGTAACACGCAAGATGCAGAGACCCCCTGGGACAATTTTCGGAGCCGATTTTGTCCCAAACGTGCCTTATGGCAGGCACAAACCGAAAACGGTGACTTTGGAAAGATCCCGTCGATACATATATATATATATATGCATATATATATCCATAGACGAGTCGCTCGACGTTTTTACGTCCGCCCCGTTGTCAAGGAAACTGCTGTGAAATTTGTTCGAGGGGGTGTGGTATTTTTATCACCCGTGTGACACACCAGGTACGTTATATATATACCTGGTATATATATACCCTACGACGCGCATCCCTGATGTATTGGTATATTGAGATGTACGGCTATTAATATTAACTTTCGTCTCCCCGAGTTCGGAAAATAAATGATGACCTCTGTTTCCAGTACGATTTTATTTGATCACACTTTTCTTTTTACTCGAATCTTCGCCTTTCAACAGGCCCACCTCCCCCCTCCTCCCCTCCTCACTACGATACGATCCTACCCCAAATACATATTTTATTGTACTTGTATTTACTCACATACCAGTTATACGCGAATATATGTGCACTAGGCGCACATCAGATTTTTTTTTTTCTTGCTTTTTTTTTCCTTTTTTTTGTTTTTGTGTCACCCCGAGTGTTTTTTTTTTTGTTTTTTCAACAAATTCACCGAGGACCCCCTCCCTCACAGAGAACGAGGAGCAGCAGTCGTAAACCTCTGCTCTCGTATACCAGGTGCCAGGTAACTACCTCACGTGATACATACGGACGTACGTACCTCGTATGAGATCGTTCCATACCGTACATACGATAGACTATCCTTTTACCGACACAGCGTAGGGAGCTCTCGAGCTCTTCGGACTTGCGCCGCCGATACAGCAGCACTGCTACTGCATGCGGCCCCCAACACGTACAGGGTAGTTACACGAAGTATCGCATCTTTTACTTTATGTGCGAGGAACGATGAGCTCACAGGCACGTAATGCCCGAATCCTGGAGCATACGGCCTTGCCTCATATACTCGCATAAAAAAAAGTGCACCATGAAATGAGCGCATGAGTACCAGGCAAGACGCGTACTCCCTCATGTATGAGCCTGGTGTACGTACTTGCTGAGGAAATGAGGAACTCCATCCCAGCGCCAAAGGTGTGTTTGGTGTTTATTGATAGTACGATACCTGGTAGGCAATGGTCGTGGATATCCGTCGCAAATTTCGATAGCGAGGTTCGGATATACCGTATGTATCGACCGTGTTTTAGTGCTGTTATAGGTTGAAAGCTTCGATGTGCCGGTACCTAATGTTGATATCGTATCTTTTGGATTGTTTTTCGGTATCGAGTCGGTTTCGTTTCTCATCGTGTGACATATATATGCACAACAAAACAGGGACATACTTTGACCTTGTCAGGTGGTGTATTGCACATGCACATATTTCGTTGCACTTGTTGCTTGTTCGTGTACGTTACGGCTATGGCGCTGGATATCGTATTCGACGCTGTAAGTTCCGATATATCGTATCGGAACACTTGCGATGTATCGTGTGATGTGCTATCGGGCTGAGCGCGCTTTGGTCTCCGTTCTCCCTGACATCCCCGCATTTGTTTTCAATGGCTTGTTATACGTACCAGGTATCGTGTTGAACGAAACGTAAAATGTTGACATATCTAACGACTACGATCTAAATCGTATACGTGTATCGGGTTGATTTTTCGTTTATCGGTATCATATCGGTTTGATTTTTCGGTTATCGGTATCGTATCGGTTTGATTTTTCGTTTATCGATATCGGATCGGTTTGGTTTTTTCCTTTTTTCGGTATCGCATCGATTAGGTTTTTCGTTTGCCGATATCGTATCAAACTCGATCAACGATATGGCATCGTTTTACTCGTTTATCGGTGTCGTACCGATTTGATTTTTTGTTCATCGGTATTGTATCGAATTGTTTTTTTCGTTTACCGATATCGTATCTAACTCGATCCTCGTTCGATATCCATCTACCAGGTATTTGGTATCGATTTTTTTTTCTCGTTTATCGATATCGAATCGCTTTGATTTTTCGTTCATCGATATCGTGTCGATATCGTATCGGTTCGATTTTTGTTTAATCGATATCGTATCGGACTCGATTCTCGTACGATTTGAGATTTTTCCATCTCTAATTTCAGTTACGATCGTGTCTGCGGTAGTCGTATTGATAGTTATGGTTTGTGGTGGTGGTGGTGGTGGTGCTGCTGCTGCTGCTGCTGCTGTTGGTGGTGGTGATGAGGGTGGTCGTGGTGGTGTTATTACGGGGGACCATAGAAAATAGGACCAAATGTATGTTGTAAAAATAGGGAAATATATAGGTTTTTGTGTTACCATAGGTCCTATTTACTATGGCCCCCCGGTGGTGCTAGTGACGGTGATAGCGATAGCGGTCTTAGTGGTGTAGGTGGCAGTTGTAGCGTGGTGATGGTGTCGGCGGTGGTGCTGGTGCTGGTGATGGTCACATAACGCACTGATAATGGTGATTTTAGTGTTGAGGGTGGTGGTGGTGGTGGTGGTGATGGTGGTTGTGTTGGTGGTAGTTTTAGCGTGATGGTAGAGTGATCTTGGGAGTGGTGGGGATGGTGGTATTGTTGGGTGTTGGTGGTGGCGGAGGTGGCGTTGGTGGTGTGTTTGTGCTCGCGGAAGCGGTGGTGGTGTGGTGGTGTTGTTGGTGGTGGTGATGGCGAGAGTAGTGGTGATGGTGTTGACGGTGGGGTGGTGGTGGCGGTGGTGGTGATCAGTGGTTTTGACAGCAGTAGTATTGGTGTTGGTGATGGCAGCGGTGGCGGTGGGGTATTGTTGTCAACAGAGATAGATCTAGACCTTATAATGGTGATTCTAGTGTTGAGGGTGGTGGTGGTGGTGGCGGTGTTGGTGGTAGTTTTAGCGTGATGGTAGAGAGTGATGTTGGGAGTGGTGGGGATGGTGGTATTGTTGGGTGTTGGTGGTGACGGAGGTGGCGTTGGTGGTGTGGTGGTGTTGGTGGTGGTGGTGAAGGCGGGAGTAGTGGTGGTGGTGTTGACGGTGGGGTGGTGGTGGCGGTGGTGGTGATCAGTAGTTTTGACAGTAGTATTGGTGTTGGTGGTGGCAGCGGTGGCGGTGGGGTATTATTGTCAACAGATATAGATCTAGACCTTATAATGGTGATTCTAGTGTTGAGGGTGGTGGTGGTGGTGGTGGTGGTGTTGGTGGTAGTTTTAGCGTGATGGTAGTGATGTTGGGAGTGGTGGGGATGGTGGTATTGTTGGGTGTTGGTGGTGACGGAGGTGGCGTTGGTGGTGTTTGTGCTGGCGGAAGCGGTGGTGGTGTGGTGGTGTGTTGGTGGTGGTGATGGCGGGAGTAGTGGTGGTGGTGTTGACGGTGGGGTGGTGGTGGAGGTGGTGGTGATCAGTAGTTTTGACAGTAGTATTGGTGTTGGTGGTGGCAGCGGTGGCGGTGGGGTATTGTTGTCAACAGAGATAGATCTAGACCTTATAATGGTGATTCTAGTGTTGAGGGTGGTGGTGGTGGTGGTGGTGGTGGTAGGTTTTAGCGTGATGGTAGTGATGTTGGGAGTGGTGGGGATGGTGGTATTGTTGGGTGTTGGTGGTGGCGGAGGTGGTGTTGGTGGTGTTTGTGCTGGCGGAAGCGGTGGTGGTGTGGTGGTGTTGGTGGTGGTGATGGCGGGAGTAGTGGTGGTGGTGATGACGGTGGGGTGGTGGTGGCGGTGGTGGTGATCAGTAGTTTTGGCAGTAGTATTCCAGGGCAGATGCGTATGATCTACAGCAGTAGCCTATGTTTGTTTCCTCGTGGGAGCGAAAAAAAAAAAAAAGCATGATCCAGGACACGGCTCCTGGGTGCGATCTGCACGATACAGATCCTGCACAACCCATCATAACGGTAGGCTGGGATCTAGATGATATATCTGTAGATGGCCTACCTGTCCGAAGCTTGAAAAATTTCTCATTGGCGGGCGCGGGGGGGGGGGGGCTCCCCGAGAACCGAAGAGCTATGCCCAACGTCTCCTTGGTTCCGTTCCGCGAAAGCTCTAACAAGGAACGGTGGGAACGTGGGACGCCTTGAAGTGGTCGGACTCCTATCTGCATCTAGCCCTCCCTCTTTGGATTTCAGGGAAGGGGGGCGAGGGGTGTACTCATTCTCATGCATGGTCGCAGTCGTATGACCATAGACCCTCGCATCCCTACAATGCCGGAACGGAGCACGTCGGGTTTTCACCGACCAGGCAGACATTGCTTGCACCACGCGCGAAGCGCCGTAAGGTGTTGGGCGAATCGCATGAAGGGTGACCTGCATCCTACTAAGAACCGCTTTAGAGGCGGTTTTTTTGCATATGGATGACAGCATCAATGAATTGATTTAATTTCTGGTGTGGCCACTTCCAGAGACAGCAATGGGTGTACTATGTATCTGCCTCATAGGTGCCTCACCATATACACACTACGCGATACGAGCATCCCCCTTGTGCGGAGGGAAGGTTCTCCCCGCATAAAATTATCAAACTTGACCGCCAGCCGTGGTGACCGCCTAAACAATAAAAAATAAAAAAAAAAACGGTACCCTGGCTGTCTAGCTCACGCAGTTAGAGGCGTGTTTTACAGCGTCGTCGCAAACCGACGCCAACCCAACCTATATATACCAGGTATATAATGGGGGGGTGTACTCATTATCATGCATGGCCGTAGTCGTATGACCATAGATCCACGCATCCCTACAACGCCGGGACGGAGCACGTCGGGTTTTCATCTAGCAGGCAGACACTGCTTGCACCACGCGCGAAGCACCGTGTTGGGCGAGTCGCATGAAGGGCGCGCTGCATTCTACTGAGAACCGCTTTAGAGGCGGATTTTCTTGCATAAGGATGATAGCATCAATGACTTGATTTAATTTCTGGTGAGGTGGGGGGGGGGACTGACGACAAAGAGGGACGATTGCAGCAGCAGCAGCAGCAGCAGCAGCAACAACAACAACAACAACGGCCACTGCGTGATTTCGGAGGTGATGCAATGCTTGGTGTCTGCGTTACAATGCAAGGAGTCGTACGGCACACGGGCGCAGCATGATCCTTCCACCCGCACCGCTGCTGGGGGCTAACGCTTCTCGTAGGCGGTTGATAACGCCAAAGTTGCCATCGCTTTGATCGATGTCGCAGGGTCCCAGAGGCGTTAAGCTACTGCGTTGGTGGTTCTTCTATGTTTTTCTTTATTCCAGCAGTAGTCTTCGGGATCGTTTTCATTGTTTTTTTCTTTATGTAGTACAATGTCATGCGGAAGATGCCTCGTTGGGCCCGTGTGCGTATCCCGCTGTTTTGCAGGGGAGGCGGGGGGGGGGGGAGGGGGGGGGGGGTATAGTTTTTTTTTTTTTTTTTTTTTTTTATCCTCCGGCGGATTGGTAAAAATAAAGCTTGAGCTCACCACACTTCCACGTTCCAATTTCGTGTCGTGTGTGAATTTAGCCCATGGCTCCCGTTGTAACATCAGAACAGGCTGTTGTTACCCCCAGAGTTTGGGCACGTTGACCCGACCTGACCCCCGGGAGGAACAGGTGCGGTGGAGATAGCCACCCGGGAGAGTCAGTAGAGTTTCGTTTGGGTTGACGATTGGTTAACGTTTCACCGGTAGCCCAACAGACTAGGCTAACACCTTGATACTAGCCCGTGGGATTGGCTGTGTGTCGGGGCTTGGCTGAACATATTCTTGCTCTCTCTCAAAAGTCGGTTGTGTTGGGTGTGAGGCATAGAGACTCTCAACATGAGGAGACTAACAAAGACAAATGGGTGCGACCCATCTCCTGCCGTATGTACAATGCGCCAGAACCAGAGAAAGAGCGAGCGAAGGATGATGATGGTGATGATGAACTTGTGAACTTGGTGACTGCTAGAATCGTTCGTTCTTGCGTTCGATGGTCGCCCGATGGGCCGGCCAGTCAATCACCAATCATTAAGTGCAGCCCCCCCCCCCCCCCCCGCCCACCACATGCCCGCACGTATTGGTTCTATATACTCGGAGTATTTCTTTGGTATCCTGTCCCCACCAGAGACTTTTGGTTGGAACTTTATTTTGCCGGGCGATCCGCTGATAAACACCCTTTGAGTTTGTTGAGTTCACGCGGGCCGTCATTAATGCTTCTTTCATAAGAGTCTCATTTCGTGTTGTTCTTCTTTCATATTATTACCATGTATCCGATGTGAAAAAACAAATGTATATACGTACATGTACATATATATCGGCGTATGGTAGCCTCGTGCATCAGATATATATATATATATATATGTATGTACAAGGTATATATATGATATATACCTTGATCGGTTATCTTCCCACATGAGGAAAAATCGTTTTTTTTTTTTTTCTTCCAAATAGGACTCGCATCCAGCTGTTGTATGAATACATACGTACCACGTACCTCGGAACACTCACATCCTCCAGCTGTTGTGCAGCTGGCGTGGCGAACACACACCCCTCACTCTCGTCCGGAAACGCAACGGCTGTTTTTGGTGCTCATGCCGATACCCGCTCGTCGCCTTTCCGGGCAGAGCGGCTGTCTTACACGTGTAAAATTCTCTCTTGAGCCTTTTTTTTTTTAGCAGCAGTGCCGTTATGAGGCTTTTCTACAGCAGAGGTTCACCCTAAATTTTCGGAGGCTCATCACTAGAGGGGCTCCGTACCTCTCTCTGCCCGAAAAACTGACTTCAGCAAAAATCAAACTCCATCCCGATGAGTAATCCCATGGCCCAAGCATACAAAAAACGTCATTTTTTTAAACAAAATTGACATTCTGACGATTTTGGGCTAAGGAACATCACCGTTCAGAATACAGGTTTGGCCGGAATGTTGCTACCTACTATCGTAGAACGCGTCTTATCGGATACAAACTACTTACTCAATTCCGAGTAATTTTGTCCCCGAGTCGTTAAAAAAGGGTTGAAAGAAAAAAAACCGTTTCATGTATGTTGTCAACAGGGGTGGGCTAGCGCCCTCCTGGTGATCGCCCAGGGGGCTTCGAGTCTCGAGGTGGTGTATCCATTGAACGTACATGGCCTGTTGCTGAGTCTTCCCGGTTGCGCCATTAGTGCTAGATTGAGCGCGAGTTATTAACAATGAGGTTCGATGAAAATTAGACGAGCAGCTTGGGATCGTTGAACTCTCTACGCGCGGTAGTATCGGAGGCACTGACACCCGGGGGGGGGGGGGGGGGGGACAGACAGCTACCTGTAACCGCGGCTCGTCCGAGACGCTGCTGAGGATATTTTTTGTTCCTGCTGTTGGATGTGAACCCTCCCTTTGAGCTGGAACGTAAAATAGAAAAGTGATCATACAAATGAAAATATATTCAAGAAACGTCGTCGGTCTTAGGTCGATAACGAAACTGCAAACGGACTGTTATAATTATGGTTCGCTACATGCTTCGTTGGGAGCAACCAGGCACGCACGTATCATAATAGGTATCGAAGCACTGATAGGCGTCCTTCTGTCGTGCTATCACGCTACGATAGCTTGTTTTTGATCATGATCGTCATCACCCGCCACCACCACCACCACCGCCACTGCCACCGCCACCACCACGCCCCAGTCTGCGTGCGTGCGAGTGTACACCAATATCGAAGCCACAGCCCGTGGTGCCGTGATAGTGGTGGGATAGTGGTGGTGGTGGTGGTGGGGTAGTGGTGGTGGTGGTGGTGGTGATTGTGGTGGTGGAGGTGATAATGATAACACCGACCAAGGTCCGAAGGGGTCGTCGGTTTTTATCTCTGCTTTTCCCACAACGGAACTTTTTGGACGCCCCCTCGCACCCCCCCCCCCCCCCCCCCCCCCCCCCCCCCCCCCCCCCCCCCCCGCTCCCCCCCCCCCCCCCCCCCCCTCATGCGTCCATACGTCCATCCATTGACTGACTGATTGATGATGGCCGCGGGGACGAAGGGCTGCTGCTGCTGCTGCTGCTGGCCTGTTGCTGCTGCTGTGGTTGTTGACGCCTCTTGGGATCATACGCGTATCACTGCCGCCGCTGGCTACAGGCATTCTGTCTGCCGGAATGTGTCGTACGTGCGATCACGGTTGTGGAGGTGGTGATACGGAACACTATTATCGCAATGACAATCGAAAAAGTTCACCGTCACACATACTACTAGAAAGTTCAGTTTCTTACAGAAACGGCACACGGCGAGCGAGCGGTACGGGTATAACAGAAAATTATGAGAAAAGGTGGGGATGTGTAGATTCTGTCCCCTCCCCTCTTCCCTGCTCCCTCCACCCCTAACATGACCTGTCCGTCCCGCCGGGGAGGGGTTGTGGATATTGAACTCTCCAACTGCTCGCTCGTCACGGCTTCTTGTTTATGTTGTCGTCTCCCCTTTTCCTCTTGGGCAATGTCTGGCCATAAGGGACTCCTCACGTATGATGTGGCAGTATGGACCCAGGGCCCAACTACTTCATGCACGTTGCCTCGTGGCAACGCAGGTTTTGCCTCTGGGCAACGCTTGATCACTCTCACGTTAATTGGTATCCGTCGCCGTCTTCTGAAACATGTGGGCAAAAACATGATATACCCTAAGGTCCTTAGTGATGCTGAAGTGCGTGTCATAACGCCTCCACGTCGATACCAGGGCGGCCAGCGTACCACGTGTGCTGATATTAGTGTGAAAAAATTGTCCCGAAATTAGTGTGAGAAATTGAGCTTGAAGTGAGCGTGGGGATTTCTTGTGTTGACGTTAGGGTGGATGCTTAAATCATGAATTTTAGCGTGGAAAATAATTTGTTGAAAGTTAGTAGTGGCGACCCCGGGTGGGAAAGGCGTCCGAAGATGCTGTGAACCCCTCCCTTCCCGCGGATCTGCCTCGTTCTCGGGGAGAGAGCGAGCCGTCCCCTGGAGGGCGCCTCCCCCCCCCCCCGACCGTACCATGTATGCCGCTGTACATCGTCTCTCTCGTCGTCTTACACAAAGGTGAAGTACGTGAACACATACATCATCGGGGGTAATATTATCACCTCTGCTGGGCATGAGGGCCGGCGTTCGATGGTACCATACTTGATATGCAGAAGCGCCCATCCACCATGGGGGAACATACAGTAGTGAATCAGGACCAAACACGCATATTATATTACAGGGGACCATAGTAAATAGGACCAAATATTGTCAGTAAAAATAGGTAAATACATAGGTTTTTGTGTGTGTACCGTAGGTCCTATTTAGTATGGTCTCCCGCAATAATAGTACAAATACTGGAATACCTGTAATATATTATTTAATTGTGTATATGGTGGGTCCTGATTATCACTGTGTCCCGGAAGCAGGAGTGTACTCCTACGGGGGTTACCTCCCCCCCCCCCCCATTTAATTCGAAGCTGTCATCCATTTGCAAGTTTCTAATTCACAGGCGGTTCTTAGGGCCGTTGCCATCGAAGAGCTTTTTTTCCACATTCGTTGAGAGTAATTTTCCAAGTTTGTGGTTTTTTTAACGTTCCTGATATTTTGCCCTCTGTTAAATTTCAAATATGCGGAAATTGTGTCCCGAACTCGGAAATTATTTCACAAGGTATGGAAGTTCTGGAAAGAAAGTTCTCCAACAACAAGCGGTTCTTAGTAAGATACAGCGCACACTTCATGCGGCTCGCCCAACACCTCACGGCGCTTCGCCACTTGGTGCAAGCAGATGTCTTCGCCTGGTCGGTGAAAACCCGACGTACGCCGTTCTGGCATTTGTAAGGATGCGAGGGTCTATGGCCATACGACTGCGGCCGGCCATGCATGACAATAAGCACCACACAAAAGGCGCGTTTTGCGCTTTTTTTTCGTATCACCGACAGCGCGAGAGCTTGAGTTTTGTTTTATTACGGGAGACTTGTGTAAATAGGACCTACGTTACACACACAAATCTATACATTTACCTATTTTTTATAACAATATTTGGTCCTATTTACTATGGTCTCCCGTAATAGAAAAAAATCGATGAAAATCGACAAACAGTGGGAATAATGCCGAATGAAAACCCTACGCGCGGTGAAAAAAAGGACGAAAAGCACCAGGCGGGGGGGGGGGGGGTGTACTCATTATAATGGGGGGGGGGGAGGGGGGTGTACTCATTATCATGCATGGCCGTAGTCGTATGACCATAGACCCTCGCATCCCTACAATGCCGGGACGGAGCGCGTCGGGTTTTCACCGACCAGGCAGAGGGGGGGAGGAAGAGAACGGAAGACGCCTACGTAGTATGACCACGGCTTGCTTGTCCAGAATGCCTCTGAGGGCTGAGAGAGAAACCCTCCCACGAGTCGAGCTGGAACGTAATAGTGACGGTGTTAGAGGAAAAGGATAAGTAAGTACAAACAAGTACTGATCACCGCAACCGAACACAACGATGAACGGTGATGAATGGGACACAAAAAGATGCTAAACATGAATTGAAAATGAAAAACATTTCTGGTTTCGAGCGACGGGTGTGCTGAACCTTACCCCTCTGTCGGCAAAAATTCCACGCACGTTTTGTTTTGGAATAGGGTGG
Source organism: Macrocystis pyrifera (assembly GCA_031763025.1). Taxonomy (NCBI): domain Eukaryota; class Phaeophyceae; order Laminariales; family Laminariaceae; genus Macrocystis; species Macrocystis pyrifera. Next base: position 4,555,016 of record JASSKH010000011.1, on the reverse strand, counting down.
TGTCGTAGGCACGCGAATGGTAACAACACACCGGGGTACGTACGACTGTAGGACAACATTGAGGCTTAAGTGTTTCCGACGTCTTGCCGTTGTTATTGAACGTAAATGTTACCGTCGCATTGTACGGTAAGCTCATACACTCCAGAGAGCGTGTGGGGGGGGAGGGACTCGTGCTCCGTGCGTGAGCGAAGCAGAGCGATATGAACTACAGAAAAGTGAAATCTAGGACCAAACAATAAACACGCAAAAAAAACAAGAAACAAGGTTTCGCTGCGCCCTCATGACGACTCTCTATCGGTCTTGACTTAGAAATCATGAGACGAACAGACGAACATCAATCAGTGAGCTCCTTTATCAACTACATACAAGACTATGGGACACACACAACGGTGCTAAAAGCGAACAACAGAAAAAAATTGAGCTCTCTACCTTTCTCCCCCCCATGCAAGATAATTATAATGAGTACACCCCCCTGCCCCCCCCCCCCCCCCCGGACCCCTCGACAATCCCCTCCACCCCCTCCCGTCAAAATGTCAATCCTTACCGTATGGGTTTTTCATCTTCTTTTATTCCCCCCTGTTTTTTGTCCCTAATCGTCGCCAGAATCAGGTGGGGAGGGATGTCAAGGCAAACGAAAATACCGATAACGTTGGTGGAAAAGCGATCGGAAGCGACTTATTCGGGTTTAATGTATTCGGAAACAACTTGTTCGGGAGCGACGAATACGGAAAAGGAATCGGAGTTGGAAGGGGCGGAAGCACCGGCGGCAGCAGCGACGGCAGCGTCACAACTTTTCTTCCGTTCACCCGGGGTCGTCCGGACATTCCCTCGTATCTGGCTCGATTTGGACGTCCATCTGTCGTTCCCGGAGGGCACCAGCAGTACCACCAACACCACCACTACCACAGCCAGCAGCAGCAGCAGCAGCAGCAGCAGCAGCAGCGGCAGCAATTGCAGTCCGGAGTCGGTTTGACTTACGCCTGTGGCCCGCCAGGGTTGTTGAGGGAGGCATCGAGGGCTGCAGGGGATGCGGGGATGGTTTTCCACTCGGAGGCGTTTGAACTGTAGTGTGTATGTAGTCACAGTGTAGTCACTGCAGTAGGCTATTGTAGGACATTTTTTGTATGAAGGGCTATGCATGTTCCTAGTTTATCGTATAGAATATGAATTTGCCCGTACGGCTACCATTATATATCTTGTTATCCACCATTAATATCTACTATCTAACTATCTGTATACTGTTTTTAGGGCATTGATGGCATTACTGCTCTACCGTTACTCTGCTACTATCTACTGCTTGCTGCTTATTGTCATGGTTGATGGCTCCAAGAACAGTGGTAGTGGTAGAAGTGGTGAGAGAAGTAGTTATTGCAGTGGTAGGAGTAGTAGCCTTATTCGGTACCTAGGAAAGCCGGGGATGTACCCCGGATGTCCCCTGGCGTCCACAAGAAGTGCGTTAGTAGCAGCAGCATGAATAACAGAGCGAGTAGTTGTAGTTGTTGTTGTGGTGTTAGTAGTGTCGGTATTAATAGTAGTTAAGGTGGCATGTGTATACTACGGGTTTGCTCGATTATACCGATACTAGTTTTCGGGCTGCTCTGTTGCATGCCGCATGTACTACTGTGGAAGTGTCGAATAAATACGGTACCAGGTGGCACGAATACGAGTAGGCGGTAGATGTTAGGGGTTAACCTTCGCATGCGGCCGAGACAGACCGTATCGACGCTCTGCTGTCTAGCAGGGGTGCCTTCGTAGAGCTAATCTTGTATTGTACCCGTGCTCTCGGCTCAAAAGGTGTGCGCTGTGTAGGGTACGGTAGGTAGTGGTCCCTCTATGGTTCTGGTTGAGCAGTGTCGGCCTCCCGGCCATACGTAGTGCCTGTAAAATCGCTCGGCAAGGATGGAATCAAACAGCGTGGCAGCGTGCGGAGTAGTTCCGTTAGCCGCTACAGTGCTGGCGTTCGTTGATTAGCGCACACCGGCACTATACATAGAGGGGCCATTACTGCATATACTCTGGGGGAAGCCGAGTATGAACCCGAGTACCCGGTGTGCCCACAGCAACCAGGATTGGTGCTCGGGTACTACAGAGCCGCAGAACACATATATATATATAAATAAATCCATTTATTTTGGCTGGTCGTTAAGCCTTTCGCTTTGTTGAGCTGTACAGGCTTCAGATTTCAACGTCTGGTGGGCCTTTCGTTTTTAATTCAGCTACTGCGACGCAAGCACGAAACACCAAACGTCATCATTTTTCTTCTTAATCTTGCGTCACTCCCCACGTCCGAATGCCTTCGAAGGGAAGCCTTGCACCAGGTACGAGTTTTACCCTACAAAGCGCACCCTTTGGTTATTGTTGGTGATGTTCTTACTGTTTATCTTTTTTAGATACGGTGGTAACGAACTTTTTTGCTTTGAACTTGTGGTTTGACGAACATGCAGTCAGTTCGTTTGTTGCATGGCACATAATGGACTTTGAATTGAAAGGTTGGTACTGTAGCTGAGCAGCAGAATGTTGTGGTATCCCTCCTCTTGCTTGCTGTAAATGAGGCGTTATGATGTTACTATTACGGGGGTACATAGTTAATAAGACCTATGGCTTACATAAAAACCTATATATTTACCTATTTTTACTAACAATATTTGGTCCTATTTACTATGGTCCCCGTAATAACGTATAATATCTCCCTACCGTGGATCGCGTAATGTATGTACTCGATTGATGAGGCCTCTTGGGCCGGCAGGAGGTCCTCGCCTGGTATGTCCCGACGTGCTGAGCGGCCCGCTTGGCTGGCCTATCGTACACTCAGCGCGGGGTTGGTACCTGTACATGATCTGGGTACAAAAAATTATCAATACTACTGGCGGGTGGGTGGGGTGGTCTCAAGACAAAACCGTGACCAACGCTCCTCACGAGCTTTCGAGGGCCAAGAAGAGAAGTAACCTCTGTGGGATACCAATTCTGAGACATCCTGGTCGAATCCGTGGGCCCATTTTTTCGGACCTTCCGATGCGATCGCCATCCTACCCGCCCATCTTAGGCCATACTCTTTTCTTGTGGGCGAGATGGCGGCGAGGCAAGCAACTTCTTTAAGGAAATATAAAACCCGAGCAACTTTTCAGGCGCTTTGTTCTGTGAGGGGCGCGTTCTACGATAGAGGTAGCACATTTTTGCCATTTTTTTTTCTGAACGAGAGGGATTCCTAACCCAAAATCGCCGGAATGTCAGTCTTGTTTCGAAAAATGACGTTTTCGTGTGCTTGGTTCACGGGATCGGCTCATCGGGATGCAATTTAATTTTCGCTGAATTCAGTTTTCGGGTGAGGTATGGAGCTTCTCAAGGTCAAGTGAGGAGCTTCAGAAAAATTTGGGCGAACTTCTGTTGTAGATCGCCTCGAGGGTACGAACGGAGCGTTTGACGGTCAAGGTACGAATCGAAGCTGGTTTGGAAAGTACCAAGCTGCCTGGAGGACAGTGCGCAGGACAAAGGAAATCCCTGCCCGCTTGTTGCGACGTAGGCGTGTGTTGTGAGTATAAATACGATGGTGCTATTTTTCAGCAGTGGGAAGGGCGATAGATCTTCCGTAATCGTGAGCGACGTGAGGTATTAACACCTTATAACGGAGAAGCAGAACACTATTCCCCCGCGAAGCGCTACAGGATTATCCTCATCACAGCTGACTACCAGGCACAATCTTTTCTCCTGCTCGCTGTTTTCTACCGGCTTTTCAGCCAAGAAGATACAGGCGAGGGAAATGGCACGCCAAGCCCAATGTTGCGTCTTCACTCTCTTTGAACACACCTCGGCATCGCCACCATCATCCAACACCACCGCCAATCGATCACCACCGCCGCCGCCACTACACAACCACCACTACTTTACCAACATCCAACACGACACCACCACTGCGGCCGCCACCACTACTCAACTACCTACCCCAACACAAACACCAACACGAAACGCCACCACTACCACTATCAACACCGTCACCGCCGCAAAACAAAACCCGAAACCCGAAACCCTGAAGGACACATCGAAACAGGCACAGCGATGCCCTCTATACCATATGGACGCGGTCCGTTCACTGTTAGCAGCATACCTCTAGCTGGTATGTACGTAGCCCGTAGGACTGTTGATGGGGATTGAGCGTACAATTTTTATCAAAATTCGTTGTTTTTGCTGTACCTGGTATACGTGTAAAGGGCTCCTCGCGCTCTTGGAACTTCAGAAACAAGAATGGTGTACGTTCTACTACCTGAGCATGAGACAGGGGGGGGACGGACGGAGGGAGGAGGGAGGGAGGGATGGAGGGGATAGAGAGATGGAGGAGGAGGAGGAGGAGGAATTAGGAGGAACACCGCACAGGGAGGACATGCGAAGGGAGGGAGGAAGGAGGAGGGCGGAGGGGGGGCGGCAGGGGGATGGGAGGAGGGAGGAAGGGAGAGAGGAAAAGGGGGGGGAGGAGGTGACAAAGAGGGAGTGGGGGGGGGGGGGGGGGGGTACTCATTATCATGCATGGCTGTAGTCGTATGACCATAGGGGGGAAGGGGGGGGGAGGGCGGGGGGGAGGGCGGGGGGGGGGGGGGGGGGGGGGAGGGAGGGAGGGGGGGGGGGGGGGAGGAGAGTGGGGGGGGGGGGTAGGCATGGCTGTAGTCGTATGACCATAGGGGGGAGGAGGGGGGAGGAGAGGGGGGGGGGGGGGGGGGAGAGAGAGGGGAGAGGATGGAGGAGGGATGGGGGAAGGAGGAGGAGATGAGGCAAAGGGAGGGATGAGGCAAAGGGAGGCAGGAGAGACGGGAGACGGGAGGGAGGTGGGGGGGGGAGGAGAAGAGAGAGGGAGGGGGGACGAGGGGAGAGGTAGGGCATGAGACAGGAGCGAGGAAAAGAGGAGGGAAGGGGGCGAAAGAAGGAGGAAGGGGTGAAGGGATGGAGGGGAAATAGGGGGGAGGCAGAGGAAAAAAGCAGGGAGATATATACGCAGAAGAGGGACAAGGGGATGAGGGAATGGGGGGAGGAGCATGAGATGGGAGGGGGGAAGAGAAAATGGACGGGGGAAGAGGATGAGAGAAAAGCGGGAGGAAGAAAAGGAAGCAGGGGGGGGGGGTAGGGAGAAAGAGGAAGCGGTGAGGGAGAAGGGAAGAGGAAAAGGGGGGAGAAATGAGTGGAGGGGGAAGAACAGGGCGACGGAGGGCATGAGACGGGAGGGCGGGCAGTAAAGGGGAGAGGAGGAGGAGGAGGGAAAAGGGAGGAGGGGGGAAGGCGAAGGGGGAAAAAAAAGGGAGGAAGGAAGAGGAACGGGAGAGGGGGGGAGGAGGGAAGGGGGTGAGTAGAGAACGGAGGAGGGAGGGGAGGGGGTGGAGGGGGGGAAGGAGGAGGGGACAAGAGGAAGGGAAAAGGTTGGCCTGTTCGGTCTCTTCAGCTAGCAAGTATTCCACAGACCAAAAAGTACAACGCAGTGCTACAGTACTGTGGTCAGTACGCACAGCATACAAGGTACAGCAGTTGCACCGTGTTGAAAAACAACGACACGAAATAGCAATAAGTCATGCTAACCGTTCAGTATTTTTCAACAGATTCAACTGATGAAGGGTTGAAATATGCGCAGCACATCACTGCTGGGTGGTAAACGAACTACTGGTGGGTTAATTACTACCACCGTAGCCGCAAATATAATCCTCGTTTGTGTTTTGATGTCAACACCTAACGGAGACTATTTTACCGGCCATTCATAAACATTCCTAGAAACACGATGAGCACCAAGGAAAACAACGAACATTCTCTGGTACGTACGTGCGATATGGTGGGGTTGTGTGGGCAGTCGATCCAAAAAGTTCTCTGGTACGTACGTGCGATATGGTGGAGTTGTGTGGGCAGTCGATCCAAAAAGGTACTGCTGTTCTTGTTCCGATTTCATAAATTACTGGCGACGTTCTGAGGAATGTGGTTCAAAGGTTCACCACCTTCTGCTGTTGACGGTTCAAGAGGTCCAACACTTACTAATACTACCCACAGTTCAAGAGGTCCAATGCATACAAAGTAGTATTCGCCCAAGAGGTCCAATAACACCTCGTACTTTCAAAAAGGACAACAAAATACCATACCCGGTACCTGGTATACACTAGTACAAAGTTATGCAGTATTAATAGTACATATATTTTATTGTGCAGAAGCACGAAGAAGAGCCTTTCGTACTGGCACCATTTACCTTAGAGACCCACACTGCTACCGTGCATAGTGGGTCAAGAGGTTCACAATGCTTCGTTCCCAAAGGGTCCAGCTCGTCTCACTTCTCAAAAGGTTACACAGGTGGCCGGTACCCCCCCACCCTTGCACGACACGGGCGAGAAAAAAACATATCGTGGCGAGCTTGAATAATGTAGCAAAGCCCACAAGGTGTCGACAAACTCTCAAATTCGGCACGCGTAGCGGTGTGCTCCATTGTTCAATATCTCCACAAGGATTTGTTTACGCCCACAATAAGCACGGGGGGGGGGGGGATCCCGGCTACCTGTGCATTCAATACCAAGTATCAGGTAACGCTAGCACTATTTATTCCTGCAGCACATATCGTAGCACGGAGAATAGTACCAGGTACTGTTTAGTAACGTCAAGAGCGATCGTTTTTTTTTTCCGCGCTCCGTTTTCTCTCGACAACGGTAAGCAAGGGCGCCAGTAAAGTCGAACACAATATATTTTCGGAAGGCTCTCTCTCGACCCGATCATTCCGAAAGCAACCTCGTTCGGTAGTTGGCATCCTTCCTGTCCTGAAAAAAACAGAGAGCCGATAAACGATATCCCCCACCCACGCCTATGCGATTTCAACGCTCTCTACGGTATAACACCAGGGCTTTATTTACACTACTACGGGGAACCATAGTAAATAGAATCTACGGTATACACAAATCCTATGTATACCTATTTTTACTAACAATTATTATTCCCATTTACTATGGTCCCCCGTAAGAGGGGTCCAATGTAAGACACGTGTCACGGCATATCGTAGAGGGCGTGCCTGATTTTTTCGCAGGACCCGTACGAGAAAGATTAAGAAGAGCTCTTTTTCCTGACCCAAGCCCCGATTTCGGTCAACTTTGTACGCGAAGCCCGAGGTACAGCTCTAACCCTCCGTTATCTATATTCGTGAGCATGAAACGACTGTTGTGCGTGCTTGCTGCTGCTGTACATACAGTTGTGCAGCATCGTTAGGATGAACACAAGTATTCTACACCGAGCATTTCCTCAGTTGCGGGACCTATGCATCAGTCGAAAAACAGGGGGGGGTCCTGTACTCTATTAAGAGACGTCGAGATACCAATAGAGCAGCACCCACTTTGCTCACCCTCTTTTCTCTCTCTCTCTCTCTCTCTCTCTCTCTCTCTCTCTCTCTCTCTCTCTCTCTCTCTCTCTCGCTTTCTCTCTCTCCCTCGCTCTCTCTCGTATTTCCTCTTTGGCCTTTCCGGTCGTCAGGCGCCACGTTCCGTTCGTCGGACGGCACGCGTTCAACATGAAATATGAATATCCTGCACATTTCCGAACACAAGCAAGGTGATACAACCACTAGACATCAAGAGCAAGTCTGTGCTATGTGACAAAACGTGTGCCAACTCTACACCTGAATATTGTACTGTACATCTGCATGCATCTGCCATCCGACATTGTGCAGCATGAGCTTTGGCATCGACCACTCATACAGCAACAGGGACATACACAAGAAAAAACCTGGAAAAAAATCAAGGAAGCCTAACACGTATCATACACGGCGTCTCCGCATGCGGCGTGTGGGCGCGCGGCTGCTGTGTGGCACCAAACAGTCCCCAAGAGGCAAGCTCTATCAGTCGGACTCAGTCGACTGATTGCTGGGTGAGCTTCACCTTTCGGAAACCCTGTGACATATTGGCACTCCAAGACCACATTTGATGATCCGCGATGGCGTCCAAGAGACGAGACGCAGAGGAGGGAAGGAGGATGGGAGGATTGCGAAGAGCATGCTCGCCTCAGCCATCGCAAAATAGAATATACACCATGAAGACCTTACTCGTAGCAGGCGACAGTGCTGCCGATCAGCGACTTGGTAGGCTTACTGACTATTGCTGTGTAGCAAGGTAAGCCGTCCTTAATACGACCCCTCGACGGAGGCGACATACCGTATTTCAACGTGGTACTGAATCACCAGGTATTCAACTATCAAATTAGATTCCCCAAAACAAGATGCTAGTGAACACGGTTGGTGAATACGTGCAAGTGTCATATCATACCCCAGCGCGTGTCTTCCCCAGGGTTTCACTTGTCGTTGATGGGTCGGCGTACTTGGCCACTTTTTTGCATATGCGCGCGTGTTTCCGTTGCTATGTCGCACCAAATTTATGCTACTCCTTTGCGGCGTCGCAACAACATCAAGCCGTTCTTGCTTCGCTTGTGAGGGGTGACCAACACTTCCACAGTTGACGCAACAGAACGCGCAACCTGGCGTGCGACAAGCATAAAAACCGCAAACTTGTCTCATACAGACCTTGGAACCCGCGCGGTAGTCACTACGCTTGTATCAGGTAGACACACTCGTATTTCTGTACTGCTACGTACCACGATGCTACTGCTGGCCATGAGTTTAACGTCTGAATACCAGTCGAGCAGTAGCGTGAACTACCATACCGTGATTCTGAAACACAATCCATACTGCCATGGTGTTGTGCTGCCCAAAGGGTGGATGAACAGGACAGGTTTTTGTGTCAGAGAAAGGCCAGGCGCGTTACCGGTAAATCTCTCAGCTACATCTCAGGAATAAACACTATCCCAACGAGAGACATGTTGACTGAGAAAAAATCCAAGAATTCTTTATAGCAGCCGACCACGTTTCTGCCGCCTCCCATGCAAAGAGCACGTGTGGTGCTATATATCACGAAGCTAATATTGCCGAAAAGCTGGCGCGACCCCGGGCGATACAGATATCATCCTGCCGACCGAGATGAGTGCGGCGCAGCGACCTTGCTCGCCCAGTTTCGGAACAACGATGGTGCTCACAGACCCCAGAAGAATCGTCAAGCAGCCCAAAAGCGATGTTCTAGCAGTCTAAACTAAGCGGCGATTCCAGAAACTATTATCCCCTAGGCACTCCCAAAAGGCGGAATAACACACGTATTTTAGACCAATCCCGATAATACCTTCCGGTGACCCCACGTTGCTGTCGTAGTTATGGTGGCTCCGAAGCTCCAGCAGCCCCATTGAACAGTGCTATCGCGATTCCGAAAGCTGATTTCCGGCAATGTAAGGCACCTCATTCGCAACGATCTCCAGAAACACGAGCACGCGTTGAAGCGGCGACCCCGCGTTGAAGCGATCCCTGGTGATGATGATGCCCTGGCGGTCGTTGTTGTATCTTCTGGAGATAAAATGTGGAGCCGTTGTCGAAATCGTCGTCAAATCTAGCGACCAACTCGTTTTTGGTTTTATCGGGGTGGGTTTGGGCGCCCGCCCCACCCATCGTGTGCATACTACCCGTTTGCGAGCACGAAGCTCCTTGTACCTAGGACTCGGCGTCGCTGTGCGTGGTCGTCTTGTGCACGGTGCATCACTTCCGGCCAACGCCCGTCCCTGATCCAACCTTCTTCACTTCTGTCCGGTGTCAGATATTACGCTTCAACAGATTATCTACATGTGTTGAAACTGATTGGCTAAGGTTGTACCGCATCTGGAATAGGTTGGGCCGCATATCTGTGAAACGTATCTTACAGATATGTACGAGTAAAACACGAGTACAGGCCTTGATTTGGTGCGATCTTCAGTTCTTCGTCTGCCTTCTCTGAGATTACGACGTGCACCGTCTATCTTTCTTTTGGTTGCGACGACTAGCTCTACCTAGCGGGCCTCTACATTGACGACAGGACGGCGTGACTGCACGTATCATCGTAATTGATTCATGTTTCGTGAAGTTGAGTGAAGAAACGACAATCAATATGTCGGGCAAGGTCCTTCTCAGTTGAAGTGTATACTCGTGGTATCTCCCACATATACACACACCTGGTCTACAGCTGCACTTGGATCCGTCATTGCTGACTACTACACACAGGTACCACAAAATCCCACTATCTTCACAGGTTATGAGCCTCGTGATTACGGTAGCATCCGGCGGGCTTGTTTCTTTTCCGGGGCCTTGGCAGGCACGGCGCAGCCGCTCCTGTGACACCCCGCCTTGCCACAGTTGTAGCAGATGACGGAGCTGGGATCAGGCGATGATGTTGTTCTGCCATAACTGTACCACGCCCAGAGATCCTACCCGTCTTGTCCAGTGACAGCGTAATAACAGACTGCATCTTCGAACGATCTAAGTCTGGGTTTTTGTGAGGTTATGCACTTGACGTTCCTGCGCTCCTCCGTTAGATCTTGGAGAGCAATGCCCGTGAAATGTCTGTCCTTGATTGGTTCCTCCTGTCGCGAGTGTCTCCTGTGTCGCAAGGATATTCTCAGTGGGGATCTTCATCTATTCAAACTATAGCTTATTGTCCGTTGCCGCGGCTTCCACGAGCACCCCCTTCATGCTTGGTCGCCATCGGGGTCTCCGGTATCTCCATGACCAAGTCGTAGAATATTCCAAGAAATAACCTGGTTGGCTCGGACATATTCGGCCTTGAAATGCTGGCGGTGTGGTCGTCGCCGCCGATGTTGTGATATTGATCGGTCCGATTCGTCGATCCACTTCATGGAAGATGTGTGTTCCAGGCCTCAGTCCGAAATATGCGACAGTAGGTATGTGGTACGAGTGGTCTGCGCAGCAGCAGCTCCAGATGACCATGATCGGGTCAGCTCCGCAGAAGGAACTACTAGGGGGGACCAAAGTAAATAGGACCAAATATTGTTAGTAAAAATAGCGAAATATGTAGGTTTTTGTGTGTACCGTAGGTCCTATTTACGATGGTCCCCCGCAATAGTTAGGGTTGTTCTTTGCAACCGCAGCAGCCCCAGGTAACTACCGTGGCAGCTCTGATGATGACGCTCACAGCTAATGCAGCAGCTCGGGCCTCAGTCGTAGTCATAAACCTGACCGCTCGCAGCCAGCTGTACGTAGTTCTTACGAAAGCCGAGGCTCATAACCTATGGGGATCTCCGCATGAGACATGTGGTGCGCGGCTGCTTAAGTCAGGTCAGACAGCCCGCAGGAGGCGAGCACTCTGTCAGTTGGGATCAGCCGACTCTATGCTGCGCGAGCTTCAGCCCCGTGAAACGCTTATGAAATACTGGCGCTTTCAAGGCCAGTTGTGTCGATTTACGGTGGTATCCGAGAGAGATAGAACAGCAGGGAGGAGAGAAGGAGAGGAGTGGCAGAGTGTGCGAGGAGCACCCTTGTCTCAGCTCGAGCACAACTAATCAAGCCACGACGACCCTTCTCGGACAAGAACAAGAATACCCGACGGCCCGCGGGGTCCTCGTTCGTCGGTCTGCAAGGAACGTCTTTTAAGAGATAGCTTCAGTGACCTCTCAGGTTGCGGTCTCACGCCGAGTTCACCGGCACAATCTCGCTTTGCGGGACCGTTCAGAGATGAGATGTTCGTTTATGAAGAATAAACCACTGAGCTACTCAGTCAACGCTAACTGAGTAGCTCAGTGGTTTAACCTAAATATTTCGAACAAAAGAAGTCCGGGGTTCGAGTCCCGCCAGACGTCTTATTTCCGCTTTTTCTGCCGTGGGTAGAAAAAGGGAAACTCAAGTGGAGTGAACCACTTTACTAAAAGAACGCACGACTAGGGAGGGGGACAATATGAAGGAAAAATCAGGCGCTGACTAGGGGCTTGATCAACCCCGGAGGATGTTATCGGCGGCAAGCCGTATCGAGCCCAAGGACACTTCTTTTATTCGTTTGTAAAGGATAAACCACTGAGCTACTCAGTCAGCGCTGACTGAGTAGCTCAGTGGTTTAACCTAAATATTTCGAACATGAGACGAAGGGGGGAAGGAGAGGGGTGGCTGATGTCGATGGCGTGAGGTCGGCACATAAATGCTGAGTAGGGAATAATAAGAGTTTGACAGAAGAAGGCTATTCTGCCTAGAATGGGGAAGGGAATGAGTGTGATTTGTGTTTGCTTGGGATTTTGTAGGCCGGTCGTTGCGAAGCTTCTCGATGTTATGAGTGCATTGATGTTTCCGTGAGGGGGGAGAACACAATTCGGACGAATTCGTCGCCTGGTTAGACTTGACTGTTCAGGCGTAAGTTAATGTCACCCTTGCAAATTGGATTGGTGAAACGTCGGTTGGGAGTCAGTAGATTCAAGGAGAGGGCTGCATTATTGGTATGGTTTTGTCAAGTATTCAGGTCTGATTGATGGCACTTTCCATGTTTAAGTCATTGGATTCTAGTTACCCTTTGGTATGTGGATGGTATGATTGGAATAAGAGCTGCACATTGCCGGATGGTAAATGCAATAATAACATATTCGACTGAATATACCTGGCATATTGTATGCATGCACACACCAGGTACACCGTCATGCTAGGTACTTTGTTTTTCACCGCTTTTACTCTACGTCTCGACTCGTAGGAGGTTTTTCCCTGAAAGGCCTTCTGGACCAACCGTGGTCACAAGAGTCTACACCCTCACCCCCCCCCCCCCGGTACTTGCCTTCATATTTATTGCGTCACAAAAGGTTCAGCATTCCCGCTTGCACGTCGATCTCAATCGCATTTTGCCGACTCGCGCATTCTCGCCTTCGACAACAGAACAACAAGGCTAAGAAAGCGCCTTATCCGGAAAGAGTACCGACCGAGAGATTCGAACCCAGTGACTCGGCCAGCAGAGGACACAGCTCATCTGTTTGAATCATAATGCCTGGTACATACACTATACATTAGCAGGGCGGGGGGGGGTACTTGATATCATGCATGGCCGTAGTCGTACGGCCGTAGACCCTCGCATCCCTACAATGCCGGGACGGAGCACGTCGGATTCTCACCAACCAGGCAGAGATTTCTTTCACCAAGCGGGAAGCGCCGTGAGGTGTTCGGCGAGTCGCAGGAAGGGTGAGCTGCATCCTACCAAGAAAATCTTGTGAGGTGGACTTGTATATGGACGACAGCTTAAATCGGCTATTATATTTTCCGGTGTGGCCACTTCCAGAGACAGCAATGGGGGTACTATATATATTTGCCTCGTAGGCGCCTTACCATAGACACTACGTGATACGATCATTCCTCTTGTGCGGAGTAAAGATTCTCCACCCCACACAAATGATCTATCTCGATCGCATCAGTTGTAACCGACCGGCGAAAAAAAAAAAAAAAAACGGTACCCTGATTGTCGAGCTCACGTGCTGAGCGGCATGTTTTGCAGTATCGTTGCCAACCGACGCCAACCCAGTCTATACGTAATATATAGGGGGAGGACTACTAATAACAGAGGGGGAGGAGGTGACAGACTCACACCCCTCCATGGCGGGCGGGCGGGTGAAGCCTGGACCCGGCTCAGGATTTTCATAGTAACACAAAGTAGATGAAAACGTGAACCGTATACGTATAGATGAAAACGTAGAGAATATACGAAGGCGTGTGATGGGAGGAGGGTGGAGTGACGACAGCAGGTAGAGCGGAGCGACAATGAGCCGGAAGTGCCGTGTAGGCACATCATTGTGTTTGACTCGTGCACACGATCCCTTTTTGGGCTTTCCGTTCAGCTGCTTTTCTTCTTTCACGTAATATTGGTGGGTGATCGACGTCGAAGCTCATGCTGCCTGTTATCGGATGACGCGTGCCACGATATATATAGAGGTAGAAAAAATCGGCTAAAACATTTTCTGAATGACGAGGCTCCTTACACCGGAATCATCGGAATTCCATTCTTGTTTTGCAAAACTTCTGTATATTCTTTATACCAAGGCCATGGGAGGATTTTTCCGACTTCGTTTGGGTTTTTCTTGCGGTCAGTTTTTGGGTGAGGTGCAAGAACTCCTCAAGCGGGGAGTCTCAGAAACAGAATGATGGTGCACCTGTAGTGTAGCATGCGTCTAGCAATAAATGAAAATATTGTAATACTAACGGTGACTACGCAGCAAGCGTAGGTCGCCATTTCGCGGAGGGTGTCTTGTAAGAGAATCCCCCGGACATAACACTGATTCCCTTCCGAGTTTTCCTGCCAAGCAGGCCCCTCGTAGAAGACCCCTGATTGTGTTACTTACCCAGTCGAGGCGATGAAAGTCTAAACAGAGGAGGTACAAATCTCTTGACTCGTCCCCGGTTTGTCCTACATGCAAACGCCATCCAAGCACTACGTCATTCCTTTCTTGTATTTCCAAAGCCGAATTTAGGCCTTGGAGGCTTTCCAGCGGGATACCATAACACTAGCCCACCCTGAAGAACCGTGAAAGCAGAAATATTGGAAATGATTGGTTGAAACACCGGTTTCACGAACCAAAACATGAACCGAAGGTGCGGCTCCTCAAATCCCGCTCCCACACCTCTACCCTACGAGACTACTAAGCCATAAGAAGGAAACCACAAAAATAAGAAAACACACCATTCGTAAGGGCAGGGTGCTCAGACGCAGAAACTACCTCCGCAGCAGTCCCAGTAAACGGAGCGAGACTCTACCCCTGCAAGCAGAAAAACACAAGAACGTGCCATGTCTCCAGCCGGGGGGCAGGGAGGGGCGGGGTGCCTCTAGAAAACGGAAGAACTCGCCGAGCTATCGCGTCACCCCCAGCGAGAAAGGGGCGGGGATGTGTCGCCGAAACAGGTCTAATGTTGCGGAACCAACGGGGGAATCTCCAGACCGCCCCCGACTCGGAGGGCGTGGATAGGGAGGTCGGCGGGAGGAAAGAGAAAAAAAATCCTCAAGTCCTGTGTGCCACAGCACAACGAGCAGCCAGATTACCCGGACCGCCCCCGGAGGGGGGATCGGTAGCCGGGAAGAAAACGCGTGTGACTGGCGGGCAACGGGGGGGAAACCCGTAGCAGGTTGAACACGAGGTAGTCGAAACCCCGACCATCAATGATGATTATCCTTGCATGTGGCAGAAGCAAACTCGCGATCGATGTCAACCGACTGGTATAGCACGAGCTGGGGAGCGGTCACAACAACTACTGTACCTGCGCATTGCAAGAACGCTGGACACGTATGGAAATCGGCGCCTGCCAGCTATATGTCTTGCCGACGACGGCTTGTTGGTGCTTTCTCAAGAGTCCAGTGGTTACTGGCGACAGATTGACCAATTGCCCACCCAACCAAAGAGCCTTGCAACATATTCCGGCTCAAGTTCAGACTTTGTAGGGTGTCGCCTGGAAGCAAGAAGGAACCGGGGAGAGGGAGAAGCTGCTGGGGGGGGGGGGGGGGAGAGACCCACACCCTCGGCGGAAGGATGGCGCCTGGACTCGGCATAGGATTCAAGAGTAGAAGGTAGAGGATGACGGTGTGATTGATGAGAGGGAAGGGCGGATGGAGCAAGGGTCGCGGGTGGTTTCGATCGATGTTATGCCGGAAGTGAGCGGGTAGAATGGGGCTATCAATAGATTAACAGACTACGCCAGTGCTTACATGCTTACATACATAGGGCACCTTTCGTTTTGAATTCCCTCGGTGTTGTTATTTCTGAGGGTGTCACAAGTGAATGATCGATGTTCAAATTCATGTTGCTGTACGTTGTCGGGTGGCAAGCCTTCTCCGGGTCATATTCTGAAAAAAAAAGAAAGAAAACGGCCCCATTTTTTATGTCATCCGTCCACATGTCCACATGTTCACATGTCCACATGAGTCCACATGTCCACATGTCCACGTGTTTTTCGACGTATTTTTCATCGCTTCTGCTTGTCGGCTTGTCGGCGCTTTATTTCACACGTTCACGCGTATCGTATGACTACTGTACGGGTACGAATACAGGCACTACAAGCACAAGCATAGTATGCTATAACATCTAGATTCTTGTCTTTATGAACCACAACAGCAGTAGTCCCGTTTTTAGGACAAATTACTTAGAATTGGCGAGATGTGTACCCCAAACGGGATTGCAGTCCTAAAAGGGACTTTCACAGAGGGGAAAATTGACGACAACAAGTGGCGATTTTTGGCAACGGCAACTGCGAGATTGCGGGGGGGGTAGTGCAGGCATGGTATCCGAGCTACAACGAAAGGGGCGCACGGACGCGACATGCCCCTACCCATGCTCGTGGGCGCTCACGCTGCTCTCGTAGACGATTCAATGGTTGGTAACCGAAAGCCGAAAGCTACCAACCATTTTTTTGGTAGATATCTTGGAGATCCCAAACGGTTTACAAAATGCCCTTCCCCCTTGTCGCCGTTGAGAGTCGCGGGGCGCCGAGCGAGCCGACGTGCCTCCTCCGTCCGACGGCGGAGAACAGAAAATAAGAAGACCGGCCGCGGGAGATCATATATAGAGAAAACAAGCACAGCAGCAAGCAACACACACGACAAATGAAGGCACTCGCCAACTTGTGAATTTATGCATGTGATCGTATTGTGTATGTTTGTGCGTGTTCTTTCTTTCTTTCTACCCCATCGACATCTGCATACGGTCGTACGCAGTAGTACTCCTGTATTCCTGTCGTACTCTGCTGGGACAGCAGTCGTGTCGCCGAACAGTTTTGCTCTGATACGCATGCACCCATGATACGAGTACGGGGCTTCGCCTTTTCTTTCCACGCACTGCGTATATATAATACCACACAACAAAAAACACCTCATCTACGACCTGTCCCCGGAAACATCTTTCGTCTACTCTTGCAACGAACCTATCATAGTATACCTGGCGTTTTCAACATAAAATGCGCGGGATACGCGCCCATTATACCAGGTACCTGGTACTGCATTTACATTGTGCTCATATAGTAACTGTATACTCGTAGAGCACAGAGTACAGACAGACCTATTAATCGCTTCAGTATATTCCAAGCATACGCGTATCAACCGACAGTACCTGAGAAGATCCCAGGTTTTTGTCCGCACGAGAGACATTTCTTGCACGATAGTGCACCACAAGCATTTGCAGTTTACAGCATATTAATCCTCTATTTAATCATCATATTACGGGGGTCCATAGTTAACGGGACCAATTTTTGTTATTAAAAATAGGTAAATATATAGGTTTTTTATGTATATCGTAGGTCCTATTAACTATGTACCCCCGTAATAGTATAACACCGAACAACGAATGAAGTACGTTCTTCGCTGTGTAGACATGTAGACTATTCTTCGTACCGGTTACCAGCAATAAAGTACTGCTATGTATGGTACTGCTTAACACTACGCGGCCCTGCCTGACTCGGCATTTTTCAATAAGTACACCTACACGGCACGGCAACAGAGTCTAGATATAACGACACACACAACACAGACTCTGTTGGGACTCCAGGGAGAGGATAGTTGGCGATGAAAAAAACATGACAATGCACTGCAGCAACAGCAACGAACGGCCTCTGCGCGATTGGGAGACGATACTAAATTGGTGTCCGAGTTACAATGGAAGGATTCGTGCACGGCTCGGACCCACGTACAAGTGGGCGCCCTCAGTTACGAACCATTATTATGTTAAGAAAAATAGGCTCAGATCGACATAAACAGTAACAAAATAGGCTTAAGAACACACAGCTAGCTCGACAGCGGGACCGACTCTAAATACTATACAGTAGAGTTAGATCAAGGTCGGAAAACAATAAGAACATTGAACCTGGACACTAAATCGGCGTTTCTTAACACGGGGTGCCCACTGTACCGCTGGGCGCCCACACTGCTCGTAGACGTTTGATCCCAACCGCCACAGTTACGATTGCTTTTTTGGGCCGCGATACGGGGCCCCAAAGAAGTTAATAGTATATATATATTACCAACGTATCGTTAGGTTTTCAACGACCAGGCAGGCATTTGCTTGCACCAAGCGCGAGGCGCCGTGAGGTGTTTGGCGAGTCGCATGAATGGTGGGCCGAATGCCACTAAGAACCGCTTGTGAGGCGGACTTTCTTGCATACGGATGGCAGCGCTGAAGATATGACTTGTTTCTTCGGTGTGGTCCTAGGGGGGGGGGTTAGAGTGGGGGGAGGAGGAAGGGGGGGGGGTGGGAGGTTTAGGGGAGGGGGGGGGGGGGGGGGGGAGGTGTACTCGATATCATGTATAGCCGTAGTCGCATGATCATACTTATGGACCCTCACATCCCTACGATGCCGGGGCGGAGCACGTCGGGCTTTTATCGACCAGGTAGACATTGCTTGCACCAAGCGGAAAGCACCGTGAGTGTTCGGCGAGTCGCATGAAGGGTGGGCTGCATCGTACTAACTTTTGCTTGGGGGGCGGACTTGCATATGGACGACGGCTTCAATGTGTTGGTTTATTTCCCGGTGTGGCCGCTTCCAGAGACAGCAATGGGGGTACTATTTAACTGCCTCTTGGGCGCCTTACCATAAACACTAAGTGATACGATCAATTCCCTTGTGCGAAGGAAAGGTTCTCCACCCCGCGCAAATGATCTATTACGGGGGTCCATAGTTAATAGGACCTATGGCATACATAAAACTATATATATATCTATTTTAAATAACAATATTTGGTCCTATTTACTATGGGCCCCCGTAAAAACTCGATCGCCAGCTGTGACTGACAAAAAAAAACGGTACCCTGGTTGTCTAACTCAAGCAGCGAGCGGCACGTTGTGCAGTGTCGCTGCCAACCGACGCCAACCCAACCTACCCCGGTGGCTTGGTAGGTGGTCCGCGTGCCTATCAAGATCAATTTCGTGGGTTCAAATCTCACCGAGTGCATGCTCGTAGGGACTTTTTCTTGCATAAAAAATTGATAAGCGGAAAGCGGGAGAGCGTGAGTTAGCTACATTCGATGAAAATCGACGAGCAGGGGGAATGCTGAACCCTATGCGCGACAAAAAAGAAAGGCACGTACCGGGGGGGAGAAGGGACGACACCTGTGACCACAGCTTGTCCAGAAGATCGTCGAGGGTAAAAACCTCCTACGAGTGGGCTGGAAAGTAAAAGTGATGATGAAAAAAAAAATATATATATATATATATATAATATATAGGGGGGGGGGAGGTGTATACTCATGTTATGCATGGCCGTAGTCATATGACCATAGACCCTCGCATTCCTTCACTGACGGGGCGAGGCACTTCGGGTTCCCACCGACCAGGCAGACATTGCTTGCACCATGCGCGAAGCGCCGTGAGATATTCGGCGAGTCGCATGAAGAGTATGCTGCATACTGCTAAGAACCATTTTTTTGGGGGGATTTTCTTACATGCGGATGAAAGCGTCGATTTTTTTTTTATTTGTAGAGGGTAGAGGGGGGGGGGGGGGGCAAGCTATGAGGCGTGGGGTGTGGGGATGATTGGGGTTGGGGCGGGGGGGGTGAGCTACTCGTGCATGGTCGTAGTCGCATGACGGGGGGACGGGGGGGGGGGGCATACTCATTTGTTGCTCGCCTTTAACAACTTGACCATTGACCACGCATCGCCTTCGAGACGGAACACTGCTAGTAGACATCTCCACATTTGGGCGCTCACAGATTATTCCAGATATTTCACATAAATGTTTTGTCTCGCTCCTGTTTGCCGCCTGTGGCCACCATGTATCTCCTGGGGTAGCTATCGTTTTCTCGCTGCTATCGATTGCATCAAACCCCTCTATGTCGGCGTCCCCGGTGGCTTGATAGGTGGTCCGCGTGCCTATCAAGACCAATTTCGTGGGTTCAAATCTCACCGAGTGCATGCTCGTAGGGACTTTTTCCTGCATAAAAAATTGATAAGCGGAAAGAGCGAGAGCGTGAGTTAGCTACATTCGATGAAAATCGACGAGCAGTGGGAATGCTGAACCCTATGCGCGACAAAAAATAAAGGCACGTAGCCGGGGGGGAGAAGGGACGACACCTACCTGTGACCACGGCTTGTCCAGAAGATCGTCGAGGGTAGAACCTCCTACGAGTGGGCTGGAAAGTAAAAGTGATGATGAAAAAAAAAAAAATGTCACATTCGTATTTTTTCCTCATCTTCTCTAACTCATCCCGTTCCTTCTTGTGCATTTGACTCTCTCCCACTGTGAGCAAGTTCTACTCTCTGTTGTTTTGTCGCAACGGTACACATCTGTGCAACTACTTCCTCCTCCTCCCGCGTACTGGTACGCCTCTTTCTTCTTTCTGGCAGGTATAAGAGGAGGAGCACTTAAAAGAGATATACGGGGGGTCAAGATAGATAGGAACGAAAACGTATTTGCGCGGCCCAATGGACTATCTGAAAACGCTGCGACCGCGATTTCTTGCAGGGGACCTGGACCTGACAGAAGCGCTGGAGGGGGGGGGGTGGTATACTCATTATCATGCATGGCTGTAGTCGTATAACCGTAGACCCTTGCAACCCTACGATGCCGGGACGGAGCACGTCGGGTTTTCACTGACCAGGCAGACAGTGCTAGCACTAAGCGCGAAGCGCCGTGAGGTGTCCGGCGAGTCTCATGAAGGGTGAGCTGCATCCTACTGAGAACCGCTTCTGCGGCGGGTTTTCTTGCATATGGATGACAGCATCAATTACTTGATTTAATTTCTGGTGTGTCCACTTCCGGAGACAGGAATGGGTTTACTATGTAACTGCCTCGTGGATGCCTTACCATATACACACTACGTGATACGATCATCTCCCATGTGGGGAGTGAAGGTTCTCCCCGCACATAAAGGATCTAACTCGATCGCCAGCCGTGGTGACAGCCAAAAAAAAAAAAAAAAAAACGATACCCTGGCTGTTTAGTTCATGCAGTGAGAGGGGTGTTTTACAGCGTCGTCGCCAACCGCCGCCAACCCAACCTATATGTACCAGATATATAATACGGGGGGGGGGGGGGGGGGGGGTAATGTGAGGGGTGGGGGGGGGGGACGGAGGGGAGGGGGAGGAGACGGAGGGAGGGAGTATGGAGGCAGTACAGGGGGGGAGGGGGGGGGGGGGGGGGGGGGGGGGGGGGCGTACTCATTTGTTGCTTGCCTTCGTCATTTGACCATTGACCACGCATCCCTTTCGAGACGGAGCACCGTTCCTACTCCATTAGAGACACCTCCAACAATTGGGCGCTCATTACGTAGTTTCCATATATCACATAGAAAAATTTTGCTAATCTTACCCCCTTCCTGTCTGGCCGCCTGTGGCCACCATCTATCTCCTAGGTAGCGGGGGGGGGGGGGGGGGGGGGGGGGGGGGGGGGGTACTCATTTGTTGCTTGCCTTAGTCATTTGACCATTGACCACGCATCCCTTTCGAGACGGAGCACCGTTCCTACTCCTAATAGACACCTCCAACAATTGGGCGCTCATTACGTTGTTTCCATAAATTACATAGAAAAATTTTGCTAATCTTATCCCCTTCCTGTTTGGCCTCCTGTGGCCACCATCTATCTCCTAGGATAGCGATCGTTTTCTCGCTGCTATTCATTGTATCAAACTCCTCCATGTCACATTCGTCTATTTCCCTCATCTCCTCTTCCAACACATCCCGTTCCTCCTTGTATATTTCACATTCTCCTACTATGTGAGTTCTACTCTCTATTGCTTTGCCACACGGGCACATCAGTGCGTCTACTTCCTCCTCTTACGGGCTACTGGTGTACCTCTTTCTTCTTTCTGGCAGGCCCAGGTCCCCCACACGAAAGCGCAGTTTCAGAGTTTTCGCGAAGTCCATTGGGCCGTGCAAATACGTTTTCATTCCTATTCCTTCCCTCAATCTCCCGTAGGGGGGGGGGGGGGGGGGGGGTTATAGAGGAGGGGGGGTACAAGGCGTAAGCGATGTGGGGGAGTTAGGGCGAGGGGGGGGGGGGGGGGGGGGGGGGGGGGGGCATACTCGTTTGCTGCTTGCCTTAGTCATTTAACCATTGACCACGCATCCCTTTCGAGACGGAGCGGGGGGAGGGGGGGGGTACTCGATCTCATGCATAGCCGTAGTCGTATGACCATAGACCCTCGCATCCATACACTGCCGGGACGGAGCACGTCGGGTTTCCACGACCAGGTAGACACCAGGGGGGGAGGGGGGGAAGGTATACTCGATAAGGGGGGGGGGGGGAGGGAGGGAGGGGGGGGGGGGGGGGGGGGGGGTTGTACGAGTAGCCAGGCAGGAGGGCGTACTCATTTGTTGCATGCGGGCGTCATTTGGTCATTGACTATGCACCCCTTTCGAGACGCACCGGGAGGGGGGAGGGGGGGGGGGGGGCGTCGGCTCTCCGGGTTAAACAACAACAGCAACAACAACAACAACAACAGCAGCTTGAAAAGTGCCCCCACATGTAGACCGCGGCACCCTTGCTTGAGACATATTCCTGGTATTATTTGGGCGTGTGTGCTGGGTTACTTGGTTACTGAAAGACTGCGGACTCAAAACGTCCTTCTGTCTTTTCTCTGTAGGTGGTCGCGCTTTCTCTGCAATCAATCATTTGAGATGTGGTGGCAGTCGAAAAACCTGGAGCTGTGGGAGGAGAAAACATTTCGTCCTGGGATCGTATAACGAGGTCTCTCCGTCGGCGGCGGGGGGTAGGGGGGGAAGGTGTACTCATGTGTATGCATGGTTGGTTGTAGTCGTATGACCACTATTAATAGACACTCCTCGCACCCCTAGAATGCCGGGATGGAGTACGCCAGGTTAACATGTTACGGTACCAGGTAGGATTCACCATCCAAGTATTTTTACATGCTTCTACTATTACTATTAATACTTCGAAGTACCAGGTTCAGGTAGCTGCGACGACAACCCGGGAGATAGACGAATCCGATAGTTCCTCCATCATGCACACGCTAACTACCAGTACTGCATCACCAGGTATATGATATGATGTCATCATCGTTTTTTTTTTGCCTTGTCGGCCAATCAACAGTCGAGAACCGAACAACCGTAACCGAGGCTTCGGTTCGGCTACGTAAACCGAAGCCGACACTTTGGCGCTCTGATTTGCTACGCTTCGTCATTGGAAGCTCTAACCTGGTATACTGAGACTACTGCTGTAGACTACTTTCATACCAGCTAATAATCAGTGTTGGAGCATGCTTTAATTTTTTTTTCGGTACTTACCGTTTGCAAGCATTAATTTATTATCAGGCCCCACTCGCTTATTTGCTTGTTTTACCTCAATGGATTTCGATACTAGTAATAAACACCACACAACAAATAGAAAGTAAGGGTTTCAGTAGGCCCGTTGTATGTACAAATAAGTCTATGTTACATTCCACAGCTGCCAGATACCAGGTACATATTATTATTTTATTAATGGTACATGTAGCAGTATAGTGTATTGTCAAATATATAATACGTATTGTTTTTCGTATGAACTTATGAAATGCCATACACAAATAAATGTATGTGGGCTTTATTATGCTATTCGTAACCCTATTAACAAACGCCATACAAATAACACCCAAATAAACAATACCAAAACAAAACCCTTTTATTCCCTACCTGTTACCTCGTATACTCGTACCACAGGTAGTATGTATGCACAGTATATATCATGTGGATACCAGGTCCCCTTCCCCATATAGATTGTACCGCCTCATTACACACAAGTTCAAGGTCAACATAGTACTATTCATAGGTGACTCACTCCGTTCCGTGAAGACTCGAGACACCAACCCACCTCGGTGTGTCCTCCACACCACAACAACCACATAACACGAGATAACCTGCCCGGGGCTCCGCCCCACAGAGTACACATTGATTTATGTAGGAGGGAGAAACAGAAGAAAGTGAAGTCAAAACCGACCGGCGGCGGAATAACGTTCGGTTCGGTTTCGTTTTCTTGTGATTGGACGAAAAACACAAGGAAAGAAAGGAGGAAACATGACATACATCCATACATCCATACAATACATGTCACAGAAAATTACAAATTACAACTTTTAGTTTTGTATGAAAGTCTAAAAAATTAATGGCAGTCAGCTGTGACATCAACGCCGAGATCGGGCGATACTCAGCTTTGCAAAATTCACGACTGTACTTTCAAAGTAATAACCGTTTGCTTCGCGTTTCCCGCTTTTACCTTTCGATTTGAGTATACAAATTAGGCGTATATTACGCAGCTTGCAAAGTTGAGTATCAACTATATAATTGATCAGTCGAACTCACAGCTGACGTATTTCAAAATTTATAAAAAATTATAGTTGCGAATTACCGGACGAATTTTATAAATTTTGAAATACGCCAGCTGTGAGTTCGACTGATTAAATAGTTGATACCCCTGGCCCTGGTACTCAACTTTGCAAGCTGCGTACAGCGTAGTAATAATAATACGTCTCGTCTATATTCCATTTTCACCGAATTTTACAAGTATTGTGATAAACCGAACGCGCGTATTCTATATGTATTTCCTTGTCAAAGATATAGGCCAGCGGCTCCCCTGGATGCTGCCCGGGTCAACAGGACAATTTTAAATAATCATTCTG
This sequence comes from Macrocystis pyrifera, assembly GCA_031763025.1. Classification (NCBI taxonomy): domain Eukaryota; class Phaeophyceae; order Laminariales; family Laminariaceae; genus Macrocystis; species Macrocystis pyrifera. The sequence continues at coordinate 4,530,615 of JASSKH010000011.1, read as the reverse complement.
CGCACACTGATACTATATATAACCCGAACAAGGGATAATGATATGATGTTGCAACCTGTTGAAACCTTTTCATTTCACAAATATTTTATAAATTTTGAAATACGTCATCAGCTGTGAGCTCACAAAATTTTGAGTATCAACTATTTAATCAGTCGAACTGTGACGTATTTCAAAATTTATAAAAAAATATTTATAGATTGGTTATAAAAATTAACAAATTTACTGCTTGCAGCTGTATAAATAAATACATACCAGGTACGTACTTACGTACTCATACTGCTGTACTGTGGTACTACTTACTATATTACATATATCGTATACTGTATATACTGTATACTACTGTTACAATGTACTGCTGTTTCACAGCTTTGCACTGCTGTGTACCAAGTAGGTTGTACCGATCGATCGTCGTGCGTGCGTGTGGTGTGCGTGTTTGCGATGGGGTCACCTATATACTGAGCTTTAGGGGTAAAAGATCGATCGATTATTACCCAGCCCTGGGTAATCCATACAACACTCCCTCCCTCTGAACGGCCGGATCTTTGGGGCGTCGGACGTGACACCATCAATCACATGTTTGGTGATGATAGTACAAGTAGTACTTGGCACGAAATGATGTCTAATGTGTATGTATGTACCCGATATCTCGTAGAAGGCGTCCGAATTTTCAACTGCCACCATTATTATTAGACATAATATATATACACATACATATGTACCGTGGTATCGGTCTCACCACCAACTACATACCAGGTACATAATATGGCAGTAAGTAGTACACTTGCTGTGCTATACGTTCTAAAACCATGATAATAACACACGTATTTACTATTACGGCGGTCCATAGTTAACAGGACCAAATATTGTTAGTAAAACAAGGTAAATATATAGGTTTTTATGTATGCCATAGGTCCTATTAACTATGGACCCCCGTAATATTAGAATCAATATTAGTACCACTCTGTCCCATTTAATAAGAATCGTTTTCAGCCTAATTGTTCAAAAAAAAGGTGCTTATATTTCGATACATAGTAATTATCATGCCGTGTGTATATCGTACGTGTACGTACCCATAGATAATACCAGGTATGTTGAAAAGGCTATCCGAATTTTAAATTTTGATACAATCAGTTCATAGGCACAGGTCCATTTTTACGTGTTATGAACAGGCACAAAATACTATTATGATGTTATACTGATATCAATAGGTACTGGTATCATATAATACGCATAGTATTAATAGTGTCATGAGAAAACTCAACTCGGGCACAAGATGTAATAAAAATTCAAAATTTTTACTTCGATTTGAACGTTCGGTGCGTGATTGGTTGGTTGGTTGGAAATAAAAAGAAATAAAAGATATACCAAAAAAGTGGGAAGAAATTTACATGAAATTTATTATACCGTCTACTCTACAGCTGTACTTGTGTTGCTGTCACATCAACCATTTTTGGTACTTCCGATCGATAAATTTGTCGTCGTTGTTGCTGGCAAAAATTGCAACAAACAGAATAGGAGGCTGATGAGCTTCGCCGTGTGTGCTCCCCACTGCTGCTGCTGCGTCTGGGTTGGGTCTTGTGCTCTTGGGTTGTCACTATTGCTATAGACTTCAGCATTGCCACCAATTTTTGGCGGTGTACGCTCGCACGCATAGAGCGGGAGAGCGAGGGAGAGAGGGAAAGAGGAGAGGGAGACGCAGGGAGAGAGGCCGCAGGCGGGCGGATAAACGAGGAGTCTGTGCTGCTGTGGAGGCGGCGGCCCAAGCTGCAGTAGTAGCAGCAGCAGCAGCCGCAGCAACAACAACAGCATCAACAGCAGCAGCAGCAGCTGCAGCTGCAGCTGCTGCAGCAGCACTGCTTTTGTGCTGTTGTGACCCGAGCGAGCGAGCTGAGCTACGAGTACGAGCATACGATACGCTTCGTATAGTTTTTTTTTTTTGCTCTTTTCGGGGGGCGGTGGACTCTACACTCTACACTATAAACAAGTGAATACGACTTTTTTTGACAGTGCAGTGCTGCTGCCTTGGAAAATAAATAGCTTTTGGCCTTTTGATAGGTCGTCCCTATCGGATGCGGCACTATGGGAAGCCAGCGATCCGGCTTTCCATACCGGCCCCACCTAGGCCTCGGGAGCGCGGCGCCACGGGGGGAGACTCGCCTCCTGGCTCTCCGGTGGACATGCACTCGGTGAAAGGAATCTTGAGAGAGTACGACCGAGGAGCTTACGGGGAAGCATTCAGGGGGGACCGGCTTGCCAAGATTGCTGTGCTTGGGAAAGGTGAGCTGCATTCTTTCCTCGTCAAGTCAGGGATATGGTTTTTAGAAATCTTGATCTTTGTTGTGTGTGTCTGCGCTGCGCTGCTATCCATCTGTCTTTGGCACCAGGTTGGTGACAGCGCCGAGAGAAGCAGCGACAGGCCCGGCCGAGTGTTGTTGTGTGCGTCGGTGTGTAGCAGTCTGGTCTGGTCTGCTCCGGTGTGATGGGCTTTGTCTGTCTGCTTGCTTGCGCTTACGTGTAGGCAAGTACGAGTCGACAAGAAGAGGACATCACCGGCAGCAGTTGATGTGACGATGGAGGTCGGTCTTTAGTTTGACTGTTATTTGATTATTTGTCGGCCTCTTCACCGAGAGGGGGCTCTTGTCTCCCTCGGCGAAGCTCAGTGCAGCAACGCCAAAGCCCAAAGCAAATGCAACGCCAAGCCAACAACTCGTGCACCTACTGCTACTCGTCCTCCATCCAAGACCGTGTGCACCCTCCCCAAAAGGAATCGAGCGTCGCTGTGTTCTATAAGCTAGCTAGCTCTTGTTCCTCTCTGTCTCTCTCTCCTCATCAGCTCTGTTTTTTTTTTTTCGGTGGTGATGATGAGGTCGTTTGTCCCAAAAGTTCAGAGGGCCGGGCGGGGCGGGGCGGCTTCTTTTTGCACTTGATTTCACTACAAAAAAAACTCTGGTATCCTTGTACCATCACGGATACCAGGTATGACTTTACAGATAGTTTTCTCTCTGTGACCCTCTCGTCCTCAGCGGAGCTAGCGCTTGCTGGCGGCGCTTGCGTGAAACCTCGTGTGCCGAAGGGTTCTTGGGTAGCCCCCGATTGTTGCCATCTTCTTTGAGCTACGGAGGGCACGGTTTTCTCCCTCGAGTTGCTGTACACCGCTTATTACTGCAACCTCTAGACTACGAACCACGTACCAGCATACTTTTTGAATGTGTACGTACAACGCTATTTTCGAGTCATGTTTCGTATCCGACATGTCCGTGTAATAGTATGATGTCAAATTATTTCTTAGTAGTAGACCTGTGCCTGGGAAAAAACGCAGCAGCGGCAATCAAGTTTCGACGGTAGTACGTACTCGTCGTGCTTTGTGCCCCGAGCTCTTCCCCTCTCCGCTTACGCTCAACTGCAGTATTAATAGTATTAATAGGTAAACCTGGTGTACCAGAGGTACCTCTTTTTCGAGTATCGTCGCCAGCTATATACCTGATCATCACAGGTTATGTACCATGGGTCATGCTATTGATAGGAAGTATGACAACAGCACCAAGCAGCAGCCCCAGCAGTAGCGATGGTGATGAACTATATGTACTTGACTGTAGGCCGATCGAGCGCTAGGGCAAGCCACGGGTCTCTTTTTCACCGTGTACGCTTATTAATAATACTATGTGCTGCTGTACATCAAGCATACGGTTTTATGTTGCCACGCCTCTGCTGCTGCTGCTGATGCTGCTGCTGTGCTGGCGCTGATTTTGATGGGTTTGGTTTGCCCTCATTTTCCGCCCTATATTGTGCCTGGTATAATGCATGCTGCAGGTATAGATACTTTGCTGTACAGCAAGTAGGAAGCAGCACAACAAAATCCATAAGGCAAGCCTATCCTAATCCTAGCCTACCTCTCCCCGTCTCCCTGCATGTCCCAACTCTAACCCTACCTAACCCAAACAAGGACCAGGTATATACTACCAATACTACACAGCAATAGTGTGTACCTGGTATTTATTTTGTACCGGTATTATGGACTACTAGTGTGATGTATATTTATACGTATTGTCTTCGCTTTAGCGAACGAAACACATGGCGATGGGCTTCTCGTCCACGTACAAGTACAACGGCAGTCATACGGTACATGTAATATATACTGGTAGCTGCTATAAAATATGTATAACAACTGGCATGTACGTATTTTATCTACAAATAGAAAGAAAGTTCCGCACAACAATAGCGGCGGCGGCAGAATAGCAGCAGCACCAGCACCAGCACCAGCAGCACCAGCACGCACGCGTATGTCGACACCCGAACAGCCACTCATGAGTCACAAGGCTCAGAAACCATGAGCAGCTCGAAAACACCTCTCCGTCGTCCGTGTACAGCTGCTATAATAGCAGCAGAACAGCAGTACCCGTATGTATACTGGTATACAATGAACTCATTATCTACCACTCGGGACGGGTGATAGCGTACCCTAGTCCAACACCCCCGGCGGGCGGGAGATCCACGGACAATCCGTGTCCGATTCCATCCGACCTGGGGTCTAGCAAGAAAAGTGTTTAACTGCTGTAGAGTCTAGAGGTCCCTTCCCCCCCACTCTGCTGCTACACTTTAAGTTGACACTGCTTGCTGGAAATATACAGCAGTATTAATTTAATAGTACGAGCTAATCTGTTGTGTGAAACGCTATCTATATATATATATACATATTTTTTTCTTTTTACTCATCACTTTCACTTTCCAACCTGACCCCCCCGGTACGTGCCTTTATTTTTTATCGCGCATAGGGTTCAGCATTCCCACTGCTCGTCGATTTTCATCGAATGTAGCTAACTCACGCCCTCGCGCTTTCCGCTAATCAATCTCTTCTATGCAAGAAAAAGCCCCTACGAGCATGCACTCGGTGAGACTTGAACCCACGAAATTGATCTTGATAGGTACGCGGACCACCTACCAAGCCACCGGGGACGCCGGCTATCAATGATAAATTTTTACCGCGTTTTATCAGACTCAAAATTGCCGGTAATATTGAAATACCAGTACGTACTCAAGTTTTGAGACTTGCTGCCGTCAGGGAGAGCCTTGCTACGAGTACGAGCGAGTAGACTACACAGACAGGACTTTAGCTGCTATGTTTGTATCGTGAGATTCCACCTGTGGTTACCTTACCAGCAGTAGCCACATACCAGGTACGAGTCAAGTATCATCCACTACTTGGATTTTATTTACTTACACGACATGAGGAATTTATACGTATTTACATGATGTTTTCTCAGGTGTTGAGATTTTTGTACCTGCACAGACAGATAGATTATAAAGTAAATTCCGGGATCCGTGTCGGGTGTCGTCACACTGAAACTGTACATATCATTGGGGTGTGACGTGTGACCCAGAGGGCACCAAAACAGCAAAATAGGGGTGTACCAGTGGGCATTTTTTTTTTCGTCTGCTGTAATATTGTTGGCATCTTACTTGAAATATCAATATTACCGTTTTTGACACCAACTGGCAACTGGCAGACGCGGCCCAACTCCTCCTTCCCAGTTCTGAATACGAACTGGTACTTAGAGAAGTGGTATCATATATTGACAGCAGTTAGCCTACCGGTAAATCGGTGATTGCACATGTTCATACGTAGCATATCATACGTATACGTCTACAGCAGCACGTATGACTTGGTCGTGCCTTTTATTTCCATGTTTTTCTTTTTTCTTTCTTCCGTTTTTTTTTTTATCCATTGTGTGTATTACGCGTATACCTGGTAGATGTCGGGTGGGTGTATCCTATCATCATGTGTGATACGATGGAGCATTTATTGCCGATACGCGCTGTATAATGCGAACGAACAACCCATGACGTGTACGAGTATGATCCCTGACCGGGTACGTATACGTACACTGCTGGATTCCTGATTCCTGTGTTGTTTTTGTTTTTTTTTGCCCTGGAAAAGGAGATCGTGCCCAACGTCTCCACTCCGTCTCGTGGCACCTGGTATATGATATTGTACTTGAAATATCATTATATCGTCTACCTGCTGACATATGCAGTGTGGTGGTATTTTTACGTCCCTGATACATATCGCACGTATTCTGTAAATACTCGCAGGTACCTTGTGCCAGTATCTGGTAATACTACCGTACTGCTGTAGAGACTACACCAAGCAAGGTTTGCGTCCTGCGATTTTGCGTTTCGCGATTGTCGTACGAGTACTGCGATTTTGGTGTTCACGATTTGCCTCGTATATACATATACATCACATGCGTATCTCGTATCAATAACTGTAAACTACTTCTTGTCTCCTATTGCTTGATAATATTAGAATGCGAATTGGAGAGTGTGTGTTGTGCGTACTTCTTAACACCTTTAGTACCGCAGTCCCGGTTTGGGGACAAACCAGTCTATTTCCAAGTGATTTGTCCCCAAAACGGGACCGCGGTACTAAAAGGGTTAAACCGTTCTTTCTATTAAAACCCGTCGAGTGTGCGTGTGCGTTTGTTTTTCACCTTGAACCCTTCTGTGATCATTATTATCACGGGGGTCCATAGTAAATAGGACTCTACAGTACACACAAAACCCTATATACTTCCCTATTTTTGCTAACAATATTTGGTCATATTTACTATGGTCCCCCGCACTAGCCCGTTGCATGAGCTCTTGCATATTGCAACACCCATTCGTATTTTGGTATTTTACCGGTATAAGCTTACAGATACTCCGTACCACAGGGTATTGGGTGGACTGGATATTGACGCGGCTCAGCCTTTCCTCTATACGTGTATATACCAGGTATGTGTTGTATCATACGTGCAGAAATAGAATACGAGGTATGAAATGATGAAATAAGGTGTTTCCCGCTTGAAAATTAAATGCCGAACACCAAGGTATTTTGTATAGAAGAGCGTTTCGTAATCGTTTACGGAATAGTCCTTGTTCCACATGTATACGTATAGCAGAAGAGACGGAGAGACACACGAACGCAACCAACCTATAAACAGATAAATAGATATCTCGACCTAAAAGTATTCTGCCAATTTCATGTTTGATTTTTTATTGCAGCTATTAAAACTACATATGTACAGCCTGCGTTACATATCACCATGTTTCATACCTGGTATGATCTCAATTGTTGTTGCTTTTATCGTTATTTTTTCTCCCATTCCTTCTCCCTTTTCTCCTGCAAACGCTCACCAACCAACCTCGATGACCGTTCGTTCCTTCGGAAGGAGGGGGAAGGCGGGGTGGGAAGGGTGGACAGGGGTAGTGGGTGAGAGGGTCTACTTTTTCCTTTTGGCCCATCGACCAATCATATGTCGACCTCAGACCACCCCCCTAACCAATAAGATCTCCCTCGTTCCCGCTCCCATGTTCGACTTTTGACTTTGAATGGTACCCATACGCCATATAGCCCATACCATTATACCATACCCTTGAGATCATCCTATGTATATCATACCCTTATTCTGTTTGTACGAATAATACTGCAGCACCCCCCCCCCCCGCCCCGCGCACCTGCCAACTTGGGGGTTTTGCCGGTACTGATTGGCAATAAACCAAAAATTATCAATTACTTATACGAGTACGTACTGATTGCTGGTATTCCAGTACGTACAGCTATTAATAGTACTATATAATAGTACTATTGATACTACAGGGTACCTCACTCGTATTCATGTCAATAATTATGGTACTCTCGCAGCCTAAACTGGTGTGTGTCCACGTTCATGCTACTAACTGTATGAATTTGGGTACCAGGTATCAGGTACCAGGCATAGTTTACACGCGTATTATTAATGGTACAGGCGTCCACCATACACCAGGCGCACACGTGCGTGCGGACACCTGCACCCACATATCCACAAAAAAAAAAGTTATGACCAAACGGAACTAGGAATGTTTGTCCCCACGTACGTGCGTACGTAGATCGTGACTGACTGTCCGGTCTAAAAAGTCCAAAGGAAATGGTGATCGTCGGGGTTCTCGGTGAAGAGTTTGGAGAGGGGAATGCTTCAGCCTCGGGACTTAGAGCCGCCTACCGGTACGTGCGCACGTAGATGCCCATCGAGACGCTTTTTTTTTTCTTAATATTACTATATTAACAGTTAGTAGCCTGCTTCCGCGATCATGGGCAAGATTTCAGAGAAATGAGCAACCAGGTGTTAACACAAGTGTGAGAGCATCTTGAATATGCTATCTGTGCATTTGTAACACGCAAGATAACCCCCCCCCCCCCCCCCCCCCCCCCCCCCCCCCCCCCCCCCGCAGACATTTTTTTGTTTGTCTCGAGAGGGGGAGGGGGGGGGAGGGGGCGGCAGAGTTCAAAGAACGTGTACATGTGATAGAGCGATGCCTGAGACGTCTCGACTATATGGAAGAGATCTCGGACGAAATATTCTCAAGAGCCACTTCTGTTAATATTATTAATAGTGCCATGGTTTTTTCACATTACGCACTCCTTTCGCTTTGGAGATGATCGTCTCGGAAAAATCATCCCCTTGTCTCACGCAAGATAACCCACCCCCACGGACGATTTTCAAAGCGGGGTATGCTCGAGAACGGGGAGGGCGTACTGAGTACGCCGAGCGATGCGTCTGTGCAACCTTCTCGACGAAGCATTTTCTCAAAGCTACCATTTTCGTTGTGCGTGCCTCTCTGCCTCCCTTGTTTTGGAGGAAACCTGGTCTGAAATTCGCCCCAGGTGTGTTGTCTCAAGTGTTACACGATACGTGCATACGACAATACATATGTGCGAGTTGTACCGCAGTCCTGTAACGGCTCGCACTATATGTGCAGGACGACTCGGCGAAATAGTTCCCACAAGTCGTTTCGTCGGTGGCGACTTTCAACCTTGCACGTCGGCCCAGGCTACCCCGATTCCAGACCTAAAAGCCTGACCCTATCCGCTGGCCACTTGCTGCGGGCTTGCAGAAATTGCTTCGAAAATTACACCTTTCTAAAATTGGCGCCTGCACATGGTGGCAAGACCTGTGTACCAGTCAAGATACAGGACGGCTCTGGAATAAAAAGCCCGCTGGTCGTTGATATGATTGATCGAGGCATTTAGCCTTTCGCCCCCCGCACGGATTGATTGCAAAAAAAAAACGCGGAATTTAAACAAACAAAAGACACCAAAACAACCCGCGGAACCGCGCGACCGCCCGTGCCGACCTCGAGCCCCTCGAAGGGCTGGGGTCGGGGTAAGGGGGTTGGTCTGGGGTCGGGTGGGTTGGTCTGGGCCGACATTCAAGATCGAAATTGACCACAGGAATCCTGCTGTAGGTGATTTGCAGGGCCTTAACTGCGTTTTTGGCGGAGCCTTCAGCAGTAGGCGTTTTTTTCTGCGATACATACTGCTAAACTGTTTTGTTACAAGTAGCACGTGTATGGTGTGATGCGTGTGCTAGGCATTCTGGGCCCGCCCTGAAACACACGATGCTATTGGTTTTATTTCTCATTCGTTCGCACACATGCAACTTGCAGGAATAGGCTTGCTGTTCCTAGCCTTGATTTGATCAATCTTCTTTTTTCTTTCGATCCCCTTATTTATCTTTGCACTCGTACCTTCGACTCCTCCCTCCCTTTCGCAACCCGGATCCGGGGGCACATAGCAGAGGTCCCCCGGAAGTAGACGAATGCGACATGAAGGAGTTTCATGCAGTAGATAGCAGCGAGAAAACGATCGCTATCCTAGGAGATAGATGGTGGCCACAGGCGGCCAAACAGGAAGGGGGCAGGGTTCGCATAAAGTTTCTATGTAATATATGGAAACAACGTAACGAGGGCCCAATTGTTGGAGGTGTCTCTATTAGGAATGGGAACGGTGCTCCGTCTCGAAAGGGATGCGTGGTCATTGGTCTAATGACTAGGGCAAACAACAAATGAGTACCCCCCCACACGCACACTACGTACGTACGGCGCGTGCCTTCGTTTTTATCGCACTCAACAATTTCTTCCCTCGTCGACTCGCGTCGAATTGCGCTTGCTCGTGTTACATGCATTTGTTGGCGCTTTCTGCATCGATTCCCGTACGGCAAGAAAAAGTCGCTGGGAGGGGCCCGAACTCGCGAACTCAACCTTGAGTACGCTAAATTTGAACCGTACCACACGGGTGGTAAGACGACGCCTCGCCGGCGACGAGGTTTCCGAGCCGAGTTTCTCCAACACCACCACCAGAATGATGGTTTCGGAAACACCTCGTCGAGATCTTCTCTGTGGACGCATCGCTCGGCTGTTTGCACCTTCCCTGTTGCGGGGGGCCATAGTAAATAGGACCAAATATTGTTGGTAAGAACAGCGAAATATATGGGTTTTGTGTGTCAGGTAGGTCCTATTTAATATGGTCCCCCGTAATAGATATGTACTATTGTCGAAACATCCGCCTTCGAAATCTGTCCGGGGGGCGTGTTTTGTCATGCGTGTTGTAGGGTACTTGCGAGGTATACCCCTGTACCGCCGGGGACGCTGGCAATGCATGAGATGTACGTAGCTTTCCGTATATACGCAGGAACGTGGGGTTTGTGGAGGCGTTTTGGAATTCGATCAGGCGTCAGAAGAGTGCGTGGAGGCTGGTTGGAAAATCGGGATATAAGCTAGGCGGGGTTTCGGCCTATGTATATATATCTACATGTATGTATGAGTCCTGCTGCGCTGATCATGGACGGCCGTTGTGGCACCGGCGAAGGGTTTGTATACAGCATCGCGGCATGGAGAGGAGACAATAACAGCAGCACCGGTATATAGTGTCCCCATGGCATGTGATCGACTTTTGAGATGATCCGAGTCCGTTTCCAAGTTTGTTTCCGAAACGCGGATGGACGCAGTCAGGCTGCCTCAAGGTGTCTACGCTACAGCCAGTATTTGATATTTTTCCACTCGACCTATTGCTAGATGTATGGACGGCTTGACGTTCGTGTTTACACCCCAACCGTCCTTACATTTCAATCGTCCTTACATTTCCGTTCCGATTGGCAGTAGTGTAGTGGTGGACGGGTCATTCAACCCCCTTTCCACCTGCACACGCATGTAGGAGACAAACGACTTGGTTTAGGGTAGGCCCAGATTTTTGCAGCACCAATGTCCGGTCGGAAGGTCAAGTTATGATCGACTGCTGTTGTTGTTGTTGTTGTTGTTGTTGTTGTTGTTGTCTTCACATTGAATCGCCCTTTTTTCCCAGCTTCCATCAGTACACCCAATGTCCGTCCTGATTCCTTAGCTGCACCAGGTACTACTGTAGTCTTTTATAAAATTGTTGAATATGATATGTCAGTTGTGAGTTCGGCTGACTGAATAGTTCATACTCAACTTGGCAAGCTGCGGTATACGTCTGTTTTATTAATATGAATAGATTTCGAATGTAGTACGGGGGTTGCGCACAATTGCTGCTGTTATTTCGTTTCGCCAAGCCGTTGTTTCGTTTTCTACCCAGCATCGCCAGCACACACCACACCTACCTTATACCACTTCGGACTGAAATATATGGAGCTTTCACACATTAATGTGAAGATCAAGCATTCCTTACATTTACACCCAGAATGGTGTACGATTTTACGGCCGGCGGTAGCAGTAAAAATGTAAAAAAAAACAAACAGTTTTTTGTTCTTCTGCTGCCTTAACGTCATCGTAGCGTCGTATGCCGTATAGTATAACCCGTACCAACGCACACTCAAGAGTGTCCGTCCTGATTCTCCGTCCTACTAATAGAGAGACGCAAGTTGTTGTACTTGAGTTTTTTTTTTTACTGACATGACCAGATATATACCAAGTATAATGTACATACGAGCGTAGATTGTGGCCCATATACTCGTATACAGAAGCACCACACACAGCAGTGCGTATATATCATTTCAACCTACGAGTTAATAATACACTTGTAGTGTATTTTTATTGCTATTAAATAGTGATAATTTTTGTATGTATGTGTGTGCTATTATATAATATCAATATTAATAGTGTTAAACCCTTTAGTACCGCAGTCCCGATTTGGGTACAAACCAGTCTAATTCCAAGTGATTTGTCCCCAAAACGGGACTGCGGTGCTTTCTACCCGTCGACATCCAGGGCAACCAGTGTCCGTGACGATTCTTCAGCCCTACAGCAGTAAGTAGTAGAGAGAGATACCAGGTACAACAACGAGACTACGACGCAGCTATTAATAGCAGAGATACAACTCTGTACATTGTTGTCATTTTTTTTTCCTCATCACTTTTACTTTGCAGCCCAACTCGTAGGAGGTTTTACCCTCGACGATCTTCTGGACAAGCCGTGGCCACAGGTAGGTGTCGTCCCTTCCCCCCGGGTACGTGCCTTTAGTTTTCGTCGCGCATAGGGTTCAGCACTCCCACTGCTCGTCGATTTTCATCGAATGTAGCTAACTCACGCTCTCGCGCTTTCCGCTTATCAATTTTTTATGCAAGAGAGAAAGTCCCTACGAGCATGCACTCGGTGAGATTTGAACCCACGAAATTGATCTTGATAGGCACGCGGGCCACCTACCAAGCCACCGGGGACGCCGTGCAGCAAAGCAGAGAGGAGAATGTAACGCCATGTCGCCGTACTGGATACGACAGGCACGACATACACATTCTATGAAAGAGAGAAAACTTGCCAGGTTAAAACGTCGAAAAATACTTGGTGTGGAAAATAAAGCGAAAGGTATTAATAATAGTAAGACGAAAACCGTCCGCGCCCTCTCTCCCTCCTTCCCTCCTTGCCTTCCTCCCTCCCTCTGTTCTGCTGTTGGCTTGGTGTGCCTATCTCGCACCGACGAACGAATACACGAATACATACGCCGAAGGAATCAGAATAATCAACAGACGGTTTCAAAGTACAACAACAGCAGTACGTCTCCACACGGGTATATATTAATATAAAGAACGGTTTAATCTGAAGAACACACTCACACCCACGACGGGTAGAAAGAACGGTTAACGTCAAGAAAACAACAACAACAACAACAACAACCAATCTCTGTTACTGGTATTATTTAGGATTGACTGAAGAATCGGCACGGACACTGACTGGGTGTGCTGGGTGTCGCCGGATAGGAAGAACGATTTAATGCGAAGAACACGTAAACCGCAGATGGGTGATGTACGCCAGGTATATTTCATTCCGAATTGATCCTTCGTATTTTCAGCCGCTTCTGTCTACTTGTTGTGCTGCTGCTTTAATAGAGCAGCGCCGCTGCTTTTTTTGCTGCCTTGTTGCCGTTGCCGCTCTTGCTGCTTCTGATATTGCTTATTGTTATATGTATATGTTGTATATATAAGCGGAAAGCGCGAGAGCGTGAGTTCGCTACATTCCATGAAAATCGACGAGCAGTGGGAAAGCTGAACCCTATGCGCGACAAAAAAATAAAGGCGCGTACCGGGGGGGAGAAGGGATGACACCTGTGACCACGGCTTGTCCAGAAGATCGTCGAGGGTAAAACCTCCTACGAGTTGGGCTGGAAAGTAAAAGTGATGATAAATATATATATATATGTGTGTATCTGAACATGTTCTGTCGCGTATAACCCTCTTACGGGAGACCATAGTTAACAGGACCAAATATTGTTAGGAAAAATAGGGAAATATGTAGGTTTTTGTGAGCACCGTAGGTCCCATCAACTATGGTCCTCCGTAAATAGTGTCATCGACAAGAGACTGGCCAGTTTCCGAGACAATCTTTTGGGTGAAGAAAGAACGGCCCAAAAATAAGTACCTACCATGTATTTTTTACTGTTAATACTATTGACACAGCAGGTGTGTCTGAAAATGGAAGGACCGTTGGACCCTTGACCCCTTTTTTTAGTTAGGACTGCTGTCCCGTTTGGGGGACAAAACACTCGGAAGTTTGAGGGATTTTTTCCCCGGAGACGACACTGCAGTCCTAAAGGTCGAGGAAAAATCCAGACAGAGCGGCTTATTAAACGGCGACGATATTTGCGCGGGGCTCGTAGCTGGCTTGGCCGGCGGAGACAGGACGGCAAATTTCTGTTGTATTGACAGTATAACGTAATCATGAGGAGCTCCACGGGGCATATGGCGGAATTCGCGGGGTGTTTTTTTCAAATTTATTATGGATGAGCGCACGGTGAGGAGCGGACGCGCGATTCCGAAAACCCATGTCTAGCCGACGTCGCCATTTCATTTTGTTTGACGGTGCTATATAATATACGAGTACTATTACGGGGAACCATGGTTAATAAATACGACCTATATAGGGTAAACACAAAAACCTACCAGGTATATATTTCCCTATTCTTATCAACAATATTTGGTCCTGTTTTACTATGTATGGTCCGCCGTAATTTTAATATGTTTTTCAAGTAGAGGGGTAAATGAGGCAAGGCGGCCTCATTCTTGCGGCAGGCCGTGTGCTTTCTTTCGATGTAAAAAACTACTACAAAAAAACAAGAAACAAACCAAAGTCTCGCCGCGTTCAAAACGCACCACCAAAACCACAGGATTTACGGCAACCGCGTCAACGCCGAGACGGCGTTTCCACGAAGGAAGTCTCAAGCTCTCGCTCGCTTCTGTAGACACCGAGTTTGTGGAAAGTCGGAAATCGACCACGTACACACAGCCCTCGCAATCAGAAATACGTAACAAACGAGAACGCAAGACAAACGCAGTACAAGTACCAGCCAGTACGCAGCATACGAACCAACTTCAAACAGTTAAAATAGTGGACGCCTGTACGCACCCAGATCTGTTTTGTTTTGTTTTTGCCTAGCCCTCATTACAGTAAGAACTCCCTGGGCCCTGCTGGTAGAAAGTTTGTAAGGGTGGGCAATGTCACCCCGAACTAGGTTAAGCCTATTAAGACCCATGTAAGTACATGCATCCTCGACCTTGGTGACCCCCTGCTGTATCTATGCACTATATAGCTGAGAAAACTTAGGGTGGGATCAAATTTTGCGACTCTTAGAAAAACCTTTTAGTACTGCTGTGTACACGTAGCTTATTTTTACTTTAGTTCCAAGTGTTGCAGTCCACACAAAAGGGAGTGCAGTCCTGACGCGCTTTAACTTGGTCCATTTAGTGCCGCACTGGTCACCTCGAGTCGTGACCGCTATGGAGCACGGTGTGGCCCAGCATGGTTCGGTTTCCCCGGTGCGGCCTGAGGGGGCGGGCGGGGTCTCTGTAACCAAGACGAACATTTGAGCCCGTCCTTTAACTCGGCGGCGCCGCAGCCTCCGCAGCCGCGGTTGTATTCCACACCCGTGCAATAGCATCGTCAGTTTCCTCCACGTGGTTCATCTGGGCCGGTGCACCACCGTCATCCTGCCCACGGTGCACTGCACACCCACCACCTATACCTACGGCGCCGCACCACCACCTCCTGCGTATGGATACGCACCCGCACGATCTCCGTATGGCGCTGCACCTCCATTTGGATGTGGCCAAGGCACCGCCCACCTACCTCCAAGACAACGCACCGCTGCCGCCGCCGCCGTCGCCACCGGCGTACGGGGGCGCACCACCGCGGCCGGCGCATGCTTATTCTGGAGCACTGGGAGCACCACCACCACCGCCACCACCAACACCGAACACGTGCGCCGGCTGGTGCTGCTGCGGCGGTCAATCCGGGATTCCAAAATTCCCGCCATGTTGCTCGCTGCAGCGGAGGTCGCGGTAGAAGCAGAGAACGACATTGTTATCTTCGCCCTTATTCTTTTCTCTCTCCCTCCTGTACAGTGGTCACTCAGATCCGGGGTCACGAAGCGGAGCAGGCTCTTCTCCTCCGTCCTCCCCCACTACGTACGGTTCTTGCCCTCGACTTTTGCCGCGAGAACACTCCGGCCCTTTTCTTCCCTCGCCGACTATTATACCGTCAAACTGCGCCTATATACCCACCCTACTCTTGATACGCGGTCTCGGGCGGGAGTTGATTTTGGTTTTGTTGTTTTATTTTCACAGATACGCTCAAAAGTTCGTCCCAAGATGGGATTCGAAAATCGGCACGAACTCCTATTACGACTGCTGTGACAGCATTCGACGATACCACTATTAATACTAATAGCGCATCGGGGCGAAACAAACACATGGCGTAAAGTTAAAGTGTATCATTTCGGGCGGGACGGACAGGCCGAGATATCCATTCATCGACCTGCATCAGGGACCTACTACTGTCGTAGACTAGGAAGGGAGAGAAGGTTTCATATAAGCAAACGGCGGACCACTGGACCAATGAGTGTCGCCGTTTTTTTTTTTTTTTTTGTTTTGAATTGGACCCCTCTCGCATTATTCTTGTTTTCTGTTCATACTGCCCACTTCGTGGCCTAAAAATTCGTAAATTTCGTGTCTTTTTTGCTGTTTTTGGACTTAAACGTGAGTGCAAACCCACACGTAGGCATTCTTTTTTTTTTCTTAGGCGGTACGGGCTCCTATACTATACTCCGCAGTATGCGTTATCGGTACGTGCGATATGATGCTATACCTATGGCAGCCTTATTTTTTTTTCGTCATGTATGCATGCCTACTATTAATAAAATCACTCACGCGCGTTCGGCTGTTAATATGACGGAGTGAAACATACTTGTACTTGTACTTGTACTTGTACTTGTACTTGTACTTGTACTTGTACTTGTACTTTCGTACTCGTACTCGTACTCGTAGGGGCTTTTTATTGCGTAAGAATTGATTACGTGGCGGAAAGCGCGCGAGCGTGAGTCAGCAACGTCCGACGAGAATCGACGAGCAGTGGGAACGCTGAACCCTGTGTGCGATAAAAATGAAGGCACGTGTCGGGGGGGGGGACAGCGGACGACACCTGCAACCATTCGTAGCTCGTCCAGAAGTTGGAAATCAAAAGCGATCAACCTCAATATATATATATATATATAAATTGGCTCGTAATACCTCCTGGTATATATACCAGATGGGTATATTATGAGGGAACAAGACAACACCACTCTGTCCCATAATGCACGGGACGGCTGTACACTATTACGGGGGACCATACGGTAGTAGTAAATAGGACCAAATATTGTCAGTAAAAATACTTGAATATATAGGTTTTTGTCTGTACCGCAGGTCCCCCTATTTACTATGGCCCCCCTTAATACTTGCTCATCTAAACGGTGCTGGTTGTATTGGGACAGACAGAGGGGCATATACGTATGAAGACCCAACCGTCCTGCGTAATCATCAACATTTCCGTCGAGAATGTTGTGTTTTTACTGCCTGAGCCGGTATTGCCTGGTATATAGGTGATTACCCCCCCCCCCCCCCCCCCCCCCCCCCCCCCCCCCCCCCCACTTACTGCTGTGGTTACAATTACGGGGGTCCATAGTTAATAGGACCTGTGGTATACATAAAACCTATGTATTTACCTTTTTTTTATTCACAATATTTGGTCCTATTTACTATGGTCCCCCGTAAATAGTGTAGGTCCAAAAACGTGGGTGACGTTGAAAAAAGGGGTCGATACGTTGATACGTGCCCCCTTATCACCCCTAGGATTGATGTAGTTAATAGGACCTATGGTATGCATAAAAACCTATATATTTACGTATTTTTACTGACAATATTTTGGTCCTATTTACTATGGTCCCCCGTAATAGCACTCCCGTCTGGGCCTAAAGCACTTATTAATAGAAGTAGAGTCTGACTTGGTTGTCTGTGCGTCGCAGTACGACAAGGGTTCAGGTCCGGACCGGGCTCCTAGTTTGGGGACGAATCTCTTGGAATTTAACTCGGGTGTGGGTCTGTTTTTTTTTTTTCAGGGTGCAGCTCTACTAATAGAAGGGTTTTGACGTCGTGACTTGTTTTACTAGACCGCTTCTTCCGCCGTTTTTTGGGGGACGGTTGTACTGAAATGCTTGTTTCTGTACAGCGGTGCAGCAGCAGCAGCAGTAGTATTGATCGGGCGAAACTGCTGTCTTGCTTGGTCTGCTTCGAGCACGGTACACACTCTTCGTCCCATGACCTGTACGTATCATGTGTTAACACGTGACCACCTGCTGTTATGCTCGATGATCTGCAGGCGCTTCGTACTGCTGTACGTATGGTATGAATGCATCTCCCTCCATCTCCGATTCGATTCGGCGAGAAGAGGAGGAGGGGGGGGGGGGGGTATTCTGTTCCCCCACCCCCCCCCCGTGATTTTGTTTGTGGTTGTGCGAGGGGCGGGAAGAGGAGGATGGGGGGGGGTGAACGGGTGAATGAGACGAGTGGCTTCCGAGGAAAATACTACCGGTGCACGGACGATTTGATTGGCTCCGAGGAAAAAACTATATACGTACGTACCTGCAGCCTGTACGAGTTCCGATATTTATCAGGCGCACGTTTTTGGAAAGCGCTGAAATCCCCACACCGCTCGTGACTGCCAGTGCATAACACACCGGCCGTCACTGATGCGATGTTTGTTTCGTGGTGGTTTTAACACCTCGGACGGATGACTATCTACTGTAGATCACATAGATCCTAACCTGCCCCTATCCCCAACCCCAACCCCAACTCTAACCCCAACCCCAACCCCAACTCTAACCCCAACCCAACCCCAACTCTAACCCCAACCCCAACCCCAGCTCTAACCCCATCCCCAACCCTGAGCCCGACCCCAATCCTAGCGCTTTCGGGGACTCGAGGTCGGCAGGGACGTTCTCGCGGGTCGGCCGCATGTTTCCGGTGGCGTTTTTCCCCCACCGCGGACGGGAGGAGGACGATCTGCAGTAGATCATCCACTTGCAGTAGTTCCTCGCCTGCCATTTTTGTGTGAGGTTGTGTGAGCGGTTGCGCCGATTTTTTTTTTTTTGGTGCAGATCCCGACCAAGGAATGCGAACACACCCTGCATATACTCGTGTATGGATGGATCATGAGGGTGGGGCCCGTACACGGGCCCCACCGGGCAACATGAAATTCTGTTAATGGACACAAAATCATACGAAATCGGAAAAATATTTCTGACTTTGTGAAAGGCCTACCTTCTGCAAATACGGGGGACCGTATTGAATAGGACCTACGGTATACGCAAAATCCAATATATTTCGCTATTTTTACCAACAATTTTTGGTCCTATTTACTACTACTGTACCTGGTATTACGGGGGTCCGTAGTTAATAGGACCTGTGGTATACACGAAAACCTTTTATGTTTCCCTATTTTTACTGACAATATTTGGTCCTGTTTACTGTGGCTCCCCGCAGTAGAGTAGATTATAGAAGTGGGAGTGGGAATCGATCAGTCTGTCCGAACTGCTGTGCCGGGCTGTGCTGTTTTTTTTCCACCTGAAAAAAAAAGAAGGAAAAGGACCGCACGCGAAAGGCCAGCCTGGATGGACCGAGCAGACGTTGTTGGTGTTGCACGGGTTTATTTGCACGGTACCTGGTACAACAGTGCTTTGTTTGGGGCCTTTACCCACGAGAAACTCAAGACAGTGATGTGTTCTCCAGGAAAATAATGTATTCGAGAGCCGGGTATGATGATTTTTTGGGTGCGACCGAACACCTGCTCAATCATGAAACCTAGCCCTGGCTACGTGTTGTTGTGGTATGCTCCTGGTTTCTTCTTGTTTGGAGAGTTGGCGTTACTGCACACCAGGTATAAAAACATACGAGAGTGACGAAAGGCGTACCGAACTAGGGGAGACTAGCCAAACACAAGATTCAACGCCAAGCGTACTGGGTACGAAAAACAGAAGATGCACCAACCAGACCAATTTCGCACATGTTCTTGTGCTCCATGGATCATACAATCACCTAATCTGCAGGTTCGGGTATTGTGTAGACCGTTTGACCGTTTGGATATGATGCGCATAAAATTCCCAAACAGTTGTCCTTGCGTGTTGTTGCCTTTTCCGCGCAGAAGTTACTGGTGTACACGAAGCGTGTATTGCCACGTTTCATGTTGCATGCTGTAACGTGCAAAAATGTGGCACCAGGTATTGTGTGGCATACATGTACAATATGTATTGTATGGCTCTGATTGTTGCATGCACCCCCGCCCGCTTCTGACGCAATGGAAGGGACGAGCTCTACAACAGGAAGTCAAGGGTGTTTCACGAGTAGCAACTCTGGGTACCAAATATATCACACCTAGGAGATATTATCGATTCCTGCTTCCACGGTCTAGATGTTCCAGCGCATACAGATTCCTGCTCTTGATGGATGAGGTCTTATTGCCGGGCGAGAGCCGTTTATGATCTACATCATCTGTTGGACGTTTTCTTTGGGTTGGAGCTGTAACTAGACAGATCCTCCGCAACGAGCTTCATACCGACAGGTTAGAGCATATTATTGTATTTGTTTTTGTTTTTAGCGCCCCGGAGAGCGAGAGGAAACCCCTGTCCACACTTATTTCTCAAATTTTCCTGTACCGGTTGGAACCCGGTTCGTTTCTTCCACCTTAGTCGAGGCTGTCTCTGACCGTGCCGTCGTCGAAGTGTGGTTTGCTTGGAGGATGTAGACACCTGAGTCTAGATTTTTTCTCTCCCGACTCAGGGAGTGCAGGAGTTGAACCCACTAAAACCTCTCAGTAGTCTCCCCAGCTTGACTCAGGTTATAGAGTATAGATGATCTGCTGCTGTGTGTATATGATGATACGTGCGAGGTTGTTCACCCCCTCGCAAAAGCTTCTAGACGGGTCTCGTGAACGCCTCCCCCAAACACACTTGTCGGCTTTGACTGCGTGGAGAGGGAGGCCTTTCTTCTTTGCTTGATGTCTGCTCGTCTGCGCAACCCGCGAGCTACCGTATCACACGAGTGATAAAAATATCACACCGTGTCACACGGGTGATAAAGATAACACACTTGCTGTATCGCACGGGTGATAAAGATAACACACTCACTGTATCACACGGGTGATAAAGATAACACCCCCCCCCCCCCCCCCCCCCCCCCCCCCCCCCCCCCCCTGGGGAACGAATTTCCGAGCCGAGTTTCTCCGAACGATTGCCGCGGAGGGCCCGCGGGCGCACGCATACACCAGGTATCGAAGGTGGCAGCTTCAGAAATAGCCCATCGAGAGCACTGCCACGCTACAGCAGTAGGCGCGTCGCTCAGCGTTTGCGCTCTCCACTCCGTTGTCGGAGAGACAATACAGCAGTATGTAGCTTGGAAAATTCGTCTCGAGGAAGGGGGTGTGTTATTCTAGCTTTTGGCCCTTTCAGGACGAAAAACTGAAGTCCCATTTTCGGGGACGAACCAGTGAAACTCTTTTAGAGTATTTTGTCTCCCCAAAAGAGACTGCAGTCCGAAAAGGGTGACGTGCGGCACGTTATATGCGGCAGGGCCCGCCAGTATCGAGAAACGCCTGCTGTAGGCGAGGCAGGCACCATACGTAGTGGGGAAAAGGGGGGGGGGGGCAAAGCACCCCGTTGCGAGTGTGACTGGCCCCAGATCTGAGTTGTGAGATGGAGGGAGAGAGCTGGGTATTTTGCATAGGGTGAAGATTAACAGGTGGCATGGGGAAAAGGGGGGGGGGGGGGGGGGGGGGGGGGGGGGGGGGGAAGGGGGGGGGGGGCGGGAGGGGAAGCGAAGACTTGATCTCGAGCGATCCCTCTGAGCCACAGTTTGTTGTGCATCCATGAAGGGATTTTTTGTGTAGCGCTCGCCGCTGTTGAGCATGGGTTTCTTAGCCCCAAATTTCTTACGAAGCGTCCCCCCCCCCCAAAAAAAAAAAAAACGCCTGACTTTATGATTACTGTAGATTACGGTAGGCGCTTTCATGTTCGTGCGCCTATTCTCTTGTAATATGCAGTACCTCCTTGGAGTTCGGTTCGGTGCTGCTCACTTCTCAGAGAGATCTGATTGGTCTATTACTCCTAACCTATGAGAGATCAATCGATCGGTCAGTCAGAGCAACCTCATCGGTCTGGTTGGCCGGTTAATCCCGTGCGCACATGTATTGAAACTCCTTTCCAATACCTGTCGTCCCGCGTCGCTTGCAGAGCAAAAATCATGAAAATTTCTTTTTGATTGAAGCAGTGGTGACGAACATGATGGAGCACAATTTGTTTTTCATAAATAATTTGCTGAAGCCCCTCCGCCCCCGCCTCACCCCCCCCCCCGCCCCTTCCTCACCCCCCCTTGTTTTTTGCTTGTGCAAGAGCATTTGGTATTTATAGTAGGGTGTATGTACAAAACTACCGGTACACGCCACGTATCACACCAAGCTTGCAAATATGAGTACGAGTACATGCTTCAATCCCGCAGCTCCGGAGTACTCGTATCTCACTTTTTTGGTGCTACTCTCTGGGGAAACCCCGGGTGCAGTTTTTTGGAGCAAGACGGTACAGGAGTATTTTATTGGCCCTCTCGCAAAAAAAGCACGCTTTTTTAAGAAGTTCTAGCCTAACTGGTAGAATTTTCTCACTTTTAAGAAAAAAAATGCCTAGAATGTTCACTCTTTTGTGAAAATTTAGCGTAGAATTTTCACGCGTTGAAGAGAATCTAGTCTTGGGAAGTTTTCACACCGTCGAGAAATTCTAGCCTAGATTTTTCACGCTTTTTGAGAAATTCTAGCCTAGAATTTTCACACTTTTTAAGAAATTCTCGGCTGGAAGTTTCAAAATATCTTAGAAAGTACGTACGAGCTTATCATAGGCACTCGCTGTCTCCATAGGATAGACGGTATGAAGCATCCCCCATTCTCGCCCGGTGGGAACGGGGATCTAGCCTGCGGCCAAATTTCAAATTCCTTACGAGAGGATCGTTAAGGCTGCGATTCGTTTGCATGTCAGATTTCCTGCTAAAACGCTGTACGCGCATATCGGTGTGCCAGCACATAATATGTAGGAGCACAATGTACAGCAGTAGTGTTTTTGTTGTTTTTGGGCCTTCTCTTCTTTTTCGAAACACTGTTCTTTTCCAAGTTTTTTGTGCGTTAAAAAGGCGCGCTATTCGACGCGAGTCGACGAGGGAAGAAAGGGCTTTTTGAGCCTTCTAGGACTGCAGTCCCGCTCTGGGGACAAACCACTCAAATTTCAAGTAATTTGTCCCCAAAACTGATCTAAAGAGACCGCGGTCCAAAAAGGGTCAAGCCTGCTTGCGATAAAAAAAGCAAGGCACGAGCCGTGGGGGGGGGAGGGGAGAGGACGGCCTGCTGCCTGATCCCGGATCTGAGGTCCGACTATTGCGGGGGGGCATAGTAAATAGTAAATAGGACCTACGGTGTAGACCAAAACCTACACGAGTATGTTTCCCTAATGTTGCTCATCCGGGGGTCCATAGTTAACAGGACCTATGGTGTACATAAAAACCTATATATTTACGTATTTTTACTAACAATATTTGGTCCTATTTACTATGGTTCCCCCGTAAAATATTACGGGGGACCATAGTTGATAGAACCTACCGGTACGATATTACGGGGGACCATAGTTGATAGGACCTACGATACACACGAAAACCTATATATTTACCTGTTTTTACTATTAAATAACAATATTTGGTCCCACTTACTATTACGGGGGGACCATAGTAAATAGGACCAAATATTGTGGGTAAAAATAGTCAAATATGTAGGTTTTTATGTGTACCATAGGTCCTATTAACTATGGACCCCCGTAAATACGATCCCGCGTGATGATCACAGTTATTCGGTCCTTCTTCCTACGTCGTGTTGTCCCCCGAAATAGGAAGGAGAGAGCCAGGAAGGGGGGAGAGAGTACATGGGATAGAAAACAAGAAGGAATAACAAAAAGAATGAGCCTCCCGGCGGCACCGAGCACCGATTGCCATGTTTTGACGTCACTCGTACGCATGTTTTCGTTGCCCCATGAAAATGATCCGTATTTGGTCTTTTGGTACCGTATGTATTACGGGGGACTTGAGTAGTAAATAGGACCAAGTATTGTTAGTGAAATTATGGAAATGTATGGGTGTTTGTCTGCACCGTGGGTCCTGTTAACTATGGTCCCCCCTGTATATTACGGGGGTCCATAGTTAATAGGACCTACGATGTACATCAAAACTCGTATATTTACCCATTTTTACTTACAATATTTGGTCCTGTTAACTATGGACCCCCGTAATAGTATTTTTACAAACTTTTGTACGTACGTACCGGTATTCATAGAGGCTTGAGTAGCGGTACTCGTCGTAGCTGTTGTACATGGGTATATAACTCTGCTGTACTCATGGCGTACGGTCGTATTGAGTACAGAAGGGTACAGCGGTTCGTACCTGGTATATATGGTACGATACATGTGATGATATACACGAGTCGTTCTAGTACGGGGGGGCATATTGAATAGGACCTACGGTGGACACTAAAACCTATATATTTCGCCATTTTTACTAGCAATATTTGGTCCTATTTACTACGGTCCCCCGTAATACAGAAGGAAGCTTCGTGTCGTTGTGAGTGTAACCGCTGGGTACCATAGATCAACAGGATGATGATGGCAAACGTGTTTTGTTTTTGTTTTTGTTTTTTTCAAACAGCCCAGCGGTCCAGCTGATGGATGGCTCATCACTCATCCATCGCTCGTGAGCTCGTTAGTGTTCCGTGGATCGTGCCTCGCGCGCTCGGGCCCGTTCGCTGTGTACCACGGCGGGCGTTGCATCCCATCATCCTGTATGCTGGCGCACTGCGCCGGCGGCCGGCACTTACTCCTCCGCACTCGTACCACGCTGGTGAATCCCATACCGCTATCAAGCATGGAACGAAAAAGTCATTAATTCCGCAGGCTCTTTATATATTAGCGCGCGACCGGCGCTATTTATTCTCAACCGGCACCACGGCAGAGGCATCACTGCGGCCGTAATGTTGGTGTTAAGCAAGCAGATCTGACGTCGTATTTTTGTACGATGTGCACATACAACCAACTCTGCAAAGCAGCAGAGGTGTGTACGAGGCCCTCACTACTACATAGACGAGTGAGAAAAAAGCCCTGCTTTTTATGTTGCGAACGTAGGGCTCATTGTTTTTTGGGGAGTGCACGTAGAAGAAAAAAAATGAGCAAAAGAAGTCGTGCTCCAATGGCGAGCGGGACACGAGTAGATCCTCCCGTGCACGAAGTACATGTGTACCGATTGAAGTTTAAGGTGACCGGGACCCCCGCCGCCCCCCCCCCCCCCCTTCCCCCTGCACAACAGTTTGGGGTTCAAAAAAATCCTTGTGGAAACATTGAATAATGCAGCGCACCATTCGGCGTGTACCCGGTACCGAATTGAGGGGCTGTTGACATCTTGTGGAGTTAGCCAATGTCTCACAACGATTTATTCACGCCCACATCGTGTAGGGGGGGGGGGGGGGGGGGGGGGGGGGGTGTACTCGATAGGAGAGATGTACTCGATCTCATGCATGGCCGTAGTCGTGTGACCATAGAGGGGAGGGGGTTCCCGGTCAGCTGTGTATTAGCTTGTGGTACGCTCAAGGTTGCTCGAGGAGGGTATCAAAGATCGGTTTCACGGTTTCCTCGTGTTCACGAGCAGGCGTTTTTTTTTGTGGACGGGGCCCGTACTGCTGTCGAATTTCACATGCTTCGTTGTACTATTTGGAGACCGGTCTTTTTTTTTTGTGCGCGTACAGGCCTGTGTTGACCTTCTTCATATATGTAGGCAGGGAGGGGCAGTCGACTTGTTCAATCTGGGGGCTCCTATGCATGATATTTATGATCAATGCATGCGTGAACACTGCTGCGGACGAAATGGATCGACCGTTTGGTCTTCATATCCACGCTTATTTACACGCCCCTCAGGCTGTTTCCTGCACAACACTGTTCGATTTTTCGAGCTTCAGATTTGTAGTTTTCGATCCCAAAAATGAAAGCATCTGCTTATGCAGTCCGAATGTGCTAAATCCGACCGGATTTTTTTCGGTTTGAGACTCCCATGGCCCAAGTCATCATATTTTGGCCCTAACTCCCGTCAACTTGGGCCATCCGTTTTTCAAGTCGAAAAATGGGATGGTCGTCTCTGCGTTCAAGATGTTATGAACGACAGAAAGCAGCAACAGAACGATCGACGAGTTGGGTGGTGACACAGCTGTATAGCAATGTTGCTTCGCGCCCGACCGGCAGTCGGTGGGCGGCGCGTCTCTCCGCGGCCAGACTGCGGCCGGCTGTGGCGGGCTCGGGCCTAGAGACTAAGGGACGCACGCTCGACGCGCACCCCTCCATTGGTATCTATTTTTAGACTACAGCAGCAGCAGGCAGTCACATCGTGTCAAGATACTAAATACGAAGACAGGTTGGCTCTAGCGCGCTCGGCACGTCTCCTCGCTGCCGCCAGAGCAGGTGCGGTCAGCGTGGGCTCGGATCGTCCGCGCAGTGCAGCGCACTCGGAGCGCCTCTTTGCGGCGCCAGACCACAGCAATAGCAGTTGGTGTCGGCGCTATTGTCGGCGTTTGCTCGAATCTCTGCAATCAGAATAAATCTGATTTTGTCTTTTCGCACAGGAAAAGACCGTTGTGATTTGCGAAATTGACATCTGAAAGTGCGACCGGGTCAAAATCTGAAGCTCAAAAAATCTGAACCGCACAGCAAACAGCCCTATACGGAATATATAGGGACCGTCTGTTTTCGGTATTCATGTTGAAAGGCTCCTTACACTCCCGAACTCAGGAGTGGTATAGATATACGGCGTCTCTTCTGCTTCTGCTTGTACAAGGTTACCTTGTCACTCGTTACACGCCCCCTGTTCATCGAGCCCGTTTTCGTGTTCGTTCAGCGCAAGCGGCAGTCTCTTTTTCGTACTGACTACTGACTGTCGTACGAAATGCAAGCGATATCCCATATATGTCGTTTTGTTTTTGACGGTGCTCTCTTTGTCACGTTTCTTACGTACGTACTGCGTCCTTTCGCTCTTCGGGTAGGTTTGATACCAGTAACGCACGTACCATGATACTACTACTGCTGCTGCTGCTGCTGCTGCTGCTGCTGCTGCTGCTGTTACTACGGTTGTGTCCATACGCATGTATGAAGTGGTATGGATGCACGAGGAAGCGAGTGTGGCTGTTGGTGTCTTATCGCGTGCTGCAGTAAGTAGTGGCATGGTCTATATCGTATCGCACAACTGGTCCTTTCATCCCCTGTGTGTGATGCTCCCGAAGGTTCAACAGACGTATGGACATGACAGCCAGCCAGCAAAGCCATCAAGCCAGCCAGCCCGCTCGTATATTGAGATGCGCCGGCACATGTTTGAAAAAAAAAAAAAAAAAAAAAAGAAAGAAAGAAAGAAAAAATGATACCACAGCCATGGCATCGAAAACGTCCTAAAAAACAACTCATATCAAGTACATACGAGTACAGCAATGGCCCCCTCTGTTGTGCCGGTTGCCCGCTAAAAGACCCGTGAAGTTGTTTTGACACACAGCTGGGATTCACCGGCGTGGCGGCGTGCGGAGTAGTTAGTGCCGGCCGCCGCGACAGTGCCGCTAATTTTGGCGGGGCGCATACGGGCACTATAGAGGGACCGGCGATACTACTGTGTATATATACCATCCACAAGCATTGGCCCACTTTTTGGAGGACGCCAAGAAATTTCGAGTAAGAAAACATGCTCAGCGGCACAAGCCCGGCACTAAACCCTTCGTGATAGCCGGCAATACTGTATATACCATCTAACAGTACGGACCCGCTTTTTGGAGGACGCTAAGAAGTTTCGAGCAAGAAAGGATGCTCAGCGGCAAAAAGCGCTGCACTAGAAATCCCTTCATGGTAGCCTAAAAGCTCGTGGGCGGTCAATCGAGGCTGGGACCGCGAAGAGACTTCTTCAGAGGGTTCAAGCCGGCGCTCGATGGTAGCCGTAAACGGCGTCGTCGAGTTTTGAGCGGGGGTGTGCTCGTTTTTGAGCGCTCGATTGTTTCCGTAAAGGGCAAGGTTGCCGATACCGAAACCGGGGTGTTTTCGGGAAAAGCTGTTGTCGACAGCCTTCCGAAAGCTATTTTTTCGTTTTTGTTTGTTTTTTTAGTCCTCCGGCGGATTGGTACGAATAAAGCTGAACCCTTGCAGGACCGCAGTTCGGTTTTTTGGAATAAACTGCTGTTACTGGAGACCATAGTAAATAGGACCAAATATTGTTCGAAAAAATAGGTAAATATATAGTTTTTTGTGTGTACCGTAGGTCCTATTTACTATGGCCCCCCATAATGAAAAAGAGTGACTGGTTTGTCCCCGAAACGGGACTACGGTTCTATTATTACGGGGGTACATAGTTAATAGGACCTATGGTATACATAAAAACCCATATATTTAGCTATTTTTACTAACAAAATTTGGTACTGTTAACTATGGACCCCCGTAGTAGTTAAGAGTTAAGCTCGCCACCCTTGCACGCTTCAGTAGTCGTGTTCTGTTGTCAGTTTCACGGAATGTTCGACTTTATTATTACGGGGGACCATAGTAAATAGGACAAAATTTTGTTAGCAAGAATAGGTAAATAAATATGTAAGTTTATGTGTGTACCGCAGGTCTTATTTACTATGATCCCCCGTGTGAGCCACCCTTGTACCGTTATTTTGTCGAGAGAACGAGGGCTGGAAAAAAAAAAAAAAAAAAAAAAAAACGATCACACCACCGCGTGTAACCGTGCGAACTCAACGCCTCTTTTACGGGAATGTTGGTTTGTCGTGCGGGTTATATTATATATACCGTGGTACGAGTATGAGTACGGTATATTTCCGGCCGTCAGAGCGAATGGTGCGGTGGGTTGTGCAAAACGGGGGGAGAGTAACACCGCCTCCGTGACGCCAAGAACCTCGCGCAAGCATCACCCACCGCTTTGGAAAATACCGGTTGTTTGCTCGCGTGTTGGCTCGAAGACGGCCTTACCTTGGCACCAGTATGTTTTTTTTTACTAAAAATCCCACAGATAAAAACAAATGAAAAAATTAGGAAAATACTACATGTGGCGGAGCGGCGCGGGACCGACCACCCCTGCCGACCTCGAGCCCCCCCGAAATGGTCGGGGTTAGGTTTGAGGTCACGGTTGGGGTTGGGGCTGGGATTGAGGTTGGGGTTGGGGTAAGGGTCGGCTTAGGGGAATGGCTTGGGGGCGGGGTTAGGGTAGTAGGGTTGGGGTTGGGGTTGAGTAGTATAAGGGTGGTGTTAGGTTTCGGCGGTACGTAGAGATTTTCCTACATATGTTGAGATTTCGGCGAGACGTTTCCAAAGCCGCTATTTTTTGCGTCGCGTTTGCTGTGTGGTGTGGTCCCACCTGCTACCTTGTTCTGGAGAAAGTCCGGCTCGGAGAATCATTCCGGGGTGTCTGTGCGCAGCAGTATATATACCTGGTGTGTTTTCATGTATACGTGGTCCGTATTGCTTTTGTGCTTTCGTTTTTCCGTACAGGGTGACCCTGTGAAAAATCACGGAGGGCGCCTTACCGCTTACCTGGTGTACATGGTGCGATATATGAGGATTAGTGTTGTGTCCGATACAAATATGACTCAAGCCCCAACCCGTTCACGCTCTGTATTTATGGGAATAGTCATCTCCCTCTCGTACACAGCGGCGTGTACCAAAAAACTGTCGAACACCAGATGTCGTAGGCTCTACCGAGAGAACACACGGGTCGGGCACTTTATGTATACCACTCTGTCCCGAAATATAGAGACTGTTTTTATTGAATATTAGTATACAAAATATCATTGTATTTCGGTACACAGTGGTATATTTGAAGGAATACGTTGAGCAAAAAAGTACTCAAAACTCATATTTGTAAGCTTGGTGTGATAATTCGACCGCGCGTTCGTTTTTCGGGCTGTGTAGGTGTTAAGCGTTGTCTTTTCAACTTGGTACGGGTTTGAAAGCACCGATATCGCTACCTACCAAGTGTGCCGTATGTATCTTATGCTGCAGGAATTTTCGCGTTTTGTTTTTTGTTTTTTGTTTTTCGGTTGCGGGACGGGGGCGGGTGTTTTTTTTTTCATACCTGAACCCTCACCACTTGTTACTACATTATTAATGCAGTAGCTTGAGTGTCTAACCTATGCGAAAATCTCCCACAGGCTCGTGTGGTGCGCTGCGTTACTATTTTTTTCCGTGACATGAAACGCTCTGGTTTCGCATCCTTTATTTACAGGGGGTGAGATCGTTTTCCAGAGCTCGATTTTTCAACAGCTGCGGCGACGTTTAAGGTTGCCAACAACGAAAAAAGTTTTCGTGTGTGTGTGTGTGTGTTTGTGTGTGTGTGTGTGTGTTTTTTTTTCAAATTGGATCGGAAAGATATTTTTTCGAGAACTCTCCCTTTTGTCTTCTCCTCCAATGCCGGAACGCAAGGGGTCAGTAGTTTTTTCGAAAAATATGTACCAGTATATATATATATATATATAATTTTTTTTTTTGAGAGAAGTTTGCGAAAACATATTTTATACGAGCGTTCATTCAGTTTTTGGCTGCTGCCCTTGGAAACGACCGCCGGGAAGAGTCTCGATCGCGCCTATCGGGTACGTTGTGCCTCTGTGCGACGCTAAAGCGACTGCGCACCCCTGTAGGGCGGCACTCCCGCTCTGAAGGCACGTTGGTTGGAAATAGAGTGAGATTCATGTTGTTATGTACAGGTTCAGTACCGATGACATTCTTTCATGGCCAACTGTAGCCCCTATTTGGAGCCAAATCACTCTATTTCTGAATGGGATGTCTACAAAACGGGACTGCTAAAAGGTTGAATTAGGGTAATGCCGGTGCGTGCTGCTGCTGCTGCTTCTTCCGCCTGCTCTTATAAGAAGGCATTTGAGGAACGGCGGGGGGGGGGGGGGGGGCATCTGTTGCTCCCCACGGTCGTTTTTGGCCATTGACCGCGGGGGTGGGTGGCAGGGAGGGAGGAAAGGAGGAAGCAAAGAAAGAAAGGAAAGGAAGGACGACGGAAGGGAGGAAGGAAAGAAACGAAACGAAAGGAAAGGAAAGGAAGAAGGACGGAAGGGAGGATAGAAGGATTCATAACGATTTTGTATTGTTTGTTCGCCGGAGGCTTGAGTAACACGATGCGTACATGCATACACACGGACCTCCAATGAATTTGTTCGTTATTTGTTACCTTTTTGTTTAATTGTCAACGCGTGAATGTCTACCAGTACCTGGTACCTGGTACACACGGCCGTGTGTAGATAACACGCAAGATATCGCACAGCCCTCTGGGATTTTTTATTTTTTTTTTTTGCATTTTCCAAGCCGGCTTTTTCTCTCTCGAAAATCAACTGGGGGGGGAAGGGGAAGGGGAAGGGGAAGGGGGAGGGGGGGGGAACACGCGCAACCAGATTGATGGCGTTGGAAATTTCTCGAACGAAGAGTTTTCCATAGTGGACGCATCGCTCGGCGTTTGTTGTGCTCTTCCCTCCGGCTTGAAAGTTCGCCCCAACGGACTGTGTGTTTTCTTCTCACCCGTGTGATATAATGGTACGGTTTATTAATAGGCCTGTCACCGTGAAGCGCTGGGGTAATTGGCAAAGGCCCGCGATCGTTTTCCAGCGCACGATTTTTCCAGGAAGGGGAAGGTTCGTTGCCAATGCCGAGCAATAGGTGTTTTCGGAGATAAGATCTGGTCGATATATATATATATATATATATAGAGAGAGAGAGAGAGAGAGAGAGAGAGAGAGAGAGAGAGAGAGAGAGAGAGAGAGCCTTTTGCGAAAAATTCGTGTTCGACTCTACTAGTAGCAGACACAAAATCAATCCCCTACAAAAGCTAGCCTAACCGCACACGCAAGAGCAGCAGACCGCGCGGCGTCGTTTGTAGCCGATGCCGTAAAAAAATCATCCTTCGCTTTTGTTTGTTTTCTGTCGTCTTTTTTGCTTTTTTGTTTGTTTGTTTGTTTGTTTGTTTGTTTGTTTTTTCCGTCATCTTTTCCCCCGGTCTTGAAAATCCCAAGGGCAGGGCTGTGTGTGAGTTGGCTTAGACTCGACCGCTATTCATTGTTGATACTGATATTACGGGGGACCATAGTAAATAGGACCAAATATTGTTAGTAAAAATAGGTAAATATGTAGGTTTTTATGTATACCGTAGGTTCTATTAACTATGGACCCCCGTAATAGTTGTATGGCGCAAGTAAGCCGCCTGCCGTAAACGGCGTCGATTTCGCGCAAGGGGTGCGGCGATCATTTTTCAGTGCCTGTTTTTCTCGATACCATCGAAAGGGTGCTGAACGTCGAAATGTTTCTATTTCCGGGAGAAGGCTTTCGGCCAGACCTTTTTTGCGAGAACACCTCGCTCCAGCATAGGGGGGCCGTCGTTGGGAGGGGGGGGGGGGGGGGGGGGGTACTCGATAGGAGAGATGTACTCGATCTCGTGCATGGCCGTAGTAGTCGTATGACCATAGACCCTCGCATCCCTACAATGCCGGGACGGAGCATGTCGGGTTTTCACGGGCCAGGCAGACATTGCTTGCACCAAGCGCGAAGCGCCGTGGGGTGTCCGTCGAGTCGCATGAAGGGTGAGCTGCATCCTACTAAGTTGCGAGGGGGGGGGGGGGGGGGGGGGGGGGGGGTATTAGTAAAAACTGGTGTCCGAGTTCCAATCAACTCAAGGAGTCGTATGCATCGCACGGGCGCAACATGATACCTCTCTCGTCCTGCCGAGCGCTCGCGTTTTCTCGCAGACGGCTGTATGACACCGAAGTTTTCATTGAGACCCAGGTGTGTATAATGACCTGCGAAGCGACTAAAGTACGGTGGTGTTGTTTACGTATCCTCTTGTCTTTTACTACTACGGGAAACCATAGTTAATAGGACCAAATATTGTTAGTAAAAATAGGTAAATATATAGGTTCTTGTGGGTACCGTAGGTCCTATTTACTATGCCCCCCCATAATACCGTACCCTCCTTTGATTCCCGAGAGAGAGCGACTTTTTTTGTTGTTGTTGATAATTTTTGGATTTTTGTTGATGAAATTTTTGTTTTTTGTTACCAGCCGCCTACGAATGGCAGCGTGAGGGCACAGCAGAACTGCAGAACTACGGGTGTACAGGATCATATGCTTCCCGCATCGTTTAGTACGACTCCTCGCGCTGTGCGATGGGCTTGTCGTAGTTCGAAGTGTCTTCACTCGGGACCCAATTTTGTGTATAATCCCCCCATCTCAAGCGGTGGCCCGTCGTCTCTGTAGTCCGTCATTTTTGTTTTCATCTTGTCGTCACTGTTGCCCCCCTTGAACCCTTGGGACTCCAGCTCCGTTCTGGGGACAAACCACTCAAATTCCCCGACTTTTTTTTATCCCGAAAACGGGGCTCCAGTGCTGCAAGAGGAAGAGGGTTTTTATGTGCGTACAGGAAGAGCGTGCGACGATGCAAGTCCCAGCGTCGTGTTGCGCGCGCGTGCGTGGTGCAAGTCTCCCTCCTGTCGCGCTTGGGACTCGTCCCCGGTATAAATACCCTGTATCGGGACTAGGGTGACCTGTGAACTCGTTCGGGCTGGCCGGTGTTACACCCCCGGTTTCTTGCCCGGTGGCGCGTACGAACTTTTTTTCTTCTTCTTCTTTTGGCTTTTCTGTTTGGATGTTCTTCGTTAGTTTTGCCCGGCGGCTTACGTACGAGTATACATACTGACTGCTGTAGCTCGTGAGAGGAACGAACCAAAAAAACAAAAAAAAACAAAACAAAACAAAAGTGGAAAATAATGTTTGATCATTGTTTTTGCAGTACGTATATACGCATACCATATAATAGAACACTTGAGATAGGCGCTACCCCCCTGGAACGAATTTTCGAGACGATTTTCTCATCGAAACGAGCGTGAGGGGGGGGGCACACCCAACGAAAATGACGGCGCTGGCAAGATCTTGTCGATATGTATTTCCATAGACTCGCCGCTTTTATGTTATGTGCCCTCCCCGTTTTCGCGAAAACCGGCGTGGAAACTCGTTCGGCCCGGTGTTGCCTCCTGAAGTGTTACATGTGTATATCTGGTATACGGCAATACTCTGTATGAATATGTACGAAATTAGTAAGCCGCCGCGCAGGCACTCGTAGGTGCCAAAGAGTTCGTGTTTGGCTACGTATTGCGCTGCTGCAGCCGCACGTAGCCGAGCGCATGCATACTGTCACGGGGGACCATAGTTAATAGGACCTACGGAACACACTAAAACCTAAATATTTCCCTGTTTTTACCAGCAAAATTTGGTCCTATTTACTACGGTCCTCTGCGATATTGTACTTCTGTTGTGCTGGCGTATCTGATCGACTGACTGCTGTACACCCAGCAGAATGGGACTGCTGCTGTGTATATTTGTCATACGTACGTAACACACTATTAAGGGGATCCATAGTAAATAGCATCAAATATTGTCAGTAAAAATAGGTAAACATGTAGGTTTTTATGTATACCATAGGTCCTATTAACTATGGACCCCCGCGTTATTAATATTATCGTATACCAGGTACCGAATACCTGGCATATAAATGCAAGATAACACAACCTACGAGTACGTATAGTATGACATATCATGATGTATATACCTATGGTAAATATATCTGGGATTTATTTCCGACCCCGACAATCAACAAAACAGGGGAGGGGGCGGGGGGGGGGGGGGGGGGCACACGCACAAACGAAAACGGCGGTGGCTTATGGAAATACATGCTGGAGATCTTTCCATCTCGTACAGCAGTACAGCGGTTGCGAGTAGGCGCATCCATCGCTCGGCGGCGCGTGTGTGCGCGCGCTTTCTTTCCCCCATCTGCCACTGATTCGTACAAGTGCGATTACGTCTGTCTAGAAAATCAGACCGTGGGGAACTTCTTGCGCGTGCGTGCGCCTATCGTATATATATATTTTTTTGAAATGGCGCCGGTGCTGCTGTTGCGTACGTACGTACGTACGTACCAGGTATACTATAAATAGTATGGAGCGTGTAATATTAATATTAAGATCACGGGAGACCATACATAAGTAAATAGGACCTACCGTACACACGAAAATCTCTTACGTACGATGCTTCCTTATTTTTACAAACAAGATTTGGTCCTGTTTACTATGGTCCCCCTTGATAACGGTCGTCATTTTTTGTTTGGTCTCTTTAGTCGCCTCGAGGGTACGAAAGGGCTAACTTTTCGACCCGGACTCTATGTATTAAATATTATTAATAGTATTAATAGTAATAGTATGTAGCCACGTTTTTTTTTAGTTTCGGGGAGCATACTGAAATAAGTATCATATATATATATATATAGGTACAATAAATATGTATGTATGTATACATATATATATATATATATGTGTGTACGTTATATATGATACTATACGTACAGACTGCTGCTGTCTGTGGTATATATTGTGCTCGTGCGTTCGTACTGCTTAGCTGCTGCTGTGGGACTTTTTTTTTTCTTCGTATATACTCGTATGTCGATTTTGTTTTTTTTTTGCAGTGGTGCTGGTGTATCATACGTCGAAAAAAACACTCATATGCACTGCTGCTGCGGTCTCTGCAGTAGCAGCGAGCAGGGTTTTGACCCTTTGGCTTGTACGACGTACGTAGCATGTTTGAAGAGACCACATGCCACATGTATGTGTATGTATGTGTTTCATGGTCGGGTACGATACCAGGTTCTATTTACTACTACTGCTGTGCTGATAGTTACCTGGTACCTGGTGTAGACCTGGTACCCTGTGTGTGTATTATGAGTAAGCTGCTGGTATGCTGGTTTTGTTTCTACCGAGGTATTCTTCCACTCCAGAGTTATCGGAGCCTCCTGTCCTCTGCGACCACAGAATGCGTTGATTGCATTGTGGCGATGAGTTGATGATGTGAGAACGACTGCAATAATGCTGGTGTGTATATATGCGCAAGGGGCGTCGTATACGAGGAACATGTGCGTATCGTGCCGTACCTGGTCCCTGATGTGTGCGCGTGTGTTGTCTTGCGCGTTGTTGAAACCGTTCTTCCTGCCCGACTATGTATAATAGCCCGTGAACCCAAGGCGTCAGTGTCCGTCCTGATTTCCCTTTTCCTGCTACGACTACTGCTGCTGTAAAGAGAACAGACTCTGTGGTGGTCACAGGCTGAGTGAGACAAGAGAGAGAGAAAAATATATACGTACTCCGGCGAAGAATACTATTACGGGGGTCCATAGTTAATAGGACCTGTGGTATTCATAAAAACCTATACATTTACCTATTTTAACTCACAATATTTGGTCCTATTTTCTATGGACCCCCGTAATACTGCTGCTGTAAATATGTTTCAACAGTCCGAATGTACCTACTCCTTTACCATATGGCCGTACGACGGGGGGACCATATTGACAGAAATCGGGACCCCATCATATACACTAAAACCTATAGATTCTACAGCAGTATTGTTACTAAGGGGTCATTATTAATTGTCGGAGACCTTTTTTTTTTCCATGCTTTCCAACTTTTTTTTGCGCATTTTTTTTTTTTTTCAGCTTCCAGATTTCCCTGCATCAATGTTCTTTTCTTTCCAAATATTTGAAATATTAATAGCAACTTTTCTGATTTTTTTGCTTCTGAGGAATTTCACAAATTGTGACAGAACGCCTCCGTATCTTGATGCATACGTCCAATTGTTACGTGGGAAAATCTGGAAAAAAAGCTCTCCGATAAGAACGGGCCTTACGCACATTTGGTCCTGATTACTGTTGATTGATGTGTTCCCCCGTACTACTGCTGTATGTACTATCATGTACGGGGGGCGGCTAATATAGGGAGTACGTAGGCGTGGACCCAAATAGTGACGTAACTTATTACTTAAGGTACTGCTGTAGTGTGGATTGATTAATTTCGACAAAGGAGGGAGACGATGTATGATATCAGCAGTACCATTAGACGCAAGTCGACGAGAGAAGAAAGTGCTAAGCGCCTTTCGCGACAAAAATGCAAGACGCGTACGTACCCGAGTTAAGCGGGGGGGGGGGGGGGGGGGGGGGGGGGGGGGGGGGGGGGGGGGAGAAGAGCCTGCTATATGCGCACGTGACTCCGAATCTTATTTACGACTTGGGACGGAGCAGGAGAAAGAGGGGCGAAGATAATAGATCGGACGAGGAAAAAAAGACAGAACAGTAAATACTTTGTACGTATCTGGTGTTAATCAGCTACTTTTGTTATCTTTTGGCACCTCTGGTGCCTGGTACATGTAGCATGTGCTCCGGGGCTACGGGCTAAGACCCTCCCAAGAACAGAACATCTGGATCACACAGCCAAAACTACAGTGGCTCCGGGCGTACCAGGTATACCAGCGTAAACGACAGCTGTTGATTCATTATTTTTTGAGTTTTTTTTTTTTGTTTCCTTCGATATATGTGGGACAGCGGTAATCCTGCAGCAAGTTATCTCTCTCTGCGACGTGGGTGTGTGGACACACCGAGGGAGGGTGGGTCGTGAGTCGTCAGCACTCTCTTGGAGGTCGGCAACGAAATTTACTCCAGAGGGCCCCCGAGGAGCCAGGATGGCGATACGAAGTGAAAGACTGTAGTGGTAGTGAGGCGGTACGATCTGGGGGATAGGGCCTGGTATCCATACACCAGGTACAATTCGTGTCCCGACATGTAAGGTTGGTTTCAACAAGCACTTTTTGTGGCGCACCCAAACGGTCGTTGCGTATCGGGAACAAAGCGGTGCTCTTTACACCAACACCTGGTACACAGGCACTACAGCAGCAGCAGCAGCAGTACTGTACTGTACTATGATACTCTGGTGTGCACAGAGCAGGACAGCAGCTCGACGCGGGTCGGTCGACGAGGGTACTCAAGAGTACTGGTCAAATTCTACCGTAGACTAAAAGATACCAGGTAGTATCTTTGCGTAGCTGCCCTTATATAAGAAACTCGCGCAGAGTCATGGTTGCAATTTTGGTCAACTTGTGTGTGTTCTGTTCAGGCAACTCGAAAGCAGCCCCTGCTGTTTTGGCTTTGGTCAAAAAATAAAAACTCGCACTTTGGACGGAAACGCAAGGGCCGCTAGGTACTAATATTTTTATTCACGAACAGTCCTTATTAATCCGCCTTTGGTGGTATCTATTATTAATAATGGTATGGCCTACTATGAATACCACGAGAATGACCCCACACCAGCTCCAAGCATTTTGTCGCCAGAGGCGTGGTGTAGGGGTTAGCTTGAGAATCTATGGTCGATGACTCACCTCGCTCCCTCTCTCCACTCCCTCCCTCCCGCCCCCCGCCCCCCCCCCGCCCCCCCGTACAGGCTCGACGAGCACAGTCTGGAAAGTGGTTGACGTCGACACTCTTCGAGTGGTCGCGGTTAAGGAGATGATTGTTTGCGACTCTAAGCAAAGCGCCATTCTCCGACACGAG
Organism: Macrocystis pyrifera; assembly: GCA_031763025.1. Lineage (NCBI taxonomy): Eukaryota > Phaeophyceae > Laminariales > Laminariaceae > Macrocystis > Macrocystis pyrifera. The sequence continues at coordinate 4,492,493 of JASSKH010000011.1, read as the reverse complement.
CTGCGAGTGCTCCACCACCCCCAGCTACAGCCCCTCGTACCCCCCCTCAAGAGCGGCGGTGGCCGCGGCGGCGCGGGGGGGGGGGGGGTAAGAGGATCCCCGGGGGGAGAGGGAACAGGAGGATCCCCGGGTCCAGGGCAGGCTCTTCCTCGTCTTCCTCCTCTTCCTCCTCTTCCTCTGCTGTTGCTGCCGTGGTAGATAAAGGGTGCGGCCGGTCCTCTCGAAGAGGCAGTGGTGGTGGGGGGGGGGGCGGGAGCGCGGCTGGGGCTGGCGCTACCCTCCCCGCAGTGGATGGGCCTTGTCCGTACATGCCGAGGTACTTCGGCTCTTTCGTGTCGCAGGACGTAGGAGGGCGGCCCCGCGTGAGCATCGTCCTAGAGCACATTCCTGGCGTGGACTTGGCGAGGTGGATCGAGGAGGAGGGGGGGGAAAGGGGAGGGGGTTGGCGGCGGCGGCGGCGGCGGCAGCGGCAGCGCCAACGGCAGCGGTGTTGGCGGTGGTGGTGGAAACCGAGAGGGACCAGGGAAGGGGAAAAGGAAGCCGCCGCCAGAAGCGTGGTTGTCGCGGGTGTGCCGGGACATGCTCGAAGCGCTCCGCTACCTCCACGAGCGGAGGTGCATCCACCGGGACGTGAAGCCGGCGAACCTGCTGCTGGGGCCTGGGGGCGCGAAGCTCGCCGACTTCGGCAGCACCGTGAGCGAGGACGAAGGGGCGGGCGGGCACCAGATGCACGGGACCATCCGCTTCATGAGCCCGGAGCGGCTGAACGCCAAGGCCTACCGGCCTAGCTCGGACCTGTGGTCGGCGGGCCTGACCGTCGCCTCGGCGGCCCTCGGCGAGAACCCGATACCGCACTGCTCGAACGAGTTCGAGGCGGCGGGACACGCGGAGGCTGCGTTCGACATGGTTGTCGCGCACCCTGCCGCCTCAGGATTGTCTTCCGGACTCCTGGATTTCTTGCGGAACGTTCTTGTTGCGGATCCGGATAAGCGGCCCACGGTCGAGCAGATGCTTGGGCATTCTTTTGTTCGTCGGGTGGGACACGTGGGGGATGGCAGTGGGTGTGGGGATGATGGGGGGGGTGGGGGAGAGGGGGTTGGGGGGGGGCGCGAGGGGTGCGAGGGGGAGGGAGGGGTGGGAGGGGTGGTTTTTTGGGGGGGGGGGTAAGCGCGGCGCGCACGCGTTGAATAAAGACGGTCGGAAGAAAGGAGTGGATCGGGTCCGGCTTGGGGGTTTGTTCGAAATGAGAGATAGCCAGTTCCAGCACCAGCGAAAACAACAGCAGCAACAACAACAGCAACAACAACAGCAGCGAGCGCGACAACGACTGAGACATCCTCCCCCTATTTTTCCAGCGTTCGACGACGGTGGTGGCGACGGCGGTGATGGTGGTGGGTGCGGCGCTAGCGGCGGTACCGGAGGAAACGATGGCTGCAACGATAGCGAGGACGAAACGTGGAGTGTGGAAGTGCGGGAGACCCTTCTCCGGCTAACCCGAAAAGCGACGGCCTCGGTAGACGCGACGGAGGTCATCCGGCGAGTGCTAGCAGCGCGGCGGTCGAGGTGGGGACACTTCTCGGGATCCGGGGCTGGCCTCCGCGATCTAAACTTCTCTCCGCTCGCCGCGCAGCTTAACGTGTCGAGCGCGGAGCTCCGGTCCCTGTTTGGGAGCGTAGCGGCGAATATGGACGGGGACAGCACCGGCTCGTGGAGCTCCCCCGCTACCTCTTCTTCTTCCGCTTCTCCTCTGCTTACCCCTCTCAGCGCTACCAGCACCAACAGTAACGGCAGCGAGTACGAGCGGGAGAGAGCGGACGTGCTGCCGAGGCTTCGCACAGTGCCGCTGCGGTCGCCACTGCCCCGACGGCGCCCGCCGGCTCTGATTATGACCCCCGAGAGATCGCCCACGGTGACGGCGCTAGCCGCGGCGGTTGCGGCTGCGGCGGCCGAATCGGAAGCGGAGGCTGCGGCTGGAATAGCCGCAGCCGCCGCCGCAGCGGCAGCAGCAGCACCAACAGCGCCCACAGCAGCGAGTACGACAACGACAACAGCAGCACCGTCCACAGGAACAACGGCGGCAGCGGCGAAGGCATCGACGGCGTCAACAACAGCAGCGGCGGCGGCAGCAGCAGCGGCAGCAGCAGCATCCGCGGTGGCGGCAGCGGCGAGGGGAGCAGGCGCAGTAGCAGAGACAGCACCTTCCTCGCCCACCGCGTCGGAACCGCTACCGTACGCTGTGCGTGGGGCCTCCGCAGTCTGGACTCGCGGGTGGCATGGAAGAGGACGCAGAAGGTCTTCCGGGGGGAACGCAGCAGCAGCGGCGGCGGCGGCAGCGGCAGCGGCCGATGGGGCTTGTGCAGGCGACAGCGTTGCCCGGGCAGGGGGAGGCTCGGGCTCGGGCGCGCGCGCGGCGGGGGGTAAAGAAGCCCCTGTGTTCGTTGTGGGGGGAGGTGAGAGCGGGGGACGGGGGAGCAGCAGCGGCAGTGGCGCGGGGGGGGGGGGAGAGAGGAGGGGGGGGGGAGGGGAGGGGAGGGGGTTGGTGGAAGTGGGGACAGCGGCGACGGTTCCTTCTGGGCATATTCAAGATGGACAAGGCCGGGGACGTGTCGATCGTTGTGGAGCCGGGGACGACCGAGCTTCCGTCCCCTGGTCCGGACGAGTCTTCGACTCCGTCGCTGGGGGCCTTCTCCGCTCCTCCTCTATCGCGGTTTGAGGAAGACACCGGCGGTGCCGCCGCCGATTCGGCGGCTGCTGCTGCTGCTACTGCTGGCACTGCCGGTGCTGGCAGCATCAGCAGCGCTAGCAGCAGCAGCGGTGGAAGCCACGGCGGAAGCGCAGCGGCAGAGGCGGTAGTGGTGGTAGCCGAGGGGGGAGCCGTGGCGGTCGATTGCGTGTTTCGCCGTCACCCGAAGAGATTAATAGCCGCGCTTTGGTAGCGGGGGGGGACGGGAGCGTGCTAGGTACTGCGCCGGGGGCGGCGGCGTTAGGCCTTGGCAGGGAGGGGCCCCGTGCTGGAGTCTGCGACGGGCCTGCACCGGCGTGGGGGGGGGGGGGGGGGGGGTGACAATAATTTGATTATTTTTTAGCTGTGGTTTTCGTGTGAGGGCGGCCGCAGTGACGGCAGCAGTGGCGGCCGGATGAGGCCGAAGAAAAGGAGGGGGTGAGGGATTTTGTTTTGTTTTGTTTTTTTTCCACGGGGGCGGGGGGGGGGGATAGGAGTAGGGGTTTGGAGGAGAGAGGGAGGTAGGGGATGTGGGGTGGGGAGGGTTTTTTGGGAGAGGGGTGTGTGCGAATGTTGCTACGTGGGTGACCGCGGTTTGACCCCTTGACTGACCGCCCCACACTAAATCCAGTATAATAAGGCCAAGCCTTGACGCGCCCGAAATAACAGTTCTCTTCGCACATTTGCTAGGGAGGGTGGGAGGTGGGAGGGAGGAAGGAAAGACGGATGGTGTCGGGGGGGAAATGATGGCTTGACCTGTTTCTTATTCCGTGGCGGGGGTGGCGGTAGTGGCGAAGGGAGGGAAAGGGATACTAAGGTCGGGATTAGGGTATATATGTGTGTGTGTGGAGCGCCGCTGGCGTGGTTCGTGTGTCGTAAGGGCGATTGGTCTTATTCTGAATAGGGTTATGTGGGTGGGTGGGTGGGTGGGTTAGTGACGACCGAACGCTTGCCTAGCGGCGGTTAAGTCGTTCTCCCTGTAGGCCCTGTCATGAGGCCAGAGGGAAAGACTCCCCCCCCCCCCCCTCCCCCCCCCCCCCCCCCCCCCCCCCCCCCCCCCCCCCCCCCCCCCCCCCCCCCCCCCCCCCCCCCCCCTTTCAAGGAATGCATGCCGCGCGCTGTTTACATGATTTGCGGCTAGTTAAAGTAATTGCGAAAAGGTTGGCTGAGTGCGGGAAAATATGGGTAGGGGTCGGGGATAGGGGGGGGAAGGGTAGTAGCAAGAGCTCGCCAAGCTTTGAAAAAATTCCGAGAAAATTCCGAGAGATTTTTTTGTTTAACGGGGAGATAACCAAAAGATCGCCCGCCCGGTCGCGCCGGGCGCGCGCTATTACGTAGTAGTATCGGCACATCAAGTCGAGATATTTTGCTTGAACAGCGAAAAATCGAATATGTTTTTGTTTTTTGTTTTCCGTTCCTCCCCTTTTCTTTCGCCCCCCGCCTTCACGCCCCCCTTCCCCCCCCCCCCCCCTGCCCCCACGCCTCCCCATATTATTTAGTTGCCGCTGCTTATGTGGTGTTGGGGAGAGATCGGTGTTTTGGTTGGCGTCAATCGACCGATGCGATTCGCCCTGGGCCGATTAAAAGCAGAAAAGGGGAGATCCTTGATGGTTTTTGCGGGAGTTTTGTATTTGGAGGCGGGAAAGGTTTCGCGGGGCTGTAGGGGGGGGGGGGGGTTTTTTTGACAGGAAAATTACACCGTTTTTTTGTGCCGCCAACGTGACGCGAGAGGAAATTGAACGAGTACGTACGTAACGGTGTATGGTATCGGTCATCTCAATACGAGGAAGAAAACAATTAGTGTATTTGCGAGAATTTGCGTGAAAAAAAGAGTTTTTGTTTTTTTGTTTGTTCGATTTTGGGTTTGTTTTGGTCGAGCCGGTTGGGGTGGGTTTGGTTCGGTTTTGGTCGTTTTTTTTTTTTTTCTTGCTAGCTTTGGTTAGGTTCGGTTTGGTTAGGTTTTCTCGGGTGGGAGAGGGGGGGGGGGGGAAACGGTTATTTTTTTGGTTGTTTTTTTTCTCTGGTTCTTTGTTTGTGATCGTATTAGCCGTGGTCTCTCTATGTATTGTGTTTTTTGTTTTTTGCGTTAACAGTGTCGCGTATTAGAAGACGTACCATATCGTTTACTGCTGTAGAAAATGCGACAGAGGGGTTTCTAGAGAAGAATTGGGGACGGCGTGGGGGAGGAGGGCGTGCGAGGGGATGGAGGGGGGGGGGGGGGAGAGGGGGAAGGGCACAGGGGGTGTGTCCTCTTTGTGCGTCCAGTCCCTCTCTCGAGGAAAGTGACCTGCCTAGCTCTGCTATACACTTTCGAGAGCGGTAACAACAGTAAATTTTCGTTATACATAAGAAGAAAAAAAAACGCGTGCACAAAAGATTGGGGGGCAGCGCGCAACGCGACGGTTTGTTTTTTACGTGTTTTTGAAGGTCTCAAAAGGCTTTTTTGGTTTGTGTTGTTGGTGGTAGTGGTGGTCATGGTGAGGTGTGTTATGAAGTTTGAGTGAGGTGGTAACCCTGGCTTGGCTTGCCGGTTTCCCCTGTCTGTGTCTTTCCTGGCTGAAAAGCTGGTAGAAAAATGATGAGCAGGAAGGAGAATAATTAAGAAGTCTGTTGTGGGATATATGGGGGGGGGGCGGGGTAGTAGGCAGTGATCGGTAACATGCGTGCGTATAGCGCCTGCTTGCTGCTGCTGCTACTACTGCTACTACTGCTTCGAGGGTGTGTTGTAGGGTATAATATACTCTGGGGTACCCGGGAAACAAACCTGGTTGTTTTGGTCGTACTCGGGTAGGTACCCGAGTACTTAGCCTGGTTGTTTTGGTCATTCAATATCCGGGTATGGTCGTACTCAGGTAGTACCCGGGTACGGTCACCGGTAAGTAGGTAGCCCCTTTTAAGGGACCCTACTACTCGGATAGGTACCCGGGTACGGTCGTCGGGTAGAGTAGCCGGGTATTAGGCCTGGGTGATATTTGTCATTCTTATGTACCCGGGTACCCCCCGGAGTGTGTAGCTTGACTAAAAACATCCTTGAATCTACTATTATTACCGCTGCTGCTGCTGATGCTGCTGAATGCGCTGCGCGCATAGGTTGTAGGGTAGTTTCCCTCTACGAAAAAAAATGCGGGCACGAAATGTGTGTGTACGAGCTTTCCCGTAGAACGCCCAGCCTGCCTCTTTTTCCTTTTTGCTCTTCAGTTTCGGGAGCTGCGTCGCAGAGAGCGGGGAGAGAGGGAAGTTGGGGGTGGTGGGGGGGGGGGGGGGGGGAGGAGAAGTGTTTTCCCCTCTCTCGCTTCTTTCATTATTTAGCCAGCACGCTGTTCTGCAAGTAAGTTGTTCTTGTTGTCGGTGGTGTTTCGAAGGCCAATAAAAAAGCCAAAAGCGCGGAGAGTTAATCGGTTATTATTGGATGAATGGCGATGGTGGTGGTGGCGGTGATGATGATGAATGATGATGACGAAAAATAAAGGTGGTGATGATGATAAAACGATGATGATTGTGATCATGGATGACGATGATGATGATTGTGATCGTGGATGACGATGATGATGGTTGTGATCATGGATGACGATGATGATAGATAAGGAGGAAGCCCACAGAAAACTGTATTACGTTTTAGTCGCGTAACCCAGACGCTCACTCGATGCGATCGGGACCAAGCACCCTGCCGTCTCTCTCTTTCTCTCACACACGGAAGCCCCTCGCGCCGCGTACGCAGGAGCCACGGAACCTCACAACGCTCACTCGTTTGACGACTCCATGCGACGACGGTCAAAAAATAATCGAAACATGAAAAAAGGCGAACAAACATCGCAAGGAATCCTGTCGAAACAGCCCCCCAAACGCTCTCTGTTCCACGGCCGTTTGCGCGATGCGTCTCCCTCGACAAAGGCGTCCTAGCCACGTGCGAGACCGGGCGCCCGACCCTTGCGTCCCGCCCCACCCCCGCCTGCACCCGCGGAAACCCCCGCGACGGCACCGCCCTTCCCCCTGTTGACGCGCGTTGAAGTCCAAGATACTGCCTCTACCCGTCTTTTAGAGGTATTGTTCAAAGTTTGCGCCGCGTTTGGGTGCTCCTTCCGCGGCGCGAGGCGGCGATTCCCCCCTTGTGTACGCCTTCCCCTCCGACTCGCAGCCTTGTCCCGAGCCAGTGTTGCGAACCGAAAATGGGAATGGCTTCGGTCGGTTTCCGTTTTTTTGCCGAAAAAGTCGGTCGGTTTCGGTTTCCGAAAAAAATACCGAAAATATCGTTCGGTTTCGGTCGGGTTTTTGCAAAATAAACCGAGAAACCACAGCAGTAGACGTACAGCAGTCTAGACCTATCAATCGGCAGCGGGCAGTGTCGTGCCGTGTGCTCGTGTGCCTCTGCTCTGCGCGCGCAGCTATGCACATCAAGCACGAGGTACTCGAGCGTGACCCCCTATTTCCGTCCTCCTTGCCTTTCTACCAGGATTAAACCCTCAAGTCGGTAGAACATCGGTAGTTCATTACCATGAAAGAGTTAGACTAAGTTCGAATGGTTGGTATCATAACTCACACTTCTCTGTATGGTTGACGTTATAAATGTTTCAAGTATGATTCCACCAGTATAACCTGACATAGATCTTCGACATATCTTGACACATACATACATACCTCGTACACCCTACTTTCGAATCTACACAAAAAAGCCATATAAAATAATATCTATACATTAAAACAACGGAAGTAGCAAAAACAGCAGCAGCAAGAACAGCAGCAGCAGCTCATCCCCGGAGAATGATTCACATTTAGAACCATACCATACTAAAAAATTAATAACACTCAATCAGTCTATAAATATTTGTGAAATGAAAAGGTTTCAACATGTTGCAACATCATATCGTTGTCCCTTGTTCGAGTTATATAGTATCAGGGCGCAGAATGATTATCTAAACTTGTCCTGTTACCCGGGCAGCATCCAGGGGAGCCGCTGGCCTATATCTTTGACAGGGAATTACATATTGTAAGGCAGGGCAAGGGTTGACCTGCTGTTCCCTAGGTGTTACCATGTATAATAAAAGGTTGGACGGAGGTATGAAAATTCTCTCGCGACGTCGATATTTGCCACGTACCAGGTAGAATATTATTACTTGTTTGAAGATGCTGCAGTTGCCGTTATTTCGAAGCAAAAAACCAAAACATAACATCACAGTCGCATCGCGCAGATTGCGATGACCTCGACGTGTCGCGAACACAGCCATACCAAATAAAACGCCGCAGTGAAGTTCGAGATGACAAAAGGCATCTTTGACAAGGAACTACATATAGAATACGCGCGTTCGGTTTATCACAATACTTGTAAAATTCGGTAAGAATGGAATATAGACGAGACGTATTACGCAGCTTGCAAAGTTGAGTATCAACTATTCAATCAGTCGAACTCACAGCAGACGTATTTCAAAATTTTAAGATGTTACGCAAAATAATTTCAAAGTCGGTCTTCGTTCTTGAAAAACCGACAAAAAAAAACCGACTCGCGGTTATCGGTTCACAACATTGTCCCCGAGCACAAGCTTTCTCTCGGACGTTGCTGCGTGCTGCCGCAGCATTGTTCCCAGCACAAATCTCCTTCTCGGCATTTTCCTGCGTCCTGCTGGTGCTCCATTTCCGATCTGCTACTTTGCACATTTATATGTCTGTCTCTTCCTCTAGCATTTTACTTCGAGAGTAGCTTGTACGTTCGTCTTGATTTCATTTGATTGAAGCCTTTTGCAGTCTGTATTTCCAGTATTGGTGACCAGACTTCCACTATGCTTGATGTTACGGACAGAAAAACGGGCAAAAACAGACTAACCAAGAAACCGGGTTATACCGTGGGTGTTTCGCGCTAGTTGACGACATACCAGCGTAAATCCGCCCCATATTCCACCATATACTGGCAACGCTCAGTGGCCGAAGGAACCGCTGGAGAACAGTGAAAACCAGCACGTGGGTAGATAGGAGCCCGGTGTACCACAAGATGTATGCGCCTTCAGCTGCCGACATGTGGTAGTTTCTGTGGAGAGTATCATCTATACCGTCATATGGCGCGAAACACCCCCGGTGTACCGTTTTCTGTCTACCACCGGCTCATCGGACGGACGCATTTAGATTTTCCATCGTAGATGACCCCAGCAAACTGGGGAATAACGATACAAGGCGGGAGTGATCCGACCATGGTGTTCTTGTTACACCGCCCATCTTGCGCTTCGTCTTCAACTTTTAGCACCGCAGTCCTGTTTTGAGGACAAACTACTTGGAATTCGAGTGGTTTGTCCCCAAGTCGGGACCACGGCGCTAAAAGGGTTATAACCCTTCTGGTACACCCCGAGACTAGCGACCAAAACAATGGTTGATAGCTTTTGGTGGCATCAATCATCCATGAGCAGCGTGAAGGCCCAGCAGCACCGCCACGATGATGTCGCGCCCGTGCCTCACGACTCGTTGCGTTGCAACATCGTACACTAACCACATTTCCTTCTCCCAATCCCGTAGCGGCCGTTGCTGCATCTAACCGTCACTTTTTTTCGTCGATTTTCCCCTTGAAGCCCCAAGATCTCTACACTACACGTCGATCACTCATGAACAGCTGCAGAAATATGAAGAAGAAAGAGGCTACCGTACGTAGTTTACCTCGTGTTTTTGATAAAATGTTTGGCACGCCCTGTGTACGAGACGAATCGAGTTATAACCCTGACCCTAACTCCTCTAGGCCAATCAGAACCAACCAACCAATGGTGTGCGACAGTCCCCCTTTGTCACGTACGAAGTGTGTGCCACGCCATTTTCTCGAATATATGGTACACAGCTGGTAAGCTCTCGCACTGCGAAGCAAACAAATGGACGTACATACGACACCATAAGAAGTACCAGGTACATAATATGGTACGTATCCTGGTATCCCTGTGCACTAACCACTACATCCCCATTTCACGCTTCATCCTTGCTAACTCAGCCTCAACATCTGGGTCATCGGTGCGTCTCCGACCCCCCGGTACTCTTCTTCGCGGAGGCGGAGGAGGGGGGGGGGGGGGGGAGGCGACGGCGTCGGTTGGGGCTTAACAGAGCTCCCGCCCGAGCCTGTCCTACCTTCACCACCCCTACCGCCACCGCTGCTGCTGCTGCTGCTACTACCGCTACTGCCCCCTCCGCCTTTTCGTGGGTCTGCGCGTCTATTAGAAGGGGCGCCACCGCCACCACTAGACGACCCCCTCGAGGAGGAAGACGAAGGAGGGGGGGCGGAAGAGTAACCCGATCGATTGTTTCTGCTGCTGCTGCTGCCGCTGCTATATTCGCTGCTGCTTCTTTTTCCTCTTCCTCCTCCTCCTGCTCCTGCTCCTGCTCCTCGGGCCTTGAGGTCGGCAACTTTTCTCTCCAGCCTTCCGAGGCGAGCCTTAGCTCTCTGCTCAGGGGGGGGTGGGGGAGGGGGTGAAGGGGACAGTAAATTGCCTGCACGAGTCAGACAAGTCGCGATGTACCGTAGATTATAGAACCCTATGAAAAAAAAACGTCTGCACATCGAGCAGGCCACGAGCTACATTACGGTAGGATAGATCATCCACAGCAGATTCTGTGAAAAGCCTGCATGAGTCGGATCCATCACGATCTACGCGTACCGCACATCACAAAATCCTGTTGAAAAAACAAAAACTGCAAATACCTGCACGCATCAGGCAGATCCCCTGATGATCTACTGATACGGTAGATCAACTGTCGATATACCCTACAAGAAGTCTGCGCTCATCGGACATATCATGACTGATGCTGTAGATCATCCAGGTCCTATGTTTGCCGTGCTGAAACGTTGTGCAAGAGACCTCCTAAATTTGCTAGTAGTTGGTGGTAATGAGGCACGACCTCAGTACCTGCAATAGTCATATCTGCGACGCATCGTGCTAGGCGAATACGGATTGTTACAGTATCCTGAACCAACAAGAACGAACGTCTACGTACGTAGCCGGTCATATGTATCCATGACGTTTGGATTCATTTTTTTTAAGAAACCAAAAGTCGTCAGCAGCAGCAGCAGCAGCCGTGGTGGCAGCAACAACAGCAGTAACAATAGCAGCAGCAGCAGCAGCAGCAGCAGCAGCAGCAGCAGCAGCAGCACCAGTAGGGCACACGAGGCCAGGGTCAGCGTCGCTGCACGCTCGGCTTGTCGGTCTGACCCTTGCACCCTTTGTACTCGTACACGTACTTGTGTGTTTCCTGCTTCCCACCTCGAAATTCGGCATAACGATTTAGAGAAGAAAAATCTACAACCTGACATGTCCAACAGAGCTTGCCGTAGCAGGTGCCACCACTACTGCTGCTGTACGACATCTACATCAGAGAACCTCCAGCAGCAAAGCAGCAGCAGTAGCAGTAGGACACACGAGGCCAGGGCCAGCGTCGCTGTACGCTCGGCTAGTCGGTCTAACCCTTGCACCGTTTGTACACGTACGCGCACTCGATTTTTTCTTGTATAAAATGTTTCCTGCTTCCCACCTCGAAAGTTGGCATAATAATTTGGAGACGAAAAATCTACAACCTGGCATGTCTAACAAGAGCTTCTCGTAGCAGGTACCACCACTACTACTGCTGTACGACATCCAGAGCTTCTCTTGCTTCTGCGTCCCCTCATCAGTAGGAGGGTGGGCATGGTATTACCATCTGCAGCATGTCTTAGGACACGGCCCGAACTTTGCTGTGGACAGTCACATTCTGCCCACGAGTACACCCAGAGTCGTGCGTTTCTTTAGTTTTACGTAGAACTCAAAAAAACAAAACCGTTATTGCAGGTGCCACCACACTACTACTGCTGTACCACATCTTCAGCAGAGCTTCTCCTGCTTCTCCGTCCCTCCATCAGTAGTAGGAGGAGGATGGGCCTGAGAACACCACCTGCAGCATGTCTCAGGACACGGCCCGAAAGTTGCTGTGAACGGGCAGTCTGCCGACGAGTACTCGTAGAGTTAGGTTTCGGTAGGTACAAGTCCAAAAAAATAAATAAATGATACTCTTCGGTTCTATTTTTTTAAAATCATGGCCCAGCCATCTCGCTACACACGTTGCCGCACCTAGCTCGACCAACTGTGAACGACCTACCACCGCACTAGCACGAGAAGGTTTCGTTTGTGTGTGTGCGTGCACAGAGCCCGCCGGGACTGGAATTTTGCCGCGTGCGTTGAGCGCGGTGGTCAAACGTGGCCGAAAAATGTGTTGAATCACACGATGACAAACTCGAACAGAGAAACTAAAAATGAGGCACCCCACCCTCGTATACGAGCCGTTATGAAGAGGATTTTTTTTCCTTGGACAACCAAGAACAAAAAAGGCTCGCGCTTCGCGCCCGCGCGCCTCATTACAAAATAAAAAAAACAACAGCTGTGAGACCTATGCCAATGGAAACGCAAAGTCCAAAAGTTTTCTTTCAAAAATATCGCTTGAAAAAAACAGCTGAAAATATCCTCGTACCGCCGTTGTGGGAAAAAAGGGAAAAAATGTTTGATTTTCTCTTCTTTTTTCTTTTAACGGCTGCAGGCGGCGCAATTTGTTTTCCCCTCCCTCATTGCAAATGTCAACACGCTGATAAAAATCAGCTCGTGCGACGATAGATGCTCGATCTCGATACAGACTCAGTTCACGGCCAACCCGCTTGGTGTCGGGCAAGGCCAATGAGTATAGATGACGGCATCGAAGATAGAAAGTGGATACATGCTCTAGGGGGCGAGAGCTTGCCGGCGGCGTCCTGCGGTATCCTCCCAAACCTGAAGAAAAAGCCTGTTTTTCGCCATTCGAGATGGGTCGAGAAATTTTATTTTCTGTTTCGTACACACCAGGGGCTAATTGTTTTTTTATCGTACGCCTGGCCAGCGCCCGCCTCACGTCACTGGCCATTGTATGAAGACGGTGACCCAAGGGTGGGTCGGAGCCCCTAACGAGCGCACTCCGTGCAGAATTCATGACACAATCATTGGTTTTGTCGATCGATGTCTGTCGAGGACTCGGAATCTTGTCGCTTCGAACCAAAGATCGGCCTGAGTTTTTCTCAAGCCGATCTTGGCCCAACATCGGCCCCAGATTTGCTTTTTTCGGGCTTGTCCAAAAGTTGGAAACCTTTTTTTTCTAAACGTGCTCATAGGAAGCGTATTCTAAACAATTTCGCGGGTATCTTTGGAATTCAAACTTTTTATGGATACTTCGCTTCCCATTGGCATAGGTCTGAGATCGAGGATTTGGTCGAAACTCGATTTTGCAAGCCGTGTGTGATCACTTCGATCGCAGAACCTACCCAGCAAACTTGTGGGGAAGAGCTGCGCCACACAGATCGCATCAGCCCAACGTTATCTACTGCAGATCCTGCAGATAATGAAAAGTCAGGACTTTATCTGCTCCGAAATATCTAGATGACGAAATGGGGATGAAATTGAACTGGTCTGATTTGTCTGATACGCACATTTTTTGTCGCCATGACGACCGCAAGAACACCCAGTCATACTACTACAGCTGCTGTTCACCGAGGAACTCCAACGAGAGAACAACACCATCAACACCAACACTTCGACCAACGCCACTACTCTAGCACCACCAACACCAACACTAATACCACAAACAACGACACAACAACTACTACCATGATTCAGCACCATCACCACTAACAACAGCAACACCAACATCAACACCACCAAACGGACCCTTGGCACATCTTCGAGAAAAAACAGACGAACGAACAAACGAACGAACAAACAAAGGCGGCTGACAACGCCTTCGCTTGCCTTAACGCGTCCTTGCATCTCCTCGTACCAAAAAACAAAACAAAAAGAATAAAGAAAAAAAAACGAAGGCGGTTAGCAACGTCTGTGCTTACCTTGACGTGTCCCTGCACCTCCTCGTAACACAGCAAAACAGACAAAAAAAAAAAGCAAACAAAGGCGGCTAGCAATGCTTCTGCTTGCCGGAACGTGTCCCTGCATCTCCTTGTAGCAAAAAAAAAAAAAGCGGTTAACAAGGCATCTGCTTGCCTTAACATGTCCCTGCATCTCGTCGTAGCGTGCCTTGACCCCGGCGGCCCTCTCTACAACCGCCATTTGGCGGTCCAACTCCTCTATGTCGGTGATCCGCTTGGCCCCCGCCTTCATGGCCACGACCTCTTTTTCCGAGGCGATCCTGCGCGATTTCGAAAAAAAAATTGGTACGTAGAGAGAGTTGGCGCGGATGCTGGTGGCGTTCGGGTTGTTTTAGGTATTGATGTTGCAGTTGGTGTTGGGTGCGGGTATATAGACGTTGATGTTCGTATCGGAGTAGGCGTGGGTGTTGGTGTTACCGCTATTGCCTGCGCTAGTATTGGCGTTGGCTCACGGTGTCGGTGTATGTGCTGGTACTGGCGTATTTGTAGGTGCATTGGGAGGGCGTTGGTGATGTCGCGAGCGCTGGGGATTGTTGGTGCAGTGTCGATGACGGTTGTTGTAGTGCTGGTGCCGAGGGTGTTGGCATTATTAGCGTGCGTTGTTGTTGTTGTTGTTGACGATATCAGTGTCGACGCTAGCAGTGGTCGCGGTGGCTGTCGCTGGACAGGAAAAACAAACGCATAAAACCACCAAGCAATAAAACGAATCGCACAGTGAATTAACCGCATCGTCTCACCTTTCCACGTTGAGTTTCCGGCTCCTTTTTCGCAGCTGATCAAGCAAGAGACGGGTATTCTCCATCTTAAGGTACAACAGCACAATATACGCGAGGTCGACCGCAGACAAGGGAAAGCAATGGATGAATGCGGGAGGGGGGGAGGGGGGGTATACTCCTGTCATGCATGGCCGTAGTCGTATGACCACAGACCCTCGCAGAGAGGGGGTGCAAAGCGAGACTACGAAAGTAGGTGAGTTTGAGGCTTCCACAAACACTCAGCGCAAAACGAAAACGCCCGTACAAACATGAGCGCCCACGAACGGCTTCACGAAAGAATGAGGACCAAGAAACGCCTTCACGAAACATGTACAAAAAGTGAAAAAAAGACTCCTAAAAAAAATGCCAGTAAAATGCATCCAAAAAATTGAGTGGGAACCAAAAACCCCTCTTCTAATAAACTACTTATCGTAAACGAGGGCCAAGAAAGCGCTTCCCCAAAAAGACAAGTGCCAAAAAACGAACGGCTCCACGTAAATAAAACACGAGTGCAAACAAAACGCCTCCGTAAAAATTAGTGCCAATAAACGCCTACTCATGCAAACGGGGGCCAATGAAACGCCCCCACAAAAACAATCGACCACGTAAAAAACGAGTGCCAACTAAACGCCTCCACAAATAACAGTGCTGTTGAAACACCACCACGAAAATAAGTGCCAGTGGCGACCCGTGCTACGATAGCACTTTTAGCCTTTTTTCTGAATTACGGGAGGGTATCCTCAAGGGCACTCAGGAACTACCCGACATCATTTGTGCTTTATAATAATCGTCGATATGCACCTACTGTGCGAAGGCCATGGCTACTTATTGTTCATCGGACTGCACAAGTTCAGTTTTCTCGGGATCAGGTTACTGCAGGTATTGGTGTCCAGAGCTCCTCAAGCAAGGAGCTTAAGAAAATACTACGGTACGTGCACTTCTGTCGTGGCATTCATCTAAACAAACGATTTCTCGTCAACCTTGGCCAAGAAAACGCCTCCACATTTTTTCTCGTCAATCAAGTGCCAGTGAAAATACCTACCGGAAAAAAACGGATGAAACAAAACGCCTGCACGAGAAAGACCGTCCACGACACGCCTCCACAAATACCAGCGCAGCTGCAGAATTTGATAGTTATTTTAATTGTCCATGAAGAAACGAATCAATCGATGACACGAAGCACAAGCTGATTGATGTGGCTGGATGTTGTAAACAGCGATGGGTGTGTGAACCGATTGATAACAAAACAATCAGGGTGGGTTAATGTTGTAAGAAGTAAAAAAAAAACCGTCAATCCAGAGTAGGTGCGCAAAATATTTCCAAACTGAAGTTCGGTTGTTTGATTAAGTATAACAGAGCTCCGCAAGTGAGGAGCCTCCAGAAAACATGGGTGCTCTACCAAGCCGTACCCCTACCGCCGCAGGCGTCGCAAGACTATGTGGACGCCACCGATCGCACGGTCACCGAAACACTGACGGTCCCGACATGTCGCCACCGCTCGTCTTGACGCTCCTTCGTACCGTGCTCGTGCCCAATGCATCCCTTCCGCCCACGTCCAGGGTCAGCCAGAGCACATATCAATATGTTGCCCGGCGCAGAAAGAGGACGCCACCGTCCACCACCACCACCGCCGCTGCATGCGCTCGGAAAGCGGATCGTCAAAACGCAAGAACGAAGTCGTGTCGGCTTCGGGCTGCCTTGAGATGCCAGCCGCGCTCGCTAGAAGGTTTGCTAACGGCTTCGGGCTAAAACATGGATGCCACCTGCGCTCCCCAGGAGGTGGTCGCTTGTGACTCAGCAGACGCTGGAGGATTTATTTTTTCCCATCAAACGACAGTAGACAGTGAGGCAGGCCGCCCCGGAAGACGCGGTAAGCGCGGCACGCATCGTTCATGCCGGAGGGAGGCGGTGCTGCTGCCTGCGGGCGTCGCTTGTCTCATGTTTCTTTAGACGAGTTATTCCTCCGTTCGCACCGCGCTGTGGTCGCTCGCGCTCGTGTTGCCACGTCCCTCGTCACTACCTTCCGGTCCAAAACAAAATCGCCCCCCCCCCCCAAAATATGCTTCGTATCACGCAGTGTGTATACGGTGAGGCACCCACGAGGCTGTTACATAGTACTCCCATTGCTGTCTCTGGAAGTGGCCACACCAGAAATTAAATCAATTATTTTGATGCTGTCATCTACAAGCACATCCGCCTCACAAGCGGTTCTTAGTAGGATGCAGCTCACCCTTCATGCGACTCGCCCAACACCTCACGGCGCTTCGCGCTTAGTGCAAGCAATGGAGGCCTGGTCGGTGAAAACCCGACGTGCTCCGTCCCGGGATTGTAGGGATGCGAGGGTCTATGGTCATACGACTACGGCCATGCATGATAATGGGTACACCTCCCTCATTACCGGTACCGGTTTCAGATAAGAAACGATTTAGTATTGCTGCCTGTATAGCGATGCAAGCTATAAACGATACTGGTGTACATATATATATATATTACATATACAGCCATTTATACGACAGGGGCACATACACTCTAGTATTTTATGAGAGACTCTTTCCTTGCTTCAGGCGCTCTATACCCTTCAGCTGAACCTTGAAAAAAAAATCGCGCGAGGGCTTAGTTTAGGTACACATGTAAAAATCGAAAAATAAGTGTAAAAAAGGCACAAGATGGTGTTCCAGCGACAATACGGCCATACCTTACTGGGAACCTCCTCAGTGCCTGTGAGGAACCCCGTCAGTCAGCCATAAATATTTGGCCAAAAAAAACACAGCACCCCCCTATCGAAATAAGACAGCACGGGTCAAACATGGATGCACAGAGCGGCGGGCGGGTGGGCCGACCGGCCCGTCGCTTCGGATCTGCCCCCCAACGACCGACCACCCCCCTTTGCCCGCTTTTCCCCCCCCGAGTTCTAGCAGCAGCGGAACGCGGACCCGAGCAGACGGGTTTCGAGTCAGGCTCGCCGGCGGCCCGGGTTCGAAGTCTGGGCCGCCGACAAGTCTGACTCGACACGCATCTCCGCGAGCTCGGTTGTTCCGCTGCGGGTGAAATTCGACGCGGCAAGCCGGCAGAGGGTGGTTGGTCGCTGCGAGTCAGATTTCAGCGGCGGGCCGGGGGTGATGGGGTGCACACGGTGGACCGGCGAACCGACCGGGGTCGAGTGTCGGGATGCGTGCAATGGTATGTAGAGGCAGTTCCCAATTTTTCCCAGGGCATTCCTGGAATGTCAGGATTCGAATCCCACTGTGGTGACCAATATAAACGCTACAGCAGTAGGCTCGTCCTGGAGTCGATGGAGTCGCGGAGAAGCAAGCCGCCTTGGAGATATCCCGGAGCGATGGTCCTTGCAACCGTCGTTGCGGCCGACGCGAAGCCGAGCGAGGCTATTTCGTGTCGTTTCGCAAGGAACTGCTACGGCCGTAATCGGTCGAGGTGTCGATCTGGCACCGTGAGGGGTCGCGAGAACCGCACTCAATCGGGTCTGTTATGGGGGAGCATCTAGTCAGCTTGATGGGAGAGGCTTGCCGCGTCAGTCAAAAATTGTTCGGGCAAAAAGTGCTTCATCTCTGTCTTGGCGGCAGCGGGACACGAACTCGCGTAGGTGGGTCTCGAGTCAGGCTTGCAGCAGCAGCAGCAGCAGCAGCAGCAGCAGCAGCAGCCCTCGGCACGCCGGCAAGCCTGCCTCGATTAGCATCGCCGAGCGAGCTTGCGTCCCGTTTTGCCATATGTGCTGCAAAATAACTTCGAGGCGGCAAGCCGACCGGGGGATCCGGTCGGTACGCCGCCCTGTGCACCCGCAGGCAGCACACAAAAAGAGAATCCAAAGTATGTGACAAGGACGAAGCGGCCGATGCAGCTATACAGGGAACGTGTCGAAAGGGTTCACACTTCGGATATATCACATAGATCAGATAGATCAGATAGATCATCTTTAGATAAAAAATATCATCTTTAGATAAGATAGATCAGACATATCAGATATACTAGACATATCAAACAGATCAGACAGATCAGATAGATCAGACAGATCAGACAGATCAGATAGATCAGACAGCTCACATAGATCAGACATATCAGACAGATCAGACAGATCAGACAGATCAGATAGATCACACAGATCACACATATCATATAGATCAGACAGATCACATTCCCACTTCGTGATCAAGACACGTCAGGGGCGGTTGTACTCTTGATCCGAAATGCATAATGATGCCGCGAACGCGGGAGCCGCAAATAGCCTCAGCGTGGATCGAGCACATCGTTTCCTGGGTTGATTCTGTAACTACAAACATCTCGGAAACAACAGGGCACGATCTAGATGATCCACTGATCTACCGCATAGATCGTGATATGTCCACTGTGCGGAAAGGTTTACGCATCACGCACGGCTCCTGGAAGACTGGAGAGCCCACCTACAGTAACTTGCGGGTGGCGCAAGTGGATGTCTGCTAACGTTAGGATACGGGTAGCACTTTCTGGCCAACAATATTTCAGACCGACCGGGCTCCTGAGCCCAATGTGGTTGGGACACCGCTGTTGTGTTCAGCCGTTTTTTTTGTGACATGCCTAGGTTTCGGGGTAGTTCATCAACCATCACACTTGCGGCTTTGCCCAAAATGAGTTTCTGGATGGGGGATAGAGCTCGAGTCAGGAGCCTCAGAAAAGGCAGGTGCTGCGTCTACCGTACCACCAGTCTCCCAACCGCAACGTAATCGTGGTGTTTCTTAGCGGGAGATAAGAACAGCATCAACGCGATCTCGCTGCATTGGATCGAACGAGACGACGCTATATACAGAGTAAAAAAAAAAAGAGTGGGGGGTTATCCCTGAATCGCGTAAAAGAACAGAGAGGGCAAAAGAAAGCAGCCCAGGGAAGAAAGCACCCCCAGAAAATAAACGAGGCAAACGTCAGAACAACAACAGTGCGCCACGTTTTATAACATGTACCTGGTACGTATGGGATAAACATTCAGAGCCAGACCCTAACCTTCACATCGCAACGGTGTAAGGAGGTAGACAGCTAGCAACGGGCTAATATGTGCACACCTTGGATAAATTATCTACGTATCATCTACATATCATCTACATATCATTTACATATCATCTACATATAATCTACATATCATCTACATATAATCTACAGATCATCTACAGATCATCTACATATCATCTACATATCATCTACAGATCATCTACAGATCATCTACAGATCATCTACAGATCATCTACAGACCATCTACAGATCATCTACATATCATCTACATATCATCTACAGATCATCTACAGATCATCTACAGATCATCTACAGATCATCTACAGATCATCTACAGATCATCTACAGATCATCTACAGATCATCTACATATCATCTACAGATCATCTACAGATCATCTACAGATCATCCACAGATCATCTACAGATCATCTACAGATCATCTACAGATCATCTACAGATCATCTACATATCATCTACATATCATCTACAGATCATCTACCAGTCTGACCATAAATGTAAGGTACATTTCGACATCTTGTTGCCATCATAACCTCCCTTATATTTACGATCAGACTGGTACATATCATCTACATGTCATCTGCAGATCATCTACAGATCATGTGCAGATCGTCGATCCACTTCACGATACAGATTTTTCAGGGAAAGATCTGTTCCCGATTTTGCCTTTACCTACTGTATGCCCGTCCGTGTTGCCGGGTGGGCCCCTTACGAGCTACATGATCTGCTTGGGGTACACGTTTCCTCGGTTGAATCTATCTGCCCCATAAGGCAGGTCCTACACAACCTTCTCCCAACCGCAGGTCAGAAACTATATCATCTACAGATAGATAGATAGATCGTGATCTATTTATCTATCTGTCCGACATGTGCAAGCGTGCTTTGTCCGAGAGGTTCATCATCAAAAACCCCGAGGGGCACCGAGTGTGCTTGCTGAGTACGGGAGCGGACAGCGAACATGCATAGGCCAAAAGCGCTTCGTTGGTGAGAAAAAATGTAGGTCCGAGTACAACCCTGAAGAGCACAGAGGTGGTCAACTGGTATTAGTCACTGTGCCTAAAAACTGTTTCCTTCTTCACTTCAGTGAGGGTGAACTAGCCCGTGGTGAACCGAGTCTTAGCTACCCCTAAAAGGCACAAGAGGTGGATAGCTACTGTAGTAATAGTCACAGTGCCCAACAAGTGTTTCCTTTTCTATCGAGGAGGGTGAACTGGCCCGTGGTGAACCGAGCCATACTTCTTTCGTCGTCCCCTATCTCCGAAAACAAAAATTCTGACCCCAAACCCCCCCCAAGCTAGCAACCAACCCCTCCAACCACTTTTGTCCCCCCTCACACCAAACCCAGCAAACAATTGATTAACCTCATTAAATAGTACCCCTACAAAAAAAAAATGATGTACCTGTTACCAATACATCAATCACACCGTATGCCAAAGAAAAACAGAAGAGACAAACAAAACAAAACAAAACAAAACAAACGAACAAACATCAATGATGAAGAAAAAAAAAAAAAAAATGTCACCTCGGCCTCCATTTCGTCGAGATTGCTGCTGGACATGAGGTCTTCGAATTCCACCGAGGTTTCCGACGAAAAACCGTCCACCTGTTGACGTTAAAAATGGCCGGGGGTAACGAAAGCGGTGGCGTTAATAAGAAAGGGGTACGAGTGGCTCTCTCTCGCTAAGCGCGTAATCTGAAACGTGGAAAGTGTGGGGAGCTTAAGCTCTACGTAGTTTTACCAATCCGCCGGAAGATTTAAAAAAAAAACTGAAAAAAAAACCTCAAGAACTCGCGCGGGGTGAAGGAAGGCACTTATTGAAAAAAACGCAGAAGCAACCAAACAAGAAAACATGTTTTTTTTTTGTCAGAGAATTTGTTTCTCGGTTGCGGACGGCGCGGATCTCAGGTTTCAAAATGCGTCGCCAGCGATCTGAAAAAACTTGCTACACACCCTAAAACCCTTAACTCGTTTTGGGAACAAGATACTTAAAACTGAGTGGTTTGTCCCAAAACTGGCCTTAAAAGTGGTGGTAATCAATTTTTCGAGAAAACGAAACAAAACAAAACACAACACAAAAACTCAAGCTGTGAGATCGAAAGCATAGCATCATCATGGATACGATCCTTCTACATACAGCAAGCAGCAAGTAATAGCGTTTTTTTTTTTTTTTTTTTTTAAGGCGAACCAAAAACGGTTTATTTGTTCGGGCATTGTTTTCGGTTGGGCGGCGCGGGATCTCAAGGCTTCAAAAGCAAATAATGGCCGAGGCTTACGAAAGTGGTGGCAACAATCATATATTTGAAAAAAAAAAATGAAAAAAAAAAAAAAATGAACGTAAATGAAGCTGTGAGATCGAAAACACAGCGTTCTCGTGGATACGATCTCCTTCAAAACTTGGTGTCATATTCTAGCGTAACAAAACATGCAAAGCAAAAAAAAACTTTTTATTTTCGGAAAAAAAAAAAATTGCGGTTGGGCGGCGCGGATCTCAAGGCTTCGAACGCAACTATTACGGGGGACCATAGTAAACAGGACCTACGGTGCACACAAAAACCTACATATTTCCCTATTTTTACCAACAACATTCGGTCCTATTTACTACGGTCCCCCCCTAATAATGGTCAAGGGTACGAAAGTGGTGGTGACCTATCAACCATTTTCAATAAAATTAATCGATCGGACTGGTCGGCAGGCTGGCGGTGGCGCGGTGGCGGGGGGGGAGGGGAGCATATATGCTCATGTCTTATTGGCCTCTGTTGTTTCATCCCCACGATGACAAGGCAGCACATCCAGCACCCAGCGCGCTCGGGGTCCGTAAATCCAGTCGTACTGGCCCTTTCTCCGTGGTCAAACATCAAAATTCTACAATCATAAAAAACTTGAGGAAGAAAGAAAAATGCCTGACTTGACCAAGCTGTGAGATCGAAATATACGGCGTGGCTGGTATCACGGGTACGTTCTTCTTCTATAGCTCATACAAAAAAAAAGCACGGCATGAGATAAAACCCGTACGTACGTAGTACGCACGGTGGAAGTATCACACAGCTTGCAAATATGAGTTTCGGCGAAATCCTCGATCTCATAGCTGTTGTTTAGATAATTTAAGGATAACGAAAGGGTAGGGTACTCTCGCCATGCAGGGGAACTCGAGCTGATTGGATACGTGTGACTGCCGTGAATTGTTTGTGTGCTGGTGAAACTTTACAGTTTCCCCATGACCGGGCATACCATCAGGGCTGGGCACTGGCACAGTATGTACTGGCAGTAGTGTTCTACTGGCAGTAGCAATCTACTGCTTGACCCGGGCAGTATGCTCGCCAGTAAGTACTGGCAGTAGTATTCTACTGTCAGTAGTGATCTACTGATTGACCCGGGCAGTATACTCGCCAGTAAGTACTGGCAGTAGTATTCTACCGGCAGTAGCAACCTACTGATTGACCCGGGCAGTATACTCGCCAGCAATTAATGGCAGCAGTATTCTACTGGCAGTAGTAATCTACTGATTGACCCGGGCAGTACACTCCCCAGTAAGTACTGGCAGCAGTATTCTACTGGCAGTAGTATTCTACTGGCAGTAGTAATCTACGGATTGACCCGGGCAGTATACTCGCCGGCAAGTTTGATATTACGCCCGTCCAAGAAAAACAACACGTGACAGCACGGAAATCCACCGAGAGGAGAGGTGAGAGACAGACCAGTATACCGCTGCAATCCAGTACACTGATTGATTTTTGACGACAGCAGAGTCGCTACTGACTGAGCCAGCCAGTGCCCAACCCCGCATATCATAGCATAAATAACCTTCTCCTAGGTATAAGGTGGCTATTTTCCACCGCGCCTGCCCCTCTCGGGGGTGAGGTCGGGTCAACGCGCCCAAGCTCCAGTGGTAACAAACATAAACGCCTGCTCTGTCGTCGCAGCGGGAGCTACGGGCCAAATCGACAACACGACACGAAATCGAAAAAGTGCAAAAAAGCGTGGTGAGCTCAAGCTTTATTTTTACCAATCCACCGGAGGATAAAAACGAAAAAAAAAAAGAACAAACAAAAGAAAGAAAAAGAAAAAAAAAAAAAACTACCTCCTCCGGGCGACAAGAACGCAGAAAAAAAAAAAAAAAAATACTCTTCTACTCTTCAACCCGGGCGAATTCGATTTTCGTACGTCAAATAGCGAACACGGTAGTACGTATCGTCAACGAAAAAAAGCAGTACCATGCATGCATGCCGGCCCGAAGACACTCACCAAGCAATCGAATATCATCCCATACCCACCCTTAACGCTACGAATTTATTATACGAATTTAATTCCTGGACGCAAGTCGACGAGGGAAGAAAGGGCCGACGTCTTCTGGCGATGAAAAAGTAAGGCGCGATCCGTAGCGGAGGAGAAGGGAGGGAGGGGGGGGGGGGGGGGGGGGGGGGGGGGGGGGGGGGGGGGAGAGCCTGCAATCCATGTGACCCCGAATCTGAGTTTACGAGTAATAGTATTAACAGGAGGGAGAGAGAAAAAAAAGAGCGGAGAAATAACGGGGGGGGGGGGGGGGGGGGGGGGATGAAACGCCAAGACTTTAATTATTTCCCACCTTCGACGAACGCCATATATTTGAGCAGCAACTCCTCGGTTGAGGGAGAGAGAGACCCGTCGGTCAGAGGATGCTGAGGGGCAAAACCACGTCTGCCCTCCCTCCCTCCCTCCCTCCCTCCCTCCCTCCCTCCCTCCCTCCCCCGCTCCGTCCTGGCATTGTAAGGATGCGAGGGTCTACGGTCATTACGACTACTACGGCCATGCATGACATGAGTATACTCTACTCCCCCCCCCCTCGACCGCACTACTGTAGAGGCACGTACATCTTCCCTACCGTGGGATTAGTACATCCCCTACCGCGCTGTAACGGTATGTATGCGGCTCACCCTGTCTTCCAAGAAGTCGACCACATCGTTCAGCACCCCGCCCCCGCCCGCCGACGCTATGCCCCCAAACAGATCTCGGAAGATGTCGCTGAAGCTATCATCTGCAAAAACACACAAAAACAGACACATACAAAACAAACGCACACAATCACAAACACCGAAAAAAAAAAAAAAAACACACACACACACAAAAAGCACAACACAAAAACACCAACACAGAACATAACAGAAAAGCACAACAAAACACACCACAAGAATAAAACGAAATGGGGGGGGGGGGGG
Source organism: Macrocystis pyrifera (assembly GCA_031763025.1). NCBI lineage: Eukaryota > Phaeophyceae > Laminariales > Laminariaceae > Macrocystis > Macrocystis pyrifera. Next base: position 4,467,921 of record JASSKH010000011.1, on the reverse strand, counting down.
GGAAAATGGGATCGCAAGAAACTGGTCAGCAGGTCAGCTGGGGAGGTGAGACAAGATGAGATGAAACGAGACGAGCTGAGATGATATGGAGGCAGGCAAGCAAGCACGATGTCGTTCGGCAACCCGCACCCCCGGCGCCCACCGTTGAAACAATGCTCCTGAAAATGGTCCTGGAAAAAAAAAAAAAAAAAAAAAACGCCAAAACTGATGATTTTGGGTCACCAACAAGCAAAAACAAAAAGCACAAAACAAAGAACAAAACAAAAAACGAAAAAAAAAAAAAAAAAAAAGGGTGAAGAAACATTTACAGCGAGGAACGTGGTATGGGGGGGGGGGGGGGGGATGTACTCACGTATCATGCATTGCCGTAGTCATATACCTGAGAGATGGATCATGCCGTTTAGGACTGCAGTCCCGTTTTGGAGACAAACTATTTAGAATTTGACTGGTTTTGTCGCCCAAAAGGTTACTGCACTATTGCGGTGGTCCATAGTTAATAGCACCTACGGTACACACAAAAACCTATATATTTCCCTATTTTTACTAACAATATTTGGTCCTGTTAACTATGGTCCCCCGTAATAATAAAAGGATTGATAGCACCGAACGTTTCACACGTCCTTCGTACAGATAGATAGATAGATCATTGGCTCCTGCCTCACGATCTAGCTCTTTCATTTAAGCAAAAAAAAAGTCAAGATTCCTGACCTGCATGATCTATCTACCGTAGCTCATCATGTCGCCGGGTTGGGGGGGGGGGGGGGCGTACACACCCCGCCTTGCATCATCTACAGTATGTAGGAGGCGTTTCCCGGGTTAGATCTGCACTAAACAGATATATCCCACGCGACAACATCCCACGACGGCAGGCTAGGATCTACAGATGATCTATCTGTACATCATCTAGATCGTAACCGGCCCGACGTCTGCAAACTTGATACCACCCTGGGCGTAAATATAAGCATTCTTGGTATTAATATTAATGTACAAAAGGTCCTTATATTTCCGTCCAGAGAAGGAAAAGTTTGTTGGGGGGGGGGGGGGTACTCATTTTCATGCATGACCGTAGTCTTATGACCATAGACCCTCGCATCCCTATAATGCCGGGACGGAGGACGTCGGGTTTTCACCGACCAGGCAGACGTTGCTTGCACCGAGCGCGAAGCGCCGTGAGGTGTTGGGCGAGTCGCATGCAGGGTGAGCTGCATCCTCTACTGCGAACCGCTTGTGAGGCGGATGTTCTTGCATATGGATGACAGCGTCAATGAAAATTATTTAATTTCTGGTGTGGAGAGAGAGAGAGAGAGAGAGAGAGAGAGAGAGAGAGAGAGAGAGAGAGAGAGAGAGAGAGAGAGAGAGAGCGAGTCATGCCCCGGAATATGTGGTTTTACCGGTGCCAACGTTTCTCAAGGTGTTTCTCAAGGTGTTTCTCAAGGTAGCGCAACCTTGGACCCATAGATCGCGATCTAGATCATTTAGTTCTTCAGCCTCCCGTTGCGAGAGTTCTAATTCTGCAGGATTCGCAGAGTACACGCCCAACCCCAAGGAGGGACAAACGCCCTATAAGATCACGCGGCTTGCACGGCGGGCACCACCTGGCGGCATGATCTACAGTAGTACACCACACACAGCAGATTCACGAAACGTGTTCTATTCCAAAATAAAATTGAAAAACAACAACAGCAGCAGCTGTATTGAGATCGCGAGGGACTTCGTCGAAGCAGCTCCTCCTCTTGGCAGGCTGTGCGTGTGATGTACCGGTGTACACATCTGCCTAAAACATCCAGAAATATTACAACAAGCTGGGAATCGGTGATCTTCCCGAAGCGGGTAAGTGTTGACAGCGATGCATAGATGAGGATGGGGAGGGAGACGGCGACCCATAACGTACCACCCGGAGAGGGCGCAACAAGCTATCATACACCACTTTGTCCGTCAACATAAATAAAGGATTTTTTATACAGTAATACTGAATACAATCGGTCTGTATTTTTACAGACAGACCGGTACACCTCGTCGGAAAACAAAAACAACAAAAACAACAACAACAACAACAACAACAACAACAACAATTACAACAACCGGGGTAGCAGCAGCCTGTTCTGATGTTGCAACGGGAGCTATGGGCTAAACTGACGCCACACGACACGAAATTGGAACGTGGAAGTGTGGTGGGCTTAAGCTTTATTTTTACCAATCCGCCGGAGGATAAAAAAAAAATCAACAACAACAACAACAACAACAACGAGAACATTATTACGGGGGTCCATAGTTAACGGGACCAAATTTTGTTAGTAAAAAATAGGCAAATATATAGGTTTTTATGTACACCATAGGTCCTGTTAACTATGGACCCCCGTAATAAGACTGCAGTCAGTCAGTCCCGTTTTGAGGAACAAACTGCTCAGAATTTGAGCGTTTCGTCTCCAGAATGGAACTGCGCTTCCAAAAAGGGTGATAATCGAACAATGCACGCGCAAGAAAGCCGACGAGCAGCAAATTAATAAAACGGGGGTCCATAGTTACCAGAACCTATCGTATACATAAAAACCCCAATATTTACCTGTTTTTACTTACAATTTTTGGTCCTATTTACTATGGTCCCCGTAATAGCAATTATTGGCAGAAGAATTAAAAAAAAAAAAAAAAATGAATGAATGAATGACGGGTCTCCTTATAACCCAGAATTGTCGGAATTACATCGTTGTGTCTAGCAAAAAAAAAAAAAAAAAAAAATGCAAACCTAGCCCATATGGGATTGTTCATCAACCATTGCACTTTGGTTTTTCTTGGAGCCAGTTTTTGGGGTGGGGTAATAAGAGCTTCTCAAGCGAGGAGTCTCAAAAAACAAAAAACAAAAAAATGGTGCAGCTCTATCTACTGTACGTAGCACGCGTCTGGGTTGCTGTTAGGGGGGTCCATAGTTAACAGGACCTATGGTGTACACAAAAAACCACAAATTTGCCTATTTTTACTAACAATATTTGGTCCTATTTGCTATGGCCCCCCGTAATAGTCTAGCCACACATCACAACGAAAGTTGTAAAACCATTTTTTTTTGGCTTCGCTTAAAAAAAAAGGGGGGGGGGGGGGGGGGGGGGGGGGGTCATATTTCTCGCCAAAAAAGTGGTTTCGGATTATTGCAAAAACTCAGCAGCAGCAGCAGCAGCAGCAGCAGCAGCAGCAGCATGCCCGGGATACCGTAGTAAAGAGGCGTTTGAGCTCGCTCACTGGGGTTGTCGCGATCGTTTTTTCTGCGCTCAATTTTTTCTCTGGACGAAGACGGTAAGGGTGCTATATCAGAGTAAAACTCGAACATTTTTTGGTATTTCGGGAGGGCCCTCCACCAGATTATTTCCGACAGCACCTTGTTTTTCGGAATTTGGCAACCTTAAGCCCTCCCGTTCTGGATTTTCGGGAGGGCTATCGACCAGATTATTTCCGACAGCACCTTGTTTTTCGGAAAATTGGCAACCTCAAGCCTTCTAGTTCTGGGCTTTCGGCAGGGCTCTCGAGAAGATTATTTCCGACAGCAGCTTGTGTTTCGGAAACACGCAACAACCTCAAGCCTTCCCGTTCTCGAAAAGACATCGAGCGCCCGAAAAACGATCGCATCCCTGTGCGATCTCAACGCCTATTTACGGTATACCCCGGGGATGACACCGGCTATTTGAGCAACTTTTCAGTTGGAGGAGCCCCGTCAGCCGATTTGTTGTGGGAGCTAAACGTGTGTCCCCCCCCCCCCTAGAACGCCATTCCGCGCCGACAAGCGGTTTCCTAGTAGGATGTAGGGTGTAGCTCACCCTTCATGCGACTCGCCCCGAACACCTCTCGCGTTTTTTCGTTTCGCACTCGGTGCAGAGCAAGCAATGTTTACGCCTGGTGGGTGAAAGCCCGACGTGCTACTCCGATGCGAAGGACTACGGCCATGCATAACATCGAGTACCCCCCCCCTCCCTGTTTTTTTTTATCTTTTTCGCCGTCGGTCGCAGCTGGCTGGTGGTCGAGCTAGATCATTTGTGCGAGGTGAAGAACCCTTACTCCGCACAAGCGCGAATGATCGTTTCACGTACTAGTAGTATTTATGGTAAGGCACCCAAGAGGCAGTTACATAGTACTCCCATTGCTGTCAAGTTGAAGTGGCTACACCGGAAATGAAATTAACTCATTGAAGCTGTCATCCATACGCAAGAAAGTCCGCCTCACAAGCGGTTCTCAGTAGGATGCAGCTCACCGTTCATGCGACTCGCCCAACACCTCACGTTTCGCTTGGCGCTTTGGTGCAAGCAGCGTCTGCCTGGTCGGCGAAAACCCGACGTTGCTCCGTCCCGGCATTGTAGGGATGCGAGGGTATATGGTCATACGACTACGCCCATGCATGAGATCGAGTACATCTCTCCTATGGAGTACACCCCCCCCCTCCCCCTCCCACCCCTCCACCCTTTCTCGCCCTCCCTCCCCCCACCCCCCGCCAACTTACCTATTTGGTCTGGGGTAGGGTTGCTCTCCCTCCAGCGCCGACTCGCTTCTTCTTTGCCAGCGTCATAAGCGGCGCGTCCCCAGGAAGCTCCACCACCACTACCACCCCCAGCCCCGGTCCTAGCACCGCCTCCGCTGCTTTTTCCGCGGCCGAAAGGGGACGTAAACTTTCGCTTCCTGTCGTAGGAAACCTTTTTCTTTTCATCGGACAGGACCTCGTAGGCGTTGACAACCTCCGAAAATCTGGGACGGGTATGGGGAGGCGGGAGGGATGGGGGGGGATGGGGGGCGGGGGGGGGGGTGTACTCATTATCATGCATGGCCGTAGTCGTATGACCATAGACCCTCGCATCCCTACAATGCCGGGACGGAGCATGCCGGGTTTTCACCGACCAGGCAGACATTGCTTGCACCAGGGGCGAAGCGCCTTGAGGTGTTGGGCGAGTCTGACGTTCGCCGTCACCCTCCATTTCCTGGTGTATTCTAGCGCCTTCTCTATTTGTTTCTGCAATCCTTCGGGCGTTTCTGATATCCCCACGAAGTCATCCGCAAACATCAATCCCGACACCGTATCTTCCCCTACCGTGACTCCCTGCCTTGCTGCCTCGACTGCTACTATCAGGTCGTTAATATATATCTTGAATAAGTTAGGTGACAACGTACATCCCTGTGCAACACCTTGTAAAATATCAACATACTTCGATATTTCCCCGTCCAGCATCACGGCACTTCTCGCACATTCCGTCATATTTTTCATCATTCTCCACATCTTTCCTCTGATTCCTATTTCCCACAGTTTTTTCCACAATACATTTCTCCATACTGTGTCGTAGGCTTTCTGCACATCTAGAAAGAAGCAGTACGTTGTTAGTCCCGCGTCTTTCCTACCTTGAATAATCCTACCTAAGGTGTACACATGGTCTACGCAGCTACGGTTTGGCCTAAACCCTGCTTGTCCTTCGCTTATTTGGTCTTCCTTCTCCATCATCGTTCCCATTCTATCGTTCAAAATCTTACAAAATGTTTTGCCTACTGTGCTTAGTAGCGTTATCCCTCTATAGTTCCCGGGTCAGCCTTATCTCCTTTCTTGAATAAATTTACTACTACTCCTTCTCTCCACCTCCTAGGTGCGCACTCGTTTTTCCATATCCAGTTATGCAACAGGGGGGGGGGGGGGGGGCTTTACAACTTACGTACGTTGCAGAGAAACGATAATTGGAGGAGGGGGGGGGGGGGGGGGGGGGGGGGGGGGGGGGTAGGAGGGGGGGGGGGTAGGGGTGGTGAGGGAGGGGGGGGGGGGGGGGGGGGCGTTGTTATAACACACTGGAGAGGCAGTGGAGGGGGAGGGGGGGGCGCTCATGTCGTAGAGAGGGCGGCGGGGGGGGGGGGGCGTCTATAAAACCTCCGCAAACCTACGAGGGGTGTGGGATGGAGGTGGAGTAGTGGCGGTAGTGGGGGGGGGGGGGGGGGCGTGTAGTCACTCTCACGCATGGCCGTAGTCGTATGTCTCTATGCAAAGTAGGACATGCACGGAAGGAAGGGAAAGGGGAGCGGGGGGCGTGTAGAAAATTCCAAACCAGAAGAGGCAGAGAGAGAGGGGGGGGGGGGGTGTTAAGCTCTCATGAGCTCATGTCGACCAACAGACGACAGCCTTAGGGTGTGAACGTACGTCCGACCGTTTCGTACGCCAATCTCGAACGGATAAAAAAAAGTTGATACGTCCCGCTGTGCGCCCATATGCATGCCGTCAAAGCGCTTTACGAGAGCCGCTGCGGTGCAGGGTGGGCGACAATAGCAACAGCAGTAGTCAGTTGCACTACTGTGCTTGCTACTGCTGTGCTTACAGTAGCCCGTAACCAGGCTACTGTGTTCACATTAGCCAGTAGTGCCTACTGTTCTACAACAGTAGTGAGTGGTGCTACTACTGCGTAACGTGTTTTCCTTCTTTCAACAGTAGAAGGCAAGGCAAGGCAAGGCAAGGCAAGGCGAGGCGAGGCAAGGCGAGGCAAGGCAAGGCAAGGCAAGGCAAGGCAAGGCAAGGCAAGGCAAGGCAAGGCAAGGCGAGTGATATATCACTTCCGAACGTACTCGGCTTTGGCATTGGGTGCCTTGTTGACGTCCGGATGGGTCTTGAGGGCTTTCCTCCGATAGGCTCGCTTGATCTCCGATTGGTCCGCGGTGTCCGGAATATCGAGAACCTGTCATCATAGACGAGGAGGGGGGGGGGGGGGGGGGGGGGGGGGGGGGGGGGGGGGGGGCTACTACGTACATCACTATCACACGGGGTGATAAGATAGCACACCCCCTGGGACGAACATCAGACCGGTTCCCTCCAGAACATGGGAGGCACATACAACGAAAATAGTGGCTTCGGAAATGTTTCGCCGAGAAGTTTTGCCTAGACGCATCGCTCGGCGTTTTCTGTACGCCCTCCCGTTCTCGAAAAACCCGGCTTTGAAAATCGTCTGAGGGGGGTGTGTTATCTTTATCACCCTACTGTGATAGTGTGATAGTGTGATAGTGCGATAGTGTTGTACGGTACTCATTTGCTGCATGCCTTACTCATTCGGCCATCGACCGCGCCGCCCTTTCGAGACGAAGCACCGCCGTTCCTGCTCCTAAATGGAGGCACCACCTCCGACATTTGGGCGCTCAATACGATTTTTTTTTTTTTTCCGGCGGGGAGATATCTGTATACCGTAATACCCTTTCGAGAACGCCTCCCGGGCGCATAAACATTTTTCTGTTGGAAAAGAACACCCCGGGGCGTGTTCTCAGAGGTGCGTAGGTGATATTTCCGCAAACAAACGAAAAAAAACGCCGCGGGGGTGAAGAGTCCCCGGGGGGTAAATTGGTCTCTCTTTTTCTGTTCGGGGCACCCACCGGACACACACACACACACACAAACACAAAACACATACATTCGCCGCGGACCTCTCGCGCTGGAACCTGCCATGCCGGACCTGAACAACATCTACGAGCACTCATTCAAGAATCAGAAGACAAGGCGGTTGGGGAAGCTTGCGCCGTTCCCGCCGGGGAGTGAGACCCCATCCGGCAACAACAACAACAACAACAACAACAGTAAACAGCACCACCAACAACAACAACAGCAGCAGCAAACAGCAACAACAATAATCTTGCCGGAATGACTGCCCTGAATTTTTCTGTGACACTCCGTCAGGCGGCAAAACAAAAGGCGAATTAAAAGAAACCCCGGGGCGAACTCAATACGTACCGGGGGAGGGGGTGTACTCAACATCATGCATGGCCGTAGTCGCATGACCATAGACCCTCGCATTCCTACAGCGCCGGGACGGAGCATGTCGGGTTTTCACCGACCAGGCAGGAATTTGCTTGCACCGAACGCGAAGCGCCGTGAGGTGCCCGGCGAGTCGCATGAAGGGTGAGCTGCATCCTACTAAGAACCTCTTTTGAGGCGGACTTGCACATGGATGACAGCTTCAATGATATTAATTATTTCCCGTTGTAGTCACTTCCAGAGACAGCAATGGGGGGGGGGGGGTACTACGTAATTGCCTCGTGGGTGCCTCACCATAAACGCTGCGTGGTACGGTGATTCCCCCTGTGCGGAGTAAAGGTTCTCCACCCCGCACCAATGGTCTATAACTCGATCGCCGGTTGTGACCGACCTCCAAAAAAGAAAAAAAAGAAAAAGAAACGGTACCCTGGTTGTCTAGCTCAAGTAGTGAGCGGCATGTTTTACGGGGGGGTGGGGGGGTACTCGATATTGGGCATGGCCGTAGTCGTATGGCCATAGACCCTTCCATCCCCACAATGCCGGGGGGCGATGGAAATATGAATTACAAAAAAGATTACCCCGGGGCGTTCTTAAAGTTCTTGAGCTTCACCGGCGGTATTTTGGGGGGAGGAGGGGCAGTCTCGTGGAGGGAGGCGTTCTCCAAAGGATGTTACGATGTTGCGATACTATTCAACACTTCGATGACCTTTTTTAACGTTTTGACGTTTGAATTTTACAATTTTTGACCCTGAAGAAAACGAGACGATAGGCGATAGACTCGCTTTATCTCGGATTGTGGGAGGTGGTGCCCGAAATATCCAGGACCTCTCCACCACCCCCCCCCCCCCCTCTCGCCCTCTCTTTGAGAAGCGGCAGCAGCAGCGCTACTACAGACACAACACAATCAACAACACTAACAGCAGCAGCAGCAACAACAACAACACCAACACCATCAACACCTGCAACAACACCAAAACCCTAGCACTTGCCTCGTAAAGGTCGGCCGCCATGCTCAATGCCACCGCCCCCGTCCCCAACACCGCTTCCGTGGCTCTTCTCCCTTGCCTCCCCCAACCACTCCCACCGCCATCACCGCCGTCAAAACGCCTCCGCCGTGCCCTCAACTCCCACGTCCCCGAACGCCTCGCTGCTGCAAAGACGACGTTGTAGACGGCGTTTTGCGGCAGGGCAGAGGGGGCACCGAGGTGAGGGGCAGCACCGGTGGCGGTGGTAGTGGATATAGGGGTAGGGGTATGTAGCAGCGGTGTTTGGTTGAGGGTTATCGTGGTCTATTACTATAGTTTTCAGGCCGTTGAAAAAAAATGGGCTTCCGCCTAAGGAGGAGGACGTCGAGGTCGACGCATTTTGTTGTGTGTGTACGTGAAGGAATGCGTGTGTTTGTGCGCGCGCGTTGGGGATTGGCCGTGTGGTGAGAGCGGCGAGGGGGGTGGGGGAACGGGATGGGGGGGGGGGGGGGGGGGGGTACTTAGTTGTTGCTTGCCTTAGTCATCTCACCATTGACCACGCACCCCTTTCGAAACGGAGCATCGTTCCTATTACGGGGGACCATAGTAAATAGGACCTACGGTACACACAAAAGCCTATATATTTACCTTTTTTTACTAACAAAATTTGGTCCTATTTACTATGGCCCCCGTAATACTCCTAATAGAGACACCTCCAACAGTCGGGTGGGCGCTGGGGAGGTGTACTCGATATCACGGATGGCCGTAGTCGTATGCCCGTCGGGACGGGGTGCAGGCGGGGGTTAGGAAGGTATTAATAGTACAGCAGTAGGGTACTGCTGTAGAAGGTATGCTTACTGTAGTAGTAGCAGCATTACCACCGTCGGTTGTGTACAGTAATGTTCACACAAGGTTTTACAGCAGTAGCTTACTAGAGACAAACATACCAGGCGTAATGCAGCGCAAGTACAGAGTAGATGCCCGCGAATGTGGAAATCAACCTAGCCTCGCAGGTTCCAGTTTGGTCAAAACCACCACACACTGCTGTCTGTATTTCTCCACCCAACAAACCCGGGCCTGCACGGGTCACACCGCTGCTTGCTACTACTGCTGTGAAGCGTAGCAGTCGGTGCGCGGCCTGCTGGCGTACTGTTGTGTAGACTTGATTTATAACTGGTATGTAACCTACCGCCTCGACTCGTAGCCTGTTGGTGCTGTGCTTGTTCAAGCACACAACACCATAAATACGTGTACGTACGTACTGTTCTACTGCTGCGGTGAAAGACAGCAAACATGAGGCATACATACCAGCGGTGGTTCAAGCACGATGCCTATCTAACCGCAACAGCAGAAGCTGCACTAGCAGTCCGACATCATCATACACGAGCATGAGCGAGCACTCTGTCTGTCGCTGCGACCGAACGTCACACGGCATGGCTCGGCGACAAGACAATCGTGATCGTCAGTACGTACTCCTGGATGGTCAGCCAGTACGTACTCCTGGATGTATACTGTACTTGGTATTAAAATAGTAAAAAGAGGGGGATATCATACCCACACCATGTTGGCAAATATAAAAAAATCGAATATCCCTTGAACACAGACTGCCTACCTCTCGACGGGACGCACGTTGGCGATGACAGCTGAAGCCCGACGCTGCGTCTCACAAGCGCTAGCGCTATGAAATAAAGAAGCAGCGCTGATGGGAGCTTCTCGCGCCGTTCTCCAGGCATCTTACGGTACTGCAACAAACGCAACGCACTCTTGCTCACATGTTGCCACCCTCGCCACCATGGAGTTCCAACGGTTCTAAAGGCGTTATTACGGCAGGGGGGCAATACATGGGCTCGAGGTCTCAAATCTGCCGGCACTGGGCCTATAGGTCGGGTGGGAATCTTAAAGTCGGCGCACTCTCATTGGTCAAACCCTATATATATTTACGATTTACCGAGCGAGATTAAAGTACGGGTTTTAAAGTCGGCGCATGTCATTGGCCAAGCGTCCGAAATCACCCCGAAATCACTGGACTGTCACGTTTCGTGTACGAGCCGCACTTTCCTCGCGGCGCCAGCACATCATCAGCACAAGAGCAGTAGCAGCAGCAGCACAGCAGCAGCAGAACAGCAGCAGCGGCAGCAGCAGCATCAGCAGCAGCAGCAGTCAGCGCTCTCCGTGTCAGGCTTCAGACGCCGTAGAGGAGAAGCAGTGCCAGGAGGAGTACCAACAGCCGCCAGCAGCAGCACTCTCAAAGCAGTCGACTTCAAGGGGAAGGCCGTGCTATTATACTACAGCAGTAGAGAGAAGCACCAGTGCCTGCACCAACGACAGCAAGCAGCGGCAGCAGCAGCAGCAGGAAGCAACAACAACAGCAACAACCACATCAGCAGACCAGGCAGCGGTAGCAGCAGGGAGCAACCTATCAGACAGCTCGAGCTCTCCTACGAGACCAGGCTCAAGATCTACGGGGGCAACGGCTTGAAGGCGCCCATTCGGTTGTATTCACAGGTGAACTGCAGGTTGTATTACTTTGTTTTTATGTTGCACGCTTGACCCAGCAGCCAGAGAACAGCAAAACAACCACCAACTTAGCAATGTTATGACGGTGGTCAAGAGCAGACTTGCCTGTTTCGTCAGAACCAGTGATGCAGTTTGTCTTTCTACAACTCGACATCGCCTGTACCGGTCGTCCGTCGTCCGTCTCGCTTGTTGAACCCATCCCCAGATGACTCCTGTACTGACCGCCCAATGCTTCAGGAGGCAACGGAGGCAACGGGGATCAGTACATGGAGAACGAGCTGATCGTCGTGATCCAGCCGGCCCGTCTTCTCCAAAAGCTAGAGATGGAGTCCCTGCCGAGTATTGTGTTCGCCCCCCCGCCGCCGCCGATGTTGTTCATGCCCTTCGTAAGAGCGACCAGCCGTGTGGAAAAGGAGGAGGTTCTTGGTGTGGACGCGGGTGGGAGACGGTCGATTCGGGGAGTAAAAAGGGGCGGCCATTAATGCACCCCCCTAGCACGGCACGCCCTTCCTCTCCCACATGCAGAGGGTCCCTTCTGGGTTCACAAAGGAGACGTTCCCTACTGCTCTCGAGGGTCGATCAAGGTGAGCGTAGCCAACCGCGACAAATAACATCTTGGTACGTTTTTTCCTGTGTCCCTTTTTTTTTGGCAGGAGTACCTGCACTCTTTTTTTGTCTTTGCACCAACTTGCACGGCGACCGCCTTTCTTTCTGCTCGATGGCCCCCCTGCGCTGACTAGTACCACCATCAAAGCGGATGCTGCGCAGGTTTTTTAACAACTGCGGTGTAGAAGCGGCGAATACCTTGTACTTGCACCCGCTCGCCAAGTTGAAATTGGTAGCATACTCGTCGCGATAACACGCCGCTATGACGGCATGCCTGCTGGAGAAACAATTGCCGAACAGCGCCATTCCGTTCTCCCGCTGCACGAGCGCTCGTCTCAACGACACAAAACAGGACTAAGGTTATATGATACCTCCACCTCGGTCGTTCTGTGCAAAGTGTGCCATCTCCTCGCCTCTGCGTTCCCTGAACCTGAGGACCTGGCGCCTGGTTTGAAATATATGGAGGAAAATAGAAAATACGGTCGCCGGTCAAAGCTCTATCATCGAATATGTCGGTACTGCAATACGTAACCGCAACGCCCAGCGCCCCTCGAGTGCTACACACAGAAGTACCCTCGTCCTTCTCGCCCTCGTCCACGCCCCTCTGCGCGAAACAGATCTCGTCTACGCCCTATCGGCAAAACAGGTGTGTCTGTACAGCATCAGCTACTCTCCCCGCGAGTGAAGCTCTCTGTCACGGCGAAGCTCGGACGCAGCTGGTGGGGCTGTAGGGAGGGGTCACGATCATGAGGGAACATTACTAGGTGCTTTCGCCCGTTACGCCAGGTCGCCGCCAATACCTGTGTGATGAAAGGCCGGGCAAGCGACGAGCAAGCGTTGCACGGAACGACATGCGGTATCCACTGCCGCAGGCCAGGGCGCAGCGCCCCGAACCGGCGCCCAACCAGGAAATCGCAGCGAACGGTGACGAGGGGTTTGATGCAGCCGTAGAGGCGAGCGTGCTGCTCAGGAAGGAGGAGGGTTTCTTGAGGGAGGGGTGGGGGGGGGGGGGGTACGCCAAGACAAAACACGGCCAGAGTCTGCTCAACCTGCCTCTTCGATGATTTAGCGTTGCGGGGCGTATATATCATCCGCAGGCGGAATATTATAAGCCACCGCTGGACGATGGTGCGGCGGCAATGGCGACTTCAACAACGAGGACCTTCCTACCGGGAACACCGCGAAAGGAGCAGGTGAGTCAATGGTTGTTTGCTGGGGCTCTAACGTGAGGATGGCATGCGTGTAAACATTCTACTTTTTTGCGTATGGTGGAGTCTGACACTTCTGATGCTAGCGAACGATATTGTGTAGCCCTTGCGTGTGAGTGAGACTTCGGTTTCACTGTCCTATACGCTCATCTGGCGTGGACCGCATAATTTTTGAACCAATTGCCAGATAATTCTGATGCCGGAGGTGGCGACGCTGCAGGTGGAACCAGAGCAGGCACCGAGTGGATCGGTCTCGCCCTTGGTCTGGACGACAAAGTCGCGGGTCTAATGCGACCAGACGACAGGGATATGCGGGTGTAGATGCTTGTATAACTATCGAAACGACATGTAGAGGCTTGTTCACTTCGGTGCGTGTGTTGGCAGCCTGCTCGCGGTTACGAATTGTGCTAAGGCAAGGGGAGTACTCTTGTTGGCAGGGAGATGGCTAGCTAGTTTTCTTGGAAAAATAGATAGCAGTACTAATGTAGTAATATAACTTCTATAATGTGATATGTAAACTGGGTCAAATGCGCGTACCTTTCGGATGTACAAGATTGGCTGCTCACTAAAATCGGCGGGAACGCTTCGAAGTCGTTTTCGGGCCACAACCAATCACCGCTGTTGCGGCTACACTATTCTTGCCTTCTGGTTGCGTCATATATTCTTAGCTACCGCCGGTATCTTTGCACCCTCTTCGTCTTTTCCACCAACAGGAAGATAGCTAGCCAACTACAAAGCTATGCTTCGGTGTCTGCGAAACGCGCATGACTCCCGATCATGAAAATCGCCGCGGGGTCGTCAGGGGGATGATGCAGCAAGCACCGCCCAAAGGTTTAAGCACTGCCGTGGCCACGCCTCGAATGTTTACTCCCAACCCCTCAATGCGGGATTCGTTGGCGGCACCCATCGTCGCGGCCGGGACGGTGGAGGCAGGGGTGGAGATGTGAATCCTCGCCTTGTGGGTAGATATCGCCAGGGGGGGGGTGGGCGGAGGGAATGGCGGTCGTACACCGATGGAGAATTCCGGAAGTTGCCAGGAATGCGCACAACGCAAGGGTGGATGGTCTCAGATCGACCCTGGACCCATTTTTGGACGAGCAAGGACGTATCGTGCCTGCTGACCCTCGCCCTGAGAAGGAACACGAACGCAGAGGAAAATTGAGTTTCCTCCTTGCAAGTTCCCATTGGTCCGTGGGTCGTACGAGGAATTTAAATATGGCTGTCGTGGTCGCAGAGGCGATTGTCTTTAGTTGCCACTGACGTTAAACATGGACTAACGTGCAGGGTTTAGTGTAGCCCTGGCTGCTGCTGAAAATACGTTTTTCGATTGAAATCGTCTACCAGGTACTTGTTAAGGAACGTCTCGGCGTTTTCCGTGTATTGCAATATGTTTTCTTGGAGAAGGCCGAGGGCGACGTAGATCTGCGTTGTATATGTTGTCTAAAATGCAGTGAACTTCGTCATTATATCACCAGACAACTCTCCATGTATCCGTGTTTAACATAGTGGTATATTTTACGAGATACCACTTCCTTCGGACACGTTGCGGTGGGTATCTCATGTACGTGTGATCGTTCTGTGTCGTCCGAGATAAAATTCTAGAGCAGCTATTAATAGCTGCAGTCGTACATAATGTTTTTTCTTGTTTTTCGTTGCCTATATTTGTGACGACACCCCCACAACCCTTCATCTGCATCAAATATATCTGCACTGCCAGTCTATGTGGAAAGTACCAGGTATTCCAACGTGAAAAATCGTTTTGCAATCGGATTTTATCTCGAGCGGATATGCACTATTACTTGAAGTCGACTTTTGACGTTAAACAACAGAATCTTGCCCTCTATATACCAGAACACAGGTAAAGGAGCCCACTGTAAAAGTAAATGACAGGAAAATAAGAAGTTTGACAGCGGTTGTACTGAAGTCAGTATAGAACGTAACTTTCCCGAATAAGAAATTCGGGCGAGACCAGCATCCCTGCTTCTTTTTTTTCCTCACTATTATCAAGTGTTTTGTAGTGTACTTCGCCCAAGAAAAACGTTTACATAGCCAAAAACGCCCGTTATAAAGATTTTGTGCAAATATCGCTGAACCTACCTATAGAGGTTATTTTATTATTTTGTCAGGGGGGGGGCTAACATCGCTCAGGCTTGAAGGGTTCGTTTCTTAGGGCGAAGCTTGGAGAGGGCCAGATGGCTGTAAATCGTAGATGGTGCATTTTTGTGTGCGTTGTGTCGTTAAATGCTGTGAGTTTTGATAAATTCAAGATATGTGTTGTAAACGAGTCGCATAAAATGAGAATCCCGGTACACAAGAGTTCGGTGAATCGTGTTTGGTCGTTACTTATCACGACATCCTTTCATTCTATAGAGTTGTCAGTAGGTCGCTGATGTCGCACTTATTACGTTTAAATCTTTGAGGTTGCCTACTTTGACCGCACCGCCTCTACAACACATTACCTTCAACAAAACACCCACCCAACCACTTCATCCGAATAGTGCCAAAGATTGAAACGTAAAAAACCGCTTGTCAATCGGACCTTATCTCGAAGAGCTACCTACCATTACTTGAAATCGACTTATATCGCTGTGAAAGTTTTTCTGCTCTTCTGTCATGACACCATGATGAACACAAGGGAAACAGAGTACTTGTACTGTACAGATAGGTATTTTTACACATTATATACACGAGGAGTAAAAAAGAGATATTATACGACAATAAGAAAATTCGAGATCCTTTGTACTGTTATTATCTGTGGAATACATTTTCAATAATAAGAAATCCAACCTGGGCCGGCATTCTTGTTTCTTATTTTTTCTTGAGGCTAATAAGTGTTCTGCGCTGAACACTCCCGAGAAAAACGCCTTTATATTTTTTTTTCGCGCTTCGCGCGAAAAATCGATATATAAATATGGACCCCTACCTATGGTCGCTGAGCCAATCTGCCCACGACCAGCAGCTCTGTTTACTGTTGCTGCTGGGCAGCAGCTTAGCAGCTTCGTCTCCAAAGTCTTCGGTGTTGGATCGAAGATATCTCTTTGCTTACTGGCTGTTTTTTTTATGGGGCGTTCGTGCTCTTTTTATCACTGCCAGGGGTGATTTTCTCGCTCTCCTAAATTGGATCTACCACTGCTACGACACAAACCTTGGCAGGAACACAGCAGGAGCAGCAGCAGCCGGCACACACGCAGAGGTATGATACGAGCGCCCCCACGCTCTTTTTCATAGCAACTTGGCCAAAAAACGTTGCCACATTTCATTGCAGTCGTGGTAGTGGTTCCTGCCCAAGTATGGTTGTCCTATAATATCGCTGGAAAACACGAAAACACCTGTCAACCGGCCAACTGCCAACCGCTGCTGTGTCGTTGCTGCTTGCTGTATCCAACGAAGGAGGCGTTGGGCGCAAAATTACCAACGAATGCACAGGCGTACCAACAGCATTAGCTTCGACAAAATGGTTCATGTTCCACACAAACGCCTCAGTACTGTCTTCAGCCCAAGAATCTTCCCACAGGCGGGGTTAGGGTTAGATTGTCGCAGCTGGGTCCATGTCTATAATATATACAACCAACCCTCCACGAATGGTGTATTGTACACGGGGGTGCACAAAAGTTCCGAGTGATGGCCAACGGCGCCCATTGCCTACAGCACGTCTCGTCTCGTCTCGTCTCATCGTCTAGTTGTGGTGCCAGCCAGACTATGAACGAGTGTGTTGACACCGGCCTTGCTTCTATTTTCCGGACCTTGCGCCACCACTACTGCCGCGAGGAAGCCGCAAAAGCAATCGCGATTTGCGAGCGGGTGCTTTCCTACCTGGTACCTGGTAGATGCTATCCCTTTCGGGACCTCGACAAAGCCACCGAAACGACCAAAACAACCGTCAACGAGCAGCGTGAGCACCCAACAGTACGTACGTACGGGTAGGGTCAGGTTGCGCCCATCCCGCACGGTTCTTTGCGCTGAAACTCGGACACCAACTTGTAGCATCCTCGCGCAGTGGCCGTTGCTCGCAATCGCAATGGTCAATTTTCCCCTCTCAAGATCCGAAGAGGGTTACTAGAGGTCCGCCTACTCGTTGTTGTTGTTGTTGTTGTTGTTGTTTGGTCATCGCTTTTACTTTCCAGCTCAGCTCGTGGAAGCGTTTATGCTCGGCGACCTTGTGGACAAGCCGCGGTCGCGGGTGTCAACCGCTTGTCCTCCCCGGTCCGATCGATATCTGAGCGTGTACCTTGTGCTCAGTTACATTTGGTTGGCAGTGTCGTAGTCTCGTGCTGTGTAGGGAACGGCAGCCGGCTGTCTATCTGTTAGCAACACGGCTATTTACAGAGAGACCTACGATCTGCCGCCTTGTGGCCCCGACTTGATGTCAACTTGATCCTTCGCCAGCCACTACGACTACAATTTCCGCTAGTAGTATGTATATACAGCTGTACTGTAGTAAGGTTAGCGCTCGGTTTGACCGCCTCCCTCCCTCCCTCCCTCCCTCCCTCATTCCCCTCCTTCCTTAACGTTTCCGCTTTCTCCTTCAAAGTGCACCTTTCCTCGACTGAAGAAGACGTATAGGAGAAAAAAAAAAACCTCTGCATGCACTCAACGACGACCTACGAAGGCAGCAACGCGTTTGCCAAATGGGAGACCCTGGGCCCTCCCACCGCCACCAACACCAACACCATTTCCGTCGCTGTCACTTCCGCCGCTGTCACCTCCACCAACGCAAACGAGTCGGTGCCGATATCGACAGCTGCCGCCCCTTCCCCCACAAACGCTCCATCGGCCCAAGCCCCGGGCGCGCGACGGCAACAGCCGACTCCTCACGGCACGCAGCAGCAGCAGCAGCGGCAGCAGCAGCAGCAGCAACAGCTGTCCTCCACCTTGGGGGTTCAAGATGACCCGATCATCCCCACCGATCCTGTCGCGCTTGCCGGCGGTGCCGCTCCGCCTGCTGCGCCGGCACCACCGGCACCGCCGCAGACAAGATCGTGTGCCGCCGACAGCGCCGCGGACGTGTCGGCGAGAGCGGCAGCAGCCCAGCACGGGGCGGTCTCCAAAAAACGTGACACAAAGGGCAGCAGCCGCAGCGGCTCTACTGTCGGGTCTGGGCCCGCGGCGGAGGGGTCTTCATGGGAACCGGGCGGCGCTCGTCCCGCTCTTGGCGGCAACACCACAGGGTTTACTACCTCCTTCAGCGTAGCCCTCCCTAGCGCTCCCCCTAGCGCTCCCCCTGGCCCCGGCGCCGACCCTAAGGTGCCGACGGTATCAACGGCACAGCGTTCGTCGACGCCGTGTGATGGGGGTCAGGATGGTCGTTCCTGGTCGTTTAGAGAACCGGCGCCGCTATCCCACGGGTCGCGACTCTCCTCTGCCAGCAAGCCCGGTGCCGCGGGCGCAGTATCATGGGCGAATTATTATCCTCCATCGCTCGCGTCGACCACACGCAGCAACGCGCTGATCGGCGCGCTGCAAAGCGGCGTGCAAAGCGGGCAAGGCCCCGCACCCTCTCCCGAAGACGCATTGTCGTCGGTACGTTCTTATCATCCACCACCTGCAACGCCCATGCCGAACAGGCGCGGCTCCACGCCCACGCCCGCGCCTACGCTCTCTCTCGGAGCTATTTCATGCGCTGTGGACCCCGTGGATACGTCCTCTTCCGGAGCTGTCTCATGCACCGTCGGCCCCGCGGATGACGCGGGGTTGCTGCTGGCGCACCTTACGGGTAGGGCGAGGCAGGCTGCGGCGGCGGCGTTGTCGGCATCGGAAGCGGGCCCAGTGGTGTTGAGCGCGTCACAGCAGCAGCCACAGCAGCGACAGCAGTCACAGCAGCAACAACAGCCACAACAGCGGCAGCTACAGCAGCAGCAGCAGCAGCAGCAACCCCAACCCCAACCGCAACCGCACCTGCAAATGCAACTGCAGCCGCAGCCACAGCGACAGCCGCCTCGGGGCGCGAACGCCACCGCCGCAGCGCGGCTCGACGAAGCATCAACGGCTACGGCGGCGCCAGCGCTGGTTGACACTAGGAGAAAACCGACCGCGTGGGCGCCAGGCGTGAATCGCTCTGGGGGAGACCCAGGTTGGCCTGGCGCCGTCGAGCGTGGTGGGGACGGGGACGATGGTCATGACGAGAGCACCGCCGCAGGCGGCAGGCAGGGGGGTCGCGGTCATCGGCGGCGGCAACAGTGACGGCGGAGGGAGTGGGGGGGGGCTGGCACGGAGGCGGTGTTGACGGGGGCATCGGGGGGGGGGGGGGGTACCACCCCCGGGGTGGGGGGCGCGCCTCGCGGAGCTTTGCAAGGAAGATAAGGCGAAAGTGGCTCGCCTTATGCAGGTGCGACGATCGTGCGCGGGCTCCTGCTTGCCCCGCGGTGTCGCACCTGCCGCCGACTATTGCTCCGCCTGCCCCGCCTCACCCCACACTGCACTCGCTTTGATTTGTCGGTCGCAGATCTCGGGAGCATGCCAGAACCTGAGCTACACCTATCAGGGCAATCCTTGTATGTGCGTAGCTCTCTAGAGCATAATAACAGCCGAGCCACGCCTAGCAGCGCGCTCCTGGTGGGGGTACGCAGCCTCTCTTATACCAGCATACCTGGTATGTATGATGTTTCCCGCTGGGCGTGTGTCCGGGGCGATGTTCTCCTTCCCTGTCCGCTTCCCGGAAAATGTGTCTGCATGCGATCTCGTTTGATACACTTATTTTAGTGTGAGAGGTTCCTTGACGACTGTCCATCAGGGGGCAAGCGTGCCGTCAACCAAAATATCCCCCCCTCGCGGTGCTCCGTCTCGAAAGGGATGCGTGGTCAATGACCCAATGACTGAGGCAAGCAACAAATGAGTACCCCCTCCCCCCCCCGGTACAAGGAGGAACGGGATGTGTTAGAAAAGGAGATGAGGAAAAAAAACACGAATGTGACATGGAGGAGTTTGATACAATGAATAGCAGCGAGAAAACGATCGCTATCCTAGGAGATAGATGGTGGCCACAGGAGGCCCAACGGGAAGGAGATAAGATTAGCAAAAATCTTCTATGTTATTTATGGAAACAGCGTAATAAGCGCCCAATTGTTGGAGGTGTCTCTATTAGGATTAGGAACGGTGCTCCGTCTCGAAAGGGATGCGTGGTCAATGGTCAAATGACTAAGGCAAGCAACAAATGAGTACGCCCCCCCCCCCCCCCCCCCCCCCCCCCCCCCCCCCCCCCCCGCCCACCAGGACCTCGTGAAGCTCAGGGGGGAAAAGCAGGAACACAAGGTCCGCTTCGAGAAGCTCCGAGCGCAGAACGAGTTGATCGTCAAAGAGGTCGCTGGTCTCAAGGTCAAGTTCGGCCAGAGCATGCAACTCCTCAGGAAGTACCAGGTTCGTGACGGGTTAAATTGACACACGACACATATTTCATATGTGCAAGTGTGGTGAGCATAACATTGTTTTACAAACTCAACCCATCCGCCGGAAGGTTAAAAACAGAAAAGAAAAGAAAACGATCGTGAAGCTTTTTTCCGGACGGTGTGCGTATGTGTGTGTGCATGTATGTGTGAGGACGTTGTGTCTGTGATTGTCATCGTTCTGTCCAATAAGCGGCCGCGGTAGTGGCGGCAGTGCCGGCGGTTAAGTTTAAGTGCACCCTGGCCTGTCGGGATGAGTTGAGGCGCCGCGATACACGTGTGTGGTGCGCCGCGGTGCGCAGGGACGCGTGGAGCTTACTCGCTTTGCGTCGGGGCAGAAGCGCGGCACCGTGGAATGGCCCCGAGAAAACGTCGCTGTTTCAGCGAGGTCACGAGGAGCTACGATCCACCCGACCCGACCCGACTGAACCGGACGGTTGCCCCCTTGGCTGTTAATCATACACGGAGCGACCCCGTATGTATTCCTGGCCGGCACGCGGATCTGCTCACGGTGCCGTGTTGCTCTGTTTTGCTTGCTGCCTCGCTCAGATCATAATGCAAGAAGCGGAGGCTGCAGGAGGAGGGGTGGGGGTGAATAAACTCGGCGGTGGCGGTTTCGTCGGCGGCGAAAATGGTGCCGGTTGGCGTTTGGTGCCGGCAGGGGGGCCAGAGTCAGCGGCGGAGACGGCGGCGGCGGTGGAAATTCGGTCCCTCCGCGAGAACCTCCGAGTGGCCGTAGAGGTACGAGTGGTTATGGTCGTACGACCCCGTGGCCGTTTTCTTCGCATGTATCCTGCCGGGTCCTAGAGATTTCTGACGAAATGAGCGCAACGTTAGCCGCCGTTGTAAAAATCAGCTCAACCTACAGGGAAGTTCTGTTCAGCCAATCGCCCGCATTATTAACACTACCACAATCCAGATGTAGCGAGTCAACTCACCTGGAATAACGAAGAACCCAGGGTCAGCAAGCAAGAGATACGCTTTTTTTTTTTAACAGCCGCGCACGTGATTTCGTGTGCGCCGTGGGCGGAGGTACGGCAACACGGTGACGCGAGCCGTTGGTTCCGTCGCGCCTGGGTCAGTGGCTTAGCCCTTTATCTACCGCAAAAATGATCCCACTATATTTACTACTATTTTGTCCCCAAAATTGTGTGTGTAGTGCTGGATGTGTTAAGGTCGGTTTTGCTGCGGTGACGGCCCCCCCCCCCGGCCGCGCGGCCGTGCGACCCCTCGACTACCCCCCTGCCCCTCCCGTCTGGCGTTCCTTTGTCCTGTTTCCAATCCCCTGGCCGGCTCGTCTCCCTAGCCATCCCGGAAGGCGTCTATAGCATAGTATGGGCTTTATTGCTAGGATAAGCCCCCCAGGGGCGGCGTGACCCCTTGACCGACCCCCCCCCCGCGCTTCAAGTTAGATCAGTTTTGTGCGGGGAGAACCTTTGCTCCGCACAAGGAGGATGATTGTATCACGTAGTGTGTATATGGTGAGACACCCATTAGGCAGTTACATAGTGAACCCATTGCTGTCTCTGGAAGTAGCCACACCAGAAATTAAATCATTTTATTGATGCTGTCATCCATATACAAAGAAATCCGCCTCTAAAGCGGTTCTTAGCAGGATGCAGCTCACCTTTCATGCGACTCGCCCAACACCTCACGGCGCTTCGCGCTTGGTGCAAGCAATGCCTGCCTGGTCGATGAAAACCCGACGTGCTCCGTCCCGGCATTGTAGGGATGCGAGGGTCTATGGTCATACGACTACGGCCATGCATGATAGTGAGTACCCCCCCCCCCCGCTTCCTTGATTTCACGCCGTCTCCCTTGCGTCTCGCTTCCGAACCCCCTGGCTGGCTCGCTATAACCGTCGCTATAAGGCGTCGCGCGAAGCTGATGCAAAGGCGGCGGCGGAACGAGCCGGGCGCGCGACGGTGGCCGAGGAGCTGCGGAGAGTTAGGGGGCAAGCCGAGGTGAATCTGGCGTTTTATGGTGCAGCAATTTTTTCATGTATAGGCTGGCATTTCGTTGTCCAACTTTGTTGTTGTATGAGCCGGCTTTTGGTTGTGTGACCTTTGTTGTATGGGGCTGGTGTTTTGTAGTTTGAGCTGTTGGTGTTCGCTGTGTATTGTTGTCCTTTCCGTCTTTCTTCTACCTGGCACCACTTCTTCCCGTGCGGCAGTGAAATATTGGGCGAAGTTGGGGGTTTGCCGCCTCACGCATGGTGAACCAAGGGAGATGCGCCCCCTCCGTCTCCTCCCACCCCTTTTCCCCTGGCCACCCGTTTCACTGTCTCTATCCGAACCTCCGCTTTCCTGTTTCTAGTTCGCGATCTGATATGCCCTGATGTTTCTGTTCGAGGCTCCGTTCGGCTGTTTCTATTCGACGACCTGCTCTGCTGTTTATGTTGGCGGCGACCAGAAGCTGCTGTTTGCATCCTTCTGGGGTTGGAAACGGTTGTTGTTGATAACTGTTGTGGTGGTAGTTGTTGTCGTTGGTCTTGTGGTTGCTGTTGTTGTTGTTGCTATTCAGTACTTTCTGGCTTGCGTGCGTGCGTACTTGCTTGCTTGCCTGCTTGCTTACCTGCTTGCTTACCTGTTTTACTTGCCTGCTTGCCTGCCTTCTTTGCTTGCCTGCTAAAACCGATTCCCAGGGACTTCGGCGGCAACTCGACAATCACCTCCGGGAAGAAAAGTCAGCCACGAACGGGGTGGCCGATGAAGCAGCGACCTCCTCCTGGCGCCTTAGTGCCCCTCCCCTGGCGACTACTTACGCCCCTACTCCGGCTGGGGAGAGTGGGGCGGGCCCGGCGTTCCTGCGGGGCCTGGCGGGGGCTAGACCTGGACCTGGGGCCGGAGCCGTCGCTGGAGCTGTCCCACGTGTCACCGCTGCCACCGTGACGTCTTCCGCCGCGTCTGCTGCCGTGTTCACCACCGCTGCAGCTCCTGCCGCTGCTGCTTCCATCGCTACCACCGCCACCGCCCATCCAGAGGGGGCTACGGAGGTGGATATCCCTGCCGCTGGCGCCGCCGCTGCTGCTGCCGTTGCCGCTGCCGCCGCCTCTCCTTCCGGGAAGGTTTCGACATTGGACGCTGAGGGCACAGCGCCGACGACGAACGACAAGGGCCCCGTTGGTCGTCTGGGCGGGGAGGAACGAAGCGCTGCAACAGTTGCGGGTGCGGGAGTAGTGGACAGTGCTCGGGTCCTCTCGGGAAGCACCGTGGCGCCGCCGCTTGGCGGCGACGGTGTTACTATCGCGACTGGAGGCAGCGGAGTTGCTGTACCAGTAGCTGATGGTGGCAGTTGTATCGCTGCTGATGCTGTGATTGCACGAGCCGGTCCGCGACCGGTGGAGGGCGGTGGTGCGGCGACCGCGGAGGCGGTGGTGGTGGTGCCTGGTGGCGACGGTGTTGCTGCTGTGGCGGCCAGCGGTAGCGGCGTTGCTTTGGCGGCTGGCGGTAGCGGTAGCGGCATCGCTGCTGACGCCGTGACTGCACGAGCCGATGGGCGACATGTGGAAGCAGGCGATGGAGAAGGGGTGGCGTCTTCTGCCGCGCTTTTGGCTGTCAAAGAACAGGTGCCTGGTACAGTAGGTTTACGTGCAGCACAGTATTGTGCAGTAGGTATACGCGCAGTATGCTTACGTACAGTAGATTTACGGACGCGTTGTACGCAGGCGTGATTCGATGCACTGCCGGACCCCAAATGTGTGTTTCTTTTGACGCTCGAGCGTACTACTGTGTACGTTGTTAGCATGACATGTCTGCATTAACGAAAAACCGAGAATTACGACATGTGCGGTATGGTATATCAATTGTAGGTTTTCCAACTTGGCGGTCTCGGCGGGTGGTTCCGCACCATCCTGCAACCATGGCGTTTCAGAAACTGTTTAGTTTCTTGCTGTGACTAGCACCAACCACGCTTTCAGCAGTACCTGACATCGGTTGTGTCTGAGCTGCCGCTCATATCATGGCGGCAATGGCCCCTGCCTCGGTGTAACTTTATACTAGGTTTGAAGTAGCGCTTTTGTTGGTCATTGCCAACGGAACGCGTGCAAACATGGGAGCATCGGACAGAGTACGTCACTCGCTCCTTCCCGCTACCGCTGTATACACTGGCAACGAAATATGCTACAAAGCCGCGGTTTGACCTCTTGACTGACGCCCCCTCCGCATATTATATACCTGGTATATACATCGGTTGGGTTGGCGGCGATTGGCGGCGACGCTGTAAACCACGCCTCTCACTGTGTGAGCTAGACAGCCCGGGTACGTTTTTTTTGTTTTTTTTTTTTAGCGGTTACCACGGCTGGCGGTCAAGTTAGATCATTTTTGTGCTGGGAGAACCTTCACTCCGCGCAAGGGGGATGATCGTATCTCGTAGTGTGTATATGGTACCCACGAGGCAGTTACAGAGTAAACCCATTGCTTTCTCTGGAAGTGGCCACACCAGAAATTAAATCAATTCGTTGATGCTGTCATCCATATGCAAGAAAATCCGCCACAAAAGCGGTTCTTGGTAGGATGCAGCTCACCCTTCATGCGACTCGCCCAACACCTCACGGCGTTTCGCGCCTGGTGCAAGCAATGTCTGCCTGGTCGGTAAAAAACCCGACGCGCTCCGTCCCGGCATTGTAGGGGTGTGAGGGTCTATGGTCATACGACTACGGTCATGCATGAGATCGAGTACCCCCCCCCCCCCCCCTGCCATCCTTGTATGATAATGAATACACCTCCCCCCCCCCATCCTAGGAGATATATGGTGGCCACAAAAGGCGAAACAGCAAGGGGATAAGATGCGCATTTTTTTTAATCTGTTGTGTATGGGGAAAAAAAACGTGATGATTACCCAAATGTTAATAGGTGTCTCTATTAGGGATAGGAACGGTGCTCCGTCTCGAAAGGGATGCGAGGGTCTATGGTCATACAACTGCGGGTATGCATGGCAATGAGTACCCTCCCCTCCTACGCCCCCACCCGCTTCCCCCCCTACCCCGCGCATGCGGCACTATAGGTGGAAGTGCTCAAGCAACAACTGGCGATGGTCGGCGTGCAACAATTAGCCCTCACGGGTGTTCCGACGGGTGCCGCCGTATTTAACCGGCAACGGCGGGCTTTCCCGTTCGACGATTGTCCTTTGCATTCTGCCGTGGACATTGGCGACGGTGACCTCGGCTACCTTCGCCGTGACGGGCTCGTTCAGGGCGGCGGTGGCGATGGCGGTGGTGGTGTTGGTGGTGTTGGTGTTGGTGTTGGTTTTGATGTAGGTGGTGGTGGTAGTGATGGTAATGGTGGCGGTGGAGGCGGTGTAGTAGTCACGACAGATGTATCAGGGCACCTTCGCGACGGACGCGTTCATGGTGGCGGAGGCAGCGGAAGCGGTGGCGGAGGTGGTGGTAGCAGCGGCGGTGGAAGCGGCGGTGTAGCAGTCGCGAGAGCTGTATCGTCAAGGACGCGATCGGGCAACGAACCATCCGCCGAACCCGGTACTAGTGTTAGCCGGTCGGTGAAACAGGGCATAAAGAGAGGAGGGAGGTCTGGGCGAGCCCAGCAAGAAGTAAAAGCTAGCGGGGCCGCTCGCGGAGGCAATCGCGGAGGCACCAGCGGAAGAGCGCGAGATAAAATGGTCTCAGGGACGGGAAGTTTTGGTTGGGCTGGCAGGCAGGAAGGGCGAGGGGAATTGCGGGGGCGGGCGCGTGGTTTTGGAAATGGAGGTAAAAGATCGAACGATTTAGAGGAAGAGGAAGAGAAAGGCGAGGGGGAGGGGAAGGATGCGGACAAAAGGAGTTGGACAGGGTCCTCCGGTGGCGAGGAGGGGGCTAGTTGGTCTGCTGACGAGCTGCTGCTTGCTTCCGAAGGAGATGGACGAGGAAGCGGAGGAGAATTAAAAGAAGATGGAAGCGAGAACGGGATAGACGAAGGAGGGAGGAGAAGCGAGAGCATTAGAAGCAGCATCAGCAACGGTATCAGCAGCAGCAGCAAGATCCGTAGCAGCATCATCGACGGTGGCAGCGGCGGTGATGGCAGAAACATCCGGAACACCCCTACAATATCAAGTTATAGCGCTCGAGATTATCTAGGGGCGCGCTCGGTCGCGGCAGCTACTGGCGACGGGGAGATCAATAGGCCTAGGGGGCACAGCGCACGATGGGGACCCGACGATGGACATGGCCAGCCCCAGCTTCCGCCGCCCCCGCCACCGCCGCTGCCGAGTAACCGGAGGCCCGTGGGGAGTCGCGCTGCCCGAACGACGGCCAGACGCCCGCAAACCTGGTTTGAAGACTCGGACGGCGCGGGGGCGTTCCTCGAGCGAGATTTGTCAGAATCGGTCGGCAAGGAGGGAGCGAGGGACGCACACCTCCCCCTCACGTTTCACGGCGGGGAAGAGCGGCAAAAAAGGGATGGGGGAGTCATTCGCTTCGGCGTTGCCGCTGGCGATGGTGCCGCTGCAAACGGTGCCGCGAGGAGGGAGGAGGGTGAGCGGGTGGGCGATAGCAAGCTCCGAGTGAGCTGGAGCTCCGCGAGCGATGTATGGTCGTCCGCGAACTGGGACGACGCGCAGGGTCCCGCCGCTAGCAGTCGCAACCGCGGTGGTGGTGGTGGTGGTGGCGGCGGCGGTGGCGGCGGTGGCGGTAGCGGTGGCGGCAGTAACAGCAACGAAAGAACCTCCAACCGAAGACCCGTCAGTGCATCGAATGAAAGGTTGCTTGGACAGCAGCAGCAGAAACAGCAGCAAACGCGGCGAAAGCAAGAGCCGACGAGAAGCACTGCACGCGAAGGACAATCATCTTCGTCGTCTTACTCCTCCTACTCCTCCTCCTCCGCTCCGTCGCATCCCGACTCCGCCCAATACCGGCAAGCGGCAGGCGGAAACAGGAACGGAATGGGGGATGAAATCGGAGTAAGGGGCAGAAACGGAAACATATTCGGGGGCAGAAGCGGACGTGGAAACGAAAGTGGAGGCGAGAGCGAAACCAGAAACGAGACCAGAATCGCAGGAAAGGGAAAAGACGGGAGAATAATCGGAGGCAGAACCGGAGGCGGAATAGGAGGTGGGAGCAGAAACGGAAACGAATTTGGAGGCGGCGGTGAAAACGCGATCGGAAGAGCAAGACAAACAGGAAACCGAACCGGAAGCCGACGCGGAATCGGAATCGGAAGTGGAGGTGGAAACGGAACCGACAATATGTTCGGCATCGACACCGGAGGCAGAAGCAGACGCAGAAACGAAAACGGAAACAGAAACGTACTAGGCAGTAGAGAGGAGAGGCCCCCCCTTTTCCAGGGCGATGCGAGAGGTGGATGGGCCATAGCCGCGGGTGGGACGGCCGCCTGTGTCCCGCCTGCCCCGAGCGGGCGGGTGCGTGATGTATCGCAACCTTTCGGTGCACCGCGGGGAGGACGGACGGCGGGAGATGGACACCAGAGCGAGTTTTGAGCCGGGGTGACTGTGCTTTCTGATGGTCAGAGGGTCGAGGTAAGACTGACTGCGAGAGAGAGAAAGAGGGAGAATTGTAAAGGGAGAGGGAGAGAGGGTGCTTTATAGAGAGAACTGAAGATACATATAAAGACATGTGGAGAGCGAGATATATCTATAGAGCCAGCCAGCCAGGGATATACATCGCCAGGGAGAGATGGAGATAGGCAAACATATACGGACAGAGAGGGAAACAAATAGAGACATAGAGTCGGGGAGGGGAGGGGGGGGTGTACTCGATAGGAGAGATGTACTCGATCTCATGCATGGCCGTAGTCGTATGACCATAGACCCTCGCATCCCTACAATGCCGGGACGGAGCATGTCGGGTTTTCACCGACCAGGCAGACATTGCTTGCACCAAGCGCGAAGCGCCGTGAGGTGTTGAGCGAGTCGCATGAAGGGTGAGCTGCATCCTACTAAGAACCGCTTGTGAGGCGGACTTGCATATGGATGGCAGCTTCAGCCTCTTGGGTGCCTTACCTTGAACACTACGTGATACGATCAATTCCCTTGTGCAGAGTTAAGGTTCTTTACTTCGCACAAAGGAGGGGAGGGGGGGGGCAGACTCACGATGTGTCAGAACCGAGCTGGACGCGGCGTGGCGGCGGCCTCATGCCTACCGCCTTGCCGAGTGAGATGTGGGTACCTTTGCGGGTCTGCCTTAAACCTTTAGAGCCGTTGCTTGAAGTCGTTGAGTGCTCCCCGTTATTTACTCGCGTAGACCTCTTGCAGAGCCTACTGCTGCAGCCTTCTCTCTGTCCCTTGAAGCTGTCGCTCGAGGCAGCACAAAGCGGAATCGCGACAGCTAGGCGAGACGGACAACGAATGGTTTCGACCCAAGCCTCCCACGGACATCCACCCGTTCGCAATACCGGCGGGGTCTTGTACGCGAAGAAAGGTCGGGGCGATCAATATGCTCGCAACCCCCGGCACAACGCATGTCTTAACCCCCCCCCCCCCCCGTCCCGAATGAATTTATGAAGTACGGGGGAGAAGGAATGCTTACCACGATGGTTATGTTGTATAACTGGATATGGAAAAAACGAGTACGCACCTAGGAGGTGGAGAGAAGGAGTAGTAGTAAATTTATTCAAGAAAGGAGATAAGGCTGACCCGGGGAACTATAGAGGGATAACGCTACTAAGCACAGTAGGCAAAACATTTTGTAAGATTTTGAACGATAGAATGGGAACGATGATGGAGAAGGAAGACAAAATAAGCGAAGGACAAACAGGGTTTAGGCCAAACCGTAGCTGCGTAGACCATGTGTACACCTTAGGTAAGATTATTCAAGGTAGGAAAGACGCGGGACTAACAACGTACTGTTTCTTTCTAGATGTGCAGAAAGCCTACGACACAGTATGGAGAAATGGATTGTGGAAAAAACTGTGGGAAATAGGAATCAGAGGTGAGATGTGGAGAATGATGAAAAAGATGACGGAATGTGCGACAAGTGCTGTGATGCTGGACGGGGAAATATCGAAGTATGTTGATATTTTACAAGGTGTTGCACAGGGATGTACGTTGTCACCTAACTTATTCAAGATATATATTAACGACCTGATAGTAGCAGTCGAGGGAGCAAGGCAGGGAGTCACGGTAGGGGAAGATACGGTGTCGGGATTGATGTTTGCGGATGACTTCGTGGGGATATCAGAAACACCCGAAGGATTGCAGAAACAAATAGAGAAGGCGCTAGAATACACCAGGAAATGGAGGGTGACGGCGAACGTCAAGAAATGCGCAGTAGTTGTTTGCAACGAAGATAAGGTAAACCCGGTAATTTTCAGTTGAAAGTGGGGAGAAGATGAATTGCCGATCGTAGACCAGTATACATACCTTGGCGTAGAGATCTCAAAATACTGCTCTTGGGATACACATATAGCAAAAGTAATAGGAACGGGTAAGGCACAAGTAGGCAAGATGGATGCGATCCTAACAGACCCGAACCTTGACACTAGGATTAAGAGATGTATCTTGATGAATGTGATAGTACCAAAGCTAGAATATGCAGGAGAAGTATGGGAAGGGAACGCGAAACTCGTAAAACAGTTGGAAACAGTACAAATGACAGCAGCTAAAAAAATCCCAAGATGCTCAAGTACGACTAGTAATACAGTATTAAGAACAGAACTGGGAATGCGCCCACTCAAGACAAATAGAGACATGAGAAAGTTGAACTGGCAATATAAAGTAAGGAACATGCCAAAAAAGAGGTTGCCAGCCATAGTTGATAGAGCTGTATGGGAGAAAGTAACAAAAGGACGAGCTGGAATAAGGTGGGATGGCGTAGTTGAGAAAGTATGGAAGGATCTAGCGGGAAACCAAGTAGAGATGATGTCCGCCGGGAAGTTTGGGAGGTACAAGGCAGAAGTAGCAGAAAGGATAGAAAGAAGGGAAAGGCTAGCGCTAAGAAACAAGGTGGAATCGGAAAAACAGTTGGAGATATACGGGGGATTGAGGGAAGGAATAGGAATGAGAACGTATTTGCATGGCCCAATGGACTTCGCGAAAACGCTGAAACTGCGCTTTCGTGTAGGGGACCTGGACCTGCCAGAAAGAAGAAAGAGATACACCAGTAGCCGGGAAGAGGAGGAAGTAGACGCACAGATGTGCCCGTGTGGCAAAGCAATAGAGAGTAGAACTCACATAGTAGGAGAATGTGAAGTATACAAGGAGGAACGGGATGTGTTAGAAGAGGAGATGAGGAAAATAGACGAATGTGACATGGAGGAGTTTGATACAATGAATAGCAGCGAGAAAACGATCGCTATCCTAGGAGATAGATGGTGGCCACAGGAGGCCAAACAGGAAGGGGATAAGATTAGCAAAAAGTTTCTATGTAATTTATGGAAGCAACGTAATGAGCGCCCAATTGTTGGAGGTGTCTCTATTAGGAGTAGGAACGGTGCTCCGTCTCGAAAGGCATGCGTGGTCAATGGTTAAATGACTAAGGCAAGCAACAAATGAGTACGCCCCCCCCCCCCCCCCCCCCCCCCGCCCCTAATTCGGCTCTCCCCCCCCTCACCCCCTCCCTCACCCGCTTCTTCCCCCCCCACCCTCCCTCATGCGTCTCTCTACTCCTCCTCGCCCCTTTCCCTCCGCTCCCCTCCTATATCACGTGTGGCATCGTTTGTTTCTTGTTCGAATCCGCGTCCGATTTCGTGTTGGAATCCGGATCCGAATCGGCATCCGAATCGGAATTCGTTTCCGCGGCCAGGTGTCGGCGACTGGGGCGAGCGAGAGCTTCTTCGACGGGTCCCTGCTGGATTTGATCGACGATCTGGAGGTAGGATTGGGCTAGTGCCACCCTTACACGCAGAAATCATTGCTATGTAGGTTCCTTTCCCTGGCGGTGTACACAGCCGCTAGAAAGCGGTTCGAACAAGGTTCTAGGTTATGCGCTACAGGTTATCCTTCTTGGTTGAAACTGAACCGCCTTGACCCTGATGTTGCACCCCCCTCCCCTTACGTAGCGGTGTATACAACCACGAGAGAGAGGGGGGGCTGTGCGAGCATGATTTTCTCAGCTGCTTGTGTTGTTCTTGGTCGGAAACGAATCGCCCTCGACCCTTGTGTCGCATCGTGCAAGGAAGGTAGTTCCTATTCTTAGTCTTATTCCTGGTAGCTTGTTCCGGAAACGTTGGCAACTCAGGAGGCAGACGAACTCGCGATTCCAAGAGAAGGAGGAGAAGAGGGCGGAGAAGGATACCGCGCCGAGGCTACCACCCTGGCTTTTTCGCGCCAGCTACCGCAACAACAACAGCAACGCCAACGACATCGACAAGCCCCAGCCGTAAGCGCGGTGGCGGTACCCCAGGGTGCAGGGAGCGGGGAGTTCCTTTCAGAGGGATCGTCATGGAGGGGGACGGGGGGGGCACGGAGAAGTAGGATCTTACCCGGCAGCAGCAGCACCACCGGCAATGGCGGCGGTGGCAGCCACGGCCGCAGCCGCGGTAGCCATGGCAGCGGTAGTGAAGGTGCCGCGGCCCGGCAATTCTCGGGTGCGCGGGCGGGGGAAGGGCGGGCCAGAGGGGGGGCAATGCGGCGTGGTTTTGGGGAGGGGGGCGACTATTGACGGCGCGTGCTCGGTCGCTTGTTGTTGTTGATGTTGGTGGTTGGTGTTATCCTAACTCCTTTAGGACTGCACTCCCGTTTGGGGGACAAATTACTTGAAATTAGAGTCAGATTTAGGTACATGTACAGTGCAGTACTAGTTAATACATGTCTACGGCGGGACCGGTCTCCCCTCTGGACGAAGGTGTTGCGACCTTTGTTGCTGTGGCTGTGGTGTGTCAC
The DNA here is from genome assembly GCA_031763025.1 of Macrocystis pyrifera. NCBI lineage: Eukaryota > Phaeophyceae > Laminariales > Laminariaceae > Macrocystis > Macrocystis pyrifera. The sequence goes on along the minus strand of JASSKH010000011.1, from coordinate 4,435,736 downwards.
AGTATATATATATATATACCTAGATGTGATAGCTGAACGTAAACACGCTGTTGATACGTTGCTTTCGTTTTGTGACGCAGCTGTTGTTGCGCTGTATTTTTTGGGTTCGCCCTACTACTACTACCCCTCGGGTGTAGGTTGTGGGACCCTTGTTGCTACTTTGGCATGTGTACGTTAGGTTTGTTCTGCGGGACTCACCCGTGTTGTTACCATCGTGGCGTTTGGTTTTGTATTATAAGTGTGCTCTGCTGCTTTTGTTTGTCCTGACTGCGCAAGGTATAGTCGGTGGCAGCTTTGCCTCGTCAACGAACGCACCACGTGGTGGTCGGGTGGTCGGGGGTACTCATTACCATGCATGGCCGTTGACGTATGACCATAGACGCTCGCGTCCCTACAATGCCGGGATGCGGGGGGGGGGGGGGGGGGGGTACTCAATACCATGCATGGCCGTTGTCATATGACCATAGACCCTCGCATCCCTACAATGCCGGGACGGAGCACGTCGGGTTTTCACCGACCAGGCAGACATTGCTTGCACCAGGCGCGAAGCGCCGCTAGGTGTTGGGCGAGTCGCATGAAGGGTGGATGCAGGGGGGGAGCAGAAGCCCGAGTGTTCGCGTGCTCTTGTTTCGTGTGCGTGATTGGTGATGGTCGGCGACCGGAAAAGCTGGTAGCGTGTGCGTGGAGGGTTTCTATTGAGTTCAGTCACAAGGGTCATGGCAACATAATAATCGCGGGCACTACATAATCGATGACGGTGGTTCACGACCGGAAGTATTGGTCGCGTGTCCGTGGGTTTCGATCGAGTCCAGCCGAAGCGGTCAGGGCGGCATTAAATCAGGGCACCCATACAAACTATCATGGCATCAAACCACCTATTTGGAGCAATGGGAGCACGTCACGGCGAAAGGGAGCGGAGAGACCACGCTGTTCCCTGCTTGTTCGTACGTCCTGCGGGTATGTTCAAGTTTTACAATCTTAGTTGTTTGTTTTTTTCTTTGTTTTTTGTAATCCCCCAGAGGATTGGTAAAAAATAAAGCTTAAGCTCACCGCACTTTTCACGTTCCAAATTCGAAAATTCGTGTCGTGTGTCAATTTAACCCATCGCTCCCGTTGCAACAGCAGAACCGGCTGCTACCACCACGGGCGCGTGAGCATGTTGACCAGACCTGACACATTTGTGGTTAGCTTTTTGAGGTGTAGTAAATAGCAGTCTAGGCTATGCGATAGGTATTGACAGCAGCAGTGCTGTTTAGTATAAATAGTGTGCGGTGTACCCTTCATGTTTAGAATAGCACACATAAATACGCCGGCCGTGAGTTCGACCACTATTGGTCGACAGCCACTCTAGCAAGCTGCCTAGGCAACTTCGGCTTTTGATTGACGTGCACGCATCCACGAACCCATTGTTGGTTGACAGCCACTCTAGCAAGCTGCCTAAGCAACTTCGGCTTTTGATTGACGTGCACCCATCCATTAACCCATCAAATCCACGCATGTGTCCGTTCCTCCATCTTGTTTCTTTGTTCAGAGAGGGGCAACAAGCTACGTAACGCGGCACGGCCGCCCTGTCCCCAATCCGCCAAGCAGCCAGTCCCTCGATACGAAGAGACAAACCAAAAAAGGAGAACCGACAAAAAAGCAGCCTGTAAAAAAGCAGGCCAGCTACAACCAAAGCAACCAACGCGGCTCTATGCCCCAGGTCATACGACTACGGCCATGCATGATAATGAGTACCAGGTACACCACCTCCCTCCCCACCCCCCCACCACCACCCTCCGCATCCCACCTCTACCCCGTCCGCTCCCGCCGCCACCAACCCCGTTCACCCCCCCCACCCCTCCCCCATCACGTCCGTCGCCTCTTCGAAGCCCCCCCGCCGCCGCCCCCGCCACGCCCGGACCCGCCCCGTCTTCCTTTGACAGCATCTTTGTGCTTCCGCTTGAAGTCCTGGGTTAACGCACGCCGATCCCCTAGCCAGGCGGCCTCCACGTCCTCTCTGGAACCGACCCTCAAGAAGCGTGCACCGACCGCGACAACCTCGCCCAGGGGACGCCACAACATCGTCCCAGCCGCATGAGAGGCGTCATTGCCGCTCTCCTGTCCCGCCGAAGAAACAGTAGCAGCAGCAGTAGCAGCAGCAGCAGAATCATCCCCAGCAGCAGCAGCGGTAGCGCCAACTGCGGTAGCGGGAGAAGCAGTAGCGTTAGCACCAGCACCAGCAGCCGTCTCAGTGCTACCCCGCCACCCCGGGTAGATGACACCGCCTCCCGTCCCCCCGTCCCCATCCCCGCCGCCGCCACCGTCACCCCCCCCAAAGGAGAAGGAGAAGCCTCCACCCTTGGGCGCCGTTCCCGCCCCCGCCTCTGCAGAGGCAACGCCGCCTCCGAATAGAGACGCAACCTTAAAGCTCTTGTCCTTGTCCTTCTCCTCCCTGTTCTTCTTCGTGCTAACCTTGTCCTGCACCTTGAATATGTCGGTGAGCTTGGGAATGTGCGCCATGAACCGCTGCTGGTCGGCAACCGCTAGTGGCCCCTCCTCTTCATCCTGCCTCTCCTCTTCCTCCTCCTCCGCCTGCTTCCCCTCCATTCTCTCCTCCTCCTCCTCCTCCTCCTTCCCCCCCTTCTCCTTCTCCTCCTTGAGTTCCTCTTCCTGCTTTTTTTTTTTTTTTTTGTTTTTTTTCCGCAGTCGGCGACTGCTTGCCCTCGACGGACGGCGTCGTACGAGTGGCACCACCGCTGCCGCCGCTGCCGCCGCCAATGCTGCCGCCAAACATCGCCGCCAAAACGCTCAGGGAGCGCTAAATCACGGGGCAAAACAAAAGAATGCATGCACGTGCGAGCGAGCGCGTGTTCGTGAGGAGGGAGGGGGGGGCAAGGTGAGGACGGAGGTGGGGGAAGGGGGGTGAGGAGGGGAAATGGGGGGCGGCGGCGTACTCATTTGTTGCGTGCCTTTGTCATTTGACCTTTGACCACGAATCCTTTCCGAGACGGAGCACCGTTTCTACTCCTAGTATAGACGAGACACCTTCAATATTTTGGGCGCTGATTAGTCCTTTTGCGTATATTAGGGGGCCTATGGTTATAGGAGCAGCTCTGGTCAAGCGTACTATTAATAGTTTTGTAATGTAGGCTTACCAAAACATATACGTATATATATTTACGTGGTAGTATACATATGGTTCGAGTAAAGGCGGTTGGGGGGGAAAGGCTAGAGAACATTAACTTCTACGATAGATGCCTAGGCTTGAACTCAATAGTGTATTTGTAGTACACGTCAGGTACCAGGTATATTAATAGTTATGTTCGTGAAGTTTTCGTACTTCTTCGAACATCTCTCTTCGTATGAGTGTTTTTGGGCAAAACGCTAAGTAGTAGTCGACACGGGAAGCCCGGCCGAACACATTGGTCGATGTCCGGGCGCGATCCGTGCACTCTGGAGCGCGTGGCGGGCGCTCAAAGTTTTTTTCCGACGGGAGTGGATAAGACGATTTCCTTGGTTTGAGTATCAGAGGCCTTATTTTGTACGTACGTACCGGTACAGTATTATATTGCCTGTTTTCTTCCATAGGCTCTCATGAACTGTGAGCACACAGTCGGGACAAATACCAGGTAGGCAACAGATCGCATGCACAGATCTCATCGTCACAACGCTGCCGCTCACACGCCGTGCGTGTGCGACACACCCATATGCGCAGTATTGCTGTGGCTGGTTGTGTTCATCGAAGCCTGCCGTCCGTATTCCACCCTCTGCCTTAATACCAGGTACCAGATTGTTTTTCATACGTACACGTACCTACCTGTATCATCATCCTCACTTCTCTCTCCCTGCTGCTTCTCGGGCGTAATGCTGTGTGTAATCCAACATTACCACTGCTCCAGTTGTGCTCAGCACAGTGCGCCAACAGCAGCAGCAGGCAACGTATTATGCGTATGTGGCAGATCCGCGCTGTACTCTCTGTACTACCGTAGTATTTGTTGTTGTCATCGGCATTGGCTTATGCACGTACCTGATACAGTAGTGTGTGACCGGCATTTTTGGCTCCGTACCGATCATCCCCGGATCGTGTACGTTCGTCGAGTCCAGTACAACATATCGTTCGTACAAGCAGCAGCATTCGTACTATTTTAAACATACTTACAGTTGCTGACTGCTGTGTATCCTACACTACTGACCGATAGATGCTAGAGCCAGCTGAAAGGGCAGCAGTACACGTTCCTTTGTTGCAGTACGCGCATCTTCTGCGGTCGGATCATATCACATGGCACTATACAGCAGTACTGCTTGCTGTACATGCAGTTGTACCTGTACAAGCTACGCTAAGAGATCCTGCAATGTGTTCTAGATTGCGTAAAAAACACAAAAACGCCTGTTGTATAGGTAGATATTGCTGTAGCATACATGACAAAACTGCGCATGATAGTATTTTCGCTACCGAGGTTCGACTCGCACGATCCTCGCTTTATACTTTCAACTTTTGACTTATTTCGTACCGGTACATCCACCTTGTTTTTCTGACCTACCTGGTTCTATTTATACGTACCTGGCTTGCGTTCGTACCTCAACCTTTCACAGTTGCTCCCAATACTTGGCAGTAAAGCAAAGTATGACCGAGAAATTTATTGTAGGTACTTCGTGCACTCGCGGTATTTCGGGTTTGTACTGCAGCATATACTGCGAGTACTCGCAGTCTGTACTACTGCGGATACTACTCTGCGGATACTTTCGGGCTCGCACTGACTCGGCACTCGCTACTGCTGCTGCTGCGGATACTCTCTGCTGTGCTTCAAGTATCTCGGGGGTTCTGTACTGCGGGTACTACAAGTACTATTCATATCAGCATCTCGTCCGTTGGTAGTGTTGGTACTGCGAGTACTCGCGGAACCGAAACACTCTGTACACTTGGAGTATAAACGTATACTTCGACGGTCTGTGCACCGTGTCGACAATTCTCAGGCTTCTCCCTGGGTGTGTGTTTTTCACGTTTGAACCGTTAGTTCAACCCGTCGACGTCCAGCACAACCAGAGTCCGTGCCGACTCTTCAATCCTAGAGAGATATAAGCTCTGTGGTCACAAAACCACGACGCAAGAGACACTTGGTACTACATTGTTATGTAGTAAGCAGAGTAGACAACGCAATGCCATGTCATTGCACAGGATACGACGGGCTCGGCGTACACATTCTAGCATGCGTTGAACGTCTATTATACCGCGGTACGGGTATCTATGTGAGAACCGTACATTCGGCTTCTTGTCCAAGAGGTGTACGGTGACTTCAGTTGTGATGTAAGTATATCGTACAATGTTGTACTACTATACCAGCTATAATATTTTTTGCGGAGGTGTTCTTCCACTCAATAATTTTTTGGAGCCTGTGCTGTGATCACGGACTACGTTTTTGTCGATTGCGTCAATGCGAGACAAACGACAACGACGTACCTCTGTCTCCGCTTGCAACCTGTCCCTCATGCCCTCCGGCGTCTCCTTCGCGCCCCTCCCCTCCCCGGCGGCGGCTACCGCCTCCTTATCCTTGCCCCCTCCCCCGGCAGCCTCGGCTCTCCTTGCTGTCTCCAGCTCGTAGTCGTAGCCGGTGGCACCACCGGTGGTATCTCCATTATCGTCGTAGCCGTCGTCTTCGTCGGCACTGCCGTCGCTAAGGCCAACAAAAAAAAAGGAAAAAAGTGGAGAGAAAATAAAAAATGAAAAAAGAAGACAAGAAGAAAAAAAAAAAGTCATCAAATCGCTCGCTCAAAGCAGTGGTAACCAACCAACAAAAGAAGGAATGAAAATATCCACACCTCAGCCTGCTCGGTTGGTATATCCCTGGCATCCTCTAACTCCCACTTGGACACCGCCTCCTTGTATTACTTGCAGGCGAGAGCCTTTTTTTCTTTTTATTTGTTCTGTGTGCGTTGGTGTACCCAGAGCACGGCACCGCGGGCGAGTGCGGCGCCATCGCGGATACTCAGCGGGCGCTGGCGGGTAGAGGGCGCGCTGGAAGGAGCGGGATCGCCGTTTTTGTGGCCAAGCGTCGCGTGTGCATCGAGACACGAGGGAAGCATGAATGGGCTCTGTCTGGCCTCCTGATGTCGGGTTGAAGATAATACTTACGAGTCTGTAAGGATCGTTTTGGGTTGCAGAAGAACTTCAGAGAGTGAACATCGCATTCTGAGCACCAACATTGTCGAGCTGGCGAACGAGAGCCTCGGTGAGCACCGGGCTTCACGCGAGGCGCGCGACGGGGCTCACTGGGGCAGAGAGGGAGGAAATCTTTACCCGGACCGCATCGGTGGGGAGGTGGTCGCGAGAGAGGCAGGCAACATGCAAGGCTGAGAGGGAAGCTCTGCTGTTCTTTTTTGTTTTTGACCGGCGCAAAGTATTTGAATCAGGCCGGGAAAAATTACATCAGAGGGGACGGTGAGTTTTTCTTCTTTTTCAATTTTTCGTTTCCATTTTCATCGTTTTGGCGGTGCTGATTTTTCGTTTCCATTTTCATTGTTTTGGCGGTGCTGAGCTGTGCCGTGCTGTGCTTTCTTTTTCGTACATATCAAAAGAAGAAAAGAAGTACGTACGTACGTACATGCATGCGGCGTCCGGGTTGTTTTCCTGGATGGAACACGGAGCTCTTGGCACCTGCAAGTCGGCTGTTTGCACCTAATTGACTGGACCGTCTATTCCGTTCCATTCTTCCTCCTCGTGAGCGAGCCGTAGCGGGCGGAACCGCCCGCTACGTGAAGCGCCTTGTGTTACGGGGGACCATAGTAAATAGGCCCAAATATTGTTATTACGGGGGTCCATAGTTAATAGGACCTATGGTGTACATAAAAAACTATATATTTACTTATTTTTACTAACAAAATTTGGTCCCATTAACTATGGACCCCCGTAATAGTAAAACTGGCGAAATATCTTGGTTTTTGTGTATACCGTAGGTCCTATTTAAGATGGTCCCCCGTAAATATTAACAGTACGTGTATATACCGCTGTACGAATGTACCGCGGGTGTGATGTTGGCGTTGGTGGCGGCGGTGGTGGTGCGATATGGTGGTGCGAATGTCATTGCGGTGGCGTGTTTCAGGGTTCAAACGGAAAAATTAAAACGACTAACCCGTGTAAAAAAAGAAACTTAATATCATACTGCTACATAACACTATCATTTTCCAGAACCTGTTTGCCAGACAGTGAGTGAAGGATGACAAGAGAAAACACACCCCTCCCCTCCGAAACGGTTGACAAAAATATTTTTGCCGGCTTGCTAAAAAAAAAAAAAAAAAAAAAAAAAAAAAAAACGCCTTTTTGGCCACGTAGCAGTTGGCTGTATATTGTTTTTAACATGCGTCGTGAATGAACCCACAACGTTTTTAGGGGGAAAGTACGTCGAATCAGCGTGAAAAAAAAAAAAAAGTTGGAAAAAAAAGGCTTAATTGAAAAAAATGTCCCAACCTGAGCAGCTCCGCGAGGCGATCGTCCAGCTCTAGCCCGTGCTTGTCCGCTAGCCGCTTGCGCCTCCTGGCCGCCTCTCTCTCTGCCATCGCCGCCGCCGACGCCACCGTCACCTCCGACTTCCCTAGCTCTTTCGCGACCATCGGCATGCTTGGCGTAGATGTCGAGTGTTGGTCGCCCCCCCTCTTCCCGTCCAGTCTTGCGCCGTCCTGGCGGCGGCCGAATCTCCCCCCCTCTTTATCTTCTCCCTCCTCTTCCTCCTCCTCCTCCTCCTCCCCCCGTCGCCTTCGTCATCCTCTCCCGCTTCCTCGTCCTCCTCCTCTTGCTCCTCCTCTTCCTCCTCCTCCTCCTCCTCCTTCTGCCAACCATTGCCAGCAGCATCTTCCTGTGCCTCTTCCTGTGAAACCACAGCATACATATATAGCACCGGACATCAGACACACACAGGACACACCACAGGACCGCACAAGGCAGGAGGGGTGCAAAAAAAAAACATAAATCACAACAACCCTTCGTAGCCAAACGAACACGCACAACGGAGCCGCGACGTTAAGCCCCCCCCCTCCCCATCCGCCCTCCCTCTCATAGGCATCAGGACAGGCCCCTTTTGTTTTTCTCCGGGGAGGAAGGGGGGATGGGGGGGGGGGGACTCGTGTCATACATGGCCGTAGTCGTATGACCATACTCGTAGACCCTCGCATTCTTACAATGCCGGGACGGAGCACGTCGGGTTTTCACCGACCAGGCAGACATTGCTTTCACCAAGCGCGAAGCGCCGTGGGGTGGGGTGTTGAGCGAGTAGCATCAAAAGGGTGAGCTGCATCCTACGAAGAACCGCTTGTGCGGGGGCGAAGCAACCCAGAAGCAGCCGCGTGGCGGTCAGACAGACAGGCAGACAGGCAGATGGACATGGAAAACAACAGCCGGTCGGCCACTACCGTCCGATTCGGTCGGGGCGCTGGCAGCAAGGGGACATGCACCACGCACCCCCTCCCCCTCTCCCTTCCTCTCTCCCTACCTGAGCACAAACCCCTTGTGTGCTGCGTTTCATGCTTGTGCTTCTGCGTCCCCAAAATGAAAACAACAAATATTGTGATGAACTATCACAGGTGCCTGGGCGAAAACTCTACACGACGACGGAGGAACCGGGGGGCGCTATATACTCGATATATTTCGCCAGCTCCGCTCGTGTATCCATGACTTTTTCCCTCGCGACATGCCCCTAACCCCACCGCCCCGTGCTACCTGACGCAAGCCGGCCGTCCTGCGAGACCTCGACAGCCACAGGAGGACATCCCACAGAGGACCGAGGAAGAACCCGTTGGCGAATCCATCCGCACTGGCCGCGGGGTAATCACTGAACCGTCGAACATCTCTATTTAAGTTTTGACACGAACCAAGAATGCTCCGTTTTCTTCGTGTAGCTTTCCATACTATAGTACAGCAGTTTTGAGGTTAAATTTTGGCGGTCATACCTTACGCCAATATTATATCGGTGTGAAATATGCTGGTGTTGGACTGCTGAACGGGGGCCACACAAATATCTTCCGATCGTGAGCCTCCGGGCTGAGATAATATAGCCCATCGTGGACCCGAATAAATTTCTCGAGAATTTTATCGTAGATTTCGGTCGGTCGGTCGCTTCAGGCCTCTCGGAAGGAGTCTCTTTATTTTCCGGCGCCAGCCATGAAAATTTAGAAAATTGCATTTCCGCTCGAAACAAACAAACAAACAAACAAAAAAAACGCAAGTCAACCACACCCTGAGCAAAACTCATCTCCCGACACTTACCTCCGAAAAAGCGTCGCTGACGGACTGCTCCTGTTGATCGCCAGCGTCCGCATCGTCCCACACGAACTCGATGCCCTCCTGTAAAACGTGCCGCATTCCAAGTGGGCTAAGTGTCAAACGTAATGTTGGGGGGTATCCTATCGAAATAAATAAATATATCGAAATGCCGTTTTTCTTTCCCCCCCTATCCTACCTAGTATTTTTTTTTTTTAATCTTCGCATGCATTTCTCCAGTTCCCTCCCTTTTTTCGTAACTCAGATCCGGGGACACGTAGTAGCCCCCCCCCCACCCCCTCCCCACCGCATTACCTTGCACGCCTTCGTTATTATTGCGAGAGAGTAGTTCAGCATTTCTTCGCTTCCCTCGTCGACTTGCACCAAATCATACATACACGCGCTACCATCATCGGCGCTATAAAATATATCTCTTAAAATACCTCGTGAGTCAATGTGTGAACTGTTAATAGGAAAAGACCCCGGGGGGAGGCGGGGGGGGTGTACTCGACAGGAGAGATGTACTCGATCTCATGCATGGCCGTAGTCGTATGACCATAGACCCTCGCATCCCTACAATGCCGGGACGGAGCACGTCGGGTTTTCACCGACCAGGCAGACATTGCTCGCACCAAGCGCGAAGCGCCGTGAGGTGTCCGGCGAGTCGCACGAAGGGTGAGCTACATCCTACGAAGAACCGCTCGTGAGGCGGACTTGTATATGGATGGCAGCTTCAATGAGCTAGTTTAATTTCCGGTATAGCCACTTCCAGAGACAGCAATGGGAGTACTATGTAACTGCCTCTTGGGTGCCTTACCTTGGAGGCGTGGGGGGGGGGGGGGGGGGGGGGGGGGGGGGGGGGGGGGGGGGGGGGGGGGGGGGGGGGGGGGGGGGGGGGGGGGGGGGGGGGGGGGGGGGGGGGGGGGGGGGAGGGGCGCTACAGAAAACTCACGCCGTGCCGTCACATCGACCCCGAGTTTTTTTCACGAGGGTAATCCTTTTCGGACGCCGAAACAACAATGGTTGGTAGCTTTTGGTGTAAATCAACCATTGAAGCGTCTACGAGAAGAGCAGTACGGGTAGAGAGGGTCATGTTTGCCTTCGCCCGGTTGTTGCGACTCCATGCATTGTAACACGCCGGACACCAGTTTGTATCGTCCCTCAATCACACACGCAGTGGCCAGCGCCGTACCCGTAGTCGTTAATTCTCTATCGTCGACTGTTTTTTTTTCCCCCTGTGAAGCCTCAAGAAGATTGATTAAACCACGTGTCGGCCGGGGTTTCTAGTCGTTGGATCTAGAACTTCCAAATATATCGGAATCTCGAAAAAAAAAAACACACACACACACACAACAAATCACTCCGTGGTATCGTGCAAACCCTCCTCCCACTCCCCTGCCCCCCCCCCCCCCCACAGAAAACGCCAGGATACTTTTCTACGCACGACTGCATTGATATTCTGGAGTCACAAAAAATCGAAACAAAAATGTAGCAAAAAAAAAAAGGGAATTTCGTTTCATCGCATATTCATATACTTATACTTACAGCAGGGGGCGGTTCCTCCGGGGCGAGACCCGCCTCCCCCGAATCTTCAACCGGCAATGATTCCGCCGCACGTAGAAGTTTCGCCGCACGTCGCTCCCGCTTCCTCGCCTTCCTACCCTCATCGTCATCGTCATTATCACTCGCTGTCGCCGCTGCCGATGGCCCCTTGCCGGATATCAGGCGCTCCACGGAGCGCAGCTTCGCAGCGCTAGCCTCGGCGGCTCTCTCCTGGAAAAAAAGAAAAAAGGAAGCACAAAAATAGGTTGGAGTAAGTAGTATGGCACAATACTGTTCATGAGCCTGGCCGACCGCGGTCAACGTTCTCGTGCGCTACGGCTGTTTCCACTGCTACTACCACTACCACTGCTGCTGCTGCTGCTGCTGTGTGGAGCAACTGCTGCTGTGTGGAGCAATCATTCAAGAAGGGGAGTAAAAAAAAAAGAGTCACATGCCGGTGTATTCCCTCGGTTTACCTAGGGTATCTAGAAGCAAAATTAAAAGCCTGTCCCACTGGACAAAACGCCAAAAAAAAAACGGTACACCACACCAGTGATTTTTTTTGCCAGTTTACGGTACGAAACATGAACACCCCTTCAAATCAGGGTACACCAAACCCAAGTCAGATACGACGTTTTCTGTCAAGGTATACCGTTTTCTGGTAAAAAACCCGTGTCCGTCCAAGTCACAAAAAATGACAAAAAACGGTGTGTTTGTTTTGTTTTAATTTATTTTGGAATACCTGGTGGTGCTTTTGTTGCGGGGTATCGACGAAAAAAAAAACGGAAACCTTCGGTTAGTTGACTTTACGTCGACGGCTGTGGTTTATGCATATTTTTTTCACACCAAACAAGTAGTTGGGACATCGAACGAAAATCGCAAATTCGATACGACACCGATAAAACGAAAAAAAAAAAACGAATATCAGGTATTCGATACGGATCACGACATTTGATACACCGAGCGTTTCGTTCAATGTCTAAATCATTTTAAAAAAACACACACACACACACGGGCGATGCCAGGGGGATTGACGAATGGGGGGGGGGGGGCATGTAACACGTCGGTCGGTATCTCGAAAATATCACAAGTTTGGACAGGATGTCCAACAGTATCATACGGTACCAGGTAGTATAAACGGAGAGAGCAAGCGCGGTGGGAGGCGTCGGTCGCACCGGGGGTACACACGGACAACGGACCGCGGGGCAAAGGGGAAGAGCTAACGTACCACAAGGATGCGGATGCGGGTGTTTATCGCACAGGGGTGGTGCGCGACCGTTTTCCAGCGCTCGTTTTTTTTCGCCAACCGTTTTTTTTTTTTTTTTTTTATTCTTCTGTTCGGAAAATATCTGATGATGGAGAGCCTTCCGAAGAAAAAAAAAAATCAGATGTTCGACTCTGAGCACCGTTACCGTTCTTAAGAGAAAACGAGCGCTGGACAACGATCGCATCACCCCTGTGCGATAACCTGCATCCGCTATGGAAACCCTGCTCCATTGGAGTGGGGTGGAAGGGGGTGGTAGGAAGGGAGGGAGAGGGGGGGGGGGGGGGTTGTACTTATTATCATGCATGGCCGTAGTCGTATGATCATAGAGGGAAGGGGGGGGGGGGGGGGGGGGGGGGGGGGAGGATGAGCGCGCGCGGGGGGGGGGGGGGGGGGTTGTGTACTCATGTGGATGAAGGGGGGTAACGGGGTAGGGGCAGCAGTGCTAACCGTTCTATTTACCTGCAAATGCCTCCTCCATAGGTCCCGGCACTTGGTCGAGCACGTCGCCTCCCTACCCGGGAAAATCAATCTCTGCCGGCATCCCAGCACCCCCCTCTTCCTGCGGTGCGGTTCAGACACCCCCCCTCCTCCCGCCCTCCCCCTGCCCCTCTCCTTTCCCATCCCCCCCCCCGCCGCCGCCGCCGCCGCTGCTGCTGCCTGTTTCTTCTCCTCTTTCTCCTTTTGCCAGCCCGCTAGCGGTCGCTGCGGCTTCACCCAAGCGATGGGCGTCGGGTCCACGAGGATAACTCGTTCCCCTGCCGGGCGGGTTACAGGGTACCCGGTCACATGATCAAATTTGTATCAAGTCCCTTTCGGGCACAACAGGTTTTAGTTTTCTTTAATTTTTTTCTAGTTTTTTGTTTTTTTTTTACAGTACGTATGATACGTACAGTTAAGGCATGGGAATGTTTTCGTTTTAGACGTAAAAAAATGTCCAGTCTAGTCGAGAATCCGTTGAAAAAAAAACGAAAGAAAAAACTGTGAAAATGGTCTGCCACCACCCTATATACATGGTTTTAGACTTCATTCACGTGTAACACCGAATACCTGATTTCTCCACCCAGGAAACGAATTGGATGATAGCGTTCGACAGACACATCCCATCAAAGGAGAACGAGCCGATGATTGGCTGCGTTTTGATCTGCAGATTTTTTTCCGGTCTATTTTTGTGGAAATATGCCGGAAAACTCGATTTTGCAGGTTGTATTCGTATCTAATCTGTCTATTAATAGGGAAGAACTATTTGACACTACTAGAAAATATTATACCATATAAGCGCCTGCGCCAGGACTTTGCGCACACAGCGATGCAATCCGCGATTGAATCCGACAAGTAGCGGACAAGAAATCTGCTCCAGGAGTTGACCCTCTTTCGATGAGTCAACGGTTGATGGAAAATTCGACAAAAAAAATCCCCGAGATAAAAAAAAGGACGTCCAGTCTTCATTGCATCAGGCAAACGGTGCCAGACGGAGGACTGACTTGACGTCTCCTTTTGCTCGACTGATTCAAGTCGGCAAGTCGGCTGGCCATCAGCTAAACCTATTGCTGTGAGAAAGCCATCTACCACGTACTAGATATTAGCCGCACAAATAGGCAGTCGTTTCCCCGAGGTGCCGACTATCCGATTTATAGGGTTTCCATACATGCAGGAAGGCTTGTTGCATGCGAGATACATTGTTTGTGTCTTTGGGCGGGGCCGCCCCGGTTGGGGAGGGCTGATTTGGAAGTCGGCAAGTCGACTGGACGTCAGCTGGCTTCGTCAGCCGACTTGCCGATCAAAGTCAGTTAGTCGGCTTAAGGCCCCTACCGATTAGTTGTCGGTCGTGAAACGCTGCCGACTCACAGCTTCAAAAGTAGTTGAAGCCCTTACCAGGCATACCACCGCAGCCTCATCCTGCTCTAGTTCCTCCCTCTTAGCAATCTAAAGTGTGAGTGCAGTTATAAGGGGAAGTTAAGCCAAGGTCGAAACCTCACCGGGCCTCCGCCGCAGCCGCAGCCATGGCCTTGCCTTGTAAGCCGCATGAGCCGCCGCCCCCGCCCCTTCCCCCACCCCCTTAGTGATGCGAGAGGCGTCATCCTTTTCTTCCCCCCTGTCCTTCCTGAGCACCGCTTCCTTTCCGCGCGCTGCCGCGGCCGCCGCCGCCGTCGCCGCTTCCTCCCACTCCCCCTTAAGCCTCTGCATGTAGTCCCCTTGGCTATGCTGACCTTTATCCTGTTCCCCTTCCACCTTAAGGGGACAAAACAATAAAACGACAACAAACACGTAAAAAAGGATGCTTTAGAAAATGGCGGTGATAGGCGGAGACAAGGGGTGGGCGGTGGTGGTGGTGGTGGTGGTGGTAGCGGCTTTAGAGGCGGTGGTGGCGGCGGTTGTGGTGACAAGCTGGTAAGGGTGCGGGTCGGGGTGGGAGGGGGGCAGCGGTGGCGGTGGTGGGTGGGGATGGTGGTGTTGGGAGTGGTGGCGGCGGCGGCGGCGGCGGTGGTGGCAGCAGTGGTGGTGACGGCGGTGGTGGTGGTGGTGGCGGTAAGCCAGTAAGGGTGGGGGTGGGGGTAGCGGTGGTGGCGGGGGTGGGGATGGAATTGGTGGCGTTTGTGGAGGAGGGTGAGATCACTTTCATCCAAATCGTGGCGCCCAATGCGCACGGCACCTCAGGAAGTGGGAACTAGCGCAGGCCGGCCGTCTGTGTTCGGGCTACACCGGTAGTCGTGGCCGTACGCGGGGGGTCAATCGTTCGGGGATCGTCCAGCAAGACAAATTTGACGACTGAACAATTGGGCGAGTGATGCTTGATCGAGGCCACTTGCGTTGGAGAAAAATCGGCTTCAGACAAGGAGATAGTTTCCGTCATACTGGTAGAGAACAATTTTTATCTCTTCCCCTCCCCCCCCCCCGCCGCCTGTCTCTCTAGCACTCCCTCCACTCTCTCTCTCTTACTTTAAACACACCTGGTCCCGTTGTACGCCACGATAGCCCGCCGTGCCGCGGCCCCGACCCCCTCCCCCCCAGGAACGCTCACGTAGCCGAAACCCCGCTCGATTCCCGTGGTGGCGTCGCGCATGATCTCCGCACGAGGCTTGGCCCCGGCGGGGAGGGCTCGGGCGAGGAGCGCCTCAAGGTCCTTCGAATCAACCCCTCTCGCCAACCCACCAACTTGTTTTTTGGTTTAGTGCATGGGATCGTGTCGGGTCATGTGAGGGTGGGGGTGGAGGTGGATGGGGGGGGGGCAGGGGGAGCGGGCGCGGGGTGGTGGAGTTAGGAAGGGGGGGGTGTATCCAATATCATGCACGGCCGTAGGCGCAGGTGGGGGGCGGGGGGGGGGTGGGTTGTTGTTTGCACCAAGCCGTTGTTATGTACTGCCATCACGATTGCTGTACTAAGGTGTGCACGTCGATACTGCTCGATGATACTGGTAGACGAACTGCTGCTGACTGCTCGCCTGCTCGTGTTGACAGCAGTCGACAAGTACTACAGCAGCGCGAGTACCAGCAGGTACAGCAGCAGTGACAGGTAAACAGGATTGCCACAAAGAAGATGACAATGCCCAACGACGGAGGGTGCACAAGAATCGGGGGAGGGAAAAAGGGCTTGAGTCAAGACGGAGACTAACCCCTCGTACGGCCTTCTTGTTATCACGGATGGACCCTCTACTAGTAATTGGTGGTAATGAGGCGCGACCTCAGCAATACCTGCAGTAGTCATATCTGCGATGCATCATGCAAAACATTTGTCCTGAACCAACACGAACGAACATCTACTGCTGCTGCTGCTGTACCTACTACCTATACGCCGTCGTTGGTGAATCTCATAACCGTAAATATTCTTGGCATCATATCCGGCTCTTGAAAAACACAGACAGCACAGCAGTACGGACACACCTGTAACAAATACCAGGTACTGGATTTTGTCGTGTGTATCCTGGTATTTCCACCTCGAAATCCGGCATAGTAATTTGAAGACGAAAATATGTACTACTGCAGTAGCTGTGTGACCACGGAACTGGCTGTCGACGGGTGGAAAGAACAAGACGACAAATAGACACACACCTGATATATATTTTTTCTTTTTCCGTTTTTCCAACAGCAAGTGTTTTCTGGTTGAAATTCGGCATAATTAATTTGAACACGAAAAATCTGCATCTGAAAATATTTGTCCAACAGAAGACGCTTCTTTCTCGTAGCAGGTGCCACCACTACTTGCTTGTACTGATGTACGACATCTACATACAGCAGCTGTGTTTCTCCAGCAACAAAAGCAGCAGCAGCAGCAGTAGCAGTGGGACGCACGAGGCCAGGGTCAGCGTCGATGTACGCTCGGCGGCTCGGCTCGTCAATCTAACCCTTGAACCCTTTGTCTACAGCAGCAGAAGTGTTTCTCCAGCAACAAAACAGCAGCAGCAGTAGCAGTAGGACACACGACGCCAGGGTCAGCGTCGCTGTACGCTCGGCTTGTCAATCTCACCCCTTGAACCCTTTGTACACGTAGTTGATTTTGTCCTGTGTTGGTTTTGAACTCGAAATTCGGCATAATAATTTCAAGACGAAAAAAAATCTGCACTCGACGTGCTCTGTCCAAGAGAGAACTTCTCGTAGCAGGTAGCAGGTGCCACCGCTACTACTGATGATGTACGACATCTACAGCAGAGCTTCTCCAGCAGCAAAACAGCAGCAGCAGTAGGACACACGAGGCCAGGTCAGCGTCGCTGTACGCTCGGCTTGTGTGTGAACCCTTATTTGTACATGTGTGTCCTGGTCCCGAACTCATAATTTGAAGACGAAAAATCTACAATCTGACGTGTGTCCAGCAGAGCGCATAATAATATCAAGACGAAAAATCTGCACTCGACGTGCTCTGTCCAAGAGAGAACTTCTCGTAGCAGGTAGCAGGTGCCACCGCTACTACAGATGATGTACGACATCTACAGCAGAGCTTCTCCAGCAGCAAAACAGCAGCAGCAGTAGGACACACGAGGCCAGGTCAGCATCGCTGTACGCTCGGCTTGTGTGTGAACGAGGCCAGGTCAGCATCGCTGTACGCTCGGCTTGTGTGTGAACCCTTCGTACATGTGTTTCCTGGTCTCGAACTCATCATTTGAAGACGAAAAATCTACAATCTGACGTGTGTCCAGCAGAGCTTCTTCTAGCAGTGCCACCACTACTACTACTGCTGTACAACAACTATTATACAGCAGATACTCTCCTGCTTCTCAGTCCCCTCATCAGCAGGAGGGTGGGCCTGCATCTCAGTCCCCTCATCAGCAGGAGGGTGGGCCTGCAGCATGTCTCGGGGACATGGCCCGAACGCTCGTTGCTGTGGACAGGCACAGTCTGCCTACCTACGAGTACTCGTAGAGCTAGCTGGGTTTCAAAATATAATGTGTTGTTGGTTCTATGTTTTTTCAACATGGCCCAGCACCAACATGTGCCTACACACGTTGCCACACCTAGCTCGAGCTGCTGTGAACGACTTACCACCGCACCAGCACCAGGAGGTCTGTTTTGTGTGTGCGCGTCCACAGAGCCCGCCGGGACTGGAATTGGTGCGGTGTGCGTCGAGGGCGGTGGTCAAACGTTGCCCAAAAAAATGTTGAATCACACACACATACACGCCTCACCACACACACACACACACATACAGAGAAACTCAAAACAAGGCACCCCACGCTCGTATCCGAGCCGCTATGAAGAGGCTTTTTTTTTCTTGGAAAATTCCAAGAAAAAAAAGGCTCGCCCGCTTTTTGCGCGCTTCGCGCGCCTCATTATAAGATGAGAGCTCACAGCTTCGACCATACGGGAGACTGGCATGTGTCTGTGTCGTGTTTGCGAGGTTGAGCTCGACTGCTGCTACAGCAGTATTGCTTGTAGGTATGGTACCTCTGGTATCAGTAAAATGAGAGGCGACTGACTTGCTGCAACAGATAATGCCAGCCAGAAGACTCGTTGCAGATTGGGAGGATGGTGGTCTCATTTTCCTCACTCACCATGGAGCCTGACCCCATCGTTATCTTCTCGGTCAACCGCCATCGGTGCCTCGCAGAGGGCTGGGTGGCGGAGCTTGACTGCAGCATGTCGCATTTCTCTATCTTTATCGAAAAAAATGGAGTTCCAAAAGGTTCTAGTAGCACATATGATACAGGTGCGGGGGGATTACTTTCAACGAGAAGATGGCACCGCGCCACTGCACAGCGAGCAGAACAAGCAGCACGGCAGCACAGCAGGACGGCAGGAAATTGAGTAGGCATCTTGATTGTGCCTTGCTGAAGGGGAGGCAGGCTTCTCACGATGAAGTTCGTCGCGCTTGTGAGCGGGGGAAAGGATAGCTGCTACAACACCATGGAGGTAAGCTGTGCTGCTGTTCTGGCTGCTTGGCGTGCTGCTACTGCTTGCTGTGTTCTGCTTTGGTGTGCTGCTGCTGTGTTGCTGTGTTGTTGGTGTTGTGTTCGAGTACTGCAATGCTGTGCTGTGGTGCCGTATGGATGTGCTGCTGTGCTTTGGTATGATGCGGCTGTGCTTTGTTGGTTGTGCTGCAGTGCTTGGTGCGCTGCCGTTGTCGCTGTGCTTGCTTTGTCGCGTGCTCCTGCGTTGCTGATGCTGTGTGCTGGGCGCTGCTCACCACGCATGTGCTGCCAGTGCTGCTGTGCTGTGCTGATATTGCTACTATGCTGCCGCTGCACTGCTGCGCTGCTCTGTGCTGTTGCTGCTGCAGTGCTGTGTTTTGTGTGCTGTATCGCAGCATGCCGTGCCCCTGTGCTGCTACTTTCGCTGCTTCTGTGGTGCTGCTCGTAGGCTGTACTGCTTTGTGTCGCCTCTTGTTGTTCCTGTGCTGCTGCTATGCTTCTTCTGCCTTCCCGCGATGGGCTGCTGTTGCTGTGTTTACTGCTTGCTGCGCTGCTGCTGTGCTGCTGCGTGCTGCCGCTGTTGTTGTGCTACTGCCATGCTGCTGCTGAGCTACTTGCCGCCTTGCGCAATCATTAAGTATTGTATATACTAGTAGGTGCGGACTGGTTCGTTGGAAACAACAACGCAGTCGTTGTGCTTGTGTACGGGCTGGGCACCGTCTACTTGTTGTTGTTGTTGTTGTTGTTGTTGTTGTCTTCACATTAAATCGTCCTTTCTACCCAGCTTCATCAGTACGCCCAGTGTCCGTTCTGATTCCTCATCCTAGAGAGATCTGATTATGTGGTCACAGACTGTGAGACAGAGGAAGACCAAAAACGAACAAAAATCGCAAATTCAAGGGTCAAGCAGGTGAAGTGTCAGCGTACCGGGTACGAGAACACAACAACACAAGCAAGACTAGAAAATAAGAACAAAAAGACAATGAATACAAAATAAATTAAACTGAATACAAATGACGCAAGGAGATCAGAAAGGCTGCTATTAATAGATGGAAAGCACACGTACTCAGGAAGAACATACAGCTGCCGCGCGGACGAAGCAGCACGAAGGAGAGGAAGATACCGGCATACGGACGGCGGGGGAAAGGAAAGAAAGGGAGAGACAAGGCAAAAGCAAGAAGGAAGGAAGAGAGAAGGGGAAAAAAAGAGAACTTCGTATTCCAGACCTGGGTGCCCGTCTGACCTAGAAAATCGTTTCGGGAACCAAGCCACACCCTTTCCCGTCTCCTTCCTACCCTCGTCAGCAGCGGTGCCAATTGTCAGTACTGCCGCTGTCGCGCGCGCCCCCCCATCGAACAACTCAACAAGAAACGAACAAAAATATGCTAGACTTCAAGAGCTAGTATTTTGAAAAAAGCCGCTGTTGTAGTAACGCTTCTTTCCTGCTGTTTATATTGATAATAAGAGGTCAAAGATTGCCGTCTATCATGCGAAGAAAAACGAAATTACCCCCTGGTGAGTGTTTACCTGCCCGAGATAAGCTCACTCACCGTCGCTCGAAGCTCGATCAGGTCGGTTTGGAACTCGTACGCAAAGTTTAGCGTAATGGCTTGGCTCTGTCCTAGAGAGCAAAACTCGCACGTGCCCATAGCACTCCGTGTTTCTCGCATAGCGTCGGTTTACTGCGAAGTTAAACTACTGTTGCAGTCAACACCGACTGATTCGTAGGGTATTTCAGTGTAATTATTACGTTATCCCTTCGAACCAAAAACAACAATCACAACAAACAACAACAACAACAACAACAACAGGAGCCCGCTCAGGTCGGTTTTGAACTCGTATGCAGAGCTTGACGTAAGGACTTGGCTTTATCCAAAGAACTAAATCTCACGCGCCCACGGCAGTTCGTTTTACTCGCATACAATGGATATACTACGAAGCTAAACAGCTGTTGCAATCAGCGCTGACTGAGTACTAGGGTATTAGTCGTAGTATTTGGCCATCCCTTGTAACCAACAACACCAACACCAACACAAACAATGGAAAGGACACGGACAATAACGAAACAACAACAACAACAATGACAATGACAACAACAACCACAACAACAGACACTCCCAAACATGTTACGTCCTGCTGGGCTGCCCCTCCCAGTGCCATCTTGCTTCCTTCGAGGCCGTGCTCGCCGCTGTTGAACTTCGGGCCTACCTGCAGGTCTGCTGTACATACAAATATACGAGATGATTTGCTTTACTGCAGTTCTTGTAAGTGACTACGTACTACTGATGTATCACGGGGGAACACAGCATTCACAACCAAATTTGGTGTGTGAACACACGGGGAGACTTGTATTTTGGGTCCATCGTGGGTTTTGATTAATATGCCCCTTCGTACCAGGTACACTACTGTATATCATACTATTAATATATCGCAAACATGTTCCGCCCTCCTGTCCCCTGCCTCGTGCCGCCTTCCAAGGGCGTTTGCCACTCCTTCATTGCATGCTGCATGATGGGGCTGATTTTTTTTTTCAAGTACGTACTGTTTTTCGTTTTCTTTTTTTCTTTTTTTCTGTGTGTTCTCCGCTTCCTTGTATCGCCCTCTAGGCTGCATACCTAACTGCTTGGTTTTGTGTCCCCCCTGCCCCCACCCTCGTGCCGCCTTCCAAGTGTGTTCGCCAAGGGCACGAGCTGGTCTGCCTCGCGAACCTCTACCCCCCCCGGCGGCAGCGTCGGACGAAGCGGACAGCTTCATGTACCAGTCTGCGGCTCACACGGCCATTGAGGCGCAGGCGGAGTGTTTTGGGAAGCCGCTCATCCGCAGGTTGGTAGTGATTGGGTTGGTTGGATAGTTTAGTTGGCTACTACGACTACTACGACTACGACTACGACTACGACTACTACTACTACTACTACTACTACTACTACTACTGCTGTAGCTGCTAGCCTGACAGCTCCTAAGGCAGTGTCCTGTGCTCGTGTAGTCTGCTATCTCGTCTCCCTGCGCTCGTCCTATTAAGCGATTTTGTTCTTCTAGGCAACGCCGACCAGGGGCGACGAAACACCCTATTGAGACTAATATTCGTGTCATTCTATCTTTACTAACAACAGACAACAACAGTGTCTCGGGAAATTCTGCAATCTCTCACTTTTGTTCGGTTGATTCGTTTGGCTGGTTGGTTCATGTGGTTTTGCTGGTGGGTTTGGTCGGTTGATTTTGTGGGTTGATTTGATTGGTTGATTCAGCTTGTCTTTGTCATTTTTGTACAGTACCAGATACTTTCCAGTATAATATTTAGCCCTAGCTTTTTACTATAAAAGTATGCTGCTGAATTTATCCGACTCTAATTTCCTCGCAGTTTTTTTTTAGGGGTCATTAACACGGATCTGCCGTGGATTGAAAATTGTGCTATCTTGAAAATTAAAGGGATCACTACCCGCTTTCCGAATTCCGTTTCATCACGGTGGATGGTGAAGGCTCCAGCAGCTAAATGCTGTTGATTTCGCTTGCCTTTGTGTTTTCCTTCTTTGCGCTGTGTCACCCACCACTCAGGGTGTTTGCAGATTACCATCCACGCTTCGTCCGCCCGGCTCTGCTGTCCCCTGCTGCCGGCAAAACCTGAAAGTGGATATCGGAGAGGAGTACAAGTATTGAAACTGAAATTGAAAAATTAAGGTTAAACTTGAACGCAAATATTGAAAAACTAAAATCGAAAATTACAAAACAGGGAGCTGTTAGGCCGAGCGGTGAACCAGTCCCTGCAGTACCTTCCGACAGAGGACGACGAAGTGGAAGACTTGTTCCTTCTCCTCAAAGAGGTCAAGGTGAGCATTGAGTCAGCGCGCGCGCCACGCGCTAAGCAAAAAATTCAGCCAAACCCGAACCAAAACCAAAAAACCAAACCAGAATCAAACTCAAGGCCAAACACGCAACCACAACCACAACCACAACTAAAACCAAAGGGAGCAATCACAGCAGTAACAACTGTAATATGCTCTACACGTATACGTCAGACTCGGGAATAATATATATGTAACGCATGGCAGGATATGCATTCGACTCCCACTGGAAGAAGCTGCCAACGGCCACACCCTCCCCAATGTACCTTCCAACTCACTCTCCCCTCCTCACTGGCAACCGGCCCCCGTGTCCTGTCCCGCCCTGTGCTGCCGAATCCTGTCTTGTCTCGTCCTGCCCTGTCTTGTCGTCCCCTCCTGCCCTGTCCTGTCCTGTGTTATATGTTGGTGTCCTGTCCTGTCTTGTCCTGTCCTGTCCTGTCCTGTCCTGTCCTGTCCTGTCCTGTCCTGTCCTGTCCTGTCCTGTCCTGTCCTGTCCTGTCCTGCCCTGTCCTGTCCTTTCCTGTCCTGTCCTGTCCTGTTCTGCCCTGCCCCGTCCCGTCACATCCTTTTCCTTTCCTTTCCTTTCCTTTCCTTTCCTTTCCTTTCCTTTCCTTTCCTTTCCTGTCCTGTCCTGTCCTGTGATGTGCTGTGCTATCCTATTGTGTCCTGCCCCGTCGCGCCTGGTGTTGTCCCGCCCTGTCCTGTCCTGCCGTGTGCACCGTGCGGTGTACGCAGGAGCGTTTTCCGGGCGTGGTGGGAGTGGGGTCGGGGGCAATCCTATCAAACTACCAGCGGACCCGCGTGGAGAACGTGTGCGGGCGGTTGGGGCTGACCTCCCTAGCCTACCTCTGGAGGCGGCCCCAGTCGCAGCTGCTGGCGGAGATGGTGGACGCGGGCGTCGACGCCGTCTTGGTCAAGGTGTGTGATTTTGGTTGTTTGTCTTCTTCGTTTCTTTGTTTCTTCGTTTTGATATATTCAGTTGCGTTCGTGTTTGGTTTTTGTGCTTTTTAAGTGCGTGCGTTTCGTGTGTGTGTGTTTTTTTATTTCGTGTGTCTTGTTTTGTTTGTTTGTACTGCATTTTTTTTTTGTAATTTTGTGTGTGTTTCGTCGTTTTTTTTGTGTTTTGTGGTCGTTCTTTTCTTTCTTGTTTTCGTGTTTTCGTTCTTTGGTATATCTGTCATTTTAGTTTTTGCATTTTTTTTCCGTTTTGTTTTGTGTTTTGCCCCCCCCCATCACCCCCCAACACGAGTACACCCCCCCCACTCGCCCTGCAACCTTCCCCGGCCCCCTACCCCCCCCCGCCCGACCTCCTATGATCATACAACTACCGCCATGCATGACATGAGTACCCCCCCCCCCTACCTCCTCCTCTTGTACAACCCCCCCCCCCCCACCCCCCCCTATAAGGTGGCTTCCTTCGGGTTGGAGCCCTCCAAGCACCTCGGGCGATCCTTGGCCCGGCTGAGGCCTTTCTTCGAGACGTTGCACGCGCGGTGCGGGTTTCACGTGTGCGGGGAAGGCGGGGAGTACGAGACGCTGACGCTCGACTGTCCCCTCTTTGTTAGACGGTTGGTGAGTAGATTGAGATACTCAGCGGCTTGTCCCTTCTAGGACTGCAGTCCCGTTTAGTGACCAAATTTGCTTTGAAGTTGACTGGCTTGTCCTCGAAATGGGAGCGCGGTTCCAAAAGAGCTAACACACACCTGGTATATACATATATGATATATATATAGATGTATGTATATATGGATGGCGATGGTGAGATAAGATACACCAACCGGGTACCTTGTAAGACATGCTGGTGAGGTTTTCTAAACGGTACAAAAAATACTAAGATTCGATGTATAACGAAGATGCCAAAATATTCCAAAAATACCAAAGATACCAAAAATTACAAAGGTCTTCGGAGCAAGGGCTAACACATACCTGGTGTATATATATGGATGGCGATGGTGGGATAAGATACACCAACCGGGTACCTGGTAAGGTATACTGTTGAGTTTCTCTAAAATGCACAAAGCAAAAAAACAAAACGCGAAATGTAACGAAGATGCCAAATATTCCAGAAATACCAATTTTTCAAAACATTACAAAGGCCGTCAGAGCACCAGTCCTGCGTGTACCAGTCCTTTCAGCTTATCCTGCCCTTGAAATTGGCGGAACTCAGTCGTCTCAGCCCGGGGGTACCCATCGGACTGGCGAGGACTCGACTGTTTCAGCTCCAGGTACCCTTCGGATTATCGAGACTCTTATCATTGCAGCCTTCAGGTATGTACGCTGGGAATGCGTCCTCCAGAATGACTCGTACTGACGAGGCATTGACTCGGTGCCTAGGACTGGGACTGGCTCTCTGGCAACCTTTATAAGAAATACAAAAAATGCAGAAGATAGTGGGTGGGGAAGGGAGGGGGTTGAAGGAAGTGGGGGGAACGTTCTCATTTGTTGCTTGCCTTAGTTGTTTGATCATTGACCACGAATCCCTTTTGAGACGGAGCAAGGGGGGGGGGGGGGGCGGTGTACTCATTATCATGCATGGCCGTAGTCGTATGACCATAGACCCTCGCATCCCTACAATGCCGGGACTTAACACGTCGGGTTTTCATTGGGCAGGCAGGCATTGCTTGCACCAAGCGCAAGCGCCGTGAGGTGTTGGGCGAGTCGCATGAAGGGTGAGCTGCATCCTACTAAGAACCGCTTTTGAGGCGGCTTTCCTTGCATATGGATGACAGCATCAATGAATTGATCTAATTTCTGGTGTGGCCACTTCCAGAGACAGCAATGGGTTTACTATGTAACTGTCTCGTGGATGCCTCACCATACACACACGACGTGATACGATCATCCCCCTTGTGCGGAGTTAAGGTTCTTCCCGCGCAAAAATGATCTAACTTGACCGCCAGCCGTGGTAACCGCCGAAAAAAAAAAAAGAAAAAGTTACCCTGGTTGTCTAGCTCACACAGTGAGAGGCGTGTTTTACAACGTCGTCGCCAGCCAACTCCAACCTAACCTATGTGTATGTACCAGGTATATAATATAGGGGGCGTACTCATTCGTTGCTTGCCTTAGTCATTTGACCATTGACCACGCATCCCTTTCGAAAAGGAGCACGGGGGGGGGGAGGGGGTGTACTCGATATCAGGCATGTCCGTAGTCGTATGGCCATAGACCCCCGCATCCCTACAATGCCGGGACGGAGCACGTCGGGTTTTCACCGACCAGGCAGACATTGCTTGTACCAAGCGCGAAGCGCCGTGAGGTGTTTGGCGAGTCGCATGAAGGGTGGGCCGCATCCTACTAAGAACCGCTTGTGAGGCGGATGTGCTTATAGATGACATCTTCAATGAGGTACTTTATTTTCCGGTGTGGCCGCTTCCAGAGACAGCATTGGGGGTACTATGTGACGACCTTGTGGGTGCCTTGCCATAAATACGACGTGATGCGATAACTCCCCTTGTACGGAGTAGGGCGTGCTCATGTCATGTTTAACCGTAGTCGTTTGACCGTAGACCCTCGCATCCCTAGAATACCGGGATGGAGCACGACGTGTTTTCACCGGCCAGACAGACATTGCTGGCACCAAGTTGACGAACTTTGAAAAAATTCTAAGATACAAAAGATGGCGGGTGGGAAAGGCAGGGGGTGGGAGGAGGGAGGAGGGGGTGTACTCGATAGGAGAGATGTACTCGGTCTCATGCATGGCCGTAGTCGTATGACCATAGACCCTCGCATCCCTACAATGCCGGGACGGAGCATGTCGGGTTTTCACCGACCAGGCAGACATTGCTTGCACCAAGCGCGAAGCGCCGTGAGGTGTCCGGCGAGTCGCATGAAGGGTGAGCTGCATCCTACTAAGAACCGCTTGTGAGGCGGACTTGCATATGGATGACAGCTTCAATGAGTTAGTTTATTTTCCGGTGCAGCCACTTCCAGAGACAGCAATGGGAGTACTATGTAACTGCCTCTTGGGTGCCTTACCTTGAACACTACGTGATACGATCAGTTCCCTTGTACAGAGTAAAGGTTCTTTACTACGCACAAATGATCTAACTAGACGACCAGCTGTGGGCGACCGCCAAAAAAACAAAACAAAAGAAAAACACGGTGCCCTGGATGTCTAGCTCACGTAGTGAGCGGCATGTTTTACAGTGTCGTGGCCAACCGACGCCAACCCAACCCATATATAATATATATATAATATATAATGTATCGGGGGGGGGGGGGGGGGGGGGGGGGTACTCATCATCATGCATGGGGAGGGTGAATGCAAGGGACAAGGAGGTAGGCGCGAGGGTGAGAGGGAGATGGATGGGTTTCGCATCCAAGCAGGCGTACATGTATTTCGCCTCCCATCACCATGATGTGTCTTGCTTAAAGGTGTTCATAGTGGCATTGGTATATATATTGATGCGTACGCTGGTGTTGCTGTTGATGGTGGGATTGATGTTGACATCGATTTTGACATTGGTCTGGATATTGATGTTCGTGCTTCAGATCACCATGTTGATGTTGATGTTGATGTTGGTGTTGTTCGTGTTAATGTTGGTCGTGAGTTTTTTATTGATATCGATGTTGATTTCGATTACGTTGAGAAAAGAGGCACAGTTGATGTCTATACGTATAGCGCTTTGATGGAAGGATTAGACACAATTTGCGTAAAATAAATAGATAGATATGCCAGGTCTCATAGGCCGTGTCTGGAAACGCAAAAATACAGCTGCATCTAAGAAATTACAAATACAAAAAATTCAAGAACCTACAACAAGCCACTTCTTTTCTTTTTTGCTCACGCGCCCTATGAACCCCGGCAGGTGCTCGACGAAACCGTCATCGTCAACCATTCCGACGATATGTTCGCCCCCGTAGGCCTCCTTAGGGTCGCCAAGTGCCACACCGAACCCAAGGACCTCGCCAGCGCTGGTAGCCCTTCCTCCTCCGCTCCCGCCCCCACCCCAGCCTCCACCACCCACACCGCTACAAACACCGTTCCCGGCCTTGGAGGAGTGGGGCAGCGAGCAGCAGGGGGTAGGGTTGAGGTACCGGCGGCGGTGACGGCGGTGGTAGGCTTGGAAGACGTGTCGCCGCTGGTGAGTGAATGAGGCGGTGGTGGTGGTGGCGGTGGTGTTGGTTGTGGTGGTGGTGGTAGTAGTACAGTAGTAATACGAAGTACTGTGGTAACTATGGTGGTGGTAGTAGTTGTTGTTGCTGTATTGATAGTACAGAATTTTCAGTAGTTGGTGCTGTTGAAGCCTCGCCTTGGGGGGCGGGACAGCAAGCAGGAAGGGGTGGGGTTGAGGTGCCGGTGCTGGTGCCGGTGGTGATAAGTGATGTAGACAAGGTGTCGCAACTGGTGAGTGGAGGTTGGGAGAGAGGGGGGCAGTGGTGTTGGTGGTAGTCGTGGTGGTAGTGATAATATTACGGTAGTGACAACAGCAGCAGTAGTCATAATTAGGGGCGCTGTTGATTTGTCGTTTGGCCATCCCCAGCGATTGTCGGTGTTGTTGTTGTTGTTGTTGCTGTTGCTGTTAGTGTTGGTGTTGTTATTATGTTGTTGTCGGTGGTGATGTTGTTGATTGCTCTTCAAGGGGTTGGTGTTGACGTTGTGACTGTTGCTATTGCTGCGGCAGCTGCTGTCGTTTGTTGCTGTAGTTGTGGCTGCCCTTGGTTTTTTGTACAGCCGCATCATTTTGCCGTTTTTTTTGGCTTGCAAGTATTGGAATAGCTGAATACCAAATCCTCTTCCGTCGGGAGAAATATATCCCTCACGCCATGGCATGTGCTGCTACCGCCCCCTTCCCGCCCAAGGCCCCTCGTTCGTCGGTGCGTGAAAATATGCGCATGTGCATGGTGTGTTCAAAGTGTGAAAGCCACCCCCGAAGCGTGGCAAGACCCAGTTTCGAACCCTAACATTCTCAGGCACCCCCCCCCTACATTATATACCTGGTATATAAAAGTTGGGTTGGCGTCGGTTGGCGACGACGCTGTAAAACACGCCTCTCACTGCGTGAGCTAGACAACCAGGGCACCGTGCTTTCTTTTTTTTTTGCGGCCGCCACCGCTGGCGGTCGAGTTGGATCATTTTTGTGCGGAGAGAACCTTAACTCCGCACAAGGGGGATGATCGTATCACGTAGTGTGCGTATGTATGGTACGGCACCCATGAGGCAGTTACAAAGCCATTGCTGTCTCTGGAAGTGGCCACACCAGAAAATATATCAATTCATTGACGCCATTATCCAGATGCAAGAAAATCAACCCCAAAAACGGTTCTTAGTGGGATGCAGCTCACCCCTCATGCGACCCGCCCAACACCTCACGGCGCTCCGCGCTTGGTGCCAGCAATGCCTGCCTGGTCGGTGAAAACTCGGCGTGCTCCGTCCCGGCATTGTAGGGATGCGAGGGTCTATGGTCATACGACTACGGCCATGAATGATAGTGAGCACACACCCCACCCCCGTTTTCCTCCTATACACATGTCACCTCCTGCCCTTGACGTCACAACCAAAGATGCCAGGAGACCGTGGTTTGACTCCTTGGTTGGCTGCCCCTGCCATAAAACCAGTGTACTGCTGATAAAGGCCTTAACGCGCCCAGTAAAAACGGCCTGCCAGCCCAGCTTCATCGTACTCCCTCTCATGCCTCTACCTCATGGCTCTCTCTCTTGTCTCTCCGTTGGGCGGCCAGGCTCACAGGGTTGTAGATTTCTTGCCCCACGTCCACGAGGGCTCAGGGGGTTTGCTATACCTCTCCGGCGTTCGATGTCCGGATCCAATGGCCAGCTCTGCCCCCACCCTCTCCTGTTCCTCCAGAGCCACCGATCCTTCTCAGCAGCACCACCAACAGCACCACCAACAACACCAGCAGCAGCAGCAAAACCACCATCGCCACGAGCAGCAACAACAGCAACAGCAGCAACAGCAGCAACAACACCAACAGCACCACTACCAGCAAATGCAGCAGCAGGAACAGCTGCGACAGCGGCTGCAGCCGGGCATAGACCCGTCGAAAGCAGCAGCAGCAGCAGCAGCAGCAGCAGCAGCAGCGGCGGCAGCAGCAACGGAAGCAGCAACGGAAGCAGCAACGGAAGCAGCAGCAGCAGCAGCAGCAGCAGCAGCAGCAGCAGCAGCTGCAAGGCAAGCGGCGGGATGTTTGGGCGGCTGCGAGGGCGGCGCTAGACTCAGCGGGGGCATCTTTCCGGGACGTCTGCTTCGTACACCTCTACCTGCGCGACATGGCCCACTTTAAGGCGGTTAACGAAGAATATTGCAAGTGAGGCAGAGGGGGGTTTGCACGTGAGGCAGAGAGGGTGTGCTCCTTGTCTTGCATGGCCGTCATTATATGACCATAGACCTCCGCATCCCTGCAATGCCGGGACAGAGCACTTTGGGTTTGTCCCGGCCAGGCAGACATTGCTTGTACGAAGCGCGAAGGATCGAGGGGGAGGGGAGGCTAGGAGAGAACCAGAGAGGGTAGGGGTAGTGGGGAGTGGGGAGTGGTAGATAGGCAGAGAGGGGGCGGGAAATGAGGGTGGTTGGGACTAAGCGCGGGGGGGGGCGTACTGATTTATTGCTTGCCGTCGTGATTTGATCATTGACCACGCATCCCATTCGAGACGGAGCGCGCGGGGGGGTGTACTCATTATCATGCATGGCCGTAGTCGTATGATCATAGACCCTCGCATCCCTACAATGCCGGGACGGAGCACGTCGGGTTTCACCGACCTGGCAGACATTGCTTGCACCAAGCGCGAAGCGCCGTGAGGTGTCCGACGAGTCGCATGAAGGGTGAGCTGCATCCTACTAAGATCCGCTTTAGAGGCGGACTTTCTTGCATATGGATGACAGCATCAAATAATTTATTTAATTTCTGGTGTGGCCACTCCCAGAGACAACAATGGGTTTACTGTGTAACTGCCTAGTGGGTGACGGAGCGCGCGGGGGGGGGGAATGCCAGATGTTCGTGTTGCGGCTGGCCATGCCGCACGGATGGAGGGGGGGGGGGGGTCGGCAATACCTTGGTAACACAGGCGTTGTTGCTTTGGTGGTGGTTGTTGTTGGTGGTGTTGTTGGTGTTCATTGTTGGCATTCTTGCGGTCGCCGTTTATTGTTTTCGTTCATGCTGTTGCTGTTGCTATTGTGTGTCGTACTACCGAACTCTCCAGCCCAAAACAAACACCGCCCGGAGTTCTGCGCCTTTGAACGCTAAAAGGACCCAAAGCTAAAAAAAGCAAGCAAACAAACCAACAGCCAACTGACCATAAAACACGTATCTACACCAAGTACCAAGCCTTGAAAAAAAGAAACTCTCAACCATCAACTCCACCCGCCTGTATAATAACATCCAGTCCCCAGTCCTCAAACCCCCAAACCCCATCCCCAATTTCTCTTACCCCACCCCCGGCCATGATATTAAACACCACCTTGTATGATACGATAACGATTGCATCGCTCACTTAGGTGGTTCAAGGGCGAAAATCCACCTTCCAGGAGCTGCGTTTCCGTCGCCCTCCCGTCGCCCTGTCTGGTCATGCTGGACGCGGTGGCGCTGAGGGGCAGCGGCGAGGCGTTATCTCGGGAAGGGGCGGCGTGCATGCAGCGACAGGTGAGAACAAAAACGAGTGAAATGCTAGGCGCGTGTGGTGTGTGTAGGGGTGTGTATGGTGCGTCCGAGGAACTCAAGAACCGCTCCGAGAATTCGAGAACCGTTACGGGAACCCCGAGAACTGTTACGAGAAGGCGCTCACCATTGCAGGAATCCCCTGGAATCGTTCCGCAAACCCGCGTGAGGTGTGATAGTGTAGATGAAACACGAAAATAACCGTTAGTTCCGGGGAATCATTCCGAGAACACGATAATAGTTCCGAGAACCCGGCAAGCGCTTGAATAACTCAAGGACCGTTCCGAGAACCCACGTCAGGCGTTATGTGCGTAGATATGTGATAGAAAGAACCCGTTTGAGAACCCGAGAACCCAAGAATCTTTGCGACAACCCAAACGCCAGCCCGATAGCCCGATACCAAGCCACGCCTGGAACAGACGAACCGTTCCAGGAACCCAAAACTCGTTGCGAGAGTCAAAGAACCACCGGGACCCCAGCACCCATCCCCAGAACCGAACAACCGTTCCAAATAACCATCCCGGAACCCGAAGAACCGTTTCGGGATTCAAAGAACCGCCACGGGAATTCTGAAACCGTGCTGGGAACGGGAATGGCAAGAAGAGGGCAAGTGATCACCGCCTCGGTTCGGGGTGCGTGTGCCTCGAATTAGTCCGGGGCGGCGGCGCCACCACCACCATGCCGCTACACTTTTCTCTGGTCGCGTGCCGATGCGATGTGCTTGCTTTTGTCGAGGGAAAGGGATGCACGCAGAGCTGCGAAGAACGTCGACCCCCGTTTTGTCCCTGCTGGCCTCTGTCCACGAGCGCATCTCTTTTATCGTTAAACTTATCTTCCCTCTCTCTTGAATTCTCTCTTTTCGCGCTCTGGTTATCTTCTCTCTTTCACTTTCTTTTAGTTTCTCCCTTTATCTCTACGTAAAATGTGTATTGTATGCATCCATACTTACGCCTCTCTCTCCGCGCATACACCACCCTCTCCCTCCTTCCCTCCCCGCCTCTCTACCCTTCCATTTGTTTCTCTCTCCCCCAACCCGAACGACCCTTCTCTCTCTGTCACCGCTCCTCGCCTCGCGTATATGACCGCCCCCCCTACGGACATACAACTACGGCGATGCACGACATGAGTACACCCCACCCTCTCCCACCCCCACCTCCACCCCCACGCCGCCCACCCCGCCACCACGCCTAAAAGGTCCTCCACGTGCGAAGCATCTCGTCGTGGGCGCCGGTCTGCATAGGGCCTTACTCCCAATCGAACACCCTAGGCCCCTCGAGCGCTCTCGGGCTCATCGCCGGACAGATTGGCCTGCAACCCGCCTCTATGGTCCTTCCCCCCCGCCACTGCCACCGCCGCCCCCAACCCGCTACCTCTGGTGGGGCCGAAAAAGGCAGCGGCGGCGGTGGTGGCGGTGATGGTGGTAGTGGTGTGGGTGGGAGGGATGGGGAGAGTGTTTGGTCTGTCAGGGGCGGGCGTGGAATGGGGGGTGGGAGGTGAGGAAATTGAGGGTAAGGAGGCGGAGGATGTGAAGCAAGAGAAAACGGGAAGAGGAGAAGGAAAAGCAGAAGATGGAGGAGGAAGAGGAAGAGGAGAAGGAGAAAAGGAAGGTGGAGGAGGTGGAGGAGGTGGAGGAGGAGGAGGAGGAAGAAGAAGAGGAGGAGAAGGAGGAGAAGGTAGGAAAGGGGGCGGGGGGGAGACACGCTGCCTAGATCATTCCACGGCGCTGAGATGGAGCTGTGCGCGGCGCACGCGTCCTCCGTGGCTTCCGCCGTCGGCGGCAGCCTTTCCCAAGGGTGTGTGTTCGCCACGCTTTATGTCAGCGAGGAGGCGGCAGCAGCGGCAGCTTCAGCGACAGGAGTGGGGGCCGGAGCTGGGGCTGGGTTGGAGGCGGTGGGAACGGAGGGAGCGCGAACGGGAGACCGGAAGTTGGCAAGCCGTGGCGGCAACGCCGCTAGCATCGCTAACAATGCTGATAGCGAAGCTTTCAGCACCGATGGGGCGGTTAGCCTGCGGAACAAACGTCAAACCCAGGACCAGTCCCAGTCCCAGAACTACTCCCAGGACCATTCCCAGGCCCAGTCCCAGGACCAGGACCAGGCTAATGTGGAGGGAACAAATACCGTGGAGACCAAGGCTAACGGTGGGTGGTTGCAGGCCATGGTCGACGAGTGCAGGCTTCGCATGGAGGAGAGGTTTCCACAGGAGAGGGCGGAGGCGATGGCAGAGGTGGCAGGGCGCAGCGGCGGCGACGCTGGGATGGGAGACGAAGACGAGGACAGCGCGGAAGAGGGCTGGACCAGCGATCCGGAAGAGCTTGCCAAGGAAGCCGCACGCAAAGCGGTGAGTGGGAGGATTTAATGGAATAACTCTGTGGGTAGGAAGGCCGGGGGGGGGGGGAAGGAGGATGGGGAGGGGAGTGGAGGGGAGGGAGAGAGCGGGAGGGGGGGGGTGGACAGGGCATACTCGTTTTTTTCTTGTTTTAGTCATTTGATCATGGACCACGCATCCTTTTCGAGGCAGAGCATTGTTCCTGCTCCGAATAGCGACACCTCAAAAATTTGGGCGCTCATTGCGTTTTGTCCACATATTAGAGCGGGAGCGGGGGTTAGAGGAGGGGGGTGGTTATCGCGAACTGCCTCTCCTCCAGCTACACGGAGCTCGACCAGTCCGATTGGGTTATCGATGACTGGTGCAGAGTAGTGACCGGATTTATTTACCGTGCGAACGGGTCGGATGTTGTCCTCGTCGGGTCAAGCGTGGAGGGCTCTGCCATGGTACAATACGCTCGTTTGGAGGGCATGGTGGAAAGGGCAATTCGTTGTGTGCCATGAGTGGATGTTCGTTTCGGACACCTGAAGGTCGCGGTCTGGGATGGCGCGTAATCGGTGCACTCTGCCGTCTTCGACGCGTTTTCCGTGCCTTTTTGTTTTGTTTCGGAATAGCGAATTTGCGTCGCGCGGGCGGTGCCGTCTTTAGTGACGAGCGACGTTTGAGTTTTGATTTATGTCCAAGACCAAGGGAGAGAAAGGCAGAGAGAGAAAGAGAAGGAGAGAGAGGGAGAAAGAGTGAAGGCGGTTCTCGGTCAATGCAACGAAACAAGCTGTGACCCATTTCGCTTGCTTGCGGTTTCTAGCCCAGCGCCCGTCCATGTTGTCTGTACTATTTATCAAGTTCAGGTTTATGTGAACTACCGCATCTGACTATGTCTCTCGCTCTGTTCCTCCTTCCCTCCCATCCCATCCCCCCCCCCCCCCCCCCCTCCCTTCCTCCTCTCTCTCCCCTCCCCCTCCCCTTTCTCTCTCCTCCTTTTCTCGTTGATTTTGAACTTTCTCAGAAAGACAAGGCGGTTCGTCGTTTTCCTATACTTCCAATCGTGGTTCCTTCTCTACCCAGAGGGGCAGCGGTAGAGCTAGAGGTAAATGATCTACTTTTTTTCTCGGTACTTTCACTTTTCTTTACGATTTTTTATTTCTGTCTGTTCGTCTTTTAATCCATCACACTATTTAAAATACTTCGGAGAGTTCAGGCGCGTCGTGAAAATTCATGAATGTTTTTGCGAATATAGAGGCGTTGTGACAAGTTATAGACTCGTCCTTTAGAAGTCAAGAGTCGTACCAGGTACGTAGCCATTTCGAGAAGTCAAACTCGTTCTGAGTGGTCACACTCGTTTTGCGCAATCAGACTCGCCCTTAAAAGTCGCACTCATCTGATAAGTGCTGATCTACTCCATTGTTTCCGAGGAGAAGATGCACAAGTCGTGTACGATTGTGCTACATGTAATACAAAAAAAACACGATCGACGAGGGGGGCGGGGGGCTAGGTAGAGTGGGATATTGTTGAGGGGAGGAGAGAATCCGGGTGTCTTGTGGGATGGTCTACACCCGCCCCAAAAGGAGTTATAATAACTGTCCGCTCCAGTCTTTCTAAAATTCGGCCGTGCCACTGTTCCCGATCTGTCAATACGAACGGCCGTTTTCGGCCGCACCTCCGCCCCCCCCATTCTCCCCGTGCTCTCCGCCCCACCCCCTCCTCTCCACCCCCTCGTGCTAGTCGCACCCCTCCTTCCTTCATGCGACTACGGCCATGCACGATATCGAGTACACCCCCCCCCCCCCCTCCGCCCCCACGGTTCTCATTGCACACTCCTCGTTGCTCACCTTCCTCGCGCGCCCAACCGTCTGACACCACTTTCTGCTGCACTGCTGCTGCTGCTGCTATTGCTGCTGCTGCTTATACTCTCGCTACTACTTCTGTTGTACTGGTACTACTGCTAATTACTACACTGCTACTATTGCTGCTGCTGCTACTTCTACTGCTACTGCTACTACTACTGCTGCTACCGTTCCTGCTGCTTCGATTGCTGCTGCTGCTTCCACTGCTGCTACTACTACTACTACTACTACTACTACTACTACTGCTACTACTGCTACTACTACTACTACTACTACTACTACTACTACTACTACTACTACTACTACTACTACTACTACTACTACTACTACTACTACTACTACTACTACTACTACTACTACTACTACTACTACTACTACTACTACTACTACTACTACTACTACTACTACTACTGCTGCTACTACTACTACTACTACTACTGCTGCTGCTACTACTACTACTACTACTACTGCTGCTGCTACTACTACTACTACTACTACTACTACTGCTACTACTACTACTGCTACTACTACCACTTCTACTACTTCGACTGCTGTTGCTACTGCTCCAGGTGGTGTGCCTGTCGCGGTCAGCGCTGGCGCTTCTCCCCTGCACGCACTACCCGCTTTCCATCCTCCGGGAAACCCTGACAGTGGCGGCGACGTACCAAGCAACGGCGGCGACGAACACGACAACAGCCAAGACAATGAACTGCCCCATTCCAGCA
The DNA here is from genome assembly GCA_031763025.1 of Macrocystis pyrifera. NCBI lineage: Eukaryota > Phaeophyceae > Laminariales > Laminariaceae > Macrocystis > Macrocystis pyrifera. Next base: position 4,400,013 of record JASSKH010000011.1, on the reverse strand, counting down.
AGATTCAGGCCTGCAGTTTCCTGTCCCCGCTCCCCTCCTCCACCCGATTCGGGCGCTGCCCCCGCCCCTGCCCCTACTCCCACCGCCCCTGCCGCCGGTGCTGCCCCTGGGATGTTGGCGGTGACGACGACAGGGTCCTCGGTGGATCGGATCCTTAGTATCGCGGTATCTTCGCTGAGGTTGACCGTTGGTGAGATGGACAGTGGAGAGAATGGCGGTAGCGGCGGTAGGTGCGGTGGTGGTGGCGGGCTAAAACGGCGAGGGAATCGATGAGGAGGCTTCGGAAATGGCGGCCGGGGGGAGATGTATCGGCAGCAGCGGCCGCAGCAGTAGCTCTCGCACCGATACCAAAACCCCCTCCAACACCAACACCACCATCACCACCACCACCACCACCACCACCAACACCAACACCAACAGTACCACCACCACTACCAACACTCCTCCCTCCCACCACCACCACTACCACCACCAACACCACCACCACTGCCACCCCCCTCCCCCGACCACCAACACCGACACCAACACCACTACTGCCACCGCCACCGCCGCCACCACCACCACTACCACTATCGCCACCACCTCCGCCTTATCTTCCCTGACAGGGGCACAGCTGGAGCAAGCCGCTCGGCTAACCCTCGCGGGGCTGCACAACGCGATAAAATCCGCTCGGCTAACGTGGCGCGACGTAGCGCATCTCCGCGTTTACTACCTCTCGCCGTCGGCAATTTCACCGCGAGAACCGTGCCCCCCCTTCACGTGCGCGGGACGAGGTTTGCCGGCGGTGACAGCAGCTGGAGAAGCGGCGGGAAGGGAAGGGGGAATGGCTGGGGGGAAAGGGGGAGCTACGGGGGTGGACGAGGGGATCGGAGGGGGTGTGACGGGGATGGGGGGAGCGGGGGAGGAGTTGATCAAGAGGGCGTTTTTTCTTGCGTTGGCGGCGGCGACGCCGGAGCGACCGGCGGTAACGTTTGTGCCGGTCAGCGGCCTCGCGGCGGCGTCTGATGCCGATGGTGCGACGGCGGCGGCGGTGCTGAGCGTTCACGCGACCGCATGGAACCTCGACCGCCCTGAGGACGGAAATGTGGGTCCGCGGACAAGCGTGAGGTTGACTCTTTATTGCGCAATCAGCAGCAGCAGCGGCAGCGGCAGCGGCAGCGGCAGCGGCGGCGGCAGCGGCGGCGGCAGCGGTGGCGGCAATCTTGACATTGATTATTTATTGTGCAAACAGCAGCAGCAGCAGCTGTAGGGTGGTATTTTGGGGCCCGCGGGCGAACGCCGGTCGGCACCGACAACGGATGTAGTGGAAATACTACAATACGGCACATAGAGTATTTTTGTGCGTGCGTAATAAGGACGGAGGAAGAAGTGGGGGCGGGAGAGCGTGCCGGGGGCGGGGGGCGGGGGGGATTGAACTCATGTTCATGCATGGCCGTAGTCGTATGACCAAAGACCCTTGCATCCCTACAATGCCGGGGCGGAGCACTTTGGGCTTTCACCGACGAGGGAAACACTTGGGGGCGAGGGGTCCGCACAACGAACCGTGTTAGACGAGGATTCGGTAGGGACGGAGACAGAGGGTGGGTCCGCAGCCAGCACAAGCACTCGACAAGAAGAGACGGGTGATTATGTTTTTAACAAAAATATTACTAATGCGCTAGCTGTGAGTTCAACCGATTGAGCGGTTGATAGTTAAATTTACAACCTGCGTGGTACATCGTATTTTTTCCAGGACGGAGCTGTGGGGGTCCGGAGTCCGGGTCCTGCGCACAGACAAAGGCGCCCGGAAAAAAAAAATGTGAATCTTCACAGATTTGGTTTTCGCTAGACCGGGGGGGGTTGCTAGAACCAAGTGAAAAAAATGAAAAAAATGAAAAAATATATTTTCTTATTCCAACCTCCGGGGGTGTGGTGTGTCGTATCTCTTTTTCACGGACGCGCCGGGCACAGATGCTTGTTTTTTCTTTCATGAAAAAAGGAGCATTGGGTCAGCGGGCGGTGTAGAGCCAAAATGCGCCTTAAGGTGTTTCAGCCGACTGCAATAAAAAACGCCACAATATCCCGCAATAAACAGCGCCCCCGGAATTCGTCCGGAGTCAACCAGGGTACACGAAAAAAAAAAATCGACACCCTACTTTTTTTGAGTCCGAGACAGGGGGGTATACTAAAAAAAAATCAAGAAAAAAAAAAATGAAAAAAAAACACATGTTTTATTCAACTTCTGGCAAAAATCCCAACCCGCTAGTTTGTTTTCAGTTCCGACACGATGGCGATTGTTGCTCCGTTCTTCTCTTTTCTTTTTTTTTTTTTCGTGCACCCCTGAGTGAGTCAACGGGAAAGCACTCTGAAAAAAAAAAGAAACGCTGTGTTTTTAAACATACGGGCCCAATCCCACTCACCCAAGAAACGTGTGTGTGCTGTATACGTAGATCATGCAGGCTATACGGCTCCCACCCGGCGACATGAGCTAGATCATACCATACAGATCAGGGATCTATCTATCTGCCCTGAAGTATCTAGATAATTTATCTTTTTTTGTCGTCTTACTGGACTTTGGGAGGTGTTTTTTTTTTCTGCTCGGTGTGTCTCTTGTTTGTTTTCTGTTTTTTTGGGCTGGGTTGGGGATGTGTTTTTTCGTATTTTGTCCTGCCTACCCCCCCCGCTCAGTGTCGGGGCTGGTCTGGGTAATCGGCCGCTCATTTGTGGCCCAGGACGCGTTTTCAGAGTTGTGGGCTGGGTTTAGGTGGTTCTTGCCGTCTCCCGTAATAATTTTCTTTTCGTTTCCGTATTCACTGTTCGCTTTTCCATGCATCTTCCTCGCCTCCCCCCCCCGAGCGGGTGGCATGGCGATGGCTTTCATTGACGATTTCTTCCTGCCCCTTAAGGCTAGGTCTTCCCTTAATTTTTTAACGTACTTTGCCGGCTTCGTTGCCTTGCCGTTCAGAGGTGTGGGAGTGGGTTTTGAGGAGCCGCATCTTCGACTCATGTTCTAGTTCGTGGAATCGGGGTTTCCATGAATTTTCCATAATTCTGCATATGCGGCTCATCAGAGTGGGCTAGTGTTATCGTACTGCTTTGTATGAGGTTGAAAGCCCGGCAGTTACCTGGGTTCAGGCACTGGAACCGTATTTGTAGTACTTGGAAAAGGCGTATCTTAGGTAGAAAACCAGGGGTTTTCCAGAGACGCACGAGCTTGGTCTCAGTCTCCGCGTGCACGAAAGGAATAAAACTGCTCTTCTTCTATCTCTAAGCAAGCATCACACGTGAGTACCAACGAGTACCGACTTAATAGGCAAACCTGTCCAGGGATACAAAGTGTCCCGCATTGCTTGATCTTAACATGAAGGAATGAGGAATCGAATATCTCTCCGAGGTGAGTCAGTATCTGGACGGGTGAAACGCAGCAGGGTTCCATCCGGGAAGCGTCATCATGTGTATCGCGTCCAAAGGGAAAGGAAGCGTGGGCTCTGCCTGTGCTTGCGGACAAGCGTGAGGTTACTTGCGAAGACGGGGTGAAATATTGGCGGTCCAACACACACGGCTCAAGGAGGTGGGGAATTGGTGCAGGCCAGGTGTGCGTGGGTTCCGGCTATCGACAGATGCCTCGTAGCCGTACGGGATCTAATCGTTCGGCATCGTTTGACCCGTGGCAAAAAAAATGTGAAGTCGTGCTCGAGGTCAATTTGTTATTCGACAGAAAAAGCAAGACTTTAAAAAACGCTTCCGATAGTATTAAGAGACCACATATAAACCTATAGAATAAGGGTGTGGTTTGTACCACGAACAAAAA